>JBBBVM010000808.1:1200000-1800000 GCA_037355625.1 Petunia x hybrida
GCTTTAAAACTGCATTGCCTCCTTTATTCTTTGAATTTATCCCTTGAACTATTTCTTGTGCTAACAGTATGTTCTCAGTTATTGATCTTCCTTGAATGAAGCCTGTCTGGTTCTCTGAAACAAGCTTAGGCAAAAGAACTGAGAGCCTCCTGGTTATAATCTTCGAGATGATCTTGCTGGATACATTACTCAAACTAATTGGCCTGAGTTGAGAAAAGGAACTTGGAGACTCCACTTTGGGGATTAGAACTAGACATGTATGGGTGAAGAATTTAGATAACCTTCCTCCTCCAACGAAATGATACACCATATTACACAGGTCACAGGCAATGATTTCCCAACATGCTTGATAAAATCTCCCATTGAATCCATCTGGCCCTGCAGCACTGCCAGGGTCTAAGGACCAAACTGCCTCTTTAATTTCATCTGTTGATGGAACTCTTATCAGAGTCTCATTCTCCTCTGTTGACACAACTTCCTCAATCATCTGAATGAGATTGGTGTCTAGGACATGAGGTTGCTGACAAAACAATTTCCCATAGTGTTCAACTGCTGTATTAGCAATCTGCTCATTTCCTTTTATCCATTGCCTCATTCATTCTTAATTCTGTGAATGTAAGCTCTTTTTTTGCCTTTGTCTTATTACACTGTGAAAGTATTTTGAGTTTTCATCTCCTTCCATATCCCATCTGACCCTGGCTTTTTGCTTTAAAAAAGCAGATTGCATTTTCAGCCATCTTATCTGTTGTGCATATGCTGCATATAGCTGAGTTCTGTTCTCTGCACTCTCATCTTCCTCATATTTTCACTCCTTTTCTTCTACCACTTTCTCCCATTTTTGGACATTATCATAAACATTGCCAATTTCTTCTTTTGACTATTTACTCAGACATGAAGCCAATCTTTTCAGTTTTTGCTGCATAACCCACCGAGCATTGCCTTGAACTTCCCCCTCCCAAGACTGCTTCACTATTTGCTTGAAGTCCGGCTGATCAATCCAGCAGTCAAGAAATTTGAAGTATTTAACAGGAGGCTCTGTACTGGTTTGACACTTAATTAAAATTGGACAGTGGTCTGAGCCTGTTTTAGCTAAGTGCCTGACATTAACAATAGGAAATAGGCTTGACCATTCATCATTGAAGAGCATTTTGTCCAACCTTTGACTAATTCTTTTCCTTTTCTTTCTACCATTAGACCAGGTGAAAGGAATCCCTGAATAACCAGCATCCATCATACAACAATCTCTCATACATGATATGATATCAAAACTTCTTCTGATTCTATGAGCCCTCCCTCCTTTTTTCTCCTCTGCATTCATTATTATATTGAAATCACCTACTATAGCTCAAGGTCCCTCTATTAGATCATTCATGGTCCTTATATTCCATAATACTACTCTCTTGTGAGACTTAGTCTTTGCATACACAACTGTCACCCATATTGGCTTAGGAGATTTACTGTGGTACATCTGAAGAGTTATTTGTTGTCTATGATCTTGTATAACATTGCATGTTATGTTGTTATCCCAAAAACACCACACCTTTCCACTACAATTTGCGGTTGAATTCTGAAATCCCAGACCTCTCTTGTAGTTTTCTATTTGATCTTTTTTAACAAAAGGTTCCTGTATTGCAACAAAAGAAACCTTGTGAATTCTTACAAGCTTTTTGAGCCTCTCAAAGGCTCCTTTAGAACCCACACCCCTAATATTCCAACTAATTGTGTTAATCATTGGAAACTTAAAGATTGAGCTTTTTGACTGGCTTGCCCTTTGCCCTTGATAACGGCAATGGGATAGCTGCATTCTTTGTTTTCAGAACTTTCTTCTTTGTATTGCCTTTGGGCCTTGGAGACAAGCCCCCTTTGTCTACCACTTTTTTAATCTCATTCTGAACTATTGTTTCAGTTGAGTACTCCAAAACATGCCTTGCTTCCAGGTCCAGACTATCTGCAACAAAATCTACAGAGTCTGTGAGTTTGGTCTGTTTGGAATCTTCCTTTCTAGCCATGACTTTCCTGGTGTTTTCCTCCTCTGAACTGTTGGAAATTTGGTCGCTGGTATCTATTCCTTGATTTGTGTTTATCATTCTCTTCTGAGTGCAGCTTTGATTTGGGCTCACTGGATGCGAAGCCTGCCCTGCCTCAGCAGCAGGATCATCTTGATCCATTTCAAGTGCATGAAAAGTGTTATTGGTCTCCAAAGGAGCTTGCCCAGGAGTGGATACCATATGAGATGCTGAAGCTTCTGCCCTGGTGAACTCATTTCCTTTTCTGGATCTATCCTCTTGTGCTTTCTCTTCTGGTCCTGGCATTATATCTTCTGCAAAATCTTGGATTATCTCTGGTTGATCAGCTATTTTAACTTTTTTCTTAGTTATCCTGAAGGTAGCTGCATTCTTTCTTCTTACTTTCCTTCTTTCTTTTGCTTTCGCATTCTTAGTTCTTTTTGTTGGTACTTCTTTCTTTCTTTCTTTGATTCACTGGATCCCCTTCTTGCTCACCATGATCACTGTTTTTTGCACCACTACTTGGTGGAGCCATTGCTTGTACTTGTGCTACTTGCTCTTCAGCTTTGCCTACAGAAGTTGATTCCTCTGCCCTTCGTCTTTTCTCCAGCACTCTACAAGCATCTAGAGAGTGCCCTAGAAGTCTACAGTGGCTACAATATCTTGGAATTCCTTCAAACTCTACTTTCTGGGCAAAGCCTTTTAAAGGAGAATCTTCATCCTCTAGACCTACCCAAACTGACTCAGGTAATGGCTTAAGAAGGTCAATCTCGACTCTTACCTTGGCCATGCTTGGTCTGGTTCTTCCTCTGGTAGCTGCATCCATTGCTAGCGGGGTCCCTATTGAGCTCACGATTTGCTTCACATAATTCCACGAGTTCAAGTGAAAAGGTAAGGCTGGTAGCAGTACCCAAACTGGAGCTATGGGGATGTCTTCCTCTGGTTTCCAGTCCGGAGTCCAGCGAGACAGCCACATCTGCTTGCCTTCTATTTCTATAACCCTTTTAAAGTAAACCTGATTGAAATCTTCCTGATTTTTAAAGTCAATGAAGACATTAAAATTGTCCAAAACTTCGATCTTTGCTGTCGCTTTCAAAGGAAAACTTTCTGAAAAGACAGATCTAATCCTTTCTATTTGAGGTCGAATTCGAATAAACCGACCCACGATTGTCAGTTTACATTCTTCCCGCCATTACTCCATAGTAGTCTTTTGTCTTGAAGATGACTGCTGGCATTCCATTGTGTTGAGATTTTCTTGACTGAACTGATAATGATGGGTGACGGGCTAGGTTTGGGATTGTGGGATTTGGTGCTCCGGTAATTCCTGCGTATGAGGTTTTGTCTTCTTTGTTATCTGTGGGTGGGTTTATAGGTAGTAGGGGGAAGGTTTTGATCAGGAGGAGCATGTGGAGGTACGCGCCCCTCTTTTGTTTGAAATTTGGGGGGGGGGGGGGGGGGGGGAATTTTTAGAGAGAGAAAATTTTAAGCAATCGAGTCATATCCGAGAACAAAAATCTGGCTTAAGGTACCAACTTTAGAAAGAGTTCATTTTTTATGAATTGACTAATAGGTTCACATAAATTGCAACGAAGGAAATAATATATTTTGTAATATTAATATTGTTGCTAATCCTTTGTAATAAAGGAAAGTGTATATAAGTGCAATCAACCCTTAAAATTAGTTGGATGAATCTTTTTAGTTATAGTATTAGATACACGAGACAAGTTTGGCTCGTTGGAATGATGGGGACAAATATAAATAATTGATTGACAGAAGATAATTTATGCAAATGCCCCGTTTAGGAAGCCTAACTTCCTTGTAGCTTCACAGTCCAAATTGTTTGAACCCACGCTTACAGCTTCCATCGAGAGTGAACAAAATTCAAGATGGTCGTCATGAATTTAGGCAAACTCCTGATTGATCGTGATAACTTGATGTGTACAAATTTACCAACACATTGTTTGTTTAAATGTTTGTTCAAATTGATCCAATGCAACTAAAATGACTTCCAAATTTGATATCCAACATTCTAATAGTAACCCCAACAATTTTCATGGTTGGATTCAATGCAAACCTTCAAAAAATGATAGAGCCATTTATCTTCTTCAATAATCAAGCTCAACAAAACTCAACGATGGTGCTTCTCAAGTTTCTTCTACCAAACCAAATCTAAAACAACCACGAATTAGCAATGATTTGTGTTAATTTAAAGAAGAATCAGGAAGAAGGAGAATTTCTAAGAAAAGGCTAAAACTTTAAGAGTTCCTTTAACGAGGACCAAAAGGGCAATAGGTGGTCTTTAGGAGGCCACCCAATTAAATTTCGCTGTCAACTACAACCACCGGAAGTGAAGTTCGAAGGAGAATAACGATGTTTGTTATGCTCTCCAAAATATGGAGTTAATACACTCCAAAATATATCTGCCTATAACAAGGCATCTCAAAGGGATGGATTTGCCTTTTTATGTTTACGTTTTATCCATAAATACATAATCGATATCCACAAATAAATTTTTATCACCTAATTGTAATTTATTAATATACATTTTAACCATATTAAATCACTTAATCATAATAAATCATTATAAACTCAGTCAAATATATAGGAAGACGACCGAATCGTGGAATCCTAAGAGACAAACGAATTATATGTGTTTTTGGTCTCTAACTCCAAAGACAACCAGGAATGTTCCAGGATCTCTTCAATCTTAATCAATATTTCTTGTTAGCCAAGTCATTTTTCTGGATAATATCAATCTCAGATATTAAATATTATCTCCATCTCATTATAAATATCAAAATTTTCATTTTCACACCCATTAAGATAAATATTAATTACTTTATATCTTTTACCTCATTACTTTTATTTATTCATTATTAAAAATGAAAGATCTAATTGGTTCTTCAATAGAAATGACAATATTGACAAAACATATGTAATTTTACATTGATACTCTAAATAGAGCTTATTATAGAACAAAAGAAAATTGAAAAAGGGACACCTATTACGGGATGGATGCAGTAATTTATTAGCCGTCGTGTATGAGGCTAAATCAGTTTAGGATCACAAATCGAATTTGAGTTGGAGCACAAGCAAATCTTCGTATCAAAGTCAAGAAAATGCTAAGAATAAGCGTAAATGCGAGAAAATAGCTTGATTTCAATATATTGCTGTGAGTACAAAATTTGACGAAATTTCTGTATATATTTCGGAATGTGTACAATGTAAATATGAAGTGCTATTTATAGATCCACGATCCCCACGACTGGTAGTGGCCAAATCCACGTTTTGAGCATTTATGGAGGGAGTTAGTGAGCTGAAGTAGTGGGCTGCTGAGCCGTTACAACCAAGGTGTCTTACCGAGGTCCAAATATGTTGCTTCGATGATGCAGCTCCACTGTTTGGCTGAAGCGAGGATCACCGAAGTGCGGCTTGCGGCTCGCGGCTCGCCTTCGGTGATAGCCTCGGTGATTGACTTCGACAGCTCGTTCATTTGCTTCGGTTTGCAGCTTGTCATCACATGCTCGGTTGCCATCAAATCGTAGTACCGGACCGACACGTATCAAGCCAATTTTTACCCAATACACGTCCTTTGTTATTCTTAAGAGATGTAGCCTTCGATTTCATTTGAAATCACTCATTTTGTGTGTCAAAATCTCTTACTTTAGTTATAATATAATCGGAACTCATAATTTGACAGTACTATAAATTCATTGCTAAGAATTTTAGATGCTGAAACCATTCCTACAAATCTATAAATGATACTTACAAACTTAGTGGTTCCTGAGTGATGATAATATTTTTTTTTTAACTAGTCCCAATTTTCTATGCGTTGAAAAGGGTTATCCGTTATCTAGAAATAGTGTGTGTTAAACTTCAAAGAAATGTCTCAATTTTCATTTTCTTTTTCTCGTTTCTTCCTTCATGAGACATTAATAGCATTAGATTTATAGCCTGTTCGGCATTGCTTCTCCAAAGTCAAAAGTATTTTTTTTTCAAAAAAAGTACTGGTTTTAGAATTTTAAGGTGTTTGGCAACAAAAAAAAGTTCTTTTAAGGAGAAGCAGAAGCAGTTTTTCTGCTGTTGGGGAGAATGTACAAATATCTGCTTCTTCCAATAAGTAGAAGCAGTTTTTCTGCTGTTGGGGAGAATGTACAAATATCTGCTTCTTTCAATAAGTAGAAGCAGAAGCAGAAACAGTTTATTAATTTTTTCAAGACAAAAATATCCTTACTAAAAATTTATATTTACCAAATTATCCTTCATTAATTAATCATATCTCTCTCAAAATAAAATTATATTTCTCTTTTTTTTCCCCTGCTATATACTTTTACAATCCTCTGATCTTCTAAGGAACAATTTTTATTTCTAGGTATTTCTATCAACCATATATAGAATCTCCTATTCTTTAAATCATATTTTAAAAGTAAGTAATTACTAGAAATTTTTAATTCCGTTATCACTACAATTTAACTATATTTTATATTGTTCAATAGCTTAAATTTATAAGTATCTTTTACTTTATGTTTTACATTTTAACTAAATAATTTAAAAAAAAAGTCTTTTATGATAAATATTTAAAATTATTTTTTATTTCTATTAGTTCAAATATAAAATGAATTGGATGTCCTTTTCGTAATTTGATACTCAAAAGTACTTTTCGTAAAGATTATCCAGACATAAATTATTTATCAAAAGTACTTATCCAGTGAGTTGTCCAAACACAAACTGTTTATTATCTAAAAGTACTTCTTTAAAAAGTACTTATCTCAAAAGTACTTCTCAAAATAAACAATTTTTGGCAGCAATCCCAGACTTTTAGGCGTTCACCACGTTTGAATTTGAATAACAAAATGCTACATGACTTTTATTATATTTTTATTGTCAAATTACACAATAATAAACATTACATGAATTAAATATTTTCACGTGTTCATTGGATACCAAACTTCACATCTATGATCTATGGTTACTATCCAAGTACTTATATATCAATGTCGTGGTTGAAGAAATTTTTGAATGGAAATTATAAAAAATCCGCCGAAGAAAAGGTAGTAATAGGAATGAAAGATTTCATGAAATTTCACACTTTAATCATGACCAGCAATAGCATCAACCACGCCATAAAATTCCCACCTCTATTCATAACACTCACAAACTTTCCACTCATCACGGCTTCCCATTTTCATTATTAATTTACTCAAAGAGGAAAAAAAAAAGGATGGTCATTATTTAATCACAATTCACATCAAACGTCTTAATTAACTCTCCTTTTTTTACACTACTATTGTATCCTCAATTACTTCAATCATGTTTCAATTAATTAATCAACTTCATGAATCCACTACTCAAAAAACAACAAAAAAAGAACCAATCTAATTAAGCACGTAACAAAAGAAAAAAAGTTACATTACATCATAAAGAAGAACAAAAAGTATAGTGAAACCAATCTACTAATTAGCATGCGTGACACTTTAAAATCTTTATGTTTCATCAGCTGGACCTTCCAATGAAAGCTGCTTTAACCATTCAAACGTTCGATGACGTGACACTGTTTGTTTTTTTGTTGCCTTCTTATCTTCATGTTCATGGCCCGCTGTCGCCTTTCTTGTTTTCTTACTTGTACTGTTTCTGTTCATGATCAGAACATTGGAAGGAACTGTTTCCACTGCATTTGCTGAGCATTTGCAGCTACCAAGAAAGAAAGTCCTCTGTTTCTTTTTCTTGCCAAGTATAATTCTCATCCTATTGTCATTGCTCAAGCTGCTGCTGCTACTACTCGTGCTGTTTCGACTTGCCGAATGATCCTTGTTGTTTCTGGTTTTAAGATCTTGTAATGCAATTTCAGGTGTTGTCACTAGACCAACTCGAAAAAGGCTCCACATTGTCGACTTATTTCGACTTGAACTGTTAACGTTTGTTTGGACAATCCTTGAAAGTCGAACTTGTGGTGTTGGACTAGGATGAGAATGAAATTGGTTTCGAACCTTAGGCTTGTAATTGGAACATGTAGAAGAACTGCCACTGCTAGATGAAAGTTGGCTTCGAATGCTGCTACTTCTACTGCTTGAATTTGTGTCATGACTATGCTCCATGGACTTCGACCTGGACATGAACCATCTAATATTATGGCTAAAGGTCGACAAATATAGAATTATAAGAAAAGTAATGACTTGTAACAACGTACTATTAAATTCTGGATGCAAAATTTGAAAAGTTCTAGTATGAGTTCAGTGATTTAACCTTGACATTGAGCTGATCAAATTTAAATTCTGAATCCGCCTCTCGTCACCACTACCACTTGGCAAACTGATTGAATGACGCAGTGGCAAGATTTGGCCTTGGTAGAAGACTTCATCTGCCGTGCACATTTCTGATTCTCTCAACAAATTTCCACCACAAGAGTTAAAATCAAAGTCTTGATCTTGGGCTAATTCACTATATCCATAAGCTTCTTTCTTTATTTGGTTCTTCTCTTCATTGTTTGGAAGATCACATAGTGATAAGGCTTCTTCTTCATCCTCTTCTAGTTCATCTTCTTGATCATGAAGAAGAACAATCTCTTCACTTTCCCTCACAATTTTCCTTTCCATTGTTTTGCAATTGAAGGGTTGAATATTTATTTTTCTCGTGTAAATATAGGAGTATTTGAAAGAAGAATAGTTACAAAGAAAGACAAATGGAAGGTAAAGGATTAATCTTGCAGGCGACACTTGAAAAATGTTCGTTTCTTGTTTGCAAGTCAAGAATACTGTTGGGAGTACAAATAAAGCCGGCTGTTTTTAGCAGAGCGTGGTGCTTTTTAAGTATGTACTCTACCTTTCAAATGATTATCGTGGAGAAAAAAAAGTAGGGGTTACGAGTTACTACTTGGGAAAGAGTGAGGATGGTGGGGAAGTGGGGACTACTTTAGCAATATTGCATGCACTTAGACTCATAATTTTATACAGTATAATATATATCACCGATAAATGATATGGGATGATTGTGATCGCTCTACAGTTAGACAGAAATTTTATGTTTAATTAATTTTAAAAATTAAAAATTTACTGATTGAGCGCTCTCTCTATTAATGAATCATGAATTTAAATTAATCGGATCAATAAATATCAACTATGAAAAGATTTAAAAAAAACAGTATGTTTAGCTTGATTGTTAAAATATTGTATGGATTTGGCTACGATCTTTTTTGAAATTTTGAAAGGGATTCTTTTTGTTTCGATTCTGTATGGTGATTTGAACCACTAGACATATATTTGGTAATGGATGTTGTCGTTATTAAGAAGAAGGTGACACCACAAATCACAATCAAGATTGTTATTTATGTATATAGGTGCTGGGCACGCAACTACCTCTATTTATGCTCTTATAGATTGTAATGTTTGATGGAGACCCCTAAAATATTTGAGAGGAAATTTAAAATGTTCGGTGGGTTTTTAATTGTGCTAAGGTTACTTAATTGTAAAGAGGTAGTATTTGGTTCGGTAGTTGTGGATAGCTTTTTAAAGATATTTCGTAATGTTATAGCTAGCTGAATAACTCAACAAATCATTTAATCTACTTTACTAAACTCCGTGTTAGTAATACTCAGCATAATTTAAGTGGTAATCAAGATAGAAATGATATTATACTAGTACTCCCTAGTTATAATACAAAGAACAATATATGCATTCACAATATAGAATAAGGTTAAATGAAGACAAAACATTTGTTAAACTAACCACTACTTACATAACAATTCCTATATTATCATTGTATAATAATCTCTACATTTTCATTCACTACATAAACTATTCATGTATTATAATTCCCTTGTAACTATCTCATGAACCAAAGGATGCCCTAAGTTGTTTGTTGGTGAATTGACTTGAATGTTGTTTCATGGAAAGCTTGTGATCCTAAATTGTGATTCTTGCTTGGTCTCTTAATATTGTTCACTTGTCTTCCATTTGCCTACTCTTCAGGCAAGGTATGGCCAGATGTCACCAGCTTCATAATTCCTACCGCAAAAGAGCATGTGGTTCTCTAGCTTCTTATTTACTTTTACTTCTTTTCATTTTACGTCATTGAATTTTGTCAATTGGGCTTTCACAGAAATATACAAACTTCATTTTGAAATTATAAAATGTCAATATTATATTTTTTATAAAATATAACAATCTTAATATATATATATATATATATATATATATATATATATATATATATATATATATATATATATATATATATATATATCCATTAAAACCATACGAATTAGGGGTTTACCCTTTATATATATATATATATATATATATATATATATATATATATATATATATATATATCCATTAAAACCATACGAATTAGGGGTTTACCCTTTTCCACTCCCACGGATCCAAAATTGTTTTTTTTTTTTTTTGAAAAAAAATTTAAAGAGGCGTAAACATACAAAAAATTACACTTTCATGCAAGAAAAAGGTGAATTTGATTTTAGAAAACACATAAACATATATAAAAATTAGAATATATATAAATATACATATATATACATCACACATACAAGACATATAAAAGATATATTGACATACATTGCACACACATACACATGAATACTACAGTATATATAAAAGTATACAAATAGACATACAAAAAATATTTGGGCAAACATACACTTGAAATACATATACATAATTATATAAAGAAATACAACTAGACATTCAAAAGATTTTAAATGTATTCATGCACACATAAATACAAAAGCTATACATGTATATAAACATAAATACAAATACAAGACAAAACCAAAAAAAAAAAAGGGGAGGAGAGGCAAATTGGCGGCAACAGTTTCGGCAGCACCACAACAACAGATTGACGAATACAGGAAGGCCAGAGAAGACTGAAGCAGAGGTCACCATAGTACCTTTCTTCGCCGGAAAAGAGAGATCGCCAGACGGCGTGTGGGCGGAGGAGGGGAGAGAAAAAGAGAGTAAGAAATTAGAATTTTGTGTTAGAAAAAGATGCAAAAATCTAAAATAGTATATGTAGGGTAATAAAAGGAGAAATGTTGTTATTTTTAGCAATTGTTTTCTAAAATATAAGTATAATGTGTAATAAATCTTTTTAGAGTGTATTTTAGCGCAATTTTTCCATTGTTAATTGATACTAGGCTTGAACCTAGAGCCGCTCGGCTTTGTCAAAGTCTGAGCTCGATTAGGCTTTCTCGGCTTGATTCAGTTAACTCAGATATTAATTACATAAATTTGTATTTAAATATAACATATATTCATGATGATACTCATTAAATAAGTAAACTATAAATCAACTTAACATTTAATATGTTAATGCAATATTTAACAATAAATAAATTTGTATTTCTATACTTATTTATACAATGTAACTGTCTTTCTTACCGCAATATAACTTAAGCTGACTAAATGATTGTCAAATGTAAGTAAAAGTTTTAAAGTTAAGATTTAAATTATTAGCAATGTAAATTTTATGAGTAATTATTACCGTTCTTGTATTTTATTAAATTTTATGGCATGATTGAAAAATTTAACTAGCATAACCTCGTACATATTCCTTGATATTATTGTTTAACTAAACAATTTTTTTTATAATTATATAATAGACCTAATAGTTTTCAACTTTATTCTATAATAAATTGTTAATCACAATTCACATATCTTACGTCTTTCCTTCATCAATCAATTTAACATAAACATTTTTGCTGACATTATTTTTTTGGTTAAAAACATTTCTTGATTTAATCTCTTTATGATAGTTTGTTAGTCATGATCATCGAACGCCATCAAATTCAATTATCTTGTAAGTTATAATCTTAGTTTCTTAATTAAACACGACGCTTTTGAAGTAAATCGCGTCAGTTCGTGCCTCCGACTTTCATGGACAGATATTGTTAGATATAAAATTTATCCTCGTTACTTCCACTCGGGATAAAGCAACATATTTCCGGACACTTAGGGGTCGTTTGGTATAGAAATGAGTTATACAATTAATAATATAAGTTGGACATATATTACATAAGTTAAACTTATGTTTGGTACAAAATTATGTAAAGTATTGTTTCCAATTACACCTTTGAAATTTTTATCCATGTGTTAGTAAACATAGTATCGCTACTATCATATTAGCTTTGGTATTAATATATACACAATTAAAGTACTAAATTATATATGGATTATTAATACTTTCTTGAATTTAGCTACCAAACAAAGGATAAAACTTATAACGATCACCGAATTGCTATTTCCTTTAGTTTAATCCCTCCTCAATTGTAACGATCACCGAAAGACTCGTAGCAATATACTTGGTTTTGTCTGCTCCATTCTCTTAAGCTCAAATATGTGTCATTGATTCCATCTCGATCTTAAGAATAAGCTCAAATACTCTTTTCTTTGTGTATTTGTTATTATTCGTTTCTTTTCCTTTGTCATTTCGTTGTCTAATTATTATATAGTATATTGCTTCTTGCCTAATAACAAATTCAATTACTCAATCTAATAATCTCAATTTTCGGATTAAACAACGAGCAACAGCCGAAAGAAACTTTCATTTACTAAAGATGGCCAAATTAGAGGCACATCAAACTAATTAAGTATTGCTGAAGTTTACTGTAATTTGACAAGAGGTGAGCGTATAGCATTCAGTATAGTTAATCACATTGCAAGACCAAAAGTAAATTCTAAATTTTAAATTATTGCTCAATTAGGGCAAGGTGTTCAAAGATTTATTTAGTTGATTTTAGGATAATGACTAGAACGAAAGAAACCAATCCATTTGGAATTTTAACTGTTGAAGATTAATAATACCGTAAACTTAGTTGACTTCTATTAAGGGAAACGAGATTAGGTGAACAGTGACTATCAATGAGGCCAGGACCACAAATATAGAAATCAGATATAACACTCTTTCAATGACCAAAATTAGCAACTCTTTATTTTCACAATATCATGGCGAATGCAAGTAATGCAACGCTAGATCATGATAGTTGTGTAATCATATATCTTTATTCTTTTAGTTAGTCAAACTTTTTATCTATCCTTTATAGGAAACTTATTAATAATATCCTGGTTCACAACCACACATTGTCACAATCCTCCTTTATTTTTTAATTCATTCCGTGCTTATTCAAATTTTATAAGCATTGATTGGAAGGGAGGAAGTACTTTATTTAGTCTCTCATATCAACGTTTTCATGAATCAACACTTGCAGTCTCACGAAAACCATAATACGCGTGCTCCATTAAAAGTGAGATTTCAATTACAAGAACATGAAAACATAAAGTACAATACAAAATAATAGCTAAATATTGCAACAAACGTAGGCGAATTTAAGATCTAAAATATTCAAAATGCACTTGATCTTATAAACTATAAGCACACATTTTGAGCTTTATTTATACGAATACATCGTGCGAGTCAAAAGCAATAGATTCAGTTGAACCCGACTAAACAGACATATTAAGGGACACCTTGACGATTGATGGTATCAGTAGCAGAAGGCTGAGACTGAGCAGATCCACCACCAGAAATGCTTGTAGGGGCATCTGTGGAACTAGCAGCACCACGGCCAGGATTTGGTTGTTGATGACCTTGTGTACCATACCCTTGTTTCTTGTAATCTTCCAAATCCTTATATTGTGTATAAGGACTTGTATCCACTGGCAATCCTTCTAACTTACTACTCTCATCTTCCTTTTTAGCTGCTTGCTTTTCCATAATTCTCTATAAAAAAATTCCACTTCTTTTAGTATAATCTCTCTTTTTCTATACTCTTGTCAAAATCAAATTTGCCTTTGTTTTTTGCTTTTCATATGGCTAGCTTTCTAGTAGATCAAATATATAAGTTTTCCATTTGTGATATGGTGTTGACGCGTGTTGTTATCGTGTCAGGAAGTTGGATGACGAGTAAGCAATGCCGACATCTATGTTCAGCCAATTAAATTTTGCTGTAAGATCGTAAAGAAAAACAAATTTTCTGTTGGTCAATTTTGGATAGCTGTATAATTATTTGTTAGGTTTTCAAATACTAGTACTTATTATTATGTTTTAGCGTAGCATAATTATATCTCTATATCTAATATATAACATATAGAAATTTCTTTGTTAGGCTATAGTTTGATTAACCTATTACATCAGGTTATTCACTTTATTTTTATGTTATTATATTTAATTAAGCTCTATTAGGAAAAAAGAATAGTTTTATATATAGGCTAATTCTTTTCGTTTCTTATTGAAGTATATAGCTGTTGGTTAATGGGATTGGATGCTAATATCGATATTAAATTTGAGATTGTATCTATTCCTCGTTTGGTCAGTGATATTAACTAAATTGATATAAATTATATAACAAAATCATGATATTATACAGTTCCATATAGGAGGTGAGATAATTAAATTGGTATAAATTAGACTTTTGCACTCCAAGATGGCGTGAGTTTTGTGGAGGTTGGAGAGACGGCAAAAATTTAAGAGTACTACAATATGAAGGGACAACTGATACAAGATCCATATAAAACCTTCATAAATATATTTACCGCAAATCTTGTTACAAAAGAATTTTGTGGATAAACTTGGAGAGATGTCCTTGTTTATTCGTCAAGTTCCTGATCCCTGATCCACTTTGTGGCAACCCATTTTTCACCTTTGATTACTGGACAGCTCCCATGAAGCGATGTCTGCATTAGAGTTTAGCAATGCAATATGAGCAGTATGACATAATGTTGGTAATCAATACACACTGCTTTACATGAACCAGTAGCAGCCACAGAAAGAAATATTTCTCATTTGAATAAATTGACTTGTGAGCAACAGAAAATAGAACAGTAATACAGCAATATTATAACCTTTCCCCATCAATATCCATGCGATGGGGCAGTAGTTAATATGGATTCCCATTTCAATGATTAATCACAGTAACACAAATAATTTTAGCAGTAAGGCATCAACCCTCTTCAACAAACATCTTCATAGGATCATAGGTAGTACGATTGATCAAGAACGGCTCCCGCACAAAGGAAAATGGAAAAAAAAAAAAAAAAAAAAAAAAAAAAAACATAATCCAAAGCATATAGAGATGCATCTTGAAGACATGGGCAAAAAACAGTTTGATGCGGAGGTGTGTATACTGCTATAAAGAAAAATCAAAATGCAAGGTAGCACTATTTTTCTTTTGATGAAAAGAAATGCAAGGAAAACGCTAAAGTCCACATGAAAAACTCACCGGATCAATTGTACCATTTGGAAACAGTGAGTAGAACAGTAGTCCATCCCCTCTACGCGGCTTCACTTTCAAACCAATACACTCGCGGAAGTCATAATTAGTCTCCATGTTTTGCCCATTCTGTAAATTAACAAAAGGACTAATTTACACGACAAGACATGGAGAAAGGTAATGATGGCCCAAGAAAGAAAACCTTGAACTCACCTCAAAAGGGAACATGGTTTCTCCACCGTCTTCCACATCAGATAAATACAATAAAAAGGATGCAACCTACATGAAATTTATTTAATTTTAGTCTGGACACGTTAAAGTAATCACATGCTCAAAATCTAACTACAACTGAACAAAATTTTGACTAGACATGTCAAAGTCGTAAGCTTTGTAGAGTCTAAGGTAAACTTGTCGAAACACCTTCAGCTGTGGTAAGGATCCATGAGGAGCATCAGAACTTTTTCATCAAAGGGAGTGGGTGGGGGTTGGGGGGGGGGGGGGGGAGAATAGATATAAAGGATAACACTACATGCTTATAATGGGTCTATCTTATTGTGTAAACAGGAAAAAAAGGAAGAACAAGAGGAATGTTACATGATAAGATTTAGTTCTGTTTAGTCAAAATTAAAATAACATCTTCAACAGTAAAACCTGCAGATAGCTCGTTGACATGCTTGGCAAATTTTTGGACTAACAGTGATTTTTAAATTAAAGAAAGATGGTATCATAACATAGAAGCAAGCAAATACTCAGACCAACTCTCTCCAAGTACTCGCTGACAACGGGAATCAGTCAAAAAGACAATTCCAGTTCTTGGAAATTTTATTCAACCTGGCATGAATTTGTGTTGTTTGGATTTCTCTCATGTACCATTAAGATGCTATAGAGAGTTCCACAAAGAACGTATAAGGAATGTTGTCTGCAGCCTGTGGTGATCCAAATATTCAGTCATTATTCATTCCACAGGAACCATTACCTCAAACACAAAATTTGTTTCTTAATTCCATTTTTCATTATTTGGGGGTAGTGGGGGAGGGGAGATTGGAAGAAATATGCATATGAAAACAACACCAACTTATCCAAATAACTGAACACTAAAACTGAGGCACCACTCATGATGCCAGTTTTTGGAAGACTAATAGAGCTACTAGAAAATTCCCAAGTCCATTGGAAATGTTAACAGCACAATTTACAAAAAGCAGTTCTACGCATACCCTTTGGCTCTTCTGAGGACCATATTGAGAAGGATCAAATGCATCATAATGTGAATGATAACTCTGGCCAATTTCGTACCGCAACACATTAAATGCCTGAAAACACAAAGGTCAACTGATTCAAGTAAACAAAAATTATGATCACAGTACGTCATACATAGTGTTCTCATGAACGGAAGAAACATTCGAAATAGGTCTAGCAATTAAGAGAAAGTTCAGATACAATAGGTACGCAGCCTGACTAGCTATCAATTATTGGATGCATAAGGTACATGCATGCGTTATTTGCATCATCACATTTAACTCAAAATTCAAGGGGAATTTAACACATATTCTGGGAATCCAGCAAAAGAACTCCATCAGTTTCAGATAATACTCAAACGCCAGATTTTCTCCACTATAAATTAAATCTACAGCAGGGAGAGATGCTCATTTTTCTCTAACTTTCCTGTCAAAAGGCACAGCTTGACCTGTTGCTTCATGGTTTTGTCATTGAAAAAATGTTCTTGTTTGATCATAAGCGGTCAACAGTGAGCTCTTTTGCATAAGTAAACTAGGAAATAAAATAGATCCCAAGAGGATTATCACGAACTTCGAACTAAAATGGCATGTGAGGCCTTTCCCAAAAATCCATATTAGTATGATGTGAATAATTTGTAAAGATGCAGGACAGGAAAGGAACTGAAGAATCCTTGCAAAAGGACTCGCCACCAATAGTACCACTGTTTTGCCCTCTACTAGAATCCAATTTCTAATATATGGTTGCAAAGATAAAACTGACATACAGTGAGAAGCTCATGCATTATATTTAAGATGTGTGGTTTTAATGAACTTTACCTCTCCATGTGTCCTGGGGATCATAGTTGCTGTTGCAATTTTCTCCTCAATGAGTTCCAAAATCCCACTTTTGTCTTCAGATGCACTGATGAACATACCAGAACTGGGAAAAAAAGCAACAATGCAAGACTCGTAAACGGGTCAACGAAACTTAAAATAAAATGATCAGAAATGAGGGAAGCAGCTTTATCTTCCAAAAAAAATAGAAAATGTATATGCACACTCCCAGTTCATGATGACCTTATCTACCTGAAATATATACTATGAAAATATGCGTGCATAGATTAAGAGTTAATGTGAGACATTTCAACTAACTCTTGGAAGGAGTAGAAAGATTGCATTTATAATATAAAATACCAAGTTCAATTCATTCTACTGACCTAAACCTCGATAAAATTCTTGGATAGTGTTAAAGAGGAGGTCAATCTATTCAGGATTTTGGGATTTGCAAATAGAAGGTAGTTCACAAAACTGAGACACCCAGAGTAGATTTACCTTGTTCTAATTCCTTTGGTATTCTCTGCTGTTTCTCCTTTTCGAAGAGCCAAAGATGATGGCTTCAGTTCTGCCTTTGCCATCTTAATAATGCTTTCGCATTGTTCTATAGTTGCGAAATTGGGAAAGTATAAAGCACGCGGGAACCAGCTTAAGACCTACCCAAATGATTAAAGTCAACATCATATAAAATACACCAAAATGAATGATCACTAATGCAGATCACAGATACAAGACATACGCAGTCGGTGAGTTTACCATAAACTAAAAATTTCTGAGTTTACCATCTTAGGGATAAATTCAGGAAGCTAACATGGCCATTTACATTTAAAGATATCATGTGAACCGACTTAATCAGGCATAGAAATGGGAATCATAATAAAGAAAAATAGTAGATAAAGTAGAAGAATAAGAATAGAAATTGGGGGATCGCTAATTGTTCTTGAGCTTACTTAATTACCGACTCGTGTAAGTTCAAAAAACAAACACCAAGTTATGCTAATTAAGCTGCAACAAGAAGTGGCATCTTTGCATCAATGGCAACAAGTGCAAGCAATGTTAAACATCAATTCATCAACATACAGTAGATATGAGGAGAAAATGCGTATATCAACCAACCGAAATTGCAAATCCACGAGAACAAACACATGTATCATAAACTGAGACTACTTCAATGATAAAATCATGCAAATTTGAACATTGATCATCATCAGTCAATAATAGGAATTAAGTATATTCACAATGCCAGCATCTTCGTAGACTGGTGGTTCCTCGGAGGTTGGGAAGTGTGGTTGATCATATACCCAAATAATGATAATGACATTAAAAAATAAAACTTTCAGACTAATTTAAGTTCAAAATTCAACCTTTTGAATGCATAAAAACCAGTTAGATAATTCTAGGTATACAATTATTGAACACAAAATGGATTAAAAAATCCCGATATCCGCCTCAGGGATTTGGTCTAGTGATCAGATAATATGTCACAGACAAAAGCCTCGTATTTAAGTATAAACAGATAGAAGGTCATGCCCATTATCCAACTTAGTTTCCAACCACGTGACTAATGGCCTTGGAGGATTTTTCGGTTATAAAAAAGTACTAAAAAATGACAGAAATCCTAAAAATGAGAAATTTAAAATGAAAAAACACACCTGAAAGGGAATTGAAGTAAGGGAATGTTCACCAGTTTCACCATTAGGCAATGGATCAAAAATTTCCAATGTATTCACTGATTCAAGCACCCTTGATTTTGGTCCTACAGTAGATACTTGTACATCCTATCACACACAATCACTTTAATTAGTTACTAAATACAATCATAAAATAAACACATATATCAAAAAATTCACTTGTAATAAAAAATACCTGTTGATTGATTAGTGTAGAACCAAATAAACCAACAAGAAAAAAGAAAAGACATAACAGAAACAGTGAAGGTAAGCCTAGAGAACTCCACCATCTTAATTTTCCTCTGCTCTTCATTTTTTGGCTGCTAAACAAATCCATTAATTAATTGGCTAAATGAGACTTTTGTTATTTTAGACTGATGAATAAGTTAATTTAATGAGAGACCAAAAACAAATGTGATGGGTTTATGCTTATATGTGTACCATCTTTGACTTCCGGACGCGGCGGGAATTCTTTCTTTCTCTCTGTTTTCCCGTTGAAATTGGTCAATCTCATTAATAAGTACTTACTAATCTTTATACAATACAATACCCGGTTTTATCCTACAAATGCGTCTGATAAGAATAGAATATACAAAGATATTTTCGATATACCCTCGGCTTATGACTCCTATCTTACCAGAGATAATCCGACACGTATTTCTATGTTCTACTTTTATATGTTTAGCACAATTTTATCACCATGTTGAGTTTAGATTTTTTACATTACGGGGACGTTTGTTATAAAATAAAATAATCAAGGAGTAATATTCCATATAACATATGAGAAAAGTAATTGCAGAATTATAATTTTATTTCCCTAAAATAGCGACTATCTTTTTAATCAAATATGAAATAAATTAATATTAAAATTAATCCTTCGATTATAATTCTTTATCTCTCGTGCCAAACGAGTTGGTAACCTTCGAGAGCAAGATGGATCACATGATAAAGTTGAATAATACTTGAGTTCTTTTAAGTAGAGTACTCTAGGCACAATGTGGATGAGTATTTTACACAATCTATATTTAATAGATAAATTTGAATAGTTAATCTCTAACTTTCATTGGATCTACATTTGATAGTAGATGGAGTATGACAATTAAATATTTTAAGAAGATAATTATAAATCTCTCATTCTTCTTGACCAAAATGTTTCGTGCAGATTGCGCTGGATTTTCGGTATATGTTGCCACAGTATTTTTTTGTCTAGGAAAGTAATTTGGATTTGGATTCGATGGTTTGGAGATTTCCATATGATGAGGAGATCTAATTAATTTGTGATTACAAAGTGTAAAACTATATTTATTACTATGTACTCATTCCGTACCCAAATTAGTTGACGCTTTATCAATAATAATTTGTCTCAAATTAGTTGATACTTTATAATTTCAAGACGTCTACACTCTTAATAATTAAAAAAATTCTAAAAAAAATTAATAATCAAATATTAAATATTAATAACATAATAAAATATACTACATTCTATTTAATAATTTTCTTAGTCAGTGTGAAAAAACTGAACGTATCAATAAAAATGGAATGGTGGAGTAAAGACCAATAGGGACGCTGGTTTAACTAGGTGGAGTCCACCTATTGAATGTGCAAGACATAAATTTCAGAATGACTGGACACCACCTGGAAACACAAAAACAAAAGCGCACTGAGTTGTGACCTATCTGTCCTCATTTGTTCTAAGGTAATTTATTTTTCTTCTGTCTAATTTATATGAACCTAGTATTCCCTTTGTCGCATTTTAAATATTGCTTAAAGTTTTTTCACGCCTTAATCAATAAATATAATATTTTATTGAATTATTTTTTATTAAATATTTTTTGAGAATTTAACAGTATTAAATTGAACTAGTATTTCTTTAATGATTAAGGACACCGCTGGAAACAAGTAGTAGTAACAATCCTAATGTTGAAATTTTTTAAAACGACAATTACATTGAGATATTTTTTGGACTAAAGCGACAATTAAAATGAGAAACTTGAGTATTTCATAAAGTTTAGGAAAGAAATGAACTTGTGACACTTCTAAGCAAGTCATAAGACTCATAACTTTTATGTCGCTATGATTTTTTTAAAAAACATGTGGTGTTAAATTTCATAATATTTTTGTGGCTATAAAACTTTTTGTTGAGGATAAAATGAAAATTTTAAGTTAAATTATTTTTAATTTAAAAAAAATCAACCTTTTTTAATAGACCAAAAACTGAAATATGTTCGAATAAATTAAAATAGCTAGAGTAACTATTGCACTAATTCAATATTCTTTATCAATCACCGACTACAATCAAGATCTTACCCTGGAAATCTACACCAAGCTAGAACAAAGATTTATGCAGTACGTAAGTCAATCTACCACTACCAAAACTAATACTCTCGACATCCCGTTTTGTCTGTCATAGTTTGAATCGGCACAAAGTTTAATAAAGAATAAAAACTTTTGAAATTTGTGGTCTAAAATAAATCATAGATACTTGTGTAGCTAAAAATGAGTCAAAAAATAAGTTTGAAGTTGAATTGTTTCCAAAATTAGAAATATGATAATCTTTTTTAAATAAATTAATAAGAAAAGTATGACAAACAAAATGGACGGGGGAAATACTGACAGATATTAATCCAAGTGAATACAGGTTACCGAGAAATTACATTTTAATAGCATTTGACCTGGTGCGCCGTTAACTTTTGAAGTAGAAAATGTACTATTTTGATGAAAATCTTCTTTATCAAATACTCCCTCCGTCCCAAATTAGTTGTCGCTTTAGGAAGATTCGTTTGTCCCAAAGACGCTTTAGGATTTCAAGACTAAAATTGTTAGTCTTTTCCAACTATACCCTTAATAATTAAAAGAATTCTCAACAAAATTTAATAGTCAAACATTAAATAGGGGTAACATTGTAAAATACATACTCTATTTAATGATTTTTTTAATGGGCGTGAAAAAGCTGAAGGTGACAACTAATTTGGGACAGAGGGAGTAGTAGAGTACGTAGTTTACATATAGCATGTGTTCATTTCAGAGATAAAAGTTGAGCATATATCCCTTTTCGTACGGCCGCAAGATATTGCCAAATTAGGACCGTTAAAATGATAATTATAGGACAACTTTTACTTTTCTTGCATTAGAAGTACTAAAACAGGAGAAAATGTAAACAAATTAACTTTACTATAGAGGAAGAAAGGGAAAAAATCATCATGAGGAAAAAGAAGCACATGTTACGTGATTTGTTACTCACTTGTTAGAGTTGTTACTAAGGTTTACCCTGATGTGTAATATAACAATCTTCCTTCTGCCAGTAAGATAATCCTTTTTTTTTTTTTTTGAGAAGAATGTCATTAGTGATAATTAATCTAATTTAGGCAAGGATGAAGGTGCCATACTGTCATTCCGTCAGGTGCACTACTAGGATGTGTCTACTCAAGTGGAATAATGATTAACTCTGTCAAACCATGTGCTATATTGGTTCGTGAAAACAAGCAATTGTATGACAAACTTTAGCCACGCAACATTTTGTGCTAAAGAGTGTTATATTTGCTTATAAAGAGTGTCAGTTGATTTTTTTTAAAACTTTATTTTTTTAATGCATGTTTAATTAATTCACAAATTCAACTTTTAAAAATCTATTTTTTCTAAGTTTCTACCAAATCTATGTCGAAACGAATTGAACAAATTGAACTTGTAAGTTTCAAATATGACATGATTAAAAATAATAAAACAATCGTATTTAACATTCGCAAGGATAGTTGAGTTCGTTCAACAAGTGGCTTTCCACATGTGAGATTTGAGTTCAAACCTCCCAATGCGGGTTACACCACTCCTGATTCTGGTCGTGGGTTCCTTTGTCGGGAAAAAAAGAATTTCACACAAAGTAGAATAGTGTAAGATATATAATTTTTCTACTATATTGAGAGGTGATGAATGGAGCAAGTAAAAATTTCATGTGGGGGTCTATTTTTAGCTTGCATACGTTATAGTCAGTTATTAAAACTTTATTTAATATTAGCAACTATATTGAATTTGAAACTTGAAGCTAGAAGAAATTGGAAGATGTCTAAAGCTAGAAGAACTTGAAGAGGTCTGAAGTTAAGACCCAAAGATTTGAAGTTAAAACTCGAAAGTCTGAAATTCAAACTCAGTGACTAAAACTAAATACTAGTTTGAAAAAACTGGCTAAAACCTAAATTGGGCACTTGAAATTAGCTCTTTTTGCACTTCCCCCACAGGCCCTGTATGTGTATTGACTTTTATTTTGAACTAAAAATAGTCATATTTAAAAATATTTACTTGAGCTGGCCATTTGGCTAAAAATATTTCATTTCATAGCCGCATATACCCCAAGTTTGTATACCTAATAGCCAAAGTATACTTCAATGGTATACAATATATTCTATTGTATACATTTCTAGTATACGTATACCCCAATGGTATACAAGTTCGATACCCCAATGGTATATCCCGATGTTGTGGCTATGTTGCTATAAAATATTTAAACAAAACTTGGGACATGGTAGGGTAATATTTTAGTGTGAGCTGGTTAGTTTTGAAAATGTACCTACTTGTTAGGCCCAATAGCACTCAAGAGGGTATTTTAGTCATTTCATTAAATTGCTACGTGTCGTTTCAACTTTTAATCCTGAAATTGAAAAGTCATGGTAACATCATACTCCCTCTGTCCCAATTTATGTGGCACCATTTCCTTTTTTGTTTGTCCCAAAATGAATGACACATTTCCTTATTTGACAACTATTTAATGCACCATCTCTATTTTACCCTTGTTGGGCCCTACATAGTTTTAAAGCTACCAACAACTTTTTTATTACTCAAATCTTCTCTTTCTTACTTTTTCAAGAGTAAAATTGAAACTTTACAAGGTCGACCTCTATTTTCTTAAATACTGCATCCGGTCAAATGGTGCCACATAAAATGGGACGGATGGAGTATTGCCTTTCTATTGGAATTCTCATTTGTCTATTATGACTTCAGGTCTGCACCTCTTTAAATCTTTGCTCAATTTTTTCTGACGAAATAGGTTACCTGCAACCTTAAGCTGGTAAAGAAAGTCAGCCAGCTACTTTAACCATGTATTGTATCTATTGGCTACTTCAACTTCACCCGATGTTTATCTATTAAACACAAAAAGCATTTTTGTACAAAAAATATGGTGCGTGAATATCACACGCTCTGACGTGGCCAAAAAAAGAACAAATAGAAGAAAGCCATGTGGCTATGGAGTTTAGTCAATCCAAGAAAATAATAAAATTAGAAAAAAAAATCAACTAAAAGGGAAAAAAAAATTAGAAAAGAGAGCCCACCCCGTAGCCACCAAGTCTCATGTTATCGCTGGTCAGCTTTCCTCGCCTTCCCCCTTTCTTCTTCAAACATAAGCAAACAAATACACTTCAAAATAATTGGTACAACAAGAATACTACTAGATTAATTTTAAGGCTAGCAACAGTAACACAATAAACCAAGCAGTATAATCAATAAGCAACAACAATATACCAATGTATCTCACAAGTGGGGTCTGGGGAAGATGAGATGTACGCAGACCTTACCCCCATCAAGGTGGAGAGAATATTTCCGATAGACCCTCGGCTAGGATAAGAAACATATTAGAAAACACCTTTAAAAATCAAGCCAGTAATATCATGCTAAAGAGAGTGCTAAAACTAAAGTATATCCAAAACAGTAGATATAAAGACGAAGATTAAAATGAAAATCATCTATACAAGCATAATACTACATAAATAAGGGAAAAGATACTCGACTATAACCTAACCTTCTACCATAATCCTCGGCCTCCATGCTCCTCTATCTAGGATCATGTCCTCGGTGATCTGGATCAAGGTCATGTCCTATCTAATTACCTCGGTCCGATTCTACTTCGGTCTGCCTCTACTTCTCCGTAAACTCAACACTATTAATCTCTCACACCTCCTAACTAGAGCATCTACACTCCTTCTCCTCACGTGAACGAACCATTGCATCCTTGCTTCTCGCATCTTCTCAGCTACTAGAGCTACGCAAAAGTTATCACGAATGACTTCATTCTTAATCTTTTCCATCTTAGTGTGCCCACACATCCATCTAAGCATTCTCATTTCTGCTACGTTCATCTTCTGGATGTGAAAGTTCTTGACTGACCAACACTCTGCACCATATAACATAGCTGGTCTAACGACTACTCTATAGAATTTGCCTTTAAGCCTAAGTGGCACTCTCTTATCACATAGTACACTGGAAGCGAGCCTCCACTTCATCCAACCTACTCCTATACGGTGTGTGACATCATCATCAATCTCAGCATTACCTAGGGGGATTGAGCCAAGATATTTGAAGCTTCCTTTCTTAGGAATGACTTGAGAATCAAGCCTTACTTCCATATATGACTCATCAGGAGCGTCACTAAACTTGCATTACATATATTTTGTTTTTGTCCTACTTAGTCTAAAGCCTTTAGACTCTAGAATCAATAAGCAAACAACTAAAAATAAATCAATAGTGTTCTATCCCAAAAATTGAAGTTGTTCTTCGACAGTTTTTTCAACTTCAAAATCAGATATACCTAAGTGGAAAAAGAGTTTCTATGGGCCTTTGTGATTTTATCCATTGATAATGGCAGCGTAGCGCGGGAGTAGGGGAGAGTTAAGGTAGGGTGGTGGTATGGTGATTTTCTATGAAAAAGAAATTGATTTAAAAAAAAAATAAAAAAAATGAGAAGTTTGAACTAATCACGCGCCCAAGAGAGGTGAAAATCACTTTTTTGCCGTGTCAGCATTTTGTCTTTCATAGGCTTAAAATGAACGGGTCCAGGTAGAAGACATGGTTAAGGTAGTTGAGTGATTTTCCTTGTCAAGTAAAGGTAGTTGGTAACATATTCTGCCTTTTTTCTTTTGGTCTTCCTTTCGGTTGGAAAGAAACAAGCAATATAAATATTGCACTACGAGGTAGTATTGAAGAAATACCAAGTCCAAACTTTCCACACTATTTGAGAACAAAAGGAGAAAACTAACTTTAACTAAAAATGAAAATCCAGGCAGCCACCAACAACAAATAAAGCAAGGCAAAAATAATCAAATGAGAGACACCAAATTTACATAAAAAATCTCTTCAATATGAAGAAGAAAATACCACTGAACCTCGGTCCACAAAAGCTCCACTAAATTAATAAAATATTCTCAATTTGGCCACCAAACAAATGCTAAACCACGAGCAACAATGCAAATAAGATAACACCAAACTGGTGAAGAAAATGCGATATTTCACCTGTAAGCGAGCTACTGTTCACAGTCAAGAAACAGAAGTTACATGCCTTAAAATTCAATCTTTACCATCCAGATCAAAGAACATGATGTTGGAAACCTCTAGTTCAAAACTCAGCACGATCGAACGGTTAATGAATTTGAAGTGACTACTTGAAGTAAAATTTTCTGTAGCAAAAGAACAATATTTTTCTCTCTCAAAACCCAAAAGCGAATGCTCTCTTTCTTTTTCTATCTTGTTACATTTCAAACCTAAATAAGGTTCTATTTATATGCCTTGACATTAGTGGGCTTAGGATAAAAGTAGATTAGGTCAAAAGGGTTTTATTCCGCATAAAAAGAAAAAAGCTCAAAAATCCAATATTTTTTTTCTTTGTTGGAGGTCTTCAAGTTTCATAATTATATGGCTGAATTTCCGGAATGTCATTCGATGGTGTGGAATGTGGATTGTTCTTAAGCATATTTGGAAGCATGTGGAATTTTCTACAGTGGAATTTTTTACGCCCGAATTTCATAACAAAGTTAATTAGAAGCATGTGAAATTTTTTGATTGATAGCATAGACTTATAATTTATTTGGTCAAGTTTCTCAGAAGACAAAAATATTTTTTTGGGAAGAAGCAGAAGCACTGCTGGCAGAAGTATATTTACCAAAAGT
This sequence comes from Petunia x hybrida, assembly GCA_037355625.1. Classification (NCBI taxonomy): domain Eukaryota; kingdom Viridiplantae; phylum Streptophyta; class Magnoliopsida; order Solanales; family Solanaceae; genus Petunia; species Petunia x hybrida. The sequence continues at coordinate 1,226,869 of JBBBVM010000808.1, forward strand.
ATTTATTTTCCATATTATATTTAATTATTTTAACCAATATATCTATCAAATACAAATAAAATGTTGTTCTTATTTCTCTCTTCTAATTTAACTTTATTCATATTGATTTAAAACCTTAATAAATATCCTTATTTTATATTTTACATGTAAACTAAATAAATTTTAAAAATTAAATTAAGTAAGTCTTTCATACATGTTCTCAGAATTGTTCTTACTTTAGCCAAGGGTCTATCGGAAATAGCATCTTCACCTCGGTGGAGGTAAGGTCCGCGTACATTTCACTCTCCTCAGACATCATCATGATGGTATATTACTGAGTATGTTGTTGTTGGTTATCGTCGTCGCCATCTTTCGTTAAAAAAAAATTAAGCCTTTTGTACGTTCAAATAATATTAGTCAAAAATGAATCTTAATAATATCTTCTTCCTTTTTTTTTTTTTTTTTTTTTTTTTTTTTGTAATTTGACATGCAAAAATACTTTTTGTGAATATTATTCAAACTCAATTTATTCAAAAAAATACTTCTTAAATGACTTTATCAAATACAAAATATTTATTTTTGAAAAATACTTCTAGCTAAATTACTTTTCAAAATACCCAATTTTTAACCGTTTGGCCAAATAGAATACTATAGAGTAATTGGGTAAATGACAAAACTGTGACACTTAAGGCAATAGTTTTCCTAATTGACTCCACTAAGAGTGGTTTAGCAAGAATGACCTTCTTTAAGTTAAATGAATCTTTTTGGACTAAATTACCCCTGAACAAATCATAAAAACACAGCATATAAAAAAGACCTTCCCTCCATTAACTCTGCAACTTATTTCCAGACCTTCGTCTCTTTACTTTTCCAACTGATTAACCTAAGAACTCAAATTTCCAGAAAAAAGAAGATTCAAAGGTAAGTTTCTTCAATATTTCATTAATTTTACGTAGTTTTTAAATTAAGTTTTGTATAATTTCATCATAATTCGTGGAATTTATTTAGTTTTTGTATAATCATAGATTAGCTACTGCGATTTGTGAATTTTGATGATAATGATTGAAAACTACTGCTAGATAATGTCACATTGATTTTCAGTTGCTGCAAAAAAAAAAAAATTATATTACTTTGAATATGTATTTGCTGAAGAATTTACGAATAGAAATTGCAATTACTCTTATTTAGTCGCAACTACATTGATTTGCCTAAATTAACTTGAAATAACTTGTAGATGATGTATGTTAATTGGTGCTAATAGAAAAAGCTTTTTAAGATCTGTTGCAATATAATGCGTTTGTAATGCACTCGCTGCCTTGTGGGCAGCACTTGCAGTTGAACTGCAAACAATTGCTGTTACATAAACTCTACATGTGTTGCCTAATATGCAGCACTTTTCATCGCCTGAAGTGGTGCCTTGTAAGTGTTGCCCACAGGGCCACACTACATGTAGAGTAGCTCTGGTTTAAATGTAGAGTAGCTCTACATGTGCTGCCTAGTTTTGAATGCATAGTAAGTGTCTTTTCAAGTGTTGCCCTGTGGGCAGCACTTGAAGGTTTGGTGCAAAACAAAAATGTATAGGGATCTCTACATGTGGTGCACAACAGGCAGCACTTTACGTGTGTACTAAATTGCCCTACAAGTTGACTACTAAATAAAGCAAAAATTTAATAATGTAGAGTGTATGAATGATGTTCTCGCGAAGGCCATGAAGCTGCCTATATTGAGATTGATATATTACATCCAAAACAAGCTCCAAAGTTGGTTTTATGAAAGGAGAAATGATGCACGAGCCACATTTCATGACCTCACACGTTGGGCCGAAGAAGAGCTCACCAACATGATTCCTACTGCCTTTAGGCTGATAGTAAGTAGCTCTTGTTCAACAAAACTAATGACTATTAGCTCTGCAAACAAACACTCATGTAACATTTCACTTTTTTGTTACTTGATATTATCTTTTGCTTGCAGGTAAATCCAAGCAATGACACAAGTTTTACTGTCAAAGATGAAAAATATGAATTAACTGTAGATTTAAAAGAGAGGTCCTGCAGTTGCTTACAGTTTCAGACGGACGAAATACCATGCATCCACGCCATTGCAGCAATAGAGAGAAGAAACTTGAACAAGTCGACTTACTGTGCACACTGGTTCAAAAGAAACACTTGGATGCAAACTTATCAGGGAGAAATTCTTCCAGTGGGAAGTGACAGCTCGTGGGATGTTCCACAAAGTATAAAGGAATTCATTGTACACGCACCGAATACAAAAATTCAGCTCGGTAGGAGACAAACAAAAAGATATGTTTCAAGAGTAGAATTCTTCAAGAGTAGGATCAGATGCTCGAGATTCAAAAGAATTGGACACAATAGAACAAATTGTCTCCACACTCTGGTCCAACATCCACATGCAAGAAGATATAGAAACAGAGCTGGAGCTGTGGCATGAATATATTATTTTCTTATGATATTGCATTAAATTTGTCAACAAATACTTTTCATTTTGCTGTAAGCACAACTATTTCTCATTTTCGTTAAAGTTACGTGAACACATTCCATCCACAAAACTTGAAAAATAAGAATAGGTTTCCCACTCATTCTCGCTGCAGTTTAAATACCTTAAAGTATGGGCAGATAGGCAACACTTATCCCATACCCGACTTAGACTGGATTAACTACCCCAAAGTGTTGTCCGGATGGCAGCAGTTTATGTTTAACTGATGCCAGCGCAACACTTTACCATTGTGTTTAGATTCAAGTATTGGAAAATGGGTAACAGTTGACCCCAAATCCTTACCAACACTCGACACCCAATTCTCATTGACTTGCTGCCTAGGCAATACTTGGCCTACATCCCCCATAAACTACATCCCTTAACAGGATGCCTGATAAGCACTACTTGACCTACACCCCTCACAAACTAGATCTTTTAACATGCAGCAGCACTTGGCATCGACTCCCTACCCAAAATCTCAAAGCTAATACACTTGAAATACTGCTGCCTAGGCAGCACTTCACCCCCAAACTCTCACAAAATTCACCAAGCGAAATTCCTTATAAATGTTGCAGTGTGTTTAAATACAAGTGTTGGCAAATGGGCAACAGTTGACCCCAAATACTTACCAACACCCCACACCCAATTCTATTGAGTTGCTACCTAGGAAACACTTGGCCTACATCCCTCACAAACTAAATCCCTTAACTGGATGCCTGACAAGCAGCACTTGACCTATACCCCTCACAAACTAGAATCTTTAACAGGCAGCACTTGGTATCCACCCCATATCCAAATTTCCAAAGCTAATACACTTGAAATGATGCTGCATAGGTAGCCTCATAGGCAGCATGTTGCCTTCACCCTCCCACAACTTATCTCATACAATAACCTTGGAGTATTGCCTCCCAGGCATCACATAAACATCAACAACTCACTAAATTTCCTAAGGCAAACAACATTCAGTAATTGTCTGGACAACACTTCACCGAACCCTTAGACAAATAACAAGTCAACCATCCCTCACATCCAACAAGATAAAAAGTCTAGGTAAAAGAAAAAAAATGTGGAATACATGAAATAGCGCTTAAATATATAATTAATAACATTAATATAGTGCAACAGAACCCAAATTCGAATGTAAAATAAAACAAGAACAAGGCCAAAAGTTTGTTATACTATTACAAAATTACATAGAATCTAAATAGTACTTTTTTCTAAATCGTCTGCCGTACAAAATGTCTCAATCTCCATATTACTAGATGGTGTAACAGCCACAACATCTTCTGAGTTGTCTAACAGACGGAATGATGGCATATCATAATCATAATCAAATCCATACTTTGTCTTTTACTAGCAACGACATCCTCAGAAACAGCTGGTTGAATTATAAACTCTTCCACCTCGTCTATGGATTGCACCAACAACTTCCCCTGTACCAGCAAAAAAATGCAATATCAACATCCAAAAAATAAAAACAAGAATAAAAAAGAAAATATCTACTACTAAGCAGTAAGGAAAGTGCAGCTTGATAGTCAGCACTTTCCATACAAAAACACACCTCATACTTGATGTTCTGATATCAACGGTTGCCCACAAGGCAACATTTTCTAGAAAAAGGAAGACTATGCTTGAGTCTTATGTCAATTGTTGTCCTGTAGGAAATTCTTTTGTAAGTAAAAAGGATAATAAACTACACAACCAACACTTTACTAAAAATTAAATTATAATTAATATAAATAGGTCAACTGTTGCCCTGTGGGCAACCATTTCGACCGTTAAAGCAAATCAAAGTGCAATGACAATACTATAATAAAAATTACATTAAATACCTAATTAAAATAAATTAATATAACAAATATAAACACTATTGATTAACAACAAAATTTAAACATTCACGGAACAAAAAATTAGATAAATAATGAATATCAACAAAGAGAAAAGACAAATTCACAGTAAACTAAACAAAGAAAAAAGAAAGAAGAAGGAAACTAACCCTAGTTCGAAGGGAGAGAGAGATAGAGAAGAGAGAGAGAAGAAAAAGAAAAGGGGCGACTAGGACATAGGTTTAGAGCTAATATTGATCAGGAGCAAAATAGACTTTTCATATATTTAAAAATGGGTATGAGGCCATTTTACTAAAATATTGCTTAGTGGGGACAAAATGACATAACTAAGGATAAGGGAACATGGGATGAAATTTTTTGAGAGTAATTCCATTGAATCACATCGATGCATTATACGTCCTCCTAATTCGAATCAAAGAAAACAAAAGAACTCGTGGAACATTGAGAAATGAACGCAACAAGGTGTGCAAATACAATCTTTCCACGTTACAACACAAGATAACCATGAACTTGCCTTCTAAACCACAAAAAAATGTTTCACTTGGGATCTATAATTCAGAGATAATTCCTATGTAGGGTACAAAAAAAAGGACCACAATGTACAAACTGGTGGTCGAGCGCACACAATCCAAAAGAGTAGCTCTCAGTTGGCTGATTTTAATTGGATGAAAATTAGAAAAATGACATTATTTTTTTGGCAGATAAGAGAATGTTCAATTAATCCATTTTCCATCACGTATAATATGCATGGTCTCCAAAATTAAAACTAAAAAAAGACCATACATAAGAACTTCCATTCTACATTTTCTTTTAAATTCTCAGGTTGCAAAAAAATTTACACTCTGGAGAATAAATGCTCAGGCTAAATTTATATTGTTCTATAGTTCCTAGTCCAAAACAAGTTAAAAATATTGATAGAAGCACTGGTTCATGGATCATTTTTTCCAATAAACCAACTGTTTTATGTAGGACTAGGAGGATTAGTGTCAGAGCCCTGAAAGATGAGATGAATGGTGGCAGCAGTGGATCACCTGGTCGTAGTTGGGATCCTGGCTTGGAAATTGAGGTGCCATTTGAACAAAGGCCGGTATGATTTCTTGAGCTACAATTCCCCATCTTTTGGCCACTGTTTTACGTCTAGCCGACTTTAATTTGTTTGGGATTAAGTCGTAGTAGTTGTTATACTTCTCGATATTCTGCATAAGCACATGCTATTTGCAGACTTGTATTCTTTGCAATAGGTTTCCCTACACTTACGACTAGATCAAAGCCAAGGGGCAGATACTTAACTACTCCAACTAATGAAGTCATTAAAATATAAAGCTATTCCTAGAGTAAGTGGGTCTGCTTTTCAGATATTCAGGCAAAATTTAAGTTATATATACTAATCGTGTAAAATAAATTTACGGTAACATTGAGATTCTTATTTCTAAGGTCTTATAAGTAGCATGATTGTGTATCTTTTGTACGAAGTGCATAATAAGTGAAACTCAGAGAGGAAATTATGTCCTCCTGAAGACCATAACATTTCCACAGGTGATACATGCCATCATATGGTAAGCGTCTACCGCAGGCTATAACATTATTGATATCAAACTGATTTAGTAACACCCTGAACATGTACTAAATTTCTGAAGTTTCATGGAGGTAGGGGACTTAATATGGAGATTGATGAGTAACATAATGTATTAACTAAGCTAACAACACTCTTGCTTTTCTTTTACCAGGTGAATGAGTACTCATCTCTGAAAGATGAAACATTATACTCTTGGGCAGAATTGGGTCCAGGGTCTTTCTTCCTACGTCTTGGCGGACTTTGGTTGATCACTTTCACAGTTTTGGGAGTACCTATTGCAGCTGCAAGTTTTAATCCTTCCAAGGTATTGAACATGAAATTTATTCTTCAAATGAAAGGGCATCACCACCAAGATTTAATTATATACACTATCAATATTGTTTAACGTGCAATAACAAGTTAAGTAGTTATTATCCTTATCAGGTTACAATGAATGCTTATTGTAAAGATTACTTGTAATTAACTTAGAAGTGACTTCATAGTTTAAGTAGCTTTTTACATAATAGAAATTCAGCTCTTAGGCATATATAGTGGGAGGAATGCATACATTGAATATCACCACTTCCAAGGAACAAGATAAAATGATAGACAGCAAAATGTTTCTACTCCTGAACCAAACTAGCCATACATGAATCTTTTGTTTGTCATATTGATCTCAAATATTAACTATCTATGAGAACGGAGAAATGAGAATTTGTAAAATTATGCAAATTATTTCTCTCAAAAGAGTAGCAAGTGAATACTTACAAGTAAGTAACTTTCAAGTATTTTCTCATTTCTTAGACAAACACAGAAAAAAGGATTTAGTCTGTCACTATAGTATCTTATAGGAGCTCAACATACATTGACATTCAAATTTTCACAATCCTGCAGGATCCTTTAAGATTTCTCCTGGCTGGAAGTACAGGGACTCTATTTCTTGTTGCACTTATTGTCCTGAGAATTTATCTGGTAACGTTCTTTTATTGTAAAACATCAATTTTTTATCAAATCGTTTAGACTTTGGCCCTGGAATGAAAATTAGAAAAAGAAGGAATTTCTTCATTCTTGCCGGACTTGAAGACGTAGATGCATACTTGTTCTTTTACACATCCACGACAATGCACATGTCTGACTAGCAAGCTAAAAGTTTCTATCAAGGATCTATTTTGCTCAGACTCTCCAAAAATGTCACTTGTGTGTGTCGGATCCTCCAAAAGTGATGCATTTTTGAAGGATCCAACACGGGTGAGGCGGCATTATTGGAGGATCCCACTTAGCTGAAAGGACATAGAATTGACTCGCACAGTATGCCACAGTTACAGGAAGTCCATCTAGAATGCACAGATATGAAGTTTCTAGGAGACAAAGCTTGAGATGTAGCCTCTCAGGTAGCTGTAATTTGTATTACCAAACAATGAGCATGAGGAAGTTATAATGTATTACAATTAGAAGGTAATATGCACAATTTGATGGAACCAAGAAAGATGAGGATTTCCGTTGGTCAAATTAAGTGGCCCACATAGTAGATAATTATATTTTCTTTAGCATCAATATGTAGTCATTAAATAACTGAATTCCACAGTTTTTGCTATCCTTTGGTATCAGTTTGCACTGTATATCATGCTTGTGGGAAGAGAAGAGAATGTACTGATGACCTGATGATTTAGCTGAATACAAGACACACCAGCTTAGAAGTGTCAAGAGATTGCATATGTGATATTTGTCAACTGTGAGACAGTATTTAACTTAGAAAATGAGCTCTTCCAAATTTCTAACATTCAAACAATGACCATTAGGGATAGAGATACATCAGAGATCGGTAACTTGAGAACTCAACTCTTCTAATATTCTAAAATTCTAATTTCTAACAATGACCATAAATAGGGATGGAGCTATGTTGGAGATAGGCTTTTATCAGCAGTTATACCTTATGAAGAGAGTGGATGGTACGACGGACAGATGTGGGTGAAGCCACCTGAGGTTAGTTGTCTTTCCTGTGAATACATTTTACAGGTTCTTTCTCTTTACTTCCTCTGCTCCTCTCCTCAACCCCACGGTGCAGAATGATTGCCAGCTTTATTGAGTCATACATATTGCATTATTGACCTCATTAGTTGACTGATTCAACTTCACATTGTAACTTCAGTATCATCTCCCAGACGTATGCTTCAATCCAGTTCTCCAATATTGCTCCTTTATAGAACAAGTTACAACAAGTTCGTCTAAGTATAAAGTCAATTCAAGCATGAAGTCTTTTCTCTTTGTTGCATAGTTACCTGCGAAAGCAATAAGCTTTACTTGTTTTAGCCGAATTGATCAGTCATCGCATAAAGATTTCAATACAAAAACCATCTTCATGGCATAGAATTCATTAGTTAAACTTACCATGAATTTTTGAACAACAAATCTGAAAGAAAATTAAATCTTTATTCTTTACTTTAGACAGCAAAAGTACATGATGGAGTAACATTTATGTTATGAAGTTAATATCAGTTCGAGTCTAATGGCAATACATGCTCCAAAAGTCTAAAACTACCTGCAGTTCTTGATCAACTTATCAGAAAGGATGTTGCACATATGGTGTATAATGTGATTATTCATTGCAGATCCTAGCTCGTGATAGGCTGCTGGGCTCATATAAGGTACCACATTGATGTTATTACTTTATTTTATTGATCTTCTACACTTCTAGTTATTTACTGATCATATAATCAACTATAAACCACATGTCATAAAGTAGGCCTTTCCAAATTCCAATATTATGTGCTTGAGAAACCTGAACGAATTTATTTATCTAGGTGAAACCAGTCATTAAAATGCTGAAGCAAACACTGGTTGGAACAGGGGCTTTACTAGTTGCTGCAGTCTCATTATTCATATTTGCAACACCAGTAGAAGATTTCATCCAGAATACTTTTGCAACAAAAGAAAACTCATTGAACTCCACTTCAAAGAACAGCACAAAGCTAGGCCTCAGGTACTCTATTCAAAACATATAACTCCGAAAAATGTTTGGAACATCATGAGTTTACGTTGTTTCTTTATGTAATTATAGGAAAGAAGAGCTGTTAAGATTGCCTTTGGAAGTTAAGGAGGACGATGATCTTGCAAAAGCTGCAGCAGAAGCAGCTGATGGAAGGCCAGTCTACTGCAGAGATAGGTATTATCGTGCATTGGCAGGTGGGCAATACTGCAAATGGGAAGACCTACTTAGTAAATAAGAGGATAAGTGAAGAAAGCTACAGGTTAAATTCTGTGATTGCTCAAAAGATATGTACAATTGAGCATGTTATAATTTTAGAAAGAAAATTTTGATGTTTTATTCATAGGATAATTTGTATGCAAAGGAGAAAACAAACATATCATAACTTAGAAATTGTTATATCAATTGAACATCCATGATCCATCATTTGATAAAAAAAAGTTTCTATGCAATCAAGTGATCATTTGAGAAAAATAATAGTAGTTGTTGCATGAATATTGAGTTTGCTACTATAAAATCAATTAGTGAAACATTTGAGGCTAATAATCTCCCCTTTCTTTATGATTACAAGTACGCTCGTTGATTCTTGAAGAGCGTAGGCTCCCCATTTTCCGTTTCTCCGTGCATTTCCAGTGTAAATGTGTTGACAAAACAAAAGTTTTGAGCACGAAACTTCTCCCATTTTGGCATCATCAAAGGGTGAAATAGTAAGATATATAGTCTACTAATATAGACCAGAAAGAGTTGACTAGAAACAAAACATAATCATAGGTAATTTGACTTGACATGGTGTTTAAAAAAGAAAATGAAACCTTTTGAAACTTGCGATTTTAAATATATTATAATATATAAATGTATTGTACTATTTCAATTAGAGAAAAGCATGAATAGTGACACATAAAGTGAAACAAAAATGGAGTAACAACATTCTGGTTAAGAACTATTTTACTTTTATTTTTCTTTAGCGTATAATAACTGAAAATACAAATCAATTTCACTACTGCTCTCCTTATAATAAGCCTGGGATGAGTTTCAGTGTCGATCCGGCGACCTTTTAAGTAACTTGAACCACATGTATGTAGTTGGAATATTTCATAAATTATTTCTGAGTACTCTGCATCTATACTAAGTTCCTACTATTGGTACAAACACAGTGAAATCAAAGGTGCATCTCACATTCTATCACTCTCTCCGTTCCACTTTATATGTTATGGTTTGAATCGGTACAGGATTTAGAAAAGAAAATTAACTTGTAATATAAAATAAGGCATAGATTGTGTGATTTTAGATCATTCCATTAAGGGTAAAACAGTAATATTAAATTTAAATTATTATCTAAAAGGATATCATTCTTTTGAAACAAACTGGTAAGGAAATACTATCATATAAACTGACACAAAGGGATTAGTAAAATTCCAAATGCACCTTGTCTGGGATACCACATGGCCGGAGGAAGACCTTACTTAACCCCATGCTCACGGTAACAACGGAACTTTAATGTGTATGTATTCACACTTTCATTTGCGACTCTTATGATTAAAAGATGTTTGGTTTCATCAAAACACAAGATCCAAAAAAAAAATCCCAGGTAAGGGGGGTAATTAATTTGTCCATCTCCAAAATGTTATGGTAATTTTGTGTTTTAATTTATATGACAAAATTTGAATAGATATAAAGTTTAAGAAAAGAGGATTTTTAAAATTTGTGGTGGTCGTCATATGAATGTCATATCATTGACAAGTGGGGGTTGCTCAGATAGTAAGCACCCTCCATCTACAACCAAGAAGTTGTGGCCTTGTGGGTTCGAGTCACAGTAGGAACAAAAAGTGGGAGGGCTACTACTTATTTCCGAGAGAAGGGGAGGGGATGGAGTTAAAAAAAAGAATGTCATATCATTTGTGTGGTTGTAAGACTTTTAAAACTTGTAGTATTAGACTTTCCATTACATTTGCATAGCTATAAAAGTTCTCATTAAGAATAAAATGCAAAATGTAAGTTACGTTGTTTCTAAATCAAGAAGCAACCATTCTTTTTAAAACAAGAAAAAAATGAAATGTGCAGCATAACTGAAACAGGGGGAGTTTATATTATATTGTATGGTCATGAGGGAGACTCCCCTTTCCCATTTTCAAACTCTATGAAAATCGATCCTACTGCGGCATGCCATGCGACGCCCAGCGCGGCGCGATAGGCTATTTTTACTGCTTGTCAACTTTTTCTCTCAGTTTACGTCTTTGCTTGATTTTCGATCAGATCTTGGGCTTCAACTCAGAATTCAAAGCGCCGTTTACTCTTGTTTTAGCTCCAAATCACTCAATTTTCTCCAAACGCATTCTTACACAATTAAAAGCACATAATAAGCTCAAAAACGTAATATAACAACTTAATCAATAAATAAAGGCTATAAATATGAGGCGAAACATGGCTCTAAACATGCATTTCTCGCCGAATATCACCATGAAAGTCACTCGAATAAAACGATATGAAACATATCTATAATTTCTCAAAATACTTTGTTGGAAAGCTCCACATTTGAGGAAAACAATACGCTATGTTTGGAGTTATAACCAACCTTTTAACCTTATAAAATTATCAGCATTTATTTAGTTATCTGATGCATTTCTAGTTATTCCGATATAAACTGTGTAATTCCTAAGAAGTAGCATCCACTCAGTGTGCCTGATATAAAATTAACAATAAGAAATGGAAATAACAAAATGAAAAGATTGAAGAGCAAGACCCAAATTGATTAGAAAGGATTAAGAAAGTAGATTAGAAAAAATAGCCTAATCACCCCCTTAATTGTCTAACAATTGAACTAATACTATTTGATCCTTAACTAGATTAAATCTAATTGCAAATCAAGGACTTAAATGTGCTTAAGCAAACAAACTTAGCTAATAATCTCACAAGGTTTAATGTCATCAAAATCTAACCCTAAATAATGAGTTAAGGGCTTTATATAGGGTTCCTAAATGGCAATAATTGCCTTAATTACCCTTGACAATGGGCTTGCATTAAGTCATTAACTGAAAAATAGTATTTTGATCAACGTCACAGCGCGATCGCGTGGCTTGATTAATCAGAGCTTCGCGATCGCGACTATGGTCACGCGATCGCGAAGACATTGACCTTCATCTATTATCAGCATCCTGTGCGATCGCGCCTGAGTCCTCGGGATCGCGTTGTTCATCATTTCCTCCTTGCGCGACCGCGTTTGCTGATGCGCGATCGCAGTGCTCTTTTTTTTACTTTGCGCGAGCGCGTCTGATGACTCGCAATCGCGTAGAGTATTTTCTGGGTTTGAGGCAGTAAGCTTGCCAACAGGTCCTGAAGCCTCCAACAACTGCCCCAGCAGCTCCAGTTGTGCAAATGTGGGCTGCAACTGTTGCAACTCCCGTGTTTGGCTCTTTGTGAATGGTTTGCTCGTGCATCGGGTTGCATCATTCTCCCTTTCTTGAGAAAAATTCGTCCACGAATTCGTTTGTTCTTCGACTTTGAAGGGACACAAGTCACACACGTTGAAAGTGTTGTGCACTTGGTAGCTGCTTCGCAAATCAACCTTATATGCGTTGTTGTTGAGGCGCTCAAGTATTTGAAATGGACCATCGCCTCTAGGCATCAACTTGCTCGCCCACTTGTTGGGAAATCTATTCTTCTGAAAATGGACCCAAACCCAATCACTCGACTCGAAGACAACCTTCTTTCTTCCTTTGTTAGCCCTTTTGGCAACTTCTTGATTTTTCTTTTCGAGTTGCTTCCTTACTTGCTCGTGAAGTTGCTTCATCTCTTGAGCTCTCACCTTGACATCTAAGCTTAAAACAACATCTTGAGATAAAGGCGTGAGATCCAAGGGGGTTAGGGGGTTAAAACCATACACAACCTCGAAAGGCGTCATGCAAGTAGAAGTATGCATGGTTCTATTATATGCAAATTCAATCAAAGGTAAGTGTTCTTCCCAAGAAGCAAGTTTCCCCTTAATCAATGCTCTAAGCATAGCACCCAAGGTTCTATTGACAAACTCGATTTGGCCATCAGTTTGGGGATGGTAAGAAGTGGAGAATAACAACTTAGTGCCAAGCCTCCCCCATAATTCTTTCCAAAAATGACTAAGGAACTTGGGATCCCTATCACTAACAATAGTTTTTGGGACCCCATGCAATTTGAGTACGTATTCAACAAACAAATTGGCTATATGGGATGCATCATCAATCTTATGACATGGAATAAAATATGGCATGTTGGAAAATCTATCAATTACCGCAAAGATGCTATCTTTTCCCTCTTGGTCCTAGGCAATCCAAGCACAAAGTCCATAGAAATGTCAAGCCAAGGACCTAAGTGAATGGGGGAGGGGTGAGTACAAACTATGTGGAAGTAGCTTTGACTTAGTTTGCTTACACTCCAAGCATTGACCACACACCTTTACAACATCCACCCTCATCTTAGGCCAATAAAATTGCTCCTTAAGAATCTCCATGGTCTTGCCCACTCCAAAATGCCCCATTAGTCCCCTACTATGTGCCTCCCTCACTAGCAACTCCCTCCAAGATGAACTAGGCACACACAACTTCCCATTCCTAAACAAGAATCCTTCAAACTTATGGAACCTCTTTTTCTCCACATCATCACTAGGTTCCTCCTCACCACACAACCAATTGATCCTTCTCCCCCTTTCCTCTAATTCACAGTTAGCATCTAGTTCCCCAAACTCCGGATCATTGGTATACATCTTCTTCATACTCTCAAAACCCATGAGCTTGGACCCTAAAGTATTCAACAACACTTGTCTTCTTGACTGTAGCACAAACTTCCTTGACAAGGCATCCGCCACCATATTTTCTTTTGCCTTTTTGTATTGGATGACATAAGTTAAGGTTTCAAGGAATTCCACCCATTTGACATATCTCACATTCAACTTCTCATGGGATTTAAGGTGTTTCAAAGATTGGTGGTCGGTTCTAATGACAAATTCTTTTAACCAAAGGTAATGTTGCCAATGAGCCAATGCCCTCACCAAGACATACAACTCTTTATTATAAGTGAAGTATTTAGTGGTTGCTCCTTTAAGCTTCTCACTAAAATAGGCAATGGGTTTTTGATCTTGCATCAACACGTCTCCAATTCCTACCCCACCAGCATCACACTCAATTTCAAAGGTTTTATTAAAGTTTGGTAATTGAAGGAGAGGTGTGGAACTAAGCACTTCTTTAATTTCGCAAAAGCCTCTTCTTGCTCATTCCCCCACACAAATGCCTTATCCTTCCTTATCACTTCGGTCAATGGTGCGACTATAGTATTAAACCCCCTCACAAACCTCTTATAAAAGCTAGCCAACCTATGGAAACTACTCAGATCACCAATACTTTTAGGAGTGGGCCAATCCTTAATGGCCTCCACTTTAGCCTCATCTATTTCCACACCATTTGCACTCACCACAAAATCAAGGAACACTACTTTTTCAACACAAAAGGAGCACTTTTTCAAGTTAGCAAATAATTGCTCATTTCTCAAAACATCAAACACTTGTTTCAAATAATTAGCATGCTCATCAATGAATTTTCTATATACAAGGATGTCATCAAAGTAAACTACCACAAATTTCCCAATGAAAAATTTAAGCACATGATTTATCAGCCTCATGAAGATTGAAAGAGCATTGGAAAAGCCAAAAGACATGACAAGCCACTCATAAAGACCAAAGTTAGTCTTAAAGGCCGTCTTCCACTCATCACTCGATTTCATCCGAATTTGGTGGTATCCACTCCTCAAATCAATTTTAGAGAACACACAAGAACTGCACAACTCATCAAGCATATCATCTAATATAGAAATAGGATGACGATACTTTATCGTTATCTTGTTGATGGCTCTACAATCCACACACATGCGCCAAGTCCCGTCTTTCTTTGACACTAGGATAATCGGGACCACACATGGGCTCAGCTTTCTTGCACAAGTCCTCTTTCAAGCAACTTATCCACTTGCCTTTGGAGCTCTTTAATGGCCTCCGGGTTACTTCTATAAGCGGTCTTGTTGGGCAATTGAAACCCAGGAACAAGGTCAATTTGATGCTCAATGCCTTTTAGTGGTGGCAATCCACTAAGAAACTCCTTGGGAAAGATGTCTTCATAACCTTGCAAAAGAGAAAAAATGGAACTAGGCAAAGAAGGGGTTAGTTCTTTAGTAAGCAAAATATGGTCCTTGTGTAGGAGGAGAATCATGAACATTCCCTCCTCCACACCTTTCAAGCACTCCCTCTTGGACAAGAATAAGTTCACTCCCTCTTTTGTTTGCTCACTCTTTTCTGTGACAACGCCCACTCTTTTATCCCATACGACTCCCTCTTTCTTTTCTTTCTCTCTTTTCAACTTTAACTCCCTCATATTCCTATAGCCCTCACTCACTTGAGCCGGAGTCAATGGATTAAGAATAAACTTCCGACCTTCCAACTCCAAGGCATACTTGTTAGTCTTGCCACCATGCGTTGCTAAACGGTCATATTGCCAAGGTCTACCAAGCAAAATGTGACAAACTTGCATTAGAACCACATCAAATAAGAGCTCATCATGGTAGTCTCCAATCTTGAATTTGATCAAAGCTTGCTTGGTCACCTTTAGTTCACCACATTCGTTTAACCATTGTAGCTTATAAGATTGTGGACGTTTCCTAGTGGGAAGCTTGAGTTGTTCAATCAAAGTGGTGCTCACTACATCGACACAACTACCACTATTAGTTATAAGAGAACAAATGGCTCCTTGGACCTTAAAATAAGCATGAAACAAATTCTCCCTTTGATCCGACTCCTCCTTGACTTGCACCCCCATTATTCTCCTTACCACAAGAGTAGCGGATATGTCTTCCTCAAATTGTTCACCTTCCCCTTGGCCCCCATCATAATAATTATTACAAGGAATATCCCCATCTATCTCCTCTACATCACTATCACCCGTTTGATTACCTCCATCACCCAAAGCAACAATAGCTCTCCTATTTGGACAATCCCTCATTATATGGCCTCGGCCATTGCATTTATAACATTGAAAGTTAGACAAACTTTCAAGTTTAGCGTTGTTACCTCCCACCTTTGGCTCTTCTTTGGGCTTGGCTTTGTCAAATTGGCCTTTGAACTCTCGCTTGGGCTCCTTTGCTTTGTCCCATGGGGAATAGGTCTTCACATGATCCTTTCCTTTATTCTAATTAGTAGAGATGTTCTTGGACTTGTCCAATTTAAGCCCTTTCTCCACCTTAAGCGCCACTTGAAAAATATCATACAAGGAATCAAATTGGTGCAAATCCATGGGAGAAGAAGTTCCCCTTTTCAAGCCTCCACAAAATTTTAGAATAAAGAATCGATCACCATCTTAAATGTTGGCCATTATCCTTGTCTTCTGAAATTCATCAAAGTATTCTAGCGCACTCTTGTTCCCTTGCCTCAAGTTATAGAATTTCTTGATCAACTCATCTTCATAGTTGGTGGGTAGAAATCGAGCCTCCATCATGGCTTTCAAAGCCGCCCATCCACCATTTGTAATTAGCCCTTGAGTCTCCCTTTGTCTTCGCTTGGACTCCCACCAAGTAGAAGCATAATTTTCAAATTGAGTAATGGCATATTTGACCTTTATGGCTTCTTGAACATTGTTGGTTTGAAAAATCCTCTCCATATTGACAACCCACTCTAGATACTCCTCGGGATCACTTTCTCCTTGGAAAGTTGGTAGGTTGATCTTGATGGTGTTCAACCCTATATCATCATCATGATGTCTCCGATTTCCATCATGACCCCCATAGTCATAGTAGTCCTCATCACATTCCGCTCTCCTTTGGTAGCCTCTCCCAAATCGACCACATCGGCCCCTATTTCCTCTTTGTCGTACCTTCCCCAGATAGTGAAATGGGTCATCATCAAAGTTTTCATGTGCATGAAAGGATTCGTCATCATATGGACGATCATTTTGTGGATGCACCACCCCTTCATGCCTTGGAGTCTCATTTATTGGTAGTTCATGAATGAGATCCTTCGCTTATGGAGTGTCATTGGAGAATAGGTATCTTGGACCACCATGCGAGAGTAACGGTCATTAGCCTGAGAGATTCGGCTAGGTCCATCACCCTGCACCCCCACTGTTGGAGGTGTCTCAACCGCTTGCTTTCTCATTTCCTGAAGCCTATCTTTTCGGGATAGGTCATCAACTGTCTCCTTCATCCCTTTGAATTCATCTTGCATTGAATTAACACTCGCCATCAAAGCTATGGTTTTGAGTTCCATGTCCGCCTCGACTTTATTTTGGGCCATCGTACCTACAAATAATTAGACAAACAAAGGTTAGTAGAAAGAGTCCTCACCAATTCACTCCCTAAATATTTACACTCGATTTGATTGCACTCAATCCACTCGTGTTTACACTCAATGATTGTCTTTTACTCACTCTAATGCTCTCATCGCACTTGCTTTTTTCCACTTTTGGCTAATGCAAGTTTTTTTTCGCACACAAGTCAGATTCAACAATCAAACTCAATCCAATTCAGGATGGAAAGGAATTGTTGTAGCAAGGAACGGACAATTAACGCTAACAGACGAAATTTAGAAAAAGTCAAAGAAAGGGAAGAAGAAAGGCAGGAATCGAATTGGCACAAAACGGATTTTGGATGAAATTTTATTTATGATATAGAAACTTATTGTACTTAATGCTGAAATTGGGCTTTGGTTGATTGAAAGCTGTTCAGGGCTGTTGCGAGAAATCTGTCTAAGAAAACTGTTTTACCAGAAATTGTTGCTCAACGCGATCGCGTAAGGACAGTCGCGATTGCGAAGAAATTCTTGGCAGCTGGTGCGCGATCGCGTATTACTGGCGAGATCGCGTAAGGCTTCTGGGTCTGAAGCAGAACTCGTTTTGCAAGCCCTCTTTTCCATTTGAATCTTCAGAAACCAACATATTTTTGCTCCATATTTGAGATTTATATTCCTTGTTGGTCTCTGAACAAACCCCAGTAGTCGAATCTTCAAAAGCAACAACCAAATTTAAAAAGCCCCAATTCTTTATTGATGAACCCTAATTCTTGAATTCTCAAATCAGCACCCAAAATGATGTTTATTTTTTAATTCCTTCAAGGAATAGCTTCTAGATTCATATATCTTTAGTTGGTAACAAACATTTCACCCAAAAAAAACCTAAACCTAAGATTCATTTTTTTTTTTTTTTTTGAATTTTTGATTTTTTTGTGATTGTTCAGATTTGATAAACAAAAACTTGGTTAGTGACTGTAAGAAAAAACACTAATCCAGCTCTGATACCAAATGAACAATAAAAAATAAAAATAACAAAATGAAAAAATTGAAGAGCAAGACCCAAATTGATTAGAAAAGGATTAAGAAAATAGATTAGGAAAAAGTAGCTTAATCGCCCCTTGATTGTCTAACAATTGAACCAATACTATTTGATCATCAACCAGATTAAATCTAATTGCAAATCAAGGACTTAAATGTGCTTAAGCAAACAAGTTTATCTAATAATCACACAAGATTTAATGTCATCAAAATCTAACCCTAAATAATGAGTTAAGGGCTTTATATAGGGGTTCCTAATAATGGCAACAATTGCCTTAATTACCCTTGACAATGGGCTTGCATTAAGTCGTTAACTGAAAAATAGTATTATGATCAACGTCACAGCGCGATCGTGCAAGGACGCGATCGCGTGGCTTGATTAATCAGAGCTTCACGATCGCGGCTATGGTCACGCGATTGCAAAGACATTGGCCTTCATCATTGTCAGCATCCTGCGTGATCGCATTTGAGGCCTCGTGATCGCATTGTTCATCATTTCCTCCTTGCGCGATCGCGTTTGCTGACGCGCGATCGCAGTGCTCATCTTTTTTACCTTTCGCGATCGCGTCTGGTGACTCGCGATCGCGTAAAGTATTTCCTGGGTTTGAGGCAGTAAGCTTGCCAACAGGTCTTGAAGCCTCGAACAACTGCCCCAGCAGCTTCAGTTGTGCAAATGTGGCCTGCAACTGTTGCAACTCCTGTGCTTGGCTCCTTGTGAATGGCTTGAAAAAATACATTTATAATACAACTAATTGGACCTTATATGTAAGAGATCATCTGGTTGAGAGACATAATTAGATAGAGATTATAATGTAGAGATTATAATACAAATATTAACAATCCATGAGTTATTTAGCATATATGCCTTTGTAGATTATAGTTACATATTTGGTTTATTGTATTGCAAATTATATGTGTGATGTACAATTTAACCTTGTGTTTGGTTAAACTTTGAAAACAAAATAAAATTTTACTTACAAGTATGCCCTTAAACTTTTATAGGCTTTATTGGTCGTTCATTTATAGAAAAAGAAAGATGCAAAAGATTGACAAGATGTGATAGGGTGTAACAATCTCAATGTCATGGCCAAATTAATACTTAGTGAGATGCTTTATATAATATTACATGATAATTTATCAAAGAAATAGTCACTAAAAAGTTTCTATTTGTATTACTAGCTAGGGTCACAATATTTTGATTTATGGACATAATATGTCAGAAACTACACAACAATATCATACCCAGTGATATTCAATAAGTGGAGTTTGGGAAGGGTGAGATGTACGCAAATCTTACCCCTACCAAAGTGGAGAGGCTGTTTTCGGTAGATCCTTCGTTACAGGAAAATATTTTTGAAAAGATGTTTAAATAAAAAAAAAAGATGCAAATATCATGATAAAGTAAGTGCTAACATAAACTTAAGACTACCCAAGGTAAACAAAAAAATACCAAAAATAATGACGAAGAATAAGATAGAAATAACATATATAATATGACAGAAATCACTCAAGTGCTATCTAACTTCTACCCTAATCTTCAACCTCCATATTTTTCTATCTAGAGTCATATTATCAATAATTTGGAGGTGAGCCATGTCCTATCTAATAACCTCGCTATCTCTACCTCTCCGTAGACCCAATACTGCTAACCTCTCACCCCTCCTTACTGGGACATCGTACCGCTCATTTCACATGCCCAAACCATCGCCAGCCTTACTTCCCCCATCTTGTCCACCACTGCGGCAACTCCTATACACCTTGTCCCATATGACTTAATTGTTGATCTTATCTTTCTTTGTATGCTCACACATCCATGTAAGTATCCACATTTCGGCTACTTGTATCTTCTGAACATGGATGCTCTTTACTGGCCAGCACTCAGCTCCATACAACATAGCTGGTCTTACAACTGCTCTATAGAACTTACCCTTAAGTCTATGTGAAACTTTTTTATCGCATAGGAACTCACTATAAAAATATCTCTGAACTATATGAAATAGAACAAATTTTCCCTTCGTTTCTCTTCTTGGTACAAAAATACCTTCCTTATGAGTCAACTAGCTCAAAAATGCCCTCGCATCTATCCAAATAGCTCAAAAGTATCCTCCACGCTAGTGTTGCTCAAGGACAAGGAACAAAATCGGATACAAATATATAAATATAGTAGCAGGTTTACAATAAAATAACAACATTATATCACTTTTCAAGAATAGCAATACTTTCTTAACATTATATATACAAATTATTAAAAAAAAAAATTTACTCAATAAAATTAAAGATACACCCTGCACCAAAATCGCGCATAATTATAGGCATGTCTTTTCATCTGTTCCTACTTTTTTGGGATTACAACCACCCAATTACTAATTCTATTGTATGTCTTTTGTATGTCTATCGTATGGTGTATGTGTATAGTATGTATATTGTATGGCTATTGTATGTGTATTGTATGGCTATTGTTAGTCTTTTGTATGTCTATCGTATGGCTACTGTATGTGTATTGTATGGCTATTATATGTGTATTGTATGGCTATTATTTTTTACGTATGACTATTGTCAATTTTTAATAGATGGTTTTGAGGGGAGAGAAAAAATGGGTCTAAAATGTAAAAAGATTTAAACCTATCTAAACATGATTTGGGTGCATAAATATAGGATTAGATTTATTTTTTTTAATTATATTTTTTTCTTTTTAAATACATTCTGCTATTTTTTGTAGCAAATAACAAAAATGTTGCTATTTTTTGTAAGTTTTGAAAATATTTATATATTTTGTAATAAAAGTACATAAAGTTATACTCGGTGTAATTTTACCTTTGAAAAAGGCCAATTTTGCTCTTTGTTTAGTTACCAACATTAATATTATAAACTAAATCATTTTTTAGGCTCGAGTCTGTGAAGAAAATAGAATAGCAAAACTAAGAAAATAAGTAGTATAACGACTTCCTAATTTAAAGAAATATGACAAAATATAATTTATTTTTTTTCCTACGAGTTCCTTAAGCATTTTATGAGTCAGTCTTCTTGGATAGGAATCATGTATATTTTTTTTTACATAAATATTTTAATTGTTATTTTCATGCATTAATAATAATTAATTTGTCTTTACTAACAATAAAAATGATATGATGAAGTCCACAATTGCTAAGCTCTACCATAGTGATGTTCATTTTAAGTCAACCTAGATTTCTGTCGAGGACATAAGAGTTCCGAATTAAAATTATAGAATTAATGTTTACATTATAAAACTAATATTGCTAATTAGATTTTGGATTAAAAAGTTGATAATGTACTAAATTGTCGTGTAAAATAGTAAAAACTGATATCATAATCTCCAATATAAGTTTTTTCTTTTTTTAAATTTTTACAATTAGGAGGCTTATTTCAAACCTGAAAACAAAGGACAAGATTGACCAATTTTGAATAGTTCTAGGTTAATATTGGCCATTTTTCTTGGCTAGAGAGGCGGGCATTCATAGCTAGTTGACTAACGGTGAAGACACTTTTTGTACAAAAAATAAAATGGAGGGCAACATTATTCCATTTCATATAGTTCATGGGTATTCTTTTGCCCTTCTCCGTAAAACAAATAACAAGTCGCGTCCAAAAATATGTACTCCCTCCGTCTCAAATTATTTGTCATTCTTTCTAAAAATAGCCGTCTCAAAATATTTATCCAGTTAGGATTTTTTAAGATAAAATTTTTATTTTTTTTTTCATTTTACCCATAGTAGTAAATATCTTGAAAACCACAAAAATCTCTTATTGGTTAATATTATAATTATTCAAATACGAATAAAGATTAAATAAGGATAAAATAGTCAATAATTCCTAATCATTAATGATTTCTTAAGGGGCGTGTAAAAGTGAAGATGACAAATAATTTGTGTCAAAATATCAGCGGAATAGCAGATCATGAGCTGCATTTTGTACTTCAATGGATTGGGGAAAATTGGGGAAGAACTTTAGAGAGAGAATTTTATGAATTGGATTGTATTGAATCAATCTTCACATTTGTTGCACATATACATATATAGAAAATATCTAAGCTAATTCCTAACTGACTAAATTAATCCTAGCCGTAGATTACTTAGCTAATCTAACTGAATATAACTAATCCTAGCTGAGGCGTCTAACTACACTAATAACTACTTTAACTAACTGTTACAGTAATAGCCACTTTGGTGGCTCACTATTTACCCGATAGTCACATTCTTACTCTTATTCAATTCCTTCAATTCCTGTACACTCCTTTACACCCCCCTCAAGCTAGGAGTCATGAAGATGTTCTTCATTCCTAGCTTGGACACCAGATAGGAGTGTTGGGGTTGACTGAGACCCTTAGTAAACATATCAGCAGGCTGTTCTTGAAAGGGCAAATACACAGTGTGAACCAGTCCCTGCTGCACTTTCTCCCTAATGAAATGGCAATCGATATCGATATGTTTTGTTCTCTCATGAAACACAGGATTGGCTGCAATCTGAATTGCTGATTTGCTGTCACTATACATGGAAATAGGAAGCTGTAAGTACACTCCCAACTGTCGAAAAAGTCCAGCTAACCACACCACCTCAGCTACAGTAGATGCTAAACTTCTTGTGTTGATACAAGAGGCCCAGTCTGCATCACAATAAGCTTTCAAGACATTTGAGCTCCCAGCAGTCATGAAAATACCCAAGCCAGGTGTCTGCTTGATGTACCTAACTACCCTTGCAGCAGCTGCCATATGAGAGGTCTTAGGTCTGTGCATGAATTGGCTCAGATTTGGACTGCAAATGCAATGTCAGGTCGAGTGATGGTTAGGTATAAAAACCTACCAACTAACCTCTGGTATGGACTTGGATCCTGCAGTAGAACATCACCCTTGTTCTGATTCCCAATGTGTTCATCAAATTCTGCAGTATTGAGTTTCTCATTCACTTCTAATGGTGCACCAAGTGGTCTAGTAGCTGACAACCCCATATCTGATATAAGCTCAAAGTCATATTTTCTTTGGTGCATCAAAATCCCATCAGTGTTCATGGCAAATTCAATCCCCAAGAAATACTTGAGCTCACCTAGGTTTTTTATTTTGAAGTTGTTCTGCAGGCTCAGTTTAGTTTGCTGAATCAGTTCCAAATCACTTCCTGTGATGAGCAGATCATCTACATAGATCAGGACAATCACAATTTGTCCTTGTGTTCTATTGGTAAACAAGGAGTAGTCCAGATGACTTTGTATGAACCCAGAAGTAACTAAGGCAGAAGTTAACTTGATATTCCATTGTCTAGAGGCTTGTTTGAGCCCATAGAGTGATTTCAACAGCCTGCAGACTCTTGTTTTGTCTCCAGATTGCCCAAAACCTTGTGGCATTGTCATGTACACCTCCTCATGTAAGTCACCTTGTAGGAAGGCATTGTACACATCCATTTGATGTATATGCCACCTTTTGAAAGCAGCAATGGCAATCACTGATCTCACTGTTACCATCTTCACCACTGGGGAGAATGTTTCTTGGTAATCAAGACCCTCCCTTTGGTTATAACCTTTAGCAACTAACCTCGCTTTGAATCTCTCTATTTCACCATCAGCTTTGTACTTTATTTTATATACCCATTTGCACCCTATAGCCTTCTTACCTCTAGGCAGGGGAACAACCTCCCAAGTCCTATTGTCCTCCAAGGCTTGGATTTCTGCTTTCATAGCTTCTACCCATCTTGCATCCTTGGCAGCCTGAGTAAAGCACTTTGGTTCTGTTTCAATGGAAAACTTGGAAATGTAACTCTGATATGTAGCAGATAGGTTAGTATAACCTATAGCATCTGAAATGGGGTATAGACATGTATGAGCCGAGGACTTTTGTTTGGATATTTCAACATAGTCTTTCATCCATATGGGTGGTTTGGAGAGTCTGTCTGATTTCCTGTGAGTAGGTTGCTGTGACATTGTATCTTGGTTTGGCATTCTTGTGGCTGGTTCTGCTGGTAGACTTTGAGTTTGGTCAGGAAGAGTGGATTCTGAGACAGTAGGAGGTGGATTAGCTGGTTGTACAGCAGCTTCAGAGTTATTTGAAGGAGCTGAGATACATGTTGGTATGATCACTTCTTCTGAGTGGATAGAAGGACCCTGAGTGAGTGAATGATCAGGCAATGGTTGGAAAAAATCAGTGTTTGGCAACTCTGAAGTGGTGCTTCCTTGGAAGGGAAATACATCTTCATAGAATGTGACATCCCTACTGACAAAGAAAACATGATGATGTAAATCATACAGCCTATATCCCTTTTGACTAGGACTGTACCCCATCATAACTGCCTTAGTTGCTCTTGGAGCAAATTTGTCACCCTTCAACAAGTTGGTGGCATAGCACACGCATCCTATGGTTCTCAGGTGGGAGAGAGATGGCTCCTTTTTATAGAGCATTTTAAAAGGTGATTCATGATTGAGAACTACAGTTGGAACCCTGTTGATCACATAGACTGCTGCATGAACACACCCCCCCTAGAATTTTGCTGGGATATGTCCTTCAAACTTTATAGCTCCTGCAATTTCTAATATATGCCTATGTCTCCTCTCTACAACTCCATTTTGTTGAGGAGTGTAGGGACAGGAGCTTTGCTGTAATATTCCATAAGTTTCAAATAACTCTCTGCATGTAGCATTGAAGAATTCTGTGCCATTGTCTGACCTGAACACTTTGATAGTTTTATCAAATTGAGTTTGTATCATTTTGATGAAGTTTAAGAAGAAAACATACATCAGACTTCACCCTCATCAAATATATCCAGGTAAATCTGGAATGGTCATCAATCAAAGTGAGGAAATATCTCATTCCATTATGAGTCTGTGTCTTATAAGGTCCTCATACATCCATGTGAACTAGCTGAAAATTGTCACTTTCTTTGCTATGACTAACTAGAAATGGCAGCCTAGTTTGTCTAGCTAATGGACAAATGTGACAATTCTTTAAAGAAAAATTACTTCTATGCTTGAACTCAGGAATTTTTCTAAGAACTGACATAGGAACATGTCCCATTCTTCTGTGCCATGTGTCTGCTCCTATGTCACTTTTTTCTGTGCTACCATTGAGCTTTCTCCAAGAACTCCACTCTTATTCACATTCAGAGGTGACTGCAGTGTATATAAGTCATCCTGTTCCTTACCAATCTCCTTGACCTTCCCAGTCAAGAGATCCTGAAATACACAGAATCCAGGAAAAAATGTAGCAGAACAATTCAAATCTCTTGTCAGTT
Source organism: Petunia x hybrida (assembly GCA_037355625.1). Classification (NCBI taxonomy): domain Eukaryota; kingdom Viridiplantae; phylum Streptophyta; class Magnoliopsida; order Solanales; family Solanaceae; genus Petunia; species Petunia x hybrida. Next base: position 1,252,287 of record JBBBVM010000808.1, read on the forward strand.
TTGAGACAGACAACAGATTAAACTTGAAATTTGGCACACACAAAACATTTTTAAGGACTGCACCTCCAGTTAAGTGACAGTTCCCAATATGAGTTACAGGTGCTGATTAACCATTTGGCATTTGGACTCTCCCTGAGTGAGCTGTTAATACTCCATCATTTAAGAGAGATTTGTTACCAATCATATGGTTTGTGGCACCTGTGTCAATTATCCAGCTACAAGTATTCACTTTATCTACAAGAGCAAAGGATGAGTTACCTGCCATATTGGCACTGGCACCTGTATTATTGAGACTTGTCTTAGACAGGATATTCATTATCTGGTTCAGCTGATCATTTGAAAACATCTGTGCACCCTGTGAGTTTGTGTTGTATCCTTGATTACTGTGTCCATAATCACTACCAGTATTTCTGATGGGAACTTGCCCTGGAGGGTACATTTCTGAGTTATCATTCAACGCAACATTTGCTCTACCTCTTCCTTTGTATGCATTCTGATAACCTCTAGATTCCCTGTTAGGATTCTGATAGCAGTTCTCCTTAGAATGACCTTTCAAATTGCAGATTTCACACTTCTTTAGTTTGAAGCAATTGTCCCTGGAATGCCCTTTCTTCTAACAAAAATCACAGTATAGGGCAGGTCCTTTCTTGTATTTTTGGTTTGATCCTTTAGAGACAAACATTGCAGTGGGATCAATGTTGTCACTTCCTGCATAGTTCCCTACAGCTGCTCATTTCTGATTCTCATCCTGTATCACCATGGAATATGCCTGATTGACAGTAGGTGTGGGTGCCATCATTAAAATCTGACTTCTGGCTTGTCCATAGCCTTCATTTAGCCCCATCAAAAACTGCAACAGCCTCTGCTTCTCCAGGTGGGCAACAAACTCCTTAGATTTCTCACAGTTACAGGTAGGAAAGGGTACTATTGAATCATATTCATCCCATAGGTCTTTCAGTTTGGAATAGTAGACAGATACTGATGACACTCCCTGAACTAGTGTTGCTATTTCTTTATGGAGGTGATATACCCTAGATAGGTTCATCTTATCAAATCTCTCCTTGAGATCATTCCACACCAGCTGGGCATTTGACCTATACAGAATGCCACTTTTCAAAGCACTACTGACATTATTCATAAGCCAAGACAATACCACAGCATTACATCTATCCCATTGATGCTTCAATTCATCAGAAAAATCATCTTATTTTTGGTTAAGAGTGCTACCTGCATTGCACGACTCCATAAGGTATAGTTTTCCATGCCTATTAGCTGAATTCCTACATTGACTACACCAGGGGTATCTGATGGGTATAGGTACAGTGGATGATTGTAATCTATACTTGACAAACGTTTCTGAAGCACAGGGGATCCACCTACATTTGTTGTAGTTGCCATCGCACCAAAAAACACCAACAGATTGCCAGAAAATGACTAAAGAACAGTAAACTTTCCAAAAATGAAGAATTTGATCAAAAACTAGGGCAAATGATTGCCTCTGATCCTGAATTATACGACTAGTAATGAAGAAAAAATATGTAAAACTTGCCTTAAAGGCTCTGATACCATGTCAAAATATCAGCGAAATAGCAGATCATGAGCTGCATTTTGTACTTCAATGGATTGGGAAAAATTGGGGAAGAACTTTAGAGAGAGAATTTTATGAATTGGATTGTATTGAATCAATCTTCACATGTGTTGCACATATACATATATAAAAAATATCTAAGCTAATTCCTAACTGACTAAATTAATCCTAGCCGTAGATTACTTAGCTAATCTAACTGAATATAACTGATCCTAGCTGAGGCATCTAACTACACTAATAACTAGTTTAACTAATTGTTACAGTAATAGCCACTTTGGTGGCTCACTATTTACCCGATAGTCACATTCTTACTCTTATTCAATTCCTTCGATTCTTGTACACTCCTTTACAATTTGAGACGGAGGGAGTATCGTATTATTATGAGCCTATGAGGAGGCTCCACCTGTGTATGTCCTTGGAAACAAGACTATATTGGATCTCACAATTCATTTGACAGGCCATGTTTAAGTAAAGTAAAACTTTTAAATAGATCTGAAGTTAATACTCAACCGGCAAACAGGTCGGGAGTAGGCAGGTAAAGAGAGACCAGAAGACGATCTGGTTAAAGACCATAACATTTGGCAGTTGAAACTCAAAGGCTTTATATATTGCAGCATCTTAGACATGTGAATGCAGATGATAACAAGTTACTTATTACTTTTAGGTTATCGTACCAGATTTGAAGAGTTATCTAGTGTTATAATAAATCAATTTAACCTTATGGTGTAAAGAATTTACGCATTCAAGAATGAAAACGTGAACTCTAAATCAAATATAGCCATCCATATATTGGTCCTAATTACACAAATATAAAAACTTATTATTCTTTAGGAAAAAAATAAATGATACAACAACATGTTAGCAATAGCCATCCATATATTGGTCCTAACACTCATCTGTATACTGGGTAGTAGGGAATCCTTGTCTAGAAAAATATATCTGGAAATATTTGGCGGCATTAATTTAATAAATGTATCCCGTTCAATATATCTCCATTTTAGATTAGATTAAAATACCTCCACTTTAGATAGTTTAAAATTCAACACCACGACCGACAAAAATTAAATGGACAAGAAATTGCTTATCAACTTGATGCCAATTTGGCAACACCACACGTAAATTAAATTCCAGTAGCGTTCTTGTTAGAATAGATTTAGCCAAAGAAGTTTCCAACAATGTCCATTTTTGGCGTTCGATCGACGACTAAAATGCTAGTAATATACTATAGATAATGATTTTCAATCTACCACATAAAGTTTTAGTATATAGTACTATATATTATAGGGTACGTAATCAAATTTGCCATGCATGTACTTTTAAAATTAAGTAATTCTATCGTCCGTTAAACTTTTGGTTCATAACTATCACAATCGGTTGAAGAAAGCGGGTTTGTTCTTGACCCTAACCAAAACAACATAAGGGTAAAAGTAGAGGGGTAAATTTAAATATATTTTTTTCACTAGAAATTGGATATGTAGAGCCACATGTTGCAAGGATTTGCTAAAGAAAAGAAACAAATAAATAAAAGTTGTATTAACGGGTAACAAAATTGAGCATTTTCTAATTCTCTAATATTAAACAGAAGAAGGTTGAGTTTCAAACGCCAGAAGTTAAGTATGCCACGAGTTACTAATTAAATAGAGTAGCAGCTCTGTCCGAATGTGAAGAATCATGTTTTAGAGACCCATACAAGCTAAACAAACATGATAAGATAATTTACAAATATATTTCCCACATGGGACCATAATTATACCACTTATGAAATGTTCAAGGTTAGTACGCGGAAGTACATAAGGTCATAAGGAGAAAAAATTGGTGTTTACAAGTTTTGAATTGTGTTCTCTCCTAGGACAATCCAACTATGATCATGCCCATTATGTTTTACACGTCGTTTTTCCTACAATTAACGCATTGGTTATAGAACTTTTAATAAGAAAGAAGGAAGAAAATCTACAAGAAAATGGAAGCTAGGTTACTTGTACATTTCTTGTACGTCTACTAACTAATACCATTACATAATTCTTGCGAAACTGCAATTGGATTTTTCCTGCTTGTTTGCTTCTGGTCTTTACAAATTAAGAGCAAGCGTAAGGTAAAGAACAATACCAAATGCCAAAATATCTTCTATAAAAAATACCTACAACATAGAGTAAAGGAGAGAGTGCTACACAAGCTAGCATTTTAGTGAAGGACAAAGGAGAATTCGATCTTTTAAGGTACGTATACGTAGTTACGTACCACTACATCACTTAATCCACGAGAACAGTACTTATGCTCCTAGAATTTTACTTATATATATATATATGGCACTCTAACAGTATAAAGAATATTTACATGATCAATTATAATTTAATCAATAATAGTAGGTATTACTTTATTTTTCAGTTTAACAAAAAGTTAATCGCTATTGTATGTCAGTTTTACTTGCTGGCATAAAATATGGAGTATAGTACTAGATACATTAGCCGTGCACAAAACGTAAACTCTAAAGTGTCAAAACTATATGCATATGCCCTTTTGCATGTGGAGATACCCACAGTTTCTAGACTAACTTAATCTAGCATTTCTTTGCTCTAACTATGCTTACTAATCTGGATATAAATCTAAAATCCAGATCAGACTCTAACTAGAAGCATCAAAACTTAAAGCTTCTGATTTCCTATTTTTAGGGGGGGAAAGCTGCATCTTTCTAAAATCCAGAAATGGCACCAAAAAAGGAACACTGCAATGACTGGAGACAAATGTGTCTTATGGTGTAGAAAGACCCTAAAATGGACTGGCATATATAGTGTCTTATGGTGTAGAAAGATCCTAAAATGGACTAGCATAGTATTAGTGTAGTCTTCCTAAAATCCGGAAATGGATAAATCAATGGTGGCTAACCATTTAACTTTAATACTCCAATTGGATTACATTTTAGAACCACAAACTGACCTGACCTTTTAATTTTGCACCAGGTTATCAATCTTTTTTTTTGGTTTCCCACTCAGTATCCGGTACTTTTATTGGAGCTCCGACTAATCCGATTCGCGCCGTGTTCAGCCCCATTCTGGGGAAGCACTCCCTACCAGTGATTTTCCCATATCCAGAGCTCGAACCCAAAATCTCTGATTAAGGGAGGAGTAGCCCCATCTGCTACACCACAATCAGTGGTCGGTGAGGTTATCAATCAGCACACCATTTCATACACCTCATTTTATTTTAATGGAATATATACTACTAAGTACTAATCTTGGGACCGGGGGTTCACGTGGTTCCGTTGTCTTTAACCCTTGCACAAAATACAAGAAAACAATCTCATTTGTCACCAATAATCAGCAGTATCTACACTTAAATAATGGTCATTTATTTAGTGCTAGAGCCCGCCCCTACGTTGAACCTTGTCTCTTCCTGTTTAAGTACGGTGACCAGTGAATTAGAGTTTGGATTTTGTGCACTAATAATTGTAGTATATATTTCTATGCTATCCGGCAAGTTACCAGTCCTAAATACATATAACTTTTTGTAACAAGTATGATTTGATAACCCATAAAATAAAGTGAACACTCTCTATGCTTCATTTTTGATATAATTTGTTTGAGTACAAAATTTAAAACAGAAATAGCATATGTAGTTTGTGTACTAAATATGATATAATATTTATGCGGTGATAGAAACATCAAGAGTAAAATCGTAATGAAGCAGAGAGTGTGTTTACAAATTTAAAAAATGTGTCATCATTTTGTAGTTGAACTAATAAGAAAAATATTTTTCAAAGAGAGAATAACTTGTTATAACATCCTAAAGTAACTTGTTATACTATCCTAAATTACACTAATGTAAATAACATGAACTTCAACGTGTCACCTATCATCTACCTTTTGTTACACAAATTAATGGAGTAACACTTAATATTGCAACTATTTCTCTATAGACCCGTGAACCAATATATGTTCAGTAATGGTGAAGTTTTTACTCTTTTTACATTTATTTATTGGAAGTTGGAACTTTGCAAGTTTTCTTCATGAAGTCTACAACATTTATTGATCTTACAATTCAGATTGGACAGTCGCTTGAGCAATAAATCTCATACCAACCTCCATAAAAAGATACAGTAAGGAATGAATGTACTCTCCCGTTTATGTTTACTTGTCCAAATTCACTAAAGTCAAATTCTTAATTTACTTGTCTTTTTAGTAATTCAACATAAAATTGGCTATATTCCTCCTAATTTACCCTTGATATTAAATACGTTGTACTTTTCAAAATCTCTTCCCAATTAATTACCTTGTACTTTTCAAGTATAATTAATAAGGATATATTTGTTAAGTTTAAGTTTTTTTTTTTTTTTTTTTTGGGAGTGAAAAGCTGAAAGTGGACAAGTAAACATAAACAGAGGGATTTTGGGTGAGATTATTTTAAGCAGGTTATAAGCCGCTTTTTGAGAAGTTAGATTCTAACTTCTTACTTTTAACTTTTTTAAATACATGTGCCTTTTGTATGTATATTTATGACTAAATCATGATTAAGTAATATTTATTCTCACTTTAAATTTTAACTGTTTAAATTAAATTATTTGATTTGGTGTAAATACATGTATTTCTTTTTACCATCCATAACTGCTGTCAAATTAGACTTTCTGTCTCTTAACTGCTGTCAAATTAGTAAACAAAAAATTGGAAAGAAAAGAAATAATTCATCCATCTGTTTGTCGTACTTTCCTTATTATTTCGTTCCAAAAATATTAGTAATATATTTTTAAATTTAAAAATAATTTAACTCCATCCTTTTCATTTTACTCATTTACCACCACACAAATATCTATAGCTTATTTTAGATAAAATTCAAAAGCCTTATTTCTTTACGAAACTTTGTGGTAAGCCAAACTATAACAAACAAAGTAGAACAGAGGGAGTAGTTGGATGGCAGCTTGGGGAATTTTGGAGTTACTGAGTTTCTTCTTCAATGAGCAAATGGTAAAAGAGATCAGCACTGATGACTCCACTCCACTGCTTAAACAAAAAAAAAAAATGAATCAAATATAATAGAAACAATTAAAAAAATATAAGCCGAAACACACGTGATGAAAGGTGAATAAGTATACCATTTTTTACTCCCTTGTCTCTTTTGTTGATCATGTTGAGAAAATTGTGTGAATGTTATCAGTTGATCCTTCTTTTCTGTTCTTCTTTTTACCTTTATTGATCACTTATCAGTTTATGTTCTGCTAGGCTGGATTTTTCTATTCTTTTTGTTTGAAACCAATCATTCATTAGTAGCAAACAAGAACCCCATTCCCCCACTACTATAGCCCCCACTTCACTACTCTTACACTCTTGCCTTTTCACACTTCATATAACTGTACAGTGTGCTCTCTTTTCCTATATATATACCTGAACTTTCTCATTGCTTCTTCATCCATTCCCTTTATTACTACAATTCAAGGGGATGATTGAAAAAACACAAAGAATGAAAATGTCTAAATACACAGTGCGAGTTGTTCTTGTTATTGTATTTCTGTCCCTATGTCACATGTCAGTGGCAATGGACAAGAAGAACAAGAAGAAAACATACATCATTCATATGGCTAAATCCCAAATGCCAACAACATTTGATGATCATACTCATTGGTATGACTCGTCCCTCAAGTCCGTCTCTGATTCGGCTGATATGATCTATGTATATAACAACGTTATCCATGGTTTTTCAGCAAGGCTTACAGCTCAAGAAGCTGAATCTTTAGAAAACCAACCTGGAATTCTCTCTGTTTATCCTGAGTTAAAGTATGAACTCCATACTACTCGGACACCTTCTTTTTTGGGTCTAGACAAAAGCAATAATTTCTTCCCTGAATCAGAGGCTTCAGGTGACGTCATAATCGGAGTACTTGATACTGGAGTTTGGCCTGAAAGCAAGAGCTTTAACGACAATGGACTTGGACCTGTTCCAGATTCCTGGAAAGGTGAATGTGAGTCCGGGACCAATTTCAGCTCCGCAACTTGTAACAGAAAGCTTATTGGAGCAAGGTATTTTTCTAGAGGTTATGAGACTACTCTTGGTCCAATTGATGAGTCCAAAGAGTCCAAATCTCCACGAGACGACGATGGACATGGAACACACACTGCTTCAACAGCAGCTGGTTCAGTTGTTGAAGGTGCTAGCCTTTTTGGCTATGCGCCTGGAATTGCTCGTGGCATGGCGACTCGTGCTAGAGTCGCCGTGTACAAAGTTTGTTGGATTGGAGGATGTTTTAGCACTGATATATTAGCAGCAATGGATAAAGCTATTGAAGATAACGTTAATGTACTTTCGTTATCTCTTGGTGGTGGCATAGCGGATTATTACAGAGACAGTATTGCTGTTGGAGCATTTGCTGCTATGGAAAAGGGTATTTTGGTTTCTTGTTCAGCTGGAAATGCTGGACCTAGTCCATTCAGTATGTCAAACGTAGCACCTTGGATCACCACGGTTGGTGCCGGAACATTGGACCGTGATTTTCCAGCGTATGTAAGTCTTGGCAATGGTAAAAATTTCTCTGGCGTTTCACTTTACAAGGGTGATTCATTTCCCAGTAAGATGCTCCCCTTTGTCTATGCTGGTAATGCTACAAATGTAACCAATGGAAATCTCTGTATGACGGATACTTTAATCCCTGAGAAAGTTAAAGGTAAAATTGTGCTGTGTGATAGAGGGATTAATGCAAGAGCTGAGAAAGGTTTTGTGGTAAAAGAAGCTGGTGGAGCTGGCATGGTTTTGGCTAACACCGCCGCAAATGGGGAGGAGCTAGTGGCTGATGCCCATTTACTCCCTGCGACGGCGGTGGGTCAAAAAGCTGGCGATGCAATAAAGGACTATTTGAACTCGGAGTCTAATTCAATGGCTGCGATTCTTTTCGAAGGAACAAAGGTGGGGATCAAACCATCACCGGTTGTTGCATCGTTCAGTTCAAGAGGTCCGAATTCAATCACACCGGAAATACTTAAACCAGATATCCTCGCCCCCGGTGTTAATATTCTAGCCAGTTGGACCGGCGTGGTCGGTCCAACTGGATTGGCTGAGGATGAAAGACGGGTTGAGTTCAACATTATCTCGGGCACATCCATGTCGTGTCCGCACGTGAGTGGCTTAGCGGCTCTGCTAAAAGCGGCCCACCCAGAGTGGAGCCCCGCTGCTATCCGCTCGGCACTAATGACCACCGCTTACACCGCCTACAAGAACGGCGCACCACTACAAGACATCTCCACAGGAAAACCATCGACGCCATTTGATCACGGCGCCGGCCACGTGGATCCCATTTCCGCTTTGAACCCGGGACTGGTTTACGACATAAACGCCAATGATTACCTCAATTTCCTCTGTGCATTGAAATACACTCCATCACAAATCAGCAGCTTAGCAAGAAGAAACTTCACATGCAATGAGAGTACAAAATACAGTGTCACAGATTTGAATTACCCTTCATTTGCTGTTTCATTTCCCGGGAGTTCCAGTGGTTCAAACTCAATCAAATATACCCGAGAAGTGACAAATGTTGGACCGGCTGGAACATACAAAGTTACTGTTTCATCACCAAGTAGTTCAGTGAAGATAATGGTTGAGCCTGAAACATTGAGTTTCACACAGAAGAACGAGAAGAAATCATATACTGTTACTTTTACAGCTCCTTCAATGTCTTCACCTCTGGATGTATTTGGTAAAATTGAATGGTCAGATGGGAAACATGTTGTCACTAGTCCAGTGGCAATTTCTTGGACATAGCCATAGCTGCTTAATTTATTGTAAGTTCTTGTCTTAATTCTGCTTAATTTCAGCGCATATGTTGGAAGCTGGGTTTCAAATGTATGTTGGACAACATGACATGAACAAATGTGCATGCCTACTACAATTTCTTACTCAGTGTACAGTGTTGTTTCACACCAAGGAATGTAAGAAATACTAATTATTGAAGAATTAATTGGGGTCCTCTTTCAGTTACTAATCCTATGATATGTGCTTACATCTCTATTAGTATGATTACTTTATCGAATCTCAGCAAGATGTGAGTTCAATTCTTGCTATGCTTTGTCTTAGTGTTTGTGCTATTGTGCCAGTTAAACTTGCTTTGATCTAGTGCACGTCCAGCGAGTTCAATTCCTGCTATGCCTTATCTTATTAAGTGTTGTGCTATTGTGTCAGCTAAAATTGCACTGATCTAGTGTACGTCCCATCCTGTTCGAGCCAACTCAAAAAGTTAAACTGTCTTTCTCATCTCCTGATTTAGCTTGAGGTAACAGGCAGCCACATTGAATTAGATTCATCCATAGATATCATGAATACTGGAAAAACAATGCTTCAATGGTACACTGGCACATGGCTTCACACAAAGTGCTTCAGCGAGAAGAATGATTGGTCTGTCGAAACAATGGTATTATTGGGATAGGTCTCTCGCTGACCACTCATCAGTGACCAATAATGACATTCACTGCTTTATCAACTTAGGTAGGAACTTTCTGCTATCATGTCATGCATCAGAAAACTGGGTACACATTGAGTAAGCAATCATTAATTTCAGTAATTGGCTTTTTCCAGTTTTATAGGATGATAATGATTGAGATATGACATCTTTACCTTTTGTATGGTAGATATTGTACTAAGCTACTTTGCATAACTGTGTCAAAGCAGATATGGCCCCATGCTCCCACGGTCCGGTTACTAAAGAATAGAAAGGAAGATCCCGGGGCCAGAGCAAGTTGTGTTGGGATATAAGGTATAGAATTCTAAAGTGTGATGGGAAGTGGCAGCTCTTCGTGCACTTTCCAGAAATGACAGAAACAGAGTCTAGTGCCACGAACGCAATAATGTCTTGCTGCAGAGACGGATACGGTGACCCTCTGCAGATGGAGGAGAATAGAAGAGGGACCTGTATCTCCTAATGAATGATTTCAGGATCATATTTCCCTACCTAAAACTGGTATGTAAGAATCCAATGTAGAATTGAATTTTTTTAGGAGAACCCACAAGTGCAACTATCACGAACATAACTCCCCAAAAGGGCAAATTCAAGCCTTTCTGGCAAGAACACATCACAATAGTTCAAATCAGCGCCACTTAAAGAACACATTATGCAAAAAATAATAGCATACATATTACTATCATGCAGAGATTATGATACCAAAATCAAGATTTATCTTAATTCTTGTATTGTTAATACATGTAATCACAGATTTATACACAAACTCTAATAATACAGAGATTTGTACCAGAAATTATTCAAATTGTACGTTGAGATTATTATACACTAAAACAAAGGATCCCTTACATTGACTGGAAGAGAAACTACCGACACTTCAATTGAACTCTTATGTACACTCAAATCAAACTTCATTAGCATCCAACGCAAGACATAAACAAAATTAGTGGGGTCGATGAATTGGTGGGGCTGAGAGGGGGAAGTGGACAAACCTTTACACCTCCCTCAAAATTTGACCTATTAGCCAATAATTTGCCAGCTTCAATAAATTCATCATTACATTTATTAACAAAAAACAAAAATTGAATTAAAAGCCAATATTCATATTAGTGATTTGACCATACTCGGTCACCCTTATCTATTTTAAATGAAGCTGAAATCTGTCCCATACATTCCAAGACAAGCATCCCAATAGATTTATTACATTAGAAGATACCCCTAGGTGAAATCATTCTTTACATAATAAAGATTATAATATATGCAATCCAGCCAAATAATTGAAGAACATACCACAAGAATCTGATCTAGTGATCATGTATGTCTGTTTAAAGAATTAATGAAGAAAGAAGGAAAGAGAAAACTCCTCTTACCCCTTTCGCTTTCATCTTAAGATGCTTCCAAGATTTCCCACAGGTCATCAAAACTCTGTAGAGCTGTTAACTAATGCAAATTAAGCCACCCTGCACTATGTTGCTTCTCTGATGTTACGCGTCTTCCCAAAACTTACTAATAGCGGAGTTTTCCTTTAGCATTCTGAGGGCGTAAAATGAGAAGTGTCTTGAGAGCGAAATTGGACTCCATGAAAGATCTCCAATGTAACCTCATTAGTATTCAATGTGAGAATTGAAATCGGCTGCATCTCTTTCTTGATTTTCAATTTTCAGTGTTAGTTTCCACCCTACTCACGTTTCGATGCTACAGTTTCACTTTTCAACTAACCGGCTATATACAGGATCCACCTACATGAATAAAAGAGTTTCAAGAAAATGGAAGGGGTCATAATTTGTGCCAGTTCTGATGTGGTTGTTTTCCAAGCCGCTTTAACATATACATGCATCCAGCCGCAGAAAAGAGACCAAGAGTGGCCATAGCTATAATTGTTGAATTTTCTATATTCTGGTAGAAACCTCTCTGCAAATTTCAAAACAAAAAGCAGATTATCTAATATATTCATCAACTTGGACGAGAAAGAAGTATCTTCATGATGAAGTTTTGACATGTTACACATACAAATAAAATCAGTTAAAAAATTATCCAGAAGTTCAACATAGAGTAAAAAAACTCAATTGCTTTTATCTTGACCGAGAAGATGCGGATAATTTTCAGAACCCAAAATTTCCAAGCAACAAGCATCTAGGTGTAGTTCCAGAACTACATCCTTAAAAGGGTTTTCCTGCAGACAAAGTGCCACTAAACAGTGGAGAGGATTTCTTCCGATGAAATAATGGATTAAAAGATATGGTAAAACAGAACATGCCTGAATCAGAAAGAACAACATAAGCGCATTTGAAGGAGCGATTGATAAACTCATCATTCCTCCACGAAGTTCATTAGGCACATACCTGCAAGTTGTAGGCAAGTATATGAGGCAGGCTAAGCTCGCTTTTGACAGTTATTAAAGCTATGACTGATAAAAAAAAATTATAACTGCAGCAGAGTTTACATTGTTCTCAATCTGGCAAGTGAAGGCAAAACCAATCCTACACAAGCGTGAAATATGCAGAATAACATCACAAGAATTTCAATGTCCTGCAATAATATCACAAATTAAGATGGCCGACATCACTTGATATCTGAACAGCTTGGAGAAAAGAAAACTGGTAAAATACCTGATAATCAAAAGCTACTATGGAAGTGACGAAGCCCATAATAATACAGGCATATACTAAGCATTCTTCTGTTCGCAGTGATAAAGGGCCACTGAAGAACCAGGAAAATGCAGTGCTTCCAAGCATTTTAGCACCAAGTAGACAGGGGTATATCAAACCGAGCAAAACCTCCCTCCCATCTGCCTAAAAATCCAAACAAACTTTAAGGAGAAAATACATCAATCGTTTTGGACCAGGAACAAATATGGTGATACTGAATTTCAGAAGGGAAAGGGAGCGTAATGTTAAGTATTCATCTTGATAAAGCAATATTTACAAAGTTGGAGCAATTTAGATATTTGCCACAAAAAATTAAACAATGGATTTCAATACTAGGATGATGGTTCTCACTTCTCAAGATCACTTATGCAGACCCACTATCCCACATTCTGATATGTCTTACACAAACAGTCAACACATACACCCTCTCGGTATAAGAATGAATCTTATCAACCTTCCAAAAAAGGTTTAATGAATCTCACCAATCTCTCCAAGGAAGACCTATCACAGTAGTAATTACTACTTGGGACATTCCGTCCGCCCATTTTTCCTTGACACACTACCATTTCAGACTTTGAGACACAAAATACAAACATAATTAACTTTAAACATGTTGAATCCAATCAAGGATGTGTTGTTTCGTATACATAAAATTCAGCTATCAACTCTTCAACTACTGTCTTCAAAATTAAGGCAAAAGAAAGCAAGTAGATTAGCAAATTTACTCCTCTTAGGAAACTTTTCCATGAGAAAACAATAACATGAACTGGAAAGTCGGAATTGCGGAAATAGTATCCTTCATAGAAGCTAGTCAAATTCATACCACAATGGTAGGAGCCCAAATAATCCAAAAAACTGCGAGTGAGAAGTGGACGGCAGCTTGGGCCCATGACAAAAGCCAAACCCTTTTATCTGGTCAGAATACAATGAGGCAAAGAGTAAGACATCAATCCACCATTCTTGATCATGCATTAATCAGCAGAAACTGTATTTTATACAGATGCATGTTCTCCCTCTCAGTTTACCATATTAAGTGTTGCAATTTCTGAAATTGGATCATTTTAATTTTCTTATTAATTTCATTTTGAATAACATATAAGCCAAAAAGTTAGGAATAACCTCTTTTATTGTTATTTTTACTTTTTTTGGATCAGTAATTACTACCTCATTTCTATTACTAGAAGACTACTATGCTCATACTCTCTCATATACCAAATTGGTAGTATTTATTACAAAAAGGACAACTTTCTGTCTACTTTATGGCTCAGTTGTGCTTTCATATCTTTTTTATTCCAAGCAAATGAGCAAATTTGAGGCATGAAGCTGAAGGGAATATATAGACAAATTTGTGTTCAAGTAAGGACTTGCAACATTGAGCTAAGTCGACCATACAAAACAAGATCACAGTGAGAAAAACCAGGTAGCTAAACATAGTTTGGTGGAGGGAATGTGCGAGAAGTTGGAGCAGCGAATGGAAAATCAGGTTGGTAGAATCACAAAATCGATTCACTTTCTTTAATGTCACAATCAGGCCTCAGCCACTAAAATGAGTCCCTTAGTTACATCGTGACAATGCATAAGTTCAATGCCATTCTTCCTGCTAATCATAATTACTCAGGCTGCATATATGAAATACGAGTGCATAAACTGTGAGAGAATCTTCAGGAGAAGGAGCATAAGCACAAAAATGGAAGACTCATACCAGCGAGTATGTATGTATGAAGTTTAGTCTGATAATCTTTGAGAATAATTGATTTTCGATCTTCTCTCCATCCCCTGCTGACATAAGCCAGAGCAATAAAAGCCATTATTACTACTGCACCGGACGGAGCAAGCAAACTTGTCTTTTCATGACCCCCAATTAACCAGTTTCCAACCACTTGGCTTCCAATGAAAGATGCAGATTCAACAAAAGTCATTAACCAAAACATGTCATTCACTGAATCCTGCCTCTGCTCAAGCTGCAAAACGATTATAAGGATAACTCATCTTACTCTATTATCAATGATTTAAAGTCAAGAACATCTGAAATCCGATAATGAAGGCAGATGTTCAACATGTATAATCACATATGCTACTACAGCAGCTGCATGAAAAGGTCTGAAATAGGTAAATGTAGATGGGAAGCTTTGTGCCCTGTTTTTTTAGATACACAGGCCTCCTCCCTCAGCATTAATACATTCACTCATCTTCTCTTTGGTCGATAAAGATTTACTACCTCCATTATTTCAAGAAATGAATAAGAATTTTGAGTTAACAAGTCTTCAGTACTTCCCACATGCAATAGCAAATCATCAAAGATAACAAACAAATCCTAAAGACAAACCTTATCATGCTCAACAACCATCCATGTCTCAAAGTTGAAGAAAAATATCGTAGAGGCAACAGAGAGACAGATGCTAGCGAGCCAAACACTTGGATGTCCAGTAACCATCTTCCAGATGGCAACAAAAAGATGCAGCAAGCAAAATAACAAGCTGACTTTTCTTTGGCCACTGCATGAAGAGGCAACACAATGATAAGTTTGACGGATGGTACTCTGGACTTTCCCAAAAAACAAAAACAAAAAACGATTCGACATAAGGTGCTCCATCACAATTTAAGAGATATATTTGATTGAAAATTATCAAGATAATAATCCTGCCCCAATACCATTACTCGAAGACATATTCTGGTCAAACACAAAATTTTGTGCTCAAGCTTTGTTGGACAGTCCATAAGAAAAATGATGTCATACAGTCCAGAAAGAATGCACAAAAGAAACAAAGATCAAATTGATACTTCCTCTATCCAGAAATGCCAGTTCTATTCACTTCGAAGGTCGAACAAAATAGTCTTAGTCTAAGAGTTTGAGTTTTTCTTTAAGGAACACCAAAGTGTGTGAAATGGCAACTTGCATATACTTCCTTTTTTAACTTTGATGAGCACTAAATAAAAGTTCATCACTTGCATTATATTTCATTCTATCTAAATTTACTTTAAATGGATGAATTAATTGAAGTCAGACATATTTTAGTTCCAAAATCAGACAGAACTCCTAAATAAGCAAACAAGAATGGAGGGAGTTGCAATAAAATAAGTCTTTTAGTTTTTCTTGTAACTGAAACGTAATTCTTCTGAGATCTCAAGACGATCTTAAACTGCTTCCAACCTTAATGGTAATACAAATAGAGATGGAACGAACTAGTAAACACGGAAAAGCACGCAAAGTGACCTTACATCAAATCAGAGAGCACGCCCAAAAAGGAACCAACAAAGAGAGCAGCAGCATATCCAACACATAGAGAGGTGACCATCTGCTCCCTACTAACTCCATGATACGCCAATTCATACTCCCGAAACACTGCCCACAAGCCTTCCGTCACTGTAAAAATAAATTAAAAGTAAATTTTTTTGAATCGAAGCTGATAACATAAAAGACACAGTAACAATATCAGGACGTTATGTAAAAGAAAACTATGCGGTTTGATGCAATATGCGATCTGACGTATACCTTAATCTGCGAACTATGACTGGTGATTACCATATCTCTATCAAGTTTAATTAGCCTTTGACATCTGTGGTGTCAGGATTAGCTTAGAAATGCAATTTTTTGTAACCGAGAAATCCCGAGCGCTAGTGGCGCAAGGTTCAAAACTCAGTGGATAAAGGATCTGTCACTCTACCCTTCTCCCCTTAAGTTCCAGGCCTTGGTTAAGAGTGTGGTTCGAGCCAATGACGTGTGCGTAACCTGTAACCTACACATTTGTGATGCATTCTTACCAGTTACCACTACACGAAAGCTCGGGGAACAACAAAGAAATGTATTTTTACGTATTAATAAGAAAGATTAAAAAGAGAAGAACTTGCATCAGTATCTCAATTTCAATTTCAATTCTAACATGGGTTTGATTCATACTCCATGTTCGATGTAAAGTTTCCTATACCAACAAATTTCCACTTCTTAATAGCTTCCATGGAGTCTAAGAATACATTTGATAAGAGCATTGCTTGTGAAGTATGCGTGCATGTATGTCCTATAGATACTCCAAGTTCGAATGACAAAATTTGAATTTGATAAATTCAACCTTTTAAAGAGCATGCATTAATCTACTACGATATTCCACTTTCATTTTTCGACTAATCCACAAACAAAATAACTCAAAAAAATGCTCAACGTTCAGATTATGATCTAGTGCATCTATCCCAATTAATTGAAACTTTACCGTTTATCAATCATTAACTTGACCATGGGTGCTAAGTTTCATTCTTCTCATCTGGGAAAAAAGTTTACTTTTCTAATAATATTAGTAATTAACTAAACATAGAGAGTCCGACAGGAACAAACAGGAAATGTACAATACTAATTTGCACCATATTTTAGCTGCAAATTGGATTCTATGAGTTATTAAAACATAACATTTCACAAATACTACACGAGTTTAAGTTCTATGTACTGACAGTATAAAAAATACTAGTAACTCTAATTTAATAGGATTTTATGAGAAACCTGCTATAACATGTTAAATTAACTGTCAGTGTATATAAGTTAAATCCACATTATGAGAACATGCTATAACAGGTTAAATTAATTGTCAGCGTATATAATTTAAATCTATATTACGGGAACAGCAGTAACGTGCTATAACATGTTAAATTTACTGTCAGTGTATATAACTTAAATCTATATCACGAAACGACGGAAAATAACGTTTACCTGAAGAAAGAGAAAAGAGTAAAAGGAAACTTCTCTGAAAACGAATATAAGAAGATGAAGGGGCGTGATCGAAAATAGCTGAACTTCGGGTACTGTTTGGTAAATAGTAAAGAGATAAGCAACACGATATGAAAAAGAATAAATATAATGCTGGATTTGGCTGCCAAATATCGCTCTCTATTATTACTCCCATTGTTTCACAAAATGTGAATTGATAAATTCGCCGGATCTGATCAATTTCCGGCGATTAGTGATCGGGTTTCATATATGTCAGTCGGGTAATATGTTTAGTGACTGAGAACCCATTTATTTGGGTCATTTGTACCAATACCTTATTTTTTAGGATTTTTACCCCCCACATAACCATTCCCAACTTTTATCCACTTTTTATAATCATATTTTGTCAATTCTTTATTTTTCTAGCATATTTATTAAATATAATTTGATGATATAAATATTTAAAAAATATAGGACAAATATATATGTGTATAGAAGTTATATATACAAAATACAATCTATTATATTTGATATTTTAATTATAAAGTAAATTTTAAATATAAATATTGTGGCTATATTATGTTAGTGCTAAATGACTTGTTAATATGAAATATTGTGGGCTATTTACATGGAAATCCCTATTTTTTACTTGTTATTTAAGTTTAGACCAACAACACCCTACCAAGTTGGAAATGTTGTTTCCCATGGACCCTCGAGTAGAAATTTAGAAAACACATTTGAAAATAAGGTAGACCTATTTTGAAATTGAGGTCGAAATATACCAATTTTTACAAGTTTTGATACGTGCGTCCAAGTTTTGCCCAATATGTTCAAATTTTAGTTGTCAATAATTTTATACGATTTCGTTGTTAAAGAAAAGACATTTCTAATGTGTTCATAAAATTTCGGTGGTTCACATTTTATTACAAGTTTATTGTTAGGAATGACATATTTCTTTATCGATACACAAAATTTCAGTTGTTAATTATTTCTTGAGATTTGACGCATTAAGCAGTTAAATTACAAAAAAAAAAAAAATCGATATTATTAAGAAATTACAAAACATAACAACATCTGTATATTTTTTATAAAATATACCATTTTCTCTTCTTTTTTTTTCTTCTCTCTAATACCTAACCCTAATTTTTCTCTCTCCCCTCCTCCACCCACTCATTGGCGCCGAAAAATACCTCTCCATTACTGCTCCACCTCTATTTATTGCTTTGATTCGCTACTGCTGCTTTTTCAGATCTGCTGCAGTTGCAACTCCGATCTGCTGTAGTTATTCCTCCATGATGCGATGCTCCTCCCTACTGTGTGGATGCTTCGGTAGGTGGCTGTAGTAACTTCGATATGCTTCTTCTCCTTCTTTTTTTTAAAAAAAAAAAAAAAATGTGTATGTGTGTATAAATGCATAACTTTGTATTTTCATGTATCTGCATATTCTGGTGGCTACAGTGGTTGTTGGTGGTTGTTTGAAGGTGGAAGTAAGTATAAGTTTAGTTTTCTATGGGTGCATGTATCTGTATGTTCGTGTATATACATGAATATTTTTACAAGCACACAAGCGTATGTATGTTATATCATTGAATGAACGTGTTTTTTGTGTGTATATCAAGTGTAAGTGTGCCACACATAAATGTGTATGTTTAATTTGTAGATTTTTAGATCTTTGTATGTTTATGTGTGTCTAGTGTATGAATAACATACTTTTTTGTGTGAATTTACATGTATTCTTTGTTTATATGTATGTTGCAAATGTAATTTCTAAGAAAAATCAAGGTTCATATGTGTGTTTCATTTCTCATATCCAAAAAAAAAAAAAAAAAAAAAAAAAAAAAAGGCGGGTGGCCGGCTGTGATTGTCTGACGACGACGACTGGGCTAGCAGCAGTGGGTGGGGGTGGGGGGGGGGGGGAGGAGGGCAGCAAGAAGAATGATGAAAAAAATCTAATTTATTAGTTTTGTTGGAAATGTAAATAATATGTAAAAAAATATTGGTATTTTTAAAAAAGGGTATAATGTTGATATTTTTTTAAAAGTATATAATGTTGGTATTTTTGATATTTTTTGTAATTTCTATAGTTAGGGTGGTGTGTGTGTGTATATATATATATAAAGAGAAAAGACCCTTAATTCTTCTCTGTTGTAAGATAATAGGAATATGGAATATGGAAGAATTCTAATTACTAAGAAAGTATCCTCCTCCTCATGCTCCTCTTTGTTGGATCTCGGCAACTTATGTATTATGGAAACTATGTTGCGCACTGAGTCTACTGGAAATCATGATAGTCCTCATGATCCCAGTTCTTTATCTTCTACTTCTCTACTTTTGAACTCTAGTACTATGTGTAAAATTCCAATATAAATAAAGCTCCTTGTGATTACCAAAAAAAAAAAATGGAATATTACTACAAGATATAAATAGACAAGAAATTAAATGAGTGAGATAAAAGTTCTATTATTTTATCAAGTCTATTACGAGGTGATAAATCTCATTTAAACTCACTCTAAAAGTTACGACACTAAATGCTCACTTTAATAAATCTAATGAGCTAATTTATACGATAGAGTAATGAACAAATTTGTTCATGAATGGATATCCATATTTTATGAATTTATAACATTTCATTTTGTTAAAATTTTATACGACACTATATGATTTTCTTAGTGTTCTATATCAAAACCAAACTGCACGCTTTAATATATACTATTTAGTAATTTATACCACCAAGTATTGTGATGGAATAGAGAAGATCTCTCCATCGTTAATCAGATGTTTCGGATTCGGGCTATGAGAATGAAATTATTTTTAGTAGTGAGCAGTTCCCTCAGAAATGGACCTTACGCAACGTGAATCTGAATTAGTTGGAGCTCCAATAGAATACAGAACACTGGACGGTAAATAATAATAATAATAATAATAATAATTTATTAATTTTACATTTTTATCTTAACGCTAATGGTATATATATTGTGACTAGAAATCTCATATTGTATCTAGGATCATAAATTTTTATAAAAAATAGAATAAAATAAAATAGAAGAGAGAGAATAATTTTTTGTATTTTCCCGCATTAAAGTTAAGTTAGAAAAAGAAAAAACCAAAGGAACGTTCTAGACACTGAAACAGAGAACAAACAAAACGCTCGTCAATCCTGAATCCTCTCTATATAATCACCCTTGTATTCCCTGCACCTGCATGTTACCCCGTCACCATTAATCAGAAATAGCCACCTAGGGTTTCAGTTTTCACGTCAGGTTCACCAGCTAAGCCAAGACATGGGTGGAGGCAATGGCCAAAAAGCCAAGATGGCTCGTGAAAAGAACATGGAAAAGATGAAAGCCGCCAACAAAGGTATTATTCTGAAACCCAATTTGTTTAAATCATCTGATCATTTGTTTAGTTAGCCTAATTTTAGCTGTTGGAATTTAAAAAGAGTGCCTTTTGTGTTAATGTTGAAGAATCAAGCTTTGGGCTTTTTATTATTATTAATTGTTTATTAAATTGTTTGGATATATGCAGGAAGTCAACTTGATACTAATAAAAAGGCCATGAATATTCAGGTAAAGGCCTGTTAGTGTTCATATTTTTTTGTATTTGATGTGTGATTGTTGATTGTTCAGCATAAATGGTCCTTAGCTCAAATAAAGGAGGAGGATCGTGCTAGGATGAACATTAGCGCAATAATAGTTTAACTATGATTGAATAGACGCCCACTGATTTGGGATTGAGGCTGGCTATAGTTTGATTTAATGACCTTTGTTGTAGACAAAAACTTGGTATTTAAGTTGGAAAGGGTCGAGGCTCGTTATCTGGTACACCGGACCGATACACTCCCTCATTTAGGCCATTAAAAGGATGGAAATTTTTCACGATTTCACTAGGATAATCCTGAGAGGTATCATATGATGAGGGTACCTCTAAATGTTGTTGATTTTCATAATCTGCCAAGAAAGATCATTACAAATCACCTAGATTTGCATGTCTTCTACGCAAAGAAATAAGTATATTCTTGGAACTTACATTTTGGCAGTTCAAATTAATGATTACCATTATGTTAATTTCATGGTTTGGCTTGGTTTTACGAAACTCTCAAAGGGTCTTGCACCTTTTCCCTGTATTCAAAATTCAAGGACACAATTTTGGAGATGATCTAAATTTAGAGAATTTGATTCTACTTTATTTGCACATGAAGTGATAGTGGTTCCACACCTTTTGATGTCTTATTTGGTTGTCCTATCTTTCTTTTTTTTCTTTTTCCAGCTTTTAGGTTATCTTCTATGATATTGTAGTATTTCTAGATTTCTCCAAAAGTGTACTCCCCGTTTCAATTTATGTGAACATGTTTGACTTGACACAAAGTTTAATAAAGAAATGAAGACTTTTGTAACTTGTGGTTTAAAATAAGTCAGTGGTATTTGTGTAGCTATAAATCATCTCATTAAGTTATTCTTTTTTGAACGGATTAAAAAGAAAATAAGTTCACATAAACTGAAACAACGGGAATATTTAGAAGGATTTGGTGGTGTCTAATGCCATCATGATTCCCTTCAATATGAGATTGCTTAGGTAGAGAATTTCTGTCGAGTTTTTAACACAATCTTACATAGTCAAGGCTTTAAGTATCTAGCTATTTTGGGTCTTCTATTTTCCCTATGAAAATTCTTTAGTGTATTGGACATTTGTCTTGATTGCTGTTGCTTTAGAAATTGCTTTGTCCTTGGCTAACTTGTCTGTGTTGTTATGGATGATGGCAGTGTAAGGTGTGCATGCAAACATTTATGTGCACAACGTCAGAGGTGAAGTGCAAGGAACATGCTGAGGCCAAACATCCAAAATCTGATCTCTATACTTGTTTCCCTCATCTCAAAAAGTAAAGTTAGGTGCTTGTAGAAAATGTTGGTATTATCTCCTCTCACTAGTCGCAAAAGTGTCGACCCAAGCAAGATGTGAAATGTGTGTAATTGTGTACTTGTTTGTGAGACTGGCAAGTTGTGTTAGTGGATGGTTTTAACTCTCAAGACACCTCGTGCCCACTATGATGAATTCTTATGTTAGGTGTAACTAATAAGAAAGCTGTGACCTAGTTGTCAGTAAGATTGCCATTTGCAGATTGAAATGCTCGTGGGAGGTAGTAGCTGATACCTCGTGAAATACTCAAATTTGGACACCACCATTATTATAAGAAGGGAAAAATAGTTGAGCTGTGGCTCTCCATAATATGACGGATGGGTATAGATATTGTTCAGACATCCAACATTAAGAATTTTGATATTTGACTCCTAATCATCCCCAAGATCCAGAGTATATAATAGTAATATTTGGAATTTACCAAATTATTTTGTTTATTTCTTCTAATGCACACAGGAGAATCAACAAAAGTCCTCTTAGTGACCGTATAATTGTTGGTTGGCAATGATTTTGGTTAGATGTAGGCTAGTAGCAAATATTCAAAGTTAAATTGTTTTAATTGTTAGGTGCGGATAAATTAGCAACTTCATGATGGATAGTTCTCATTCAATGTCTCAAGAACAGTAACACATTTTGAATACAAAGCCAATACAAAGCCAACACTGGCGCAAAGAGAGATTTAAGTGCAAACCACCAATGATGAATGCAGAAGCAACATTAATTTCCATAAAAAGCCAGCATCAAACTAACGGACTAGCAAGCAACAGTTCGGATTTTAAATTATGGAGATCTGCTATTCTTTTGCTTCTAAGGGATTACTTTATGAAGAAGAAAAACCTTCAAAGGCTCCACAAAACACTTCATGGTCAGCAGAGCTAACCATTGACAATCGATGTAATGAGAGGGAAATCGGCAAAACACAATTGTTCTTGCAATGTTCAAGTATGAAAATCTGTAATTCCTGAATTCAGCTTGATGTCTACACAAGTTCAAATGCACTGAGTTCTCACATAAATACCACTTAAAAGGATACACATGGTACATTACATAATAGTTTTCTTTCTCCCCATTGATCTGACAATAAAGCTACTGTGTCCTCATCCTGCTAGTTTCTGCAGCCCTCACTTGCAAGAAATATGGATGGGCCTATGAAACAGGAGAGAAAACAGTCAGCAAGTTCCTTATATAGCCTCTTGACCTCGATACAAAATTGAAAATTAAAGTTCTTGCATGCACAAATAGGTGTAGAATACTCTAAATGGCAGCCTGGTGCATCCTGCAATCATGCCGGACCCCAGGACAGGCCAAACACAGGTGTAGAACACTCTAGTCGTGCAAAACAAACCAAAGACATAAATTATTCATTGCTAATAGGAGAGGGGGGGGGGGGGGGGGGGGAGGGGGCTTGATTGGTTCCAGCAAAATTACAGATGTCATATCACAATATAGGAGAAAACATAGCCAAGTACAGAAAGAGAAAGTATTAGGCACTTCATTCTAACCAGCTTGCTTTAGCAGTATTACTAAGACTATTGAATTGCATCTCCTCCCTAATTCTTTCTCACATAACACTTTCTTGGATCTCATTCAAGATCCTGACATTTTCCTGTTGCTAAAGTATGTTTTAAGATGTCCCCAAGACATTCTTTTATAGGTTTAAAATGCCACCAAAACCATTTCTTTAATAAGTTTTAGTTGTTTTTTTTACCAGAAAAAAAAAATATGCAGGATGAAAAGCGAGAAACAATGAGGCTCAGAATTTAAAACTCAAAAGAATGGCTAAAAAGGAATACCATTGCTTCTTTTGCTGTAAGTCTACTCTGATGATCATAGCGGAGAAGCTTGTCAAGAAAATCTATAGCCTGCAATTAAAACTCAAAGTCAATCATCAAATGGATAATGAGGACTATAGTGAATAGCTGCTTGGAATTGAGGGGTAGTCGTCGTCGTTAAAGAAAGAGAGAGCAATACCTCTGGTGACACTAGATGTTGATTGTCTGCATTAATAAATTTGGACCATGGCTTCCTACTGTGTCTGCAGGGGAAAAAAAGATTGCATTCACTTCAATAGCTAAGAATTTTGACTTTAAACCAGAGAGGCCACACATCTGCTAAAGCTAGCTACTTCGATCAAAGTAACCCTATCTAGTCGACCTCTTAGTTGTTTAGTAATTACTTAAGCCTAGTTAGAGTGGTAACAGCAGATTAAAGAAAGCAAGAAGCATACCTCCCAACCATAGCCTCCAGCTGAGGATCAAGCTCTAATTGATACTTGTGCAAGTACGCATTCAACTCATCAGTCCCAAGCACCTATAACAACAAAAACCTATCAAGTCCATGTCAAGCAGCTAAACATTACTTTTATATAACATTTTAGTGTTTACTTACAACTACTGTATTGGTTGTTTTCACTTGACCAACCCCCCCTCTCTCATTTAAAGAGTAAAATCAAGCTATAAAAATGCATGGTTGGTTCGTTGGCATTACCTTTGCAATTTTGACAAGCTGATCCTGATTATCATGCCCATAAAAGAAAGGTTCCTTGCGGAAGATCTACAGAAAGAATAGTAGGCATAGTCAGCCACAACAAAAACAACAAGAAGAAGAAGAAACTGATTTCAAACGAGCAAATACAATTTTTTTTTTTTTTTTTTTTTTTGAGAGAGAATGAACAAGCTCCTTTCAGACATTTACAGTTTCCCCAGCACCACAACTAATAGCTTAAACCTATAGACCAACTTATGACTTATATTAGGAATCATAAAATTTCTCACCATTCCTGCAAACATGCAGCCAAGGCTCCACATGTCCAAAGAATAGTCATAGTCTTGCAAGTCAACTAGAAGTTCAGGGCCCTTGAAGTATCTGAAAGGTCAAGAAAAGAAGACCTCAGACTTGCTGCAATAGTCTTGAAATCATAGACATAACAAGGAGACAAGCACAGCAACAACATTTCATTGCTAGTTTACACATCACTAACTTACAGTACGAGACCAATTTTCCTTGTGTGGGTATGCTTATAAAGAGTTAGTTTGACCTGAAACAATTCCTAGCATTCTGCTTCTACCCCATTGGTTATTTTAGTATTCATTTATTGGGGTATGGCAAGAAGCAGTTTTCATTCTTTCTAAAGGCTAGCCAACGTAGAGGCTGGTCAAAAGGGATACACCAGATAAGTTCCTTTTTCGTCTCAACAAAAGCATAAGCAGCCTAATTCTGATAGTTGCCCTAAGTGAATGAGGTACATTACTTAAGTTCCTTTTCGCATAAACTAATGCAGCCTAATTTTGCTACTACACCTAGGTGAAAGAGGTTCCTTTGAAAGAGTCTTCAAATAGTTTTTTGACAAGGAACTTGAAAACAATATTAAGTCCAAAAGTAAATGCCAAATACACGATACTTTGACTCAGTGTGCCCTAAAAGACCGTTTCCTCTAACTTAAAAGAGAGGATATAGCAAAATCACTTGTGTCCTGAAAAAACTCATGTTCAGAGAGCACTTAAGTAGAGAATGGATATACATATAGAGAAGCTAAACATAGGAAATTGTTGCTGGTAAAGCAACTATAACAGGTCACCCATACTCTCAACAGATTTATCTCTTACCTTGAAGCAACACGAACATTATATTCCTTTCCTGGATGGTAAAATTCAGCAAGACCCCAATCTATCAACCGAAGCTTCCGCAGTTCATGGTCTATCATAACATTATGAGGCTTAACATCCCTGTGCATTATTCCCTGTGAGTGACAATAATCTAGAGCCTGCAGATTGATAACAAGTTACAGTTTGCCACCTCCTCCATAAATTGGTAAGCATGTCTAGCAATGTACATAAAGAAAAGTCCATAACAGTGAATTAAACAACTGCCACAAGAGATGCTATAATCAACAGAAGGCATTGACAAGTACAACAGTCATTGCGAAACCGCGAGTCTTTTTTTTTTTCCCTCAAAAATAATCAAGGGAAAGTAATAAAGAAAGGGAAAGGAAAAGTCAATATTCAGGAACAGAAACAGATGTATTTTTCAGCAGGACGTCATCTTACAGACAAGGATTCCAGAATTTTGGATTCCAGATCTTTCCCTTGAGATAAGCCAAGGAGTTTAGGAGCTATGACTTTAATTTGAAAGATTTTTCTCTCGTCCAATCACAAAAAGATTTGATCAAAAGTACATGAGTATGCATCCACCCAATATTCGAAAAGTTCCAATTCAGAAAGATTGAGGGTGCAAAACAAAACCGGGGAACTCCTAAAATTCTCATACTCATGCAAATCTTGAAAAAGCTGCAATAGAAGGAAGTGTTGAGGGCGCACTAATTCTTGGTCGCATAAAAAGTTCAAGGCCTACATACAACTCTAATTTCATCAGTTGAGAGAAAAGAAGGAAGATACATAAAAAAAAAAGGCCATCGCACAGGGAGAATATGTACTTGTAAAGTCATACCGACTGCCATGCTATGGAATTATCTTCTTACCTTGAGAAGCTCATATATGTAGTACCGAATGTCATAATCCGTTAGCGTTGGGTACAAAACTTTGAAATCTGTGCTGTTCACATACTCAAAAATCAAGCTTGGAGTTTTTGAATGTTGATCTCTGACGATATCAAGGAGTTTGACAATGTTTGGTCCACCACATAGGTTTTGCAATATCTTTATCTCTCTCTTGATCTACAGAACAACAGTAATGTCAATTCAAATGCGTGCACATTCTTTTTGTTCTTTTTCCTGAAGCACGCACAATATTTCAAACTAAACCGTGTTATTGAAAAATTAAGAGAAATGAGAGGAGGAAAAAAAGTATATGAACAATGGATACATAACACTATCAAACTGATAAAAAACGCCATCAAGATATTGACCTATTATGATGCAGTAAATCTTGTTGAGACTTGAGACTGGCTAAATTTGCCAGATACTCCATATGTTCGAAAGTGACCAATTTTACACACTCTGTATTTCGTATGAACAGAACTGTCCATCTTTATAGAGTTCCAGAAAAGCGACGTGACTTATTTCTCTGTAGACACCCTAACAGCCCATGAACAGATAATTGAGAGCAAACCTTCTAATGAGTTGCATGTTATTACACATTCTGTATTTCGTATGAACAGAACTATCCATCTTTCCAGAGTTCCAGAAAAAGTGACATGACTTATTTCTCTGTAGACACCCTATCAACACAGGAACAGATAATTGAGAGCAGACCTTTAATGAGCTGCGTGTTAAGGCTGCTACTGCTGATGACTCTCTAAAGATATTAAGTCAGGTAAAATACATACTGCAGTACATAAGAACTCCTCCTGTAAATTTCTATTTTTTTCCCTTTTGAAGCACAAAATGAAAAAGCAACTGATACAAAAAGAAAAAAAACCGAGTAGCCACCAAGTCCATGCAGTTCCGAGTTATGTAAGTACAATAATTAAAAAAAAAAAAAAAGTCCTACCTTTTTCTTCTTAACAGGTTTCAGAATCTTGATTATGCACTTCTCGTTACTGTTCACATTAATAC
The DNA here is from genome assembly GCA_037355625.1 of Petunia x hybrida. Taxonomy (NCBI): domain Eukaryota; kingdom Viridiplantae; phylum Streptophyta; class Magnoliopsida; order Solanales; family Solanaceae; genus Petunia; species Petunia x hybrida. The sequence goes on from JBBBVM010000808.1 coordinate 1,280,070, forward strand.
CTTCAAAAACTTCACTGTATTTTCCTCTTCCAACTTTCCGAACAACTTCATAGTCGTCTTGATCACTGGAATAATAAAAATGGCACACGCTGATGAGGATAATACAAAGTATCTGGTGCATTAATTTGAGTAGGTCAAATAAAGGATCATATCTGTAACCTAATCTTGTAAAAGATTGAGCCATGATTAACAAATTATACGCTCACTTTAGCAAGACAAGATTATCGTCTCTTCACATTGAACAAAATGCTGCAAATGTATATGTAGCAGAACTATACAATAACAACAACCTAATTGGGGTTAACCAAAGGCAGCCCCTACAATTATCCGCTCAAGGGCCATTTCATTCTACTGCTGAATGATACGACTTCTAGCACACCCTTATTTCCTTTTGGTGCACCCATGAGAATTCTGTTAGTATAGAAGATCACGTGGTGCTTGTAGAAAACCATATTCTACGTTTTAGTATACAACTTGTATACGGGCCTTTTTGTATCTTGTCCTATTTCTTAATAAAATTTGATTACTTCATAAAAAAAATACGACTTTTAGCACAAATTAGGAGTTCTGAATCCCACTCTTGTTCCTTGAGTTACAGTAACATACTTAATGTGTACTAATACGACTAATCCTCAATCTCAACAAAGTGGTATTCATAAAAATCCTTTTTTTGTTCCATTGCATTGTGTCGAAGCTAATAGAGAAGTAAAAAACATAGAAAGACTCAAACCTCAACCTAATCTAAACCCATAAAAAGCTTATCTCAGCTCAACAAGACTATGCAAGAATTTGCATTAACCCAATAGATATTTTCCGATATAAAAGATAAAAACAACATTCATACTAAACACCCAATTTCTTTTAATAATTGTGGTGTTCGGGCCAGTATCGGATGACTCTGTCCACTAAGGCTTAGACAAATTGGAAGAAATCACCTATAGCAATTTTTCCTCTGCTGAGATTTGAACCCGAGACCTCATGGTTCGCCAAACACCCGATTTTCTTTTCGAAAAAAAAAAAAAACAAAAAAATGATCTTTTTTGGGGAATGCCCTCAAGTTGATGTTATTATGATACTTCACATTTGTGGATGCTTGTTCATTCGGGATTCTTCTATCTATATTTAGAACTACTGGATCAACTACTCCGGCTTTTAGCCTATCCCTTCAAAGCCCTTGTATAGGTTGGGCGCTAATCTATAGAGTAGCAATACAGCATATAATTAAAATATAAAAACCCAACAAAAAAAAGGAAAAAAAATAATCAAAAGCAATTAGGGTTAGGATGCAACAACACACCCGGTATGATCCCACAAGTGGGGTCTAGGAAAATGAAAGGTACGCAGACCTTAACCCTACATCGAGTGAGACAGAGAGGTTGTTTCCCCCTCGACTCGAGAAAAACAGTTTTGAAAATGGATTTGAACAAAGGGAAAAAAAGAAATTACCCCCATTGAACAGTAAGGGATTCATAATCCCAGTATTCTCTAGGTCGAAGCACATTAATATCTGTATATACTCTTGCTTTTGACATCCTTCTCAAAAAATCAAACGAATTTGGGGCAGCAGCTTCTTGTTGAGGCTACCGCCACTGAAATACTAGTATAGTGGCTTTACTGGAACAAGGCACTTAACATTTTTTTAAAGAGAAAGAGAATGGAGATTGATTGAAAAAGGTTTTTTGATTTGTTGTTTATGGGGACCCTTCACTTTGCCTATACAAATATCTTATTTGGTCTGTGCCAAGTGGCTTTTTCTTTCTTTTTTTTCAAAAAAAAAAAAAAAAAAAAAATTCGTGTTGTCATTTTCCGTTATTATCAAAAATAATCTCTCCATCCTTGTGAGGGTCATGTTATATCTCATCCTCCCTAAATCCTATTTATAGAATTTTACTGGGTATGTTATTGTTGTATGTTGCTTTTACTTTCTTTTTTTTTCAAAAGAAATTACTACAACAACAATATGACCAGTATAATCCCACAAGTGGGATCGGGAAAGAATGTAATGTATGCAAACTTTATCCCACCATGGTAGAACCATCGCACCTCCTTACTGGAGCATTTGTGCTCCTTCTCTTCACATGGCCGAACTATCAGAGCCTCACTTCTCGCGCCTTCTCCACCACTGAGGCCAGTCTCACCTTGTCACAAATGACCTCATTTCTAATCTTATCCAACCTCGTATGCCCACACATTCATCTAAGCATTCTTATCTCTTCTACACTCATCTTCTGAATGTGTGTGGTCTTGACTGGCCAACACTTTGCGTTGTACGACTGTTTTGTAGAATTTATCTTTGAGTCTAGGTACCACTTTCTTATCGCATAGGACACCAGACCAAGTCTCCACTTCATTCAGCTTACCCTATATGAAGTGGAGACTCGCCTCGGGTATTCTGTAGTTTTTCAAAATAAATTATATATTCTATTTTTGAAATAATTTAGTAAGTTTTTCAAGAAGTATTATTCCATTTTACCTTGAGATAATGGTTCAAAACCCCTTTAAACTATCATTTTTTTTTGGTTAGTTTCATACTTAAACTATGAGTTGGTTACGTTACCCCTTGAACTATCAATTTTTATATTCAAAACCACCATGCAGTGCCAAGTGGCACGGAGTGTGACTTCACTCTCTTTGTTGCGTGTGAGGAAATAAAGTAGACCAATAAAAAGCATCCATGTGGCATTTCTCTTCAATTTTTAAAATTTAAATATCCTTTTACTTATTTATTATTATTTTTGTCTTTTTCATTTCTTCTTTTCTAATTAATTATTTTCTTCTTCATAACTCTACTTTGTTTTTTTGTCAATAACAATAAACTAGTTGATACCCATTAATCTTAGAATAATAAGAGTACTGAAAATAATTTAATCAAATGTGATAAATTATGTTGCAATTTACAACCAAATTTTATCAATAATGGGTATTTTAATTAAAAAGACATAACCCTTATCATGCATTGTACTATTTTAATAAGCAAGCTCTCAATTGAATTTATTACGGTTGAGTAAATTCAGTTCTATATAATAATTAAGTTTACTATTGTTGGTTAATATTTATTATTCTAGAAATATGAGTTCAACTAAGGTAAAGATTTTTGAGTTTGACAGAAAATTAAAAGAAAAAATTAATAAATTTTAAAAAAGAAAAATATCAAATAAGAAATAAGGACAATTGCTTTAAAAAATTAATTGTATGGATGCTCTACAAAGAGAGTGAATTCACCTTCCATGTCATTTGGCACTGCAAAAGTTTTGAATATGAAAATTGATAGTTCAGGGTAACGTGACCAATCCATAGTTTAAGTATGAAACTAAAAAAAAAAAAAAATAGTTTAAGGTTTCTTTTATTATTATCTCTTATACCTTCAACATATACTTTATGGCCACCGAAATATAAGTTTTAGAAAACTTAGTTCATTAATTAAACTTCTCATATAATCATACGGCAACACATGAAATGAATGAAGATGGTAGTTGAGTGGTAACAATCTACCAAATTGAAATTCTGTACCCCTTGAAAAGCCATCTTTCTTCTGTGTGTCGCACTTTTGAATTAAAAAACTAAATTAAAAAAAAATTAAATTCAAAAGTTATCTTTTACGATATCTATGATTATACTGATCCTTTAACTTATTTAAGCCACTATCTTTATTTTCTTGGGCTAATTGACCGGATTAAGCTCCTATCTCAAACAATTCGACATATGTCAAAATTATTGTCAATGAAATTCAATAATAAATAACAAATTAGGAACTTCTAATTATAAATGTCGAAGAGGTGTCTTAATGACAATGTCCCAAAAAAAGAAGAAGAAGAAAGGTATAAGTTTCATGTGCCTTATATACTAGTACATGAATTTGATTTAATTGAATTGGAAGAGTATTATTACCAAACAGTTATTATAGAAAGTACTAGGAGCTCGTTTGGATTGGCTGAAAAAATAGCTCTTATATACAAATGCTTAAAAATTATTTTTAAGCATTGTAGTTGGTTTTGTGAATAAGCAGTTACATGTTTGGAATAAGTACTGAAATTGAAAAAAGTTGTTGCTGTGTTTGGATAAAAAAAATATTTTCTTATATTAAAATAATTAAAATATTCTTTAAAAAAACAAAAGAAAATGGAAGGATAATATAGTACAATTGCTTGGGAGGCTACCTACACTGGGTGTATACACCAAACCATGTTGATTAATCATGGCTAAGTGATTTAATAATTAAAAACTATGCATTTATTAACATGGTTAGGTGATTGGACTCCATTTTCAAGCACATAATACAAATTCATTTGTTTGATGTATACACTTGGTGTGAGTAAGTTTTTTTTAAGTTATTAGTGGGTTTAAAATTCAGAATTTATAAGTTCAATCATGGATTCACTTATGCTAGATTCTTAAAAAATTCATGAATCCATGGCTAAACTTATAGATTATGAATTTAAAGATAATGATATAAAGTGTGAGTAAACGAGTTTAAAATTTAATTTTCGTAATGTTTAATAATATGAAGGGGAGCCTTAGAGCAATGTAGTGACCCAAAGGTTAGGCATTGAAGTTGTGAATCAACTACTGATATTTGCATCAGGATAGGATGCCTATAATATATTCTTTTGGGTGCGGCTCTTTCCCAAACCGTTGTAGAATATTTCGTGCATCGAGCTAATTTTTGATATTGAATGAATTTCTTAACACTTGGATTATAGGCATAGCTAGTGAATTCTACCTAACCCATATCTGAAGGCTTACATGTACTTAGAGACATTCGTTAAGTTATTTTGGGAAGGTTGATTTTATGATGATTGCAAATGTTATTTTAATTGTATGATATTTTTCACACAAGAAATCTTAGTGAATAGAAAGCATTAGATCTTTATACATCATTTTTCTTGTTCAAACTGTAACTGGCCATATTGATTATGTGACCAATATTTGCAATCACAAAGATTGTTACTAATGCAACAAAGGAAAAGCTGAAACATTTGCTAGTTTGTCCTACTAGTTTGGCTTATGAGTCTTTCTTTGTTCAACTGCTAAATCACCCAGTACTTGGGAATGCAACCTTTGGTACTTCAATATTGCCTGGTAAACCCTCTCTGTCATTTGATGTTCTTATATTCGAAGAAAATCCATACTGAGACTTTTTTAATTTGTTGCTTTAACTTGAGACTTAAGATATGATACTCTTTTTAAGTTCTTATATACTCCATTGTGTCATTTTATGTAGTGGAGCTTAACTGGACACGTAGTTTAAGAAAAATAGAAATTCTTTTAGGTATTTGTGGCCTTAAACATATAATGAGATTTTTGTAGCTATAACAGTATGTCGTTAAAGGTTAGATGTTCCAAATACAGAAATGTTAATTTATTATTGGAACAGAGAATGGATTGTCACATAAAATGAAATAAAGGTAATACTTTTTGGCAGGAAGATAACAGCTGCTCTTGGCTGGAGTCTTATTCTTTTTTGTCATGTTGCAAACTTGGTTTCTATAGAAACTAACTCCATCCGTTCTTGTTTACGTGAAGTTATTTCCTTGCTAGTTCGTTCCAAAAAAAGAAAAAAAACCAATTTCTAAAATTTCGGAACAATTTAACTAGAACTTCCAGTCTTGCACTAAAAGAGAAGCTTTTATAGCCGCATAAATACCATGTCATGTTTAAGATCACAAGTATAAAAAGAGTTATAGCCACAAAAATGTTATGACTCGTTTAAGACCACAAGTTTGAAAACTACGTGTCCAGTCAAAGAAGTTTATATTAATTGAAACGGGGGAAGTGTTCATAGTTATCAATATTCTTTGCTTGCTGTTTGAAGAACTTGATGTCATTGCTTCAGTTATCTTGACGGTTGCATCTGTTGAGACATGTTCTGCTGTAGAAACATAAAACTAATGTGAAATGTGCTATAGTGCGTATATGTTTTCAAAATCATTACTTTATTTTTCACTTGTCATTCATTTGATCTTTGGGCTGGAGAAGTGATGTACACTTCTATAGTTCCATTGTTGACACAAGAACCACTTTCTTGCCAGCTGAAGTGGAATGTATCTTTAAGTGTTGAGTTTTTAACACTGTAGTTTTTTCATGGCCTAAAATTGCATATACAGGTAACACAACAGAACTATACCATTAGTAAGGACACAAACTTCTTCAACCCAACGGTTTAGGGTGAAGTTGGGTGAGCAAATCTCTTGTCGATTTCTATTCGTTAGTTGTGGATACTGTCGGGTGCTAGTACACATCAGACATCAATGAGCAGCCTTGGCTCCAGGGGGATCAGTCCTGGTCTTCTGTGGGGAAAGAGGAAGATAATACTTGGGGGTAGAATTTTAAATTTAGGCACTCAGGGCTACGTGCTATAGTGCAAGTAGTGATGTTATATGTGAGTGTTGTTACATATGTCTCTTAAGATGCCAATATCAATATATTCTAGTGTTTTTAAGCACCACGCTTGATTCGTTCCATAATGATATTCTAATGAACCCTTGTCAGAGAAGTCTTTTGTGACTTCTCAAACTCGGGAATTTGTTCCTGACTCGAGAAATGTGAAACCTGTTAGTTGTGCCCTTAGTATTTCCATCATGACCCAAGATGATTTCCATCACATAGTAGTGATTCCATAGAGGTGGAAACAAAGATGGTAGATTATGTCTATATTGTATTAACTTGATTGAGAGGGTGTTGGCTTTATGCTGGGAGAGATAAGAAGAATGATTTTCTAACTTTTTAGTTAATTGGATTAAGCTAAGATGGTAAAAAATGTCTATGTTGCTTTGATAGGATTCTCTAGTTTCTTGTTTGATGATGGTGTTACTTAGACCAACTTGTGTGTACAACAGCCATTAATACACAAGGCAGCTTGCTTCATCCAAACAGTTCAAGTGCCGTAAATCTGTCCACAAGGGTGGAGCAGATGGGCTCACATTGAGTTTTTTGACTAAGAATCTCCAGGTTGTTTCTCATATAACATAACCACTCAGTCATCCCCGTTGTCTTATTTCATTTGTTCGTCCTCTTATCTCTGTCCATGTTCACTTCATAGATTTCATTTCATGAGATCTTTTATTAATTGTTTTCTGGAAAACAGTTATGCTTAGCCGTTTTCCCTAAGGAATCACATCTCCACACTCCCTCAACATTGTCATATTTCAGTTAGGTGCGTTTTTATTTTTGTTGGTTTGCTTGAGTTAGAGCTTTATGTTTTTATATTTTTTTCTTCTACTTCTAGGAAGAGGAACATTCTGGACTCTGGAGTATTGTGATATTGCTAGTTGATTTAGTTGGAATGTGGAAAGCAGGGGTCAACCGAATGTTGAATTAGCAGAAAAGGGGAAGGGCAAGTCTGATGCAGGGCTGTTTGATAGTCACTTTTGATTTGGTTCCATTTGGAGCGTTATGGTTTTGCTCCTAGAAGTGCATGATTTACAATCTTCAATCTTGTGTCACACTTCGCCAAAAACGTCACAACTCTAAGCATACCCAACAAGAGGTAGGCATATGCACAAGGTGAGACCCCCAATATAGCGCAAGGCATGCACAGGACATGAGACACACGGATGGCATGTCAAGGGTCAGGCATCATAGCATGGCAAGGCGTGCGCATGGTTTAGCGCAAGAGCACGAGGGTCTTGGCACAAGGAGCGGTGTAGGAGCATCATTGGAGCATAAGGATACATGTGAAGACTGGCCAAGAATGCTAAGGAAGCTAGCACATGACAAAGGGGTGTCGTGAAAAGGTACATGAAAGGCTCAAGGGTGTGATTGTGTGTCATGGGTTGAGCATGGCTTGACGAGCTAAATGCCACACACACCCCATTAAAAGTTCCTAGACCTCTTAAAGCATACTTTGCAAAGTGTAAAGGCTTGTTTGAGTCAAACACACTGGTGGGAGGCTGAGCCTAGCACCTCTAGTGGGAATAGTTGGGCTAGCTGCTGCACCTAACACTATTATGAGACTAGGTTGGTGACACTTGTGTAGGGCAGGATTACATTTTGTGATGCATATATTTCTGGAGAGAGTGGGACTGGGTGCTTGGATAAGTCCTGCACTCCATTATTTTTCCATGAGTGGATGGCTAGCTTAGGCATCACTTCTACATGTTTGGACAAAGAAAAGCTACATTTAGCTAGCCTAAGGGAGGCCCAGAAGGCAACTTCTGCTATCTTTAGTGCTGGAGCTTAGGTGAGTGAGGCTTATGAATGTGTAGAGGACAGTCAGCCTGTATATTATTGTGCATCTATGGTCTATAGGTGTCTGAAATAAGTGTTGAACATCTTTGTGCTGGATTTTTATCTTATATGGATTCCAACTCAGTGAGAATCTGGACCGGACCATTCCAAAAATTATTGGTGCTGTAGTGGGCCTTGTTCATCCTTCTATGTCTCCTAGTCCTAGCCACCCGATGGTGCACCCTATTGTAGTCTTAGTTACAAGAAACCTTGTTTTCTGATACTTAGCAAGTAAAAATGCAAAATGACGGTAAGACTAACATTTACTTCAACCACATTGTAAATCTGTCACACATAAACTAAGATAGGGGTAAGTTCTATCAAAAGGAAAATATACATAAAGAAGATAAGAGGAGGCATAAATTTCTAATTTGAAGGTTTTCAGTTCCTTGCAAGATTGTCCTCTATCGATTCACTAGCTGCATTTTTGTATTAATTTTTAGTAGAATTTTGTCTGTGTCATTCAGAAGACTTTTCCTTTGAACTTTTCAATTAAATGCCATGAAAGTGAAAGGTCTTCCATCTATCAGCAGGCAGCTATTACTCTGATACTATGTGAATACTGCTCAATATTTGAAAATAGTAATATTGGATGCCAAATATTTCTGACATTTCTTTGTGAATGCATCAAGTCATGCATAAAACATCCTGATATGGCATTTAAACTTTTCTTCGAAAATCCCCAAGTATAAAGTTCCTTGTCAATGTTGACAGCAATAATTTAGCTGCCTTCTTATCTGTTTTATATAAACAAATAACACCAAAAATTCACATTTAATATTGTTTTGTAGTTATTGCTATCAGGTTTGGGTGGAATTTGGGGGGTCTGATGTTGAAATAATGATCCTATAGAAGTGTTATCTATATCTTTAGGACAAAATTGTATTGCTAACATCTAAAAATCTGTTATTGCAGAAAATTAACTTCATTTCTTGTTAATCGAGATGTCCTTGAGGGCCAGTGAGCACATTGTACAGTTTGAAACTCGGTAGATAAAATGTACCCATCTTTTTCTCTTCTCATAATATATATGCCATCAATTATTTTGGTATAGGTCTCTGATGCTGCTTTAGTCTTTACTCATTTGAAGACTGAAGAAGACAATACAAGCTGCCAGAGTTTATGCAGAAGAAATACTCTCTCTCATTTGCTTGTGAATCCTGTGATGAGTTTTCTAAATCCAACCAAAACATTTTCTGATAGAGATATATCAGTCATCAATGTAATGAATGAGTGATTTTAATCTGCATGATGTGAAATAACGTACGCAGGAGCCCATTGACACATACAACAGCTATTTATTATCATTAATAGGTGCATCAATCATTCATAGACATACTCCAGTGGGTATGCTGTTCCAATTATATGAAGCTAGGAACAAAGATAGGACTATTTTCCTAGTCAGGCATTGGGTCCAACTAATCCTAGTAGCTTAGTACTACTTCCTATTCAGGTTGAAGTACTGATGTACTCCGTCCAACCGATGGATTTAGGTTATTAGCAAGTATAGTAGGTGCAATAACACCTACTTCGGGCGATGTAGTCGGTTACAAATAAATTGTACTTATTTTGAACTCACTAACTCTCGGTCATACAATATAGATTTGTATAGAAAATTTTGGAAAACTGATATACTGAACTATGAGCACCGATTATAAAAGACTAATTGAGTGTTGTGGCTAGGACATTAACTTTAAGGCTCTTAAATGCTTGGGGGATGGTATTCGAATCCCATGTGAACATGCACGATCCAAAAATTCTGAATCTGCCATCGCCACCATGTGATTTTATTCGAAAAACTCCACACTTAGTGATTCTCCACCAAACACATAAATATGTAATTTTAGTAAATTAAAACTATATGAAGTTCAAGTATTCAACCAGGGTACTGAATTACGTATTTTTAAATGGGATTTGAAACACACCCTCTATGTTGGATGGTTTTGTACAGATGTGGAAGGCCAAATAAAGCTACTATTTCTGACTGGGACAAATTGGTGACTGCTAACGTAACTCACATGCAGAGATATACATAGAATTCTTTACCTTTTAAAAATAAATAAGAAAATTGATGAAAAAGAAAAAGAAAAATCAGGTATTGGAAACTCTGTGGATGAGAATAGTCCCCACCCACATTGAACTTGCATTTTTTGGCGCCATTATCTCATATTTCCTACTCCTAAAACTCCCTGTGCCTACGTCCACACAATGAACTAAATCCTTTTCCACTATATTTAACCCCCATCTTTCACATAATACCTGTAATACCATTCGCATGTCAGCTATAGCTAGTACCTATACACGATTTGAATATTACGGGTTCGAGTTTAAGATACTACTAGTTAATTTGACTGAATTACTGGGTTCGAAATCTATTGTCTATATTTATTTAGTGAATTTTTTAACACATATACAAGGTTCGAGCTAAAACTATTAGATACGCACTAGATTGACCCCTGCCTGGCTACAGGGCCAGGCTAACATATGATCTTACTTATCCTAATATTTAGGCCTATAATGGGAATTGTACCAATGTTATGATTGATAGTGAAAGCTGATAATAATTGTGATGCAATAATTAGTGGCCATATACTCATATACTGTTGATTATATGCTCTTCTGAGTGAAAACATTTAACTAACAGAAGCTAGGAAAAGAACATTGTCTTTCTGGTTTTTGCTTCATAAGGAAACCTATACCATAAACTCATGAACATGGTTAGTACCCTTTAAAAGTTTCAACCATGGTGGATCTTGATTCAGAGGGGACTACTGCAGAACATGCTAATATGTCTACTAAAAAGAAAGAGCGTCTTTCCACTGCTATGAAGAGGACATCTGATTGGTATGCTCTATCTTGACTTCTTTTGTGCTTCCATACACTGTTTCATTATTTGCAAATACTGTATTTTCATGTAATGGTTCGGCCATCAATATTTGCAAATACTTAACTTCAGTATTCAAGTAGTTTGTTGAACTATTCAAGTGAAACAATCATGTTATCATTTGCAAAAGTTCCAACTATTTTTCAAGTCATATCCAAACACTCAACACTTACTTTCAGCGCCAAATAATGATTCAAACACGTACTGAAAGGGTCAATTGTGAAATAGATACTGATAAATGAGTTACCTATACAATCTTAACAGGATTTTCTCCCAAGAGATTCCAAGTGATGTAACAGTAAATGCAGGAGGAGCCTCCTTTTCACTGCACAAGGTGTGTTGTTCTCTCTTTTGTCACAAGAAGTTATAAATAAACTCCGTTCGCAATCATGATTGTTGTTGGTTTTAGTTAAATCTCTAATTGTATTGGAACTATCAGCCTATGTCACAAGGTTCAATAATTCTTTACTGTGTTACATGCAGTTTCCATTAGTCTCAAAGAGTGGATACATAAGGAAGTTAGTCTCAGAATCCAATGATGCTGATGTTTCTACAATCGAAATCCCTGATATGCCCGGTGGAGCAGATGCATTTGAACTTACAGCAAAGTTTTGTTATGGAATAAATTTTGAGATAAGCACAGAAAACATTGCCTTGCTCAGATGCGCAGCCGAATATCTTGAGATGTCAGAAGACTATGCAGTTGGAAATTTGGTGGGAAGAACTGAGGCCTATTTAAATGAAGTAGCTCTTAAAAGCCTTGCTGGTGCAGTTACAATTTTGCATTCTTCAGAAAACCTTCTTCCTATTGCAGAAAAAGTGAAAATGATAAGCCGATGCATCGACACAATTGCATATATAGCCTGCAAGGATAACCAATTCTGCACATCAGGTAGAGCAGATGCTGGTATTAATGGATTGAGTTCCTCCACGTTTTCGAACTCGAAGCCTATGGTTGATTGGTGGGCAGAGGATTTAACTGTCCTTAGAATTGATTTTTTCCAAAGGGTTCTCATTGCAATGATGTCAAGGGGGTTCAAACAGTATGCACTTGGACCAATATTAATGCTCTATACACAGAAGTCGCTTCGAGGTTTGGTGAGGTCTTGTCCTATAAGTCTGGATTAATTGGTTAAACATCAAATATAAATGCAATATAATTTTTTGTTTGATCACAGGAAATATTTGGAAAGGGAAGGAAAAAGATTGAGCCAAAACAAGAACATGAAAAGAGAGTTGTTTTAGAAACCATTGTTAGTCTTCTGCCAAGGGAGAAAAATGTATTATCTGTTAGCTTTTTGTCGATGCTGCTACGAGCTGCAATATATCTAGAGACGACGGTTGCTTGCAGGCTTGACTTGGAGAAGAGAATGGCATTGCAGCTTGGACAGGCTGTATTAGATGATCTGTTAATTCCTTCATATTCCTTCACAGGGGACACATTGTTTGATGTTGAAACCGTGCAACGTATCATCATGAACTTCCTTGACAATGAAATGGATGGAAACCGATTAATGGGAGATGAAGACTATGTTTCCCCTTCATTAAGCGACATGGAGCGTGTTGGGAAACTTATGGAAAATTACCTCGCTGAAATAGCCTCTGACCGTAATCTATCTGTTTCGAAGTTCATTAATCTTGCTGAAATTATCCCGGAGCAAGCAAGGATTACTGAAGATGGGATGTACAGGTCCATTGACATTTATTTGAAGGTATGCATGATGAATTTGTACCTGATTAGTTATAATTTATCTGTGCATATTTACACATACAATAGCACTTTCATAGATTTAGACCATGACTACGAAAAGAATTAAACTTTTGGTTCTAACTGCTACAAGGTAATTGCTGGCATAATACTCTCCCTTCATTAGGGAAATGGCATCTGGATCTCTGAAGCTACTAATGTTGTACTGACTATACTAAAGGATTTTTACACCCTTATGTATTCTCTCATTAATTCTATTATGCACTCCAAAGGATCATCCTCACAGTATGGTTTGCAGGGCCTGCTGTGCATAAGTATTCATACTGAGGTCTTTTCCTCTCATTCACACCCTTAATGTTAACCAGGGTGAAATATGGATCTTCATTTTTCTCCTTTCAGTTGTTGGTCATAACTGTAGTAACATCGTAAACAATTTGGCATGTCAATGCATATTTCATATATGGCATGTCATCCTAAAGAAGAAGCTTGTAATGAGCTCATAGATATGCAATCTGTTGCCCCCTTATCCACTTTCTAATAATAAGACACAGATGGAGATTTTCGCTACAGAAACTGCAGACCTTATTGCTACCAATCACGTAATAACAATATAAACCATGTAATGAAGGCTGTGTAAATTGAATCGCCTTTATCAAAGAATTATGATGTGCAATAAGGTAAATTGCTGGATTCCCTTGACATAAGAGAAGCTTCTAGTGTAGTGATCAAAGTATCGTCCAAAAACTGTTTTAGGTCTCAAGTTTGAATCCCAAGTGGGGATTCTTGTATTTTTTTTAAATTCCATTGCTGCAATTCCTAGTTCGGCATTCACATATGTTGTATGACAATGAATATATGTGTGAAGAATGAGTTGGACTTGATAAGAAAGTTTAAGCTTGTTAAAATAAGAAGTGCAGAACTCTTAGACTAAGCTGACATGACCTTTAATCATATCAGTTAAAACTACTTTCATCTTGTCTAATGTTTTTGCTGTTGCATAATTTGAAGGCACATCCAGTTCTAAGCGACTTGGAAAGGAAAAAGGTTTGCAGTGTAATGGACTGTCAAAAGCTATCTAGAGAAGCTTGTGCTCATGCTGCTCAAAATGATAGGCTTCCTGTTCAGACAGTTGTTCAAGTACTTTATTACGAGCAACAACGCCTTCGCGATGTCATGAGTAACGGGGGTAGCCAGCTTGTAGCAACTCCTGAACCTCCGCCTGCTCTAATTCCTGTTTCAGAGGAGGTTTCTAGTCTAAAAAGAGAAAATCAGGAGCTGAAATTTGAGCTGCTGAAAATGAAAATGAGGTTGAAGGAAGTTGAAAAACCATCTTCAAACAAATCAAATTCTAGTAGCCCTTTGGTGATCACTCATCCATCTTCTCATGATAAACCTCCTTTGCCAAAAAAACCATCTAATTTCATCAGCTCTGTATCCAAAAAACTTGGAAAGTTTATTCGAGTCGATGGAATCGCCCCAAAAGGCCGAAATAAACCAAGTAAAGATAGGCGTCATTCCATATCCTGATTTGAGTTGCCCTTGGGTTGAAGAATACTGCATTATCTGAATATGATACTGGATTGATTACCTAGATAAGTCTCTCTACTTCTTGATCCTCCAATTTTTTCTTTATTTTAATATTTATCATGCAAGTTATATGGTTTAAGTATAAGTTTGGTCGTGCTTTAACTCAGCATTGTTATTTAGATTGGGATGTGGACGACCTCCATGTACATTATTATCTATGAAATATATGTGATCTTGGTTTCCTTATGTACCTTGAAGAAAGGTTTGGAATCAATTTACGTTTTTTTTGGTATATTCTGGTCAGCTAGCGCACATCTCTACTATTTCGACGAGGTACATGCTACCTCCTGGCTCCCACCATCGCATCACACGTACATGATTAACTCTGATTACCAAGGTTGGGGAAATCATCTTGTGTTATATGCCTTTAGTGGAATCTGAATATCGATTTCCAAAGTTTTTAACTTACTTTATCGATCATTAGATCACATCCTCTCGAGAGAAGAAATTTTTTGCAATCTGGAGGCAGGGGCGGACCTACATGGTGGGGGTGGGTGCACCGGCACCCGCTGGCGTCGGAAAATATTGTGCGTATATATAGGTATATGTGACAGAAAACGTGTATATATATTTAAATATGAACCCAAAAGATCAAAAGCTAATTGGGTGCATTGGTAACACAGATGTTTAAATTAGTCTCCTAAGCTGTAGACTTGGGTTCGATTCCCAGCTCCTACGATATCCTTTATACTCTTTTCTTCAATTTTATCTTGTGCCCCACTGAGTTGATATCCTGGGTCCGCCTCTGTGTGGAGGTGCACATGCAATTATATACTAACGTCGGTTTTTTCAATTTTTTTCCTTTTTAGCTGATTACATAGGGAAAGGAAAGGAAAAGAGAAGGGAGATATTGAAAATTGAACGTGATGTATGAAAGACTTTTACCGATACCACTAAACTAAACGACTATATAACACTAATACTGGTTTAGGAGAAGTATTTCTCATCCCAGTCTACTGAGTACTTAATCTTCTGCACCATTTTCCAGGGAACGTGGGCGTGACCAAAATCAGGATAAATCTTGTTCATCAGTGGGGAAAATGGGAATAAATAACTTAGTTAATGACTAACGACAATTAAAATACCTAATATTTTGGTAGGATTTGATACGCTCCTTCTGTAGTGCTTTCAGCATCTGATTTTGGTACGGACAACGGATTAACTCAAACACGTACTGAATATTTTCCTGCAATTTTCTGCACTCTATACTCTGAAATTACTAAAGTAATATATTTAGTACTAGTGATATCGTTTGTGTTCCAATACTTCATCAACTTAAGATAAACAACTATTGGATAGAGTCTAAACTAGGATCTAAAACCAATGGTTAAAGACGATAAAAAGGTTCACATTTGAATAGTTTTTTCTTTTTCCGGTATAAAAAACACATAGTTCGAGCAGAAAATAATGTCACGACCCAATTTCCAAGGGCTCGTGATGGCACCTAAACAACATTTGCCTAGGCGAACCAATGAAACAAGATGCAGAAAAGAACAATAATGTGAAAAGATCATAAATGGATATATAAATATAAAAGGGTGAAGTCCAAAAGAATATATCCACAAAAGAATTGGAGCATTCTAAGAGTGACTCAATAAAGTATGAATCTCAATAAAGTATGAATATACATCAAAGAAATCTGAGTCCTATCTCTAAGTGACTCCGGCGGTATGCCACCACGGTCTGTGTGGTCGGCTCACCTCAATCAAAAGACTCAGAAGCCTCGGGAACCGCTAACGTCCGGGCTGCTGACTGGATGAAGGACCTGCGCACGTAGCAGAGTAAGTTATGAGCCGAAGCCCAGTAAGATCACCGACAGGCCCGCTAAGGTACCCTTGCGGGACAAGTCGCTACATGCATCATAAGCAACAACATACTATAGTAATCATACAATAAAGTAGTGAAATCACAAATAGATGTAACACATTCCATACACACAAGTAGTAACCAGAAGTCTCAAGGATTATGCCCATCCAACGTAAGGCATAGGTCAACTCAGCGGCGGTTTGGAGGTCCAATCTCTACTCCCGTGCCGACTAACCTAGACCTACGATAGACTAGCAACACCACTACTAAGTATCAACCATATACCGTGACCCGAAGTCACTATCACAATCATGAATAAGTAGACCGGCGACCCGTAGTCGTTGGCTCATCTCAAATCTGTCTACGATCGCACCACACCCCCTGTCAAGTGCGTCGTATCTCAATAAATCAAGTGACCACACCACACCCCCTGTCAAGTGTGTCACATCTCAAAGATCAAGTGTCCACACCACACCCCCTGTCAAGTGTGATACATCTCATAGTATAGGCGACACCACACCCCCTGTCAAGTGTCCCTCTAACAGTATTAATATCCACGACATTAATAACAATAACAGAAATAATAACAGAAATATTAAAAACGATAATATTTCACAGTCACCGTAACCCAGGTTGGTTATGCTAGCTGAACGTAAGCCGAAGGTTAACCCGACCACAGTTTGGGGGTACAATCCCTACTCCCATGTCGTCCAACCCAAGGTTACGTATAGACAGCACTACCCAACCCGACACGTGAACAAATCAAGTACCAATATCATACAAAAGCCGGAAAAATCCTCGGCAAGACATTTATCATGACATGCCGGCAACATCCTCGGCCATGTCCCAAGTTCTTGCTATCTAAGCATGGCGTAGCAAGCGTTACTACGATATAGATTTAAGCTACCTCGACGTAGCGTTTAGACCGGCACATACCTCGGTCGAGTTACAATCTCGCTATTTATAACAAACAATAATAGCAAGTAATTCACATCATTAATCCTAACCATTGTTAGGTATATATATGCGTACATGAAGCATACTAGCATGAAGGAAGAGTCCACAAGCACAATAGAGGTCAAGTCTCACTTACCTCGAAATTCGGGCTCAAATGCCGGGAAGAATCTCCTTTCCCGCTCGCCTTGTCCGCGAAGGACTCTCCACTAAGTCTATTAAGACAAGATGTAGCACATATGAGTGCTCAATTATAGCTATTTAAGCCTATAGGCATCCTAGGGTAAAAATTACCAAAATGCCCCCGGGTAGGACCGAGCCCTAAATTTACAAAATGTACTTTTCCGGACTCCCCACGATCCCGTGAGTCCAAAAGTACACTTAGATTCCACATGCGAGCCTTGCTCGATGTCTTTCCCCAATTCTTAAGAATCTAGGGTTCTAACCCATTTCCAAGAATCAACCCTTTGATTCTTGTGTTAATCAACATAAAGATGGATTGAAAGGGCTTACCTTAAGTGTAAGTATGATTGGGTCTTCAAGAAATACCCAAAAATCGCCTCAAGAGCTCGCCAAATGATTTTTATAAGTTATGAACCGAAATGGCCCGAAATGGCCTTTTTATAGCAGTTTTTTTTTTGCCTCTGTGACAGCTTCTTTTGAAAAAATCATAACTTTTGATAGGAATGTCCAAATGACCTGAAACCGCTGCCATTAGAACCACAACTCAAAGGGCTACAACTTTCATGTTTTGATGTTTTCTTAATTCCTTACGGATTGGCTGGAAAATCAGCTTTTATCCGGCTGTTTGCGCCAAAACAGAACAGAAAAGTCGCACCAGATTTTCTACTGTTTTAGGGGCAAAACGGGACCCTACGAAGCTCGGAATGATCCCAAATTTTACACACAAGCCATAAAATACTTGGGTGACATGCTCGTCAAGACGGAACTCAATTCGGACCTCCAGAACTCAAAAAGTGGGTCCCACGGCAAAGGTTCAATTTTCGACTTTCGCCAAAATAGCGAAATTTAACCAAACGACCTCGGAATCCAATTCCGAAAGTTGCTACAAGTCACAAATGACTATACGAACCTAACGGAACTTTCGGATCTCTCATCGGAGCTCATTTGCTCAAATCGAGCTCGGAAACCTCTTTTAACTATTTTAAACTTCAGAAACGGGGACTTTATCAAAAGTCCTATCAAACGAGGTCCGTTTTCAATTTTGAAGGTTGCTACATATCATAAATGACGAGACGGACCTAACGGTGCGCTCGAATTTTCCATCGGGGTTCGTTTACTCAAAACGACCTATCGAAACCCCAAATTCCTTTCCGGAATTTCATAAACGGATCCTTTTCTCGAAAACCTATCAAACGGACTCCGTTTCGACTCAGATTTCACAGACGGGTCATAAATGACCTAACGGAGCTTTTGGGACTGTCGACACACAAATCGAGGTCCCGGATCCCGTAACGACTATTTGAGGGTCGTTACATTCTCCCCCACTTAGACTCTCGGCCGTCCTCGGACTAGCCTAAGTCTAAGGTAGGATCCACACACTAGCCACGGAGCTGGCACGGATTTCGAGGACCCCTCGGTACCACCCGAAATCAATAAAACTTAAAAATGCAAATTCAGGCTTAGAAAATACAAGGATTTCATACCTGAATCATCGAACAAGCGCGGATGCCTCTCACGCATCTCGGACTCAAGCTCCCAAGTGGCCTCGGCAATGGAGTGATGCCCCCACTGAACTCTCACAAGCGGGATCACCTTCGATCTCATTTTACGGACCTCTCTAGCCACAATAGCAATAGGCTCCTCCGAATAAGCTAAGTCGCCATCTACCTCCACGGAAGCCATATCGATCACATGAGACAGATCGTGAACATACTTCCGGAGCATGGACACATGGAACACCGGATGAACAGACAGAGAGGGAGGCAAAGCCAGTCTATAAGCAACGGCGCCAACGCGCTCCAATATCTCAAAAGGCCCAATGAACCTAGGACTGAGCTTGCCTTTCTTCCCAAATCTCATAACACCCTTCATGGGCGACACTCTGAGGAATACCCGGTCCCCAACCATGAACTCAAGATCTCTCCGCCTCCGATCTGCATACGATATCTGCCGGCTCTGAGCCGTGCGGAGTCGGTCCTGAATAACCCAGACCTTATCTAAGGTCTGCTGCACCAAATCGGGCCCCAACACCTGGACCTCACCAGACTCGAACCAACCGATAGGCGAGCGACATCTCCGACCATACAATGCCTCAAACGGAGCCACCTGGATAGAAGCCTGATAGCTATTATTATACGCAAACTCTGCTAGCGGCAAATGGCTATCCCAATGGCCTCCAAAATCAATAAAACACGCCCTCAACATATCCTCGAGGATCTGAATGGTCCGCTCAGACTGGCCATCAGTCTGCGGGTGAAATGCAGTGCTGAGATCGACCCGAGTACCCAGCTCTCTCTGAAAAGATCTCAAAAACTGAGCTGTGAACTGAGCACCTCGGTCAGAAATGATAGAAACAGGAGCACCATGCAATCTCACAATCTGCTCAATGAAGATACGAGCCAGACGCTCCGAGGTATAAGTAGTCCTCACTGGAATGAAGTGAGCCGACTTCGTCAGTCGATCAACTACTACCCACACCGAATCATGCTTACCCACGGTCAGCGGCAAACCAACTACGAAATCCATAGTGATCTGCTCTCACTTCCACTCGGGAATGGGCATAGACTGGGTCACCCCGGCTGGCCTCCGGTGCTCATACTTCACCTGCTGGCAATTCAAACACCGAGATACATAATCAGCAACATCCCTCTTCATCCCTTTCCACCAATACAGCTCTCGAAGATCATGATACATCTTCGCAGTACCCGGATGAATGGAATATCTCGAACTGTGAGCCTCTGCCAAAATCATCTGCCTCAGCTCCACAATGGCTGGAACACATACCCGGCCGTTAAGCCGCAAAGCACCATCATCACCAATCACGAACGAGGACACTCCCCCACTCAGGACCCTGTCCCGGAGATCTCTCAGATAAGGATCCTCGAACTGCCTTTCCCGAATCTGGGAAGCTAAAGACGACTGAGACCCCACATATGCAAGCACCCGGCCTGGAACAGAATCATCAAACCGAACCCCACTAATGGACAAAGCCTGCAACTCACGGGCCAACGGCCTCATATCAGCATCAAGATAGGCGAGGCTACCCATGGACTTCCTACTCAAGGCATCGGCTACAACATTAGCCTTTCCGGGATGATACCGGATAGAAAGATCATAATCCTTCAGCAGCTCTAACCAGCGACGCTGTCTCCCGTTCAAGTCCTTCTGAGTGAACAAGTACTGGAGACTCTTATGATCGGTGAATATCTCACATGGCTCGCCATAAAGATAGTGCCTCCACAACTTCAGTGCAAACACGACAGCTAACAGCTCCAAATCATGGACAGGATAATTCTTCTCATGGACCTTCAGCTGTCTCGAGGCATAAGCTATCACCTTACTCTCCTGCATCAGAACGCTACCCAGGCCAACACCCGAAGCATCACAATATACGGTGAATCCCCCGGATCCACTAGGCAAGGCCAACACTGGCACTGAAGTCAACAGAGTCTTAAGCTTCTGAAAGCTAGACTCACAGGCATCGGACCACAGGAAAGGAACATTCTTCTGGGTCAACTTCGTCAGAGGTGCTGAAATAGAAGAAAACCCCTCGACGAACCGCCGATAATAACCTGCCAAGCCTAAGAAACTCCGAATCTCTGTAGGAGAAGTAGGCCTAGGCCAACTCTCAACGGCCTCTATCTTCTTCGGATCAACACACACCCCATCCTTGGTCACCACGTGACCTAGGAAAGATACAGAACTGAGCCAAAATTCACACTTGGAGAATTTGGCATACAACTGCTGATCCCTCAGAGTCCGAAGAACAACTCTCAAATGCTGCTCATGCTCCTCCCTGCTCCTCGAATAAACCAAGATATCATCGATAAACACAATGACGAAGGAGTCAAGGTAGGCCTTGAACACTCGGTTCATCAGATCCATGAAAGCAGCTGGGGCATTCGTAAGCCCGAAAGACATCACCAGAAACTCATAGTGGCCATATCGGGTACGAAAAGCAGTCTTGGAAACATCCTCGGACCGAATCCTCAACTGATGATACCCCGACCTCAAATCAATCTTCGAGAAGAAGGTAGCACCCTGAAGCTGATAAAACAAATCATCAATACGCGGCAAAGGATACCTATTCTTGATAGTAACCTTATTCAGCTGCCGGTAATCAATACACATCCACATAGAGCCATCCTTCTTCTTCACAAATAATACCGGGGCACCCCATGGAGACACACTGGGCCTAATGAAGCCCTTATCGAGCAAATCCTGAATCTGCTCCTTCAGCTCCCTCAACTCAACAGGAGCCATACGATACGGGGGAATAGATTTAGGCTGAGTGCCTGGCAATAGCTCAATGCAAAACTCTATCTCCCGCATAGGCGGCTAACCCGGCAAATCATCAGGAAACACATCCGGATACTCACAAACAACCGGAACTCTATCAAGGGATAAATCCTCTGCCCGGACATCCCGAACTGAAGCAATATATCCCTCACACCCACTAGATATCATCCTCTGCGCCTCCAAGAAAGAAATGATCCTACTCTTCGGAGAAGGCCTGGAACCTCCCCATACAACCCGAGACTCACCCTCTGCCCCGATCGTCACGGACTTGGCATGGCAATCCAAAGTCGCATGACAGGAAGCCAGCCAATCCATGCCTATAATGACATCGAAATCAGACATATCGAGCAGCATCAGGTCCACTAAGGACTCTACACCACAGATGGAGATCATACACTGCCGATAACCCCTATCTACACATATAGAAGACCCGACAGGGGTGGCAACCATAAAGGGATCATCTAAGAAGACCAGATCCCTGCCCAAGCAAGGGGCAAATCCCGGCGACACATACGAATAGGTAGACCCCGGATCAATAAGAGCATAAGCATCGCGGCCACAGACAGAAATAATACCTGTGATGACATCATTGGATGCCTCAGCATCCTGACGAGTCATAACATAGACCTGCACCGAGCCTCCTGAACCCGGAGCTCTCTGAGACTGCTGTCTAGGAGGAATCTGAGAAACGGGCCTGGCGGCCTGAGGACCAAATGGTACCATAGCTGCGGATCCCTGGCGACCTGATGAAACATAAGGGCAACTCCTGACAAAGTGCTCTGGAGACCCACACTCAAAACATCCATCACCTCTACCTCCTCTACCGCCTCTACCACCTCTGCCATGACCACCTCCAGACGAACACCTCCCATGATGCCTCTGATGGAACCTCCCGCACTGCGGCGGACCAGACTGCGAAGAGCCACCCCGCCTCTGGGATGACTGAGGCCTCGGGGTCTCTGAAGAAAAATCCTGGGCAGGCAAAGCAGCAGCCTGGGGCCTAGACTGAGAACGGCCCTGATGACCCTGACCCCTCTGAGCGGATCCACTATACCCACCAGACTGACGCGATCTCTTGGCCGCCCTCTCCACGTCAGCCCTGGCGAAGATATCCTCCATCCGCCGCGCCACATCAACTATCTCAAAATATGACTTGTTGCCCATATCAGGGGCAACAGCTACCTGCAAGCGGGGATGAAGACCCTCAACAAACCGGAGGACCTTGTCCCTCTCCTGAGCCACCATAGCCGGCGCAAACTGAGACAACCACAAGAACCTGGTGTCATACTCTGAAACAGACAGGTTTCCCTGCCTCAACCCCTCAAACTCGCGCCTCTGAGCATCGTGCTGACTCTGGGGCACGAACCTGCTCATGAACATAGACACGAACTCAGCCCAAGACAAAGGAGGGAGGTCACTAGACCTCTGCAGCATCATGGAGACCCACCATGTCTCCGCATCTCCCGATAATCTGAAAGAAGCACACTGCACCCCTAAGGTGTCTCTAGTACCAAGAACTGTCAAAATCTTCTCACACTTCTGCATGTACCTCTGGGCAGTACATGTAGCTGAGGTACCGTCGAACTCTGGAGGCTGAAGCTTCATGAATGACTCTATCCTCTTGGCAACCTCCTCAGTGCCCATAGGAGGAGTAGAAATAACAGGACCTGCCTGAGGAGCAGAAGCAGAAGGCTGGGCAATATGATCAGGAGCAGCCTCAGAAGTAGGCGTGCTCATAACAGGTGTGGTCGGCTGAGGAGCCGAAACAGGAGCTGCAACATCATCTCTGACAGGGACCTGATGGCTAGACAAGGCCATCAGTCTCATATACTCCTCTTAAGAGATCACAACGGTGCCTGGCACAACAGCAGGCACAGGGGGAATAGATGCTGACAGAGTCGCTGCGGACACCGCAGGGATAGCTGTGTCCTGCCTAATGGCTGACGGGCGACCTGCCCGAGTCTTCTTAGCAGCTGGCGGCTGCGTAGGTGCTGATGGCTCTCCGCAGACGCGGGTGTAGAAGATGCAGCCCTCCTGGCTGAGGATGCTCGCGTCCTCGCCATCTGATACAATACACGAAAAAGGGTCAGCACCTATATAAGCTACTCAGCACGAATAGAGATGAAACGAAGGGAAAACATTTCCTAACATGCCCTTGTAGCTTCTCGCTCATAAGTATGGTCGACAACATACCCATAAGCAAGACTCTACTCAGACACTTCTCCAAGACTCCTAGGACTCGAATTAGAACCTAGGGCTCTGATACCAAACTGTCACGACCCAACTTCCAAGGGCTCGTGATGGCACCTAAACAACATTTGCCTAGGCGAACCAATGAAACAAGATGCGGAAAAGAACAATAATGTGAAAAGATCATAAATGGATATATAAATATAAAAGGGTGAAGTCCATAAGAATATATCCACAAAAGAATTGGAGCATTCTAAGAGTGACTCAATAAACTATGAATATACATCAAAGAAATCTGAGTCCTATCTCTAAGTGACTCCGGCGGAATGCCACCACGGTCTGTGTGGTCGGCTCACCTCAATCAAAAGTCTCAGAAGCCTCGGGAACCGCTAACGTCCGGGCTGCTGACTGGATGAAGGACCTGCGCACGTAGCAGAGTAAGTTATGAGCCGAAGCCCAGTAAGATCACCGACAGGCCCGCTAAGGTACCCTTGCGGGACAAGTCGCTACATGCATCATAAGCAACAACATACTATAGTAATCATACAATAAAGTAGTGAAATCACAAATAGATGTAACACATTCCATACACACAAGTAGTAACCAGAAGTCTCAAGGATTATGCCCATCCAACGTAAGGCATAGGTCAACTCAGCGGCGGTTTGGAGGTCCAATCTCTACTCCCGTGCCGACTAACCTAGACCTACGATGGACTAGCAACACCACTACTAAGTATCAACCATATACCGTGACCCGAAGTCACTATCACAATCATGAATAAGTAGACCAGCGACCCGTAGTCGTTGGCTCATCTCAAATCTGTCTACGATCGCACCACACCCCCTGTCAAGTGCGTCGTATCTCAATAAATCAAGTGACCACACCACACCCCCTGTCAAGTGTGTCACATCTCAAAGATCAAGTGTCCACACCACACCCCCTGTCAAGTGTGACACATCTCATAGTATAGGCGACACCACACCCCCTGTCAAGTGTCCCTCTAACAGTATTAATATCCACGACATTAATAACAATAACAGAAATATTAATAACGATAACATTTCACAGTCACCGTAACCCAGGTTGGTTATGCTAGCTGAACGTAAGCCGAAGGTTAACCCGACCACAGTTTGGGGGTACAATCCCTACTCCCATGTCGTCCAACCCAAGGTTACGTATAGACAGCACTACCCAACCCGACACGTGAACAAATCAAGTACCAATATCATACAAAAGCCGGCAAAATCCTCGGCAAGACATTTATCATGACATGCCGGCAACATCCTCGGCCATGTCCCAAGTTCTTGCTATCTAAGCATGGCGTAGCAAGCGTTACTACGATATAAATTTAAGCTACCTCGACGTAGCGTTTAGACAGGCACATACCTCGGTCGAGTCACAATATCGCTATTTATAACAAACAATAATAGCAAGTAATTCACATCATTAATCCTAACAATTGTTAGGTATATATATGCGTACATGAAGCATACTAGCATGAAGGAAGAGTCCACAAGCACAATAGAGGTCAAGTCTCACTTACCTCGAAATTCGGGCTCAAATGCCGGGAAGAATCTCCTTTCCTGCTCGCCTTGTCCGCGAAGGACTCTCCACTAGGTCTATTAAGACAAGATGTAGCACATATGAGTGCTCAATTATAGCTATTTAAGCCTATAGGCATCCTAGGGTAAAAATTACCAAAATGCCCCCGGGTAGGGCCGAGCCCTAAATTTACAAAATGTACTTTTCCGGACTCCCCACGCTCCCGTGAGTCCAAAAGTACACTTAGATTCCACATGCGAGCCTTGCTCGATGTCTTTCCCCAATTCTTAAGAATCTAGGGTTCTAACCCATTTCCAAGAATCAACCCTTTGATTCTTGTGTTAATCAACATAAAGATGGATTGAAAGGGCTTACCTTAAGTGTAAGTATGATTGGGTCTTCAAGAAATACCCAAAAATCGCCTCAAGAGCTCGCCAAATGATTTTTATAAGTTATGAACCGAAATGGCCCGAAATGACCTTTTTATAGCAGTTTTTTTTTTGCCTCTGTGACAGCTTCTTTTGAAAAAATCATAACTTTTGATAGGAATGTCCAAATGACCTGAAACCGCTGCCATTAGAACCACAACTCAAAGGGCTACAACTTTCATGTTTTGATTTTTTCTTAATTCCTTACGGATTGGCTGGAAAATCAGCTTTTATCCGGCTGTTTGCGCCAAAACAGAACAGAAAAGTCGCACCAGATTTTCTACTGTTTTAGGGGCAAAACGGGACCCTACGAAGCTCGGAATGATCCCAAATTTTACACACAAGCCATAAAATACTTGAGTGACATGCTCGTCAAGACGGAACTCAATTCGGACCTCCAGAACTCAAAAAGTGGGTCCCACGGCAAAGGTTCAATTTTCGACTTTCGCCAAAATAGCGAAATTTAACCAAACGACCTCGGAATCCAATTCCGAAAGTTGCTACAAGTCACAAATGACTATACGAACCTAACGGAACTTTCGGATCTCTCATCGGAGCTCATTTGCTCAAATCGAGCTCGGAAACCTCTTTTAACTCTTTTAAACTTCCGAAAAGGGGACTTTATCAAAAGTCCTATCAAACGAGGTCCGTTTTCAATTTTGAAGGTTGCTACATCTCATAAATGACGAGACGGACCTAACGGTGCGCTCGGATTTTCCATCGGGGTTCGTTTACTCAAAACGACCTATCGAAACCCCAAATTCCTTTCCGGAATTTCATAAACGGATCATTTTCTCGAAAACCTATCAAACGGACCCCGTTTCGACTCAGATTTCACAGACGGGTCATAAATGACCTAACGGAGCTTTTGGGACTGTCGACACGCAAATCGAGGTCCCGAATCCCGTAACGACTATTTGAGGGTCGTTACAAATAATAGGTTAGTTGAACACGAGAAATTAATCAGCATAAATGCCGCGTCTATTTTTAGAGACTTAATCAAATGATTAATCAGTTTTGATAAAGAAGTCAAGTGGAAAGGGCAGGGGAAACTTCAGACAGCCTAGATGAGGCAAATCATTATTGATCATAAAACATACTACTATAGTACAATGAAAAGTTGATGCTTTCAAATAATGTATGTTTCCTTAAGGAAAAAAACCACTTTTAAGATCAGAAAATATTCAAGAACACGAAACTCATTCCAGTACTATATTATTGCAGAGAGAAGCCATTTTATTTATTTGGACAGAGAATCTCATGTTCATTTGGTGGCAGACAAAACTATAGCAATTCCTACTCAACTGTTGGTAGGAGTAGTTCCCATGTGGTTGGTGGAAAATGAGTAACAATAAATTAGAGAATATTAAGAATCATCTTATACTAGTCTCTTTTCTTCTTATAGTTTTTCCCTCCCATTGAAGTGGAAATTAACAAAGTATGTTTAGATCAGATTCCAATCAGCTTCTTTAAATATATTATCACAAATCTAGCTAAGCTCCACCCTTTTTATGTTTGTTAATTGACATTAAAGTTGGAGATTATGTCATTGAAGTGAAGAGTCTTTATTAGTACAATGAACCTTAATAATTGACACATGAGTATTTTTTCTAGTTCTATGTATTAATCTATTTATTTGTTGAAGCACTCTAAGATTCCTTTTCACTCTTGGGCATACGCAAGGGTGATTCACAAAAATATGACATATTAGGTGTTGGTTTGAACTTTTAGTATCGCTTAACAAAGTTTTAAAAATGGCATCGTGGACAGAAACATTAATTAGTTTAAATGATATATTTGTTGTCAATTGAGCATAAGTTATTAGGAAAATAGCCAAAATTATCCCTAACCAATTGGAAATTGTTCAATATTATCCTTCGTTAACCTATTTTGCTAAAAATGTTCCTACCGTTATTTTTTACATCAATGATGCCCCTGAAACTAACGGAATGCCCAGCTGGTCTAAGTGGGTCATCCTTTTAATTAGTTGGCACGTTCTGATTGGTCTACGTGGATTTTTTTGAGTTAATTGCTAACTTGACCTACTACATTTTTTTTTAACCCGAACCCATTCTCCTTTATTTGTTTCTTAAATTTATTACTTGAATATATATTCTCTTTCTTTCTTTTATTTTTTTTTCTTTTCTTTTTTTCTTCTTCTCCTACTTCACCGTCATGTCAGACGACAAAGTTGTTGTGACTTTTTCTGGCGTTTCTCCTTTCGTTTTTCTGCTAATATTTTCTCTCTCTATTTTTCTTTACACATACAAATTACACCGTCAATAAAATTTATACATATATAATAAACAAACTCATATTTGTGAGTAAGAAGAAAGCTCAGCCGGATAACCTCTCTCCCAACGAAAAGCAAAAGCTCACTGTTAAACTATCACAAAATCACAACCTAACCACCATTAGACTACTACAGGACCACCATCCGACCAACTGTAATAATAATTCCGTCATTATTACCGGAGGTTCAAGACGATTAACACCACTATTGGAGCTTCAAAAAATTGACAAATTAGTGTGTATGCTTTTAAATTTTT
The DNA here is from genome assembly GCA_037355625.1 of Petunia x hybrida. Classification (NCBI taxonomy): domain Eukaryota; kingdom Viridiplantae; phylum Streptophyta; class Magnoliopsida; order Solanales; family Solanaceae; genus Petunia; species Petunia x hybrida. Next base: position 1,308,426 of record JBBBVM010000808.1, read on the forward strand.
ACATATGTTTTAACAACGACTGGAAATTTATCCAATATATTACGTATATATGATGCAAACTCACAAAATCAACTGAACATATAAGGAAATTGCATATACTCATCATCAAAACTATGAAAGAAAGGCTATAAAAAGGAATAAAACTAAATTAAAGCGAATAAGCGAATACATATGGCTTCTGGATTTGTTCGCTACTTTGCTGAAGAAATAATTAATTCATGGATTGGAAAGGGAAAAGAATACATTGCAAGACAATAAGAATAAAAGAGAAAAGGAAAAAAACTCGGTCGGGTAGGGTGTATTATTTGGGCGAGTTTATAATATTGTTAGTCTTCCACATGGACCAATTGGAACATGCCAATTAATTAAATGGATGACCTACTTAGATTAGCTGGGTATTGCGTTAGTTTCAGGGGCAATATTGATGTAAAAAATAATGGTAGGGATATCTTTAGAAAAATAAATTAACGAAGGATAAAATTGAACAATTTCCAATAGATTAGGGGTGATTTTGGCTATTTTCCGTAAGTTTTAATTAGGTGAAACTCTGTTCAGTAGAAAACACATTATATAGTCTTTATTGTCTGTAACTAGTGAAACGTTCCAAGCCCCAGCCTTACAGGAAACACTACAACTAATGTCAAATGTACATCAATTGTCATTCTTTTAAAAGATTTTATTTAGCGGGATCAAAAGTTCAAACCACCCCTTATAGTGTCATTTTTCTGCAATTTTACTACATGCAGACATCAGAATTTTGAGGAAATAAATTACTACTATACATTTAACCTTTTTGCTCTGACAATAAACCCACGTTATATAATTGTCTATGTTAAATCTAATTTGGAAATTGCTTACTATAAAGGTATAAATAATTTGGAAATTGCTTACTATAAAAGTATAAATAATTTACCACCAAAGAAGTGGTGGATAAGTGTGATCCTCCCCCTTTAACTAGAGGTTTGGGTTCAAGCATTGTGAATGAAAAATTTCTTGGTATATATTATTGCTTTATTTTAGGGGCACATGTATAGTCAAAGTCATGAGTTTATGGAAATCAAGTAGATTTAGCTTAGAGCCAATATGAAATAAAAATGAGATTTTTACGCTAATTGACTCTTCGAGATCTTTATTACAAAACATCCAAACATATCGACATTTTTAATAATTTATAAAATACAATAATATTTTTAAATTTATTACAAAACATCGCACTTTAAGCAAAATATACACAAATTGTATATACTTATATATACATGTATATTCATGCACATATAATGACATACACATATAAATATACATACATATACATGACATATAAATACATACAATGATATACAATTTTCTACACATGTAGATATGTTAAAAAAAATTGCTATATTTTGTAAAGTAAGATAATATCAGTATTTTTCTAAAACTATACTCTACAATTGTATAGTTTTGTAAAGAAATAAAAATCTACTAAATAAACATAATAGTTGACTTTTAACCCAATAAATCAAAGAGGTTGTGGTAGAGTCAGAAAAGAAAAGCCTATAAAGATCAAATCCTAGATTAATTGGCCTCTAACTTTACCCATTGAAGCGAATCAAGGTTAGTGAGACCAGTGAGTATGTCAAATTAGTGTGGCCAATAGATTTCACATATCGAATGATTTAAACCGAAACAACGAAATCTTCAAGGAATATATTGGTGTGATGGAGACTCTTCTCAGGTAGGGCAAACGCTCATGCATTAGATTTCCAATCTAGATATTTTGTGAGGCAAGTACAGACAACTAAACAATTATCCAAGAACTCAAATCTGAGCAACTTTGGTGGCTCTTGAATCCAACAATACCGTTAGAGAAGCAAATTAGAGGACCAATCATAAAGTAAGTTTAATACTATAATTGGTGAAACAGAATAAGTACTAAAATTCACACACATTAAATCACAGAAGTAGTCGGTAGGATGAAGTACTCTAAAATCTTATCATACCGACTGATCATGATCAGCTACCATAAATTGAATGTACGTAGCTTTTTTTTTTTTTTTTTTTTTCCTTCAAGTCATATTCAAACTCAAAACTTGAAAAAGCCAAGGAGGATTACTCAATGAATCTTGTGATCTAAATTGCTCTTCAACATTTGGATGATTACTTGGTACTCTTCCACGTCCAAGGATCAAATTTGGATTCGAAACGGGCAAATTCTCAAGTCCCCATTTATGTCCAGTGCTTAGATCATTCTTTGGTTTTGTTGCTAAAGTCGTAGGTTGCTTTATTTGGCTAGTAGACCCAGTAGAGTTAGAAGAAGAAAAACTCGGAGCAGTATCAGAAGCAGTTTTTCTCCTGCGGACGTTGTAACTTGATAGGCCTAAAGTTAACTCGAGTTCAGTCTCATGATCTTCAATATCTTCACCAACTGATTCAGCAATGTACTCTTGATCAATTGGCCTTTCCAAGTCAAAACATTGACGAATCTTCTTGTTTGAATCAAGATGATTATTGACCAGTTGATGATTCAAAGTGGTGGTGTTTTTACTATCCCTTCTGTCTAGATATTGATGAAGCTGATGTTGATCTTTCCCAGCTTGTTTCAAATTTGACGATATGTTTTTCATAAGTAATTTTTGGGTTTGATATAACCGATGAAGTTCGTACACCTATAATTTGGAGAAATAAAACGTTTAATTATACGTGACTAAAGGCAAATATATGATTCAGAGTCAATGAGTTCAAAATAAGGGATCGTATATCTTATTATATATAAAAATTATTATACGTTTTCACATGTAGTACTTTACCTGCTCTCTGAAGATTTCCTCGTGCTTTAACATGGCCATCTTCATGTATTCCTTATCGTATGGATTGAGAAGCTTCTCCATTTTCAGAGCCTGTCACTCGGATTTTAGATTGCTTCAAATTGAAGAAATTCGGAGAAGACGAAGAAGAAGATCACGTTTCTAATTTCCACTTGAATACCTAAAAGAAGCAGAAATCAGGGTAAGCTTCTTGAAAATGAACAAAGAATGTAGCCATTCAATTGTGATAACAACAAGTCGATAAACGTCAAAGGCTGCTAGCTACGGAAATATCAGGCTTTCAAATTTGTTGCACAAGTTTTTGATGACTGAATTAAGGAAATTAATACACCCCTTTTTTTGGCATGTATATATGATTTTGATTGTTTTCTTGTCGTTCTTTTATTTATACAAATTACTGTCCATTTGGGCCACAGTAATAATTAGTATTACAAATCAAGTACTGCACATGTCCCATGGATAGAGTAAGCCATGATAATATCAGTACTGTCATATGAACAAAAATTAGTCGTGTAAAATCAAGTGCATACCAAGAAATATTACAAATATATTTTTGAGTCTTAAAAAAAAAATCTTGTAATGAGATATATGGATACTATAGAATTAACAATTTGTATATATTTCGTCACCAAATGTCTAAAGATATCGATCTTTTTCACCAGATTGATTACTAAACGCATGCAACCTTTCATCTTAATTTCGTCATATAAATTTTGTATACATATAGCTCTTAACAAGAAGCCTTAGATTATATATATATCATCAAGAACGGAAACAGCAGAAGAAGAAGAAGAAGAAGAAGAAGAAGAAGAAGAAAACTAGATGTCTTCTAAATAGTATACGTAATTTTTCGAAAACAACAACTTAAATAAGATATGCACTTCTACTAAGTAGAAATGAGTTTTGAGAATTCTTTACCTGTAACGTAGTATACTTTTATGAAGATAAGAAGACAGTAGACAAGAGGAGAAGAAAGAGAACTTTGAAGCCTTTTATGTTCGATAGAAGTAACACCCACTTTTGCCTTCACATTCCTATGTATATACTACTGCCAAGATGACCCAATAGAGTTTTTTTAAAGAAAAAAAATTAGAAGAGGAAGGAATAAAATAGAATTATTAGGACTGTTGAGGAAGAATTTAAGATTCTCTTTTTTACAACACAGAAATCAAAGCAAATGTTGTTGCAATTTTGGAGTTTTGAGGAAAGAAGATAAAGACTAGCTATATTAGGGGACTAGGTAGGAAGCATGCCAAACAAATCCAGTGCCTTTAGCCAATCTGATTCAAGTTTTGTGAAAGAGATGCCCCCAGACAAGTCCAGCACTGCACCATCATATTTAAACATTTTCTAATCACGATAACTATATAACCTTTTATTAATACGTAATAGTTGTACTGTCATATAATGCAGGGGAAAGAATAGTATATAGTATGTGGATCACAACACAAAGAGGACTTGAGGGCAATCATCAAAATAACAGCTTAGGAATCACATGCACTACAAGAATAAAATATGTATAGGATTTCATTTGAGCTTAGTACATCGACAAATAATATATAAAGAAAATATTCACACTACTAATGTGAAATTAGATATAACAAGTCATCACTCTATTTTTCATGTTAATATATCCGACCTAATATAAAAAAAAAATTTATCTATTTTTGTAAGTCAATTTTACAGGATGATGTGAAAAATATATGCATCCGCAATACACAATTATTAATCTTAGCGGTGGAGCTCATATGAGCTTCCAGTTTTGGTCAAACCCCAATAACTTTTCGCCCTAGCTCTATAAATATTTAAAGATCTATTAATAATATATAAAATATCAAATGTTAAATGTAATAACTCAAATAATTTGTAGGTTAATAAAAAAATATTTCGAATATATAAAATTTAAATTCATCCTGTGCCTCTACTTAAACTCGTATATAATGTTGTACAGAGTTGTCTCAGCCTTTACCTTATACTTGTAGTAGCCGTATCTGATATTGTCCCCAAATCATATCCATTCTTGTGGCCTTGCACGGTAGAGAAAAGAGGTGGCATCACCTGGCCCGCCGACAATAGATCTGATCCTGGCCGTACGTTTTGTGGGTACCCTTTCGTATAATCCAAAAGTTGATTAACTTATGAGATAATTAGCTCAATCTTGAATATAATTACCCACATCATGCTACGCCTCTATTATTGCACACACAAGAATATGGAGTATATTAAAAAAAATAAAACATGTTTATTAACTTCTATACATTGCTCATATATATGTGTTTGAATTTTTATACTATCAAATTATCTAAAATACCATACATTAAGGGGTCATTTGGTTTTACCGTTGACGTATAAGATTCAAACACTAATTTTGATATATAAATCAAACATCATTTTATATAACATTTGTTTCAAGGTATTAGGGAATCTTATATTGTTCATATGTTTAGCAATTTAGGTATTATTAATCCTTGTACTAATAATTTATGTACTAATACAATTCCTAGATAACTTACTCATCAAACCAGACGACCCCTGAAAGTAAGATTTATAAGCTGGTAATTAGATACATGCTATAGTACATTAAAATATATTGATTGTGTAAAAAATCTATAAATTGTGACAATATATCCATCCATCGAATCTGATTAACTGGATCTGATCTCCTTAACTTCCCACAGTGGCCAACGCAACACCATCTAAACCCCAATTACATAATGTCATGGACATTGAATGCGACCATGTGTTGAGCTTCTTAACTAAATAGACTATTATGTGATGGAAACTACAGCTTAGATTAGATTCATTGATTCTTCGATTTGATTGTTTATGTTAGACCGAGTTAAAAGTCGCGTAGGTCTACGGTCTCGAATATAAGAGCATGTGCACATTTATAAGGCAAAAATTTAGCTTGGTTGGATGGATAGACTTGAACTAAATTATTAGGGAAAAGAGAATAATAGAGCTGTGTTTGTCTTTGTTGTGTTTTTAGCTGTGCGTATTGTTACACATGGACCAGAATGCAAAGATCCAAGACATGTAGTTTGGATATGAAAGAGAGATGGATTTAGCTTTTACCATTTTTAATATATATTGGAGTATATATGTGTTAAATCATGTAAAGTTGGAACAAGTATAAACGACAATATAACACCTCATCTAGGTATCATACGCTCGTAGATAATCTACACTGAAATACTCCATACGGTTCCTCTTTAAATGTCGTCTTAGTCCGACAAATTATGTCCAAAATAAGTGTAAGACAATCGAGGCAACATTAAGTTTTTTCTTTTTTCAAATCTACCTTGCTCTAAGTAATCCATACGGTTTTCTAAAATGGTTTACCATACTTTCTGCATTGCTAGATTAAAGAGGGATACTTCGGGTAACTCTAATGTTTACTGCTATCAAATGATTTTGCTAACTTAGTGTGACAAAATCTTAAAAACTACTATATATGAAACTCTTTACATCATAGCAATAGAAGAATTCAAATCCTAAAAGAAAAAAAGAGAGAGAAAAAAGATGCAAGGATGTGTGCGTCCATATGATAAAATCAAAACAACATGATAGCACTTCTAGAGAGAGACATTGAAGCACGCGTTGCCGGTTCAAGAAGGAGCAAAAGGAATTGGGGGGGGGGGGGGGGTGGAAGGGGGTCCTTTTGGGGTTTGCTAAAAGGCTGATCAGCCACGCCCTTCTTCCTGTTAACTTGGTCCCATTAATCTCTTTAGAAGTAGAAAAGAAAGAAAATGGGCATCATCACATAGTACTAATAATATGAATAGATGATGGTACTTTTAATTCTCACTTTGTGTTTCATAATTCAAAACATGAATCAATTGTTTTTCACTTTTGGGCTTAATCAGATTCGCCCAAAAATTATAATGAAGTAAAGTATTTCATACCAAAAACGATTTAATTTCAGGATTCGAACTCAAAATCTCTTATTGAGAAGGTTGGAGTACTATTTAGCACTCTACCCCATCTTTTATGACTACTCAATGGTTGTTCCGAACTTGACCTTAGCTCTTGTTGGTGTGGCTGAGTGGCTCAATTCTTGCTCCTTTAGTGGATTTTCAAGTATCACTTATACTAGCTAGAAATAAAGCTAATCATAGCTCAACATTATATTTTAGTATTTACAATATGGTTTGTGGGATGTGATAGGGTTGGTATATAGGGCTAGCTAAAGCTATATATTATTGGTTTGTGTCAAATAGGACCTAGAGGGATTTTAGTTACACATATAATAATTATAATTTAACTGATATTATAACAAGTTACATAACTCTATTTTTAACATATTATATCAAGTTGTTAGGAGGAGTTATTTTGTGTTGATGTTGACCTATTGTAACTCTATTTAACATGATGTAAATTTACACACACAAAACTTAAAATTCAACCAAAGTAATGCAATTATGCTAGTACATTTGTACAGCAAGTGCGCATCATCAATCTTTTAGTGTTCAGGCCAAAGATAGATATCTTGAATAAATGCTCTGTCCAAAACTGAAGGATCTTCAGCCACAATTATTTTTTTCCATCACTTTACAAAGAAACTCCTGCCAAAAGTAGTAAGATATCTTCCTCTCTTTCATGAGTACTACTGTTCCCCTCCTTCAGGATCCACAGTTTCCTTTTGGCCCCTTCCACTACACTCTTTATTCTCATCTTGTCTAAATCTACCTAACACTGGAAATAGCAAAAAATAAAATAAAAAGCACAATCCATCTATTAAATCCCTTTCCCAAAAAAAAAAAAAAAAAAAATCAGTTTTATACACTGCCTGTATAAATTTTTGTTATGTGATCATCAGTAGACTTTAATTTATTACTACTACTTATGTTACTCCCTCTATAACATTACAAATGTCACTTTTAACTTGTGCACACCCCTTAAGAAATATAGTAGATTTAGGTAATTACGTTTAATAAGTAGTTTTTTTATTACATTATCCTCTATCTCTTTTCAATTGAAATAAATACTACTGAAATGAGCAAGGATAAATTGGAAAAAAAATTAACGCTTTCTTAATATTGTAAAATGTCACTTATTTTGTACTATTTTAAAAAGCTGAAAATATCACTTAGCTTATAATATAATGGAGGTAGTAGTTTGTTAGTAAGTAGTACAATTTTTATCATCAGATTACTAATGAATACATATCATAGATATCCATCTACCAATAATTATGTTAAAATGATCAAATTGTGCAGATATTTTCTAACCTCAGTGCATAGAAATTAGACTTAAAAAATGAGAACTATTGACTCGAGTGGGTACTGGATCAGGGATTTTGGATTCATGAAATCTAGTTTTTGAGGGTACAGATAAGTCAGGAGTACTTCTTCCTATGGGCCGGGGTTAAGTAAAAGCCATGTGTTTCTTGTGGCTTTGGGGGGGGGGGGGGTGGGTTTGGGAAACATATGATCGATAATGAGATCACGGGTGGCATTATGAATTAAATGACAAGGACTAACTACTGACTAAACAGAATTAAGTAACTAGGGATAATGACGTTAATCATAACATGTATACATGCTAGCTCCTCACACAACTCTATGTATTCGAAATGTCGATACTACCTCTCTGTGGTTTTTGGTCTGTGGCACAGAAAAAAGTATACTAGTAACTAACATGCATGTAGCTTAAACTATTATATATAGAGCAAGGTGTGAGTGAAAGTATGTAAGGCTTTCTTCCCAATACAAATAGCTAGCACCATCGTCCTAATTAAATTGCTAGTTTATTATAGCTCCCTGAGTTTCACTGCTAAAAACCTTTTCTTTGTCGCCAACTAGTGAAGCAGATATTCTCTTCTTCCCATGAGGAGAAGAAGTAGAGATCAATGCACAAGCTAAGCTCTTAGCCTGGAGACTTAAATTGCAAAAAACTAGAATCTCACTTTCCTAGTGTGGGACAATTGCTGACATGACTCTCACACTATTATTGATCTAGGAGATAATAGTATGAAGTTGCTAGCAAGTGGCTTACATAAACAATTCTATAAGTTGTATACGTATATCTATATCAGCTACTCCCTCCGTTCTATAGTGTAGTTATAATTTGACTTGGATCGAAATTTAAGAAAATAAAATCTCTGAATCTTGTTGTTTAAAATAAGTCATAAATATTTGTGTGGCTATAAATCATCTCATAAAAGATAAAGTAGGAAATTTAAAGTAATTATTTCTAAATTTAGTATTGTGTCATTTTTTTTGTAACAGACTAATTAAAAAATTGTGTCATCTTTTTTGAATGAAAGGAGTATGATTATATTACCACAACTCAACTATACAATGGTTTGGATTTGGAGAAATAAGATTCTAAAGCTTTACTTCGGTTCCAAATTAATTGATATTTAATTTGCATGGTTTCTCGATCAGTACTGTTGGATAAGAAAATGAACATTGTACTTAACTCAACACCAAAAGTTAACTTGTAAGAAGATCATTGCCTAGGATCATATGAAGAGTCCAATTTTTTAGTGCTATGACTGGCGTGGGACTCACTACTAGAAAAATTCAAATTTGTGACATAATATTTATACAAAATAAGTTCGTCAAAAATTGTGATTTAATTGTGACGGAATTCATTAATGTAGATAAAATTTTGTGTAACAGCCCAAGCCCGTTAGTGATACTGTCCGCTTTGGGCCTAGGCCTTTACGACTTTAAAACGTGTCACTAGGGTCTAAGGCATGTGTACTTATATACCCAGGATCACTCATGTGTTATGCCGATGTGAGACACTTATTAGCTGGGGTGTCACATAGACCCCCTCTTATTGACTCAGCGTGCTCGCTGAGGTTTGCCCCGCGTACCCGGGATTCGCCTAGACTCAGCACTGTACTCTGTCTCACATCGACAAGGCTGACACGGAGTGGCTCTGATACCATCTGTAACAGCCCAAGCTTGCTAGTGATACTGTCCGCTTTGGGGCTAGGCCCTCACGGCTTTAAAACGCGTCACTAGGATCTAAGGCATGTGTACTTATATACCCAGAATCACTCCTGTGTTATGCCAATTTGGGACATTTATTAAATGAGGTGTCACATTTTGTGGCAGCATGATGTGCAGTCACAATTCCATCACAAATTTGTGACGAAAATGAGGACCATCACAATTTTGTCGCAATTTTGCTGCGCACATGAATTGATCACAAATTTTTTGTTAGATAGCTTCTTTTATAAAATATAAAGACCTTTCAGTAAAAAATTATGACAAGACTTCTGAATCTATAACAAATAGGTGACAAAAATACAGATCTTTCACACATTATATAACAATTCAAAATTTTAACTATAAAGATAATATTTTGTGATCGAACATCCTATCAAAAAATTTAATGACGAATGTTTTCGACGAATTTTGGCAAGCGAAATGTCACACATCGGAAGACACTGAACAAAGTAGCTAAAAAACAAAGTAGCTAAAAAGTTAGTTTAAGGAATGTGAGGGCAATTTTAAAATATATAATTTTTTCATTCCCGTTTCATAATAGGTAATTAATTAATAATAATTATAAATTAAATGAATGAATGAATTAAAATTATATTTTGTGATGACTTGAGCCCATCACATAATTTGTGACCGAATTATCTATCTTTAACCCATCACAATTTCTGACGAATTAAATATTTATTACATTAATTAACCGCTTAAAAATTTACCTCAACTAAGACGACTATTCCATTACAAATACTCTCTCCGTCCCAAATTAGTTGACGCTTTAGCAAGATTCGTTTGTCCCAAATTAGTTGACGCTTAGGATTTCAAGGCATTTTTTTCTCATTCTTTCCAACTATATCCTTAGTTATTAAAGGTATTCTAAAAAAAAATTTAATAGTCATATATTAAATAGGAGTAACATAGTAAAATATATATTCTATTTATTGATTTTCTTAATGGATGTGCAAAAGCTCAAAGCGACAACTAAAAATGGGACGGAGGGTGTACATCATAAAAAATTGTGATAAAATTGTCATTCGTCGTAATATTTTAACGTTGTAATTTTTAAACGAACAACAAATATGTGGCAACATGATATGTTGATCCAACTTCGTTTGTCACAAAATTTAAAGTTCATTATAGTGACTTGATACCCATGGACGTATAAAGCCGAACATTTGGAGCGTAGACAACATGATATGCTGATTCAACTTTGGGTAAATCATAATTTTGGACGGGTTAAACGGTTCTAATACCATATAAAGAAATGTATGTGGAGACCAAACTCCGTCGTACAAACAATGTGGGAATCTATCAGTGTTAGCCCACCGTATATAAACATAATATTATTGTTTCTTAAAAATGTGTCTACTTTACATATGCATTATTAACAACAAATTTTGACAATAATAAGCACCACTCTTCTTTTATTCTGCAACTATATTTGGTATCCAAGTTCACACAGTATCGAGCTCATTAAAAAAGAAAGCATTTTCTATCAATAATTTCTTATTTTCAGTACTTGAACTCAAAATTTCTTATTAAAGGTGAATGAATACCTTCCATCCCACCACATGTAGTAGTAGCAGACGAGATTACTTGATTTTAAGTGGTCTATGCTACTACTGGATAGAATTGTTAGGTTACTCAATTTTTTATCGCTTCCTATTTAATATTATCACACAGCTTCTCCACTTAATTAGACAAACGGCCCGCCAAGAAAGAGACTCAATTTAAAATCAATAATTGTACTAAAACCAATATAGATGCAATATCATGAAATGGGATCACACATAAAGGTGTGACAAGCTTGAACTCAAAACTCCAACATCAATATATGGACCCTACAAGGGGGATGATATGATAAGAGATGAGAAGAAGAAAATATAGTGGGAAGGGTAGGGGCTCCACCAAACCCAACATCCTTATCAATCAAAATTTAGGTTATGAGCATAATAGGTAGAAATGGATTGATCACAAAAGTAGTTTGCGTCACCCACGCATGACACACAATCCTAGTCCTTCTAGGAGTACAAAATAATCGACGAACACGACGCCATCCTTAAAAGCAATTAATACTATACATAGTATGACTAAATATTTATGCATATAATGAATATCATGAGATGAATGTGATAGAGGTTTCGACTTCAAAGTCATGGGAAAAAGAGATTTCTGATATGAAATGTTTCCTCTTTATGGCTTATGGGTCAAATTGATTGAGTTACTGAATTTTAAATACTACTAAATATTAAATAAAAATATATTTATGCATATAACTTACATAAAACTGGTAGTAATTTTTAACAATATGTTCCAACATGTTATGGAAGGTATTATCATATTTTTCAGATTACGTAAAATCTTGCTATTACAACTTTTACAGTGTCTGTAAAAGGCAAAAAGAAATTACTTAAAGAAAAGAAGAGACTGGTAGATAAGTTGTGTAGACAAGCATGTATTATTGGACTCTCGTGTCCTTTCCCCCTTTTTCTCTTATCTGTCCTCTTCTTCTTTTTCTCGTCATCATAAATATTTGGTTTAGCCACACATATTTCAAACTCATCAGATCATTTCAGTAGCATCATTGGTTCCCTGAAGAAATATTTGGGATTAGATTGCTTGCAGGCCAACCCTTTCACAAGCAGTAATACTTTATTATTTCATTTCTAATTATTTTGATTAGCTTCTTTGAACTAGAAGCAGACTTCTTGGTTATGTTGTAAGGTAAATACAAGTAAAAAAATGCTAGTAATATCATAAGACAACGTTGATTAAACTCATACAAAACTGTTCTAAATTAAACGTCAATATCAATAAATTGAACTATCGAAAGGTTACGTATTTTTTTACCAAATGTTGTCTTTCTACTCCCTTTCTCCATTCTTTACGGTCGAGCACATCTCGGAGTAGAATAGGAGTAGATTTAAAGTCTTACATTATACAAAATGAACTAATATTGAATAAAAAAAAGCGGTTGTTGAAGTAAAAGTAGGGTGTGTTTGGTATGGAGGAAAATGCTTTCCAAAGAAAATATTTTCCACTTGGAAAATGTTTTCCTAGAAATTATTTTCCCATGTTTGGTTGGTGAGTGAAAAACATTTTCAAAAAAATATTTTCTAGTGTTTGGTTAAAAGTTAAAAATATCTTCTAGAAAATAATTGCATATGCTTCTCATACCCAATCACATCCCTACTTCCCTCTCCCCTCCAAATTTTTTTTTTTAATAATAGTTGGAATATGTACTTCTAAGAATAGTAAGTACAAAACTTTTTTTTTATTTCTCACTATTGTCCTATCTCTGTCGAGGCTCGACTAATTCATATTTTTCCAGGGACTTTCAAAAAACGACAACTATATTCTTAGCCTCCTAGGCCTTGAATTTATTAGAGACAAAACAAGTTATTTTTTTAGTACTTGTATTAAAACTAATAAATAGATACACATACTCAAATTTTTCACTCACACCACACAATACACATTCAATCTCATCTCGTGAAAAGCCCAAAGCAACTGACACCTCTCTTTAAAACCTTTGTAAACTCCATTATCAACGACTAGTAACACTAGTACATAACAGCGAGTGAGAAACGAAAAGTTAGCTAACTTGCAAACATTACAGTATAACAAATATCTTCAATATCCAAGCCTGGTTTGATAACAAACCTAGCCTCTTCATTTAATAGCAACTTTTCACTTTAATGCTTAATAGCCATAAATGCCATCACTTTTCCCCAATCATAAAAGCCGGTACCATTGCTCATTCAGGCATGAACTATGTCAATTTATGGCATTAGCTAAATATAAAGAGCAACTATTACTCAACCACAGAAATGCATGACCTCAGCTACCGGCTAAAACGCAAATAAACGCAACTATTAAACTGGATACTTTTATCAACAATTAATACAAGAATGTTATATCTTATTCAGCTCTTCAATCCTAGCAATAAACAATTATAAATTTCAAATATTGAAAATATCTCGGCAAGTTATCTGAATCAAAGGATCATAGCAAGCAGCTTCACTATGTATTAGAGGTAGCGAAACCATTATCAGGCTTCTTTACCTCTTGCAAGGGAATAGAAGCAACGACAAAAGGCCGAATGTACAGATGTAAACCATTCACTATGAACCTCTAGCTTTAAATGAGCATTACCAGAACTGAATGATGCTGCATTGCAGCTTAAATGCATGGCATTCTTCCAAGTTTATTCCACAATGGAAACTTACACTAGAGAAATAAGCAATCGGACATAGTTCTAATTAAGAAAAGTGAAATACAGACGAAGTACCATATTAGCTAAAACTTAAATTTCTTTAAGAAGATGCAAACGACATACATATGTAACTACAGTAACATAGTTCGAGGATAGTACCCTTACAACTCTTGCTTTCACCACAGATAATTAAGCTTAACCAACAACAACTGAGCATGCTTCTTTGACATAACACAACTCACTACAGAAATTGAGTGGTAAGTTCAATGTGCTATGTTGTTGCCAGGGAGCTTTTTTTTTTTTCAGAGTTACTTGCAGAATCTTATGTATTTCTCATGTTTGTGTTGTTCTATTAGGTTCAAAGGTTGAGTAGTCTCAAAACAGATTCAGTAGTGCATTTTGAAATGGTTTCAAGTTTAAATTCCATTGATCAACAAAAGGTCCAAGGCACTGCTGTGACAAAGATTCAGAAACTGTTAATATGGAGCAATGGCCTTCAGTTCATCAGTCCAAGGCACAAGTAGACTGCTAGAAAAGCTACATTGCTTGTCGACAAGCTCATTTCGAGAAACATGCTTACATGACAAAGTTAAGACAGATATTTAATCTCGACACAACAGAAGAAAGCTCAAACCTGAGACTAGCTACCATACCAGTAAAAATATACAGAGATAGCACCAAAAGAAAGCTGTTTTTCAATAGGCTAAAGTCATCTATTTCTCCTATCATAATTTGTGAACATGGCACGGGCAATCGCATCTCTTTTCAACGACCATTGTTTAGCTTCTTCGCGTCTTTTTCTAGGTGTTTGATAGCTTTGACGTCCTCTTCATCGTCGTTAATCAAACTCATTTGTCGCAACTCGGCTTAAGATAATGATTGAGAAACTAACATAAGTATTTTGAGATTCTAGAAGATGCAACTAACAATAAATGAAAACCTAGGGTTTTCACAATTTGAATAGTTTTCTACTCACAATTTAAACAAAACAAAGTAAATCAAGGTTAAAATAGCAGCAAATCAAATGCCTAAATTGGAGTAAAAGTTAGGATTTTGTTGATGCAAACAGTAAACAGATCCAAACCCAAAAATGTATTGCTAAGATAAACGAAAAATACCAATATATTTACCGTATAAAATGAAAGAAAAGTACCTCTGTATCGTCGCCGGAAAACACTGTTCGTGGCGGAGGATAGAGAAATTCGTGCTGGAGAACAGCGAAGTTGTGGCAGAGAAGCGGCGGAGAAAAGAAAAACCCTAGAGAGAGAGAGAATGGAGATCGTTAGAGAGAGAAAGTGAAGCATGAAATGTGTGATTAGGAACGGGGTGCAGCGGGGGAGGTGGGGCGTGGGAAGCGTGCTTTCTTTTTTTGAAAAAAAAAATATTTTCCCTACTATTTCTAGGGAAAATATTTTCTTTTATTTGGAGGAAAATAAAAATACTAGGAAAATATTTTCCAATTCTTATATTCCAACCAAACAAAGAAAAATAGGAAATTTCCCCCATACCAAACACACCTGTAATCTTGGAATAGTAAAATAAATGTAAAAGAGTGAAAAATTTCAAAAACAAGAGTGGTCAAAGAAGTGGAGTCCACACTGACCAAATGTTTCTTTTACTGTCCACGTGTTTTATATTTTCATTAACAAATCCTGTTCTGGCTTAAGCAAAATAATTAGCGGAATAATGCTTATTAGGGCGGTTAATGGATAATTTAAGATATCATTAACATTCTTACATTTTTTTTCTCCCGAATTCAGATAGCGACTAGTAGCATGCGTTGACAAGGAAATCTATCCGTCATCTAATTTTGTCCAAAACCATCACTTATATATAATATAAACTCAAACTTACCTACTCTATCATACTTGGTTAAAATTAAACCATGTCCTGTTCTACGGGTTCTATGCAAATTAGATAAAAGTTAAAATTAAAAAATGCCGAAAATCTTTGGTTGGATAGCTTAGAGCGGGAAATGAAAATTCAAAGAAAAGAATAGATGGTATTAGAAATAACCCTATGAATTTTGATATGAACCGGTTAAAGCTCTAGAAAATGGATTAAGCAAAACTTACCAGGATGAGGAAATATTTTGGAAGCAGAGATCTAGAGCTTTATGGTTACAAGAGGGAGACAAAAATACTTCTTATTTTCACATGTCCACTCTTCAAAGAAGAAGGAGAAATATAATCAATGGCTTCCAAACATCGGATGGTAGATGAGTATGTGACAAGCAGGATATTTTGCATGAATTGGAGTATCTTATGATAATTTATTTTCTTCATCTAATCCATATAAATTTGATAACATTTTAAATCATGTTTCTTCTAATATTTGTGATTGGACAATCAAGATTAATTAGAGATGTAACTGATAGAAGAAGTTAAAAAAACCTACTTTTTGTAATGAATCCTCTAAAAGCCTCTGGTATTGATGGTATGACTTCTTTTCTTTCAAAAATATTGGAACATTTTAGAAAATGATATTTGTGATGTTGTCAAAAAAAATTTTATTTCGGGATTTATTTTGCCCGATTGGAATCAAACTTTGATAACTTTGGTGCCAAAAGTGAATAATCCAACTTTAGTATCTCAATATAGACCTATAAGTTTATGTACTACTTTCTATAAAAATAATTGCTAAGATCCTTGCTAATAGAATTAAAGTATATTTACCTAAAGTCATATCTCCAAATCAAGCTGCTTTTGTTGAGAAAAGATAAATTACTGATAATGTCATTCTAGCTCATGAATTTATGTATTTGCTGAAAAATAGAAATCCGGGTAGACAGAAATTTATGGTTATGAAGTTAGATATGTCAAAAATATATGACAGAGTTGAGTGAGCTTATATTAAGAAAATATTTTTTTCGAATCGGATTCCATGAGAGGTTTGTTAATTGGATTATGCAATGTATTTCTACTCCAACTTATAGATTTAATCTAAATGGGGAGATTTTGGGATATGTTAAACCAACTAGGGAATTACATCAGGGAGATCCTCTATCCCCTTATTTATTTTTAATTTGTGTTGAATGTTTTTCTACTCTTCTGAATATTGCTGAACATCGGGATGATATTCAAGGGTTAAAACTTAATAGGAATGGTCCCACTATAACTCATTTATTTTTTGCCGATGACTCTTTTATTTTTTGTAATGCAAATGCTCGTAATGCAATGTGTGTGGATGATATTCTAAGGAAATATGAGCAATGCTCTAGCCAAGTAATTAATCTGGATAAGTCTGCTATTTGCTTTAGTAGAAGTTTATTAGAGGAGGAAAAGTCTGAGATTTGTTCGTTGGTTGGTCAGATTCGAAGGAATGAAATTGGCATGTACTTAGGTTTGCCAGCTGTTGTAGATCGCTCGAAATTTTTTTTTTAGAATTTATTAAGGATAGAGTTAAGACCAAAATAAAAGGGTGAAAGGGTAATTATTTTTATACTGCCAGTAAAGAGGTATTGTTTAAGTCAGTTCTTTCAGCAATTCCAACATATGCTTTATCCTGTTTTCAACTTCCGGATACTTTGTAAGAAATTTAATTCCTTCTTCTCTAACTTTTGCTTGGGTTAATCCGAGGAGGAAAGAAAAATCCATTTTGAAAAAATGGAAAAAATTATGTGATTCTAAATCCAATAGAGGTCAAATCCAATGGAGGTCTTGGATTTACGGATATAAAAGCATTTAATAAGGCATTATTGACAAAACAAGCTTGGAGAATTCTTATGCAACCTGACTCTTTGCTTTCAAGATAACTTAAAAGTAAATATTTTCCTAATTTCTCATTTCTTGATGTATCAGTATCTTCTTCCGGGTTTTGGATATGATGAAGTATTCTATAGGGTCGTGAATTGCTAGTTAAAGGGTTGAGATGAGGAGTTTCACAAGGAATGAATATAAATGTCTGGAACGACCCTTAGATTCCAAATAATAATGGTCTTATTCCAAAGACAATTCAGGCTAATAGAAATATTAATTTGAAGGTTTCTGATTTAATTGATAAAGTAGCATATATATGAAAGATACAAGATTTATTTTCTAATTTTGTTTTGGATGATGTTTATGCAATTTTTTCTATTCTTATTTCTTCCATAAGGTATGTGGATAGATTCATATGGCATTATACGAAAACTGAAAATTATGAAGTTAAATCTGGTTATCATTTAGCTAAGCAGATTTTTGGAACTCAATCTAATAATAATTTAAATGCGCAACCTAGTTGTAATTCCTTTCCTAAATTCTTTAGGGAGTCACTCTAGAAATTAGGAATAAAAATAAGCTTAAACATTTTATAAGAAAGTGCGAGCTTAATTATTTGCCTGTGAATTCTAATTTACCTAGAAGATTGTCAAGTGTATATTTGTAAAATTCGTGGCAATGAAAGTGAGGATATTGAGCATATGGTGTTTAAATATCAACGTTGTCAAGTTGCATAGAAATTAAGCCCTATTAATTGGCCAGATTTGGATAAGATTAATGATTTTTCCCGATGGTGGTTTCAATTGGTTTCAAATGCTAGGAAATATCTTCAATCGATAGAGTTAATCAATTTAAATGCTAATATTATATGGCAAATATGTAAAGCTAGGAATGCTTGAATTTTTAACCAAGATATACTTGATCCAACTAATATTATTTCTAAGACTCTATTTGATTATAATGAATTTAAAGATCATTAAATACTTGCGACTCTCTATGCTCACACAATGATGATCATTATGTACTCCTTCTGACAAACCATATAGATATTGTACTATTGTTTGTTGATGCAGGTAGGGGCGGATCCAGGAATTAGGGGTACCAGGTGCCAAAATTAATAAGAGTGTACGGTAGCTGGGCGTTACCCAAAAATTATACAATGGGACTCAAAGAAGTACTAAGAATGTCATATATAAAATTTAAACTAATACTCTAAAGAAATTCTTGAAATATCTTTATCATTTTAATAGAATTTTGCCTTACATCAAGAGGTTAAATATTGTAACTATACCACAAATATTTACTTTGTTACTCTATATACCAAGTCTAATTTTTGAACATGCTGAGCCTTGAGAGACTAGAAGGCAGAGAGGTGGTCGGAAGCATGAGATTTTTTTTTTAAAACCATTTTTAGACATGATTTAATTGAAATTTGAAAAAAAATGAATTCAAAGTTAAAAAGGGCAATTGAAATTTAAAATTGTGGTTATAAGAAATTCAAATATTTAAAATAATATCTAAGAACAAACTATGTTTTTACATTTTACTAATTACAAAAAAAAAATAATAATTATAATAAAAAGTACAACAACAAGGCAACTAATTTAAAAAGTAAAGAAAAGAAAACATTGGAATTGTTGTTGCAGCAAAACAATAAAATATAAGCTTTTGCTCTTGTGAGGATTCAAACCTAAGACACTACCATCAAAACCTTTCACCCACAACTAGTGGCACCATGAAGCATTTAGTTGTAGTGGGTGCCACTTTATGTTCTTTATATTTTTCTTCAATATATATACATATATGTACATATACATACACTGGCGCGACCGAGGGTAGCGGTGGCGCGACCGAGGGTAGCGGGTGCGCACCCGCTACGCTATATGCAAAATCCGCCCCTGGATGCAGGCCTACAGGTTGATGCTAGACGTGCAAGTATTGATGTTGCGGCTATAGATAGCCTTAAAAAATTGCTTCATGCTCACGGGTCCCCAATTCAATTTGTTGAGAAGGCCATGACTGCTGAAGCGCTTGCTATAAGAATTGCTCTTTATCGTGCAACAAGAATGGATGGAAAAATGTGAAGTTATTTTCTGACACTAAGAATGTAATTGATATGATTCACAAGAAAGTTTCTACGGCATGGGAGATTGAAGTAACTTGTGACGAATTTGGAAGTTAGCGTATGCTTGAGCATGTTGACTTTGTTTATATTCCAAGAAGGATGAACAACTTAGCACATAATATAGCTAGCTTTTCTATTTCTTTATTGAAGGAAGTGTCTTGGGAAAACTTTTTCCCGAGTTGGATTGTAAAGGATGCTATGAGCACCTTTGCTCACTGTATTTCTATGATGCATTAATATAATATATGCTATTTGGCTAGAAAAAATCATACTAGGTATGTCGTCCCTTTGTAACACTTTTGACTCGTCATGATTTTATAGGGGAACTATTGCGCCAAAATAATTTCCCGTGGTGCCTATTTTAGGCTCGCCATTTAAGTTTTTGTTAATTTTTAAAATTATTTAGTTTTTAACCACTAAATTGAACTTCAAATATTGAAGTTAAGACCTAGAGATTATGAAGGTAAGACCTGAAGGTTTGAAGTTCAACTTGAAGATCCGAAATTCAAGCTAGTGGTTGAAAACTAAATAACTCTAGATAAATCCTATACGGAGCGCCTAAAATATGTTATTTGTGCACTTCCCCAAACGCCATAGGCAATATTTTATTTTTTTTAAACCTCCAGTATGATGGTTTAGCAAAAATAATCTTTGTTTAGTTCATTGAATAAATTTCAGATAGGAATAGTCCTATGAATTTTATATATGAAGCGTGAATCCTCTTCCTCCTTTTCTCTATCTAAAAGTCTGGCCCAAGTAAAACTTACGTTCCACCCTTTCCCACGTTATGCCCAGCAAATTGCCTTGAAAGTTTGGCTAGGCAAATTGTCCTTGAGCCCAATATCACAATTAATTACCTAAAGTGTAGCTTAGGCAGCACTTGCCCTCGACGCATTTTCTTAATTTTCCCAACTAATTGCCTTGAAGGCTAGCCTATACAGCACTTGCCTCAGCCCCTTCCCAAATTTTGCAAGGCAACGTTTACCATCGAACCCTTCCCACATCTCAACTAATTGCCTTGACTCTTGGCTAGGGAACACTTGCCCTTGCCCCTTCCCCCAATCTCTTAAATAATTTAAGTATAGGCTCACTTATCCTCGATCCCTTCCACATACTCCTAGTTAATAGTCCTAAGTCTTGCTTATACGACACTTCAAATCAAAAAGTAAGGAAAAAATATGGACATTTCAAGAAAAGTGCGAACAAACTCACAACCAGTCATAATGAGGTAATACACATTGAATTTTTTGTACATCTTCTCGGCCATGACTGTCCACATCTTTTGCAAGAGGAAAATGAAGGGGAAAATTACTCCATATAAACATTGGTAGAAATTTAATGTTCTTAATCACATTTTCTCATTCATTTCTTTCTCTAGGCATCCAGTCTTTTTTATAAATTAATTTATATATTTTTATATATATTAACCATTGCTTATTTATCCCTTCATTTTAGAAATTACTTAATGTTAATTATAAATAAATTTTCACAATGTTAATGATTACATATTTTATCTGTTAATATTAGGGATACTTATCTAATCACTTAATATTGGTCAATCAATTAAATAACCACCTTCCCATGCTAATTGAATAAATATTACATACACAATATGTTGAAATATTAAGTGAATAATTATTAAACATGATATGTGTCACGACCCTTTTTTCAACTAAAAGAAAAACTTATTTAAGTTTTAATAGTTTAAAAGGCTCTGTGACGGTGTTGATAGATACACAATTATTAAGAGATTTCGGAATCGCCACTTGACAAGTTAAAGGTGTGCCAAGTCACCAAAGTGGTGTACCTAGAACACCTGTGACTCGTAAATGGTCTGCGTCAGAGTTCCGGGTAAGGATCTCGGTTGACTCGCGGGAAGGTGTTAGGCACCCTCGAGTCCTGTGCCAAGCACAGTTGCTTTCATTGACGCGTTTCGACTCTTTGAAATTGTTTTGTCATATTTGCCTTGATTTGTTACGCTTCGATTTACTATTAATTTTGTCCGTTCAAATGAAAAACTCAAAATCGAGATATGATCGCGCGAGCACTTCACCCGTTCGAAATCTTCCGACTTAAATCAATTAAATCGCGCAGGCACTTCACCCGTTCGAAATCTCTTGACTTAATATGAGTTTCACGTGAACAAATAAATTAAATGATGTTACGTGCAACCTATTGACTCGCCTAACTGAGTTGCACTTATTTAACATACAAAGTTGTTGTACCTTGCCTTGGTTTATTTCACTTTTATTTGATATTAGATTACGTTCAAGTAGAAACTCGAATCGAGATATGATTGTGCAGGCACTTCACCCGAACAAAATCTTCCGACTTAAATTAGTTAAATTGTGCAGGCACTTCACCCGAACAAAATCTCCTAATTTTAAAGAGTTAAAATGAACAAATGAGTTATTTATTGCTTAAAATTGCTTTCGACGTATTTTGAATCGCCTAAGCGTATCCCGTTTATAGTATTTGGTCGTTTCTAAGTAGCACTTATTATGCCAAATTTACGTACAACTGTTTGACCATTTCAACTTACCAATTCAACTTTGCAGTAATATGCTAGTTTTGCCTAATCATTTCATAGTCATCCCTTTTTTACACAATGTTAAACAAACTTTCAGATTTGTAAACAAAGTCGTGGATCAGCCCACTTGCTTTTTTTAAACAAACTTGCACGTCAATTTCACTTATTAAGGCAGATTGCATTTAGTGTCTTGTTTTGTCTACTTAATTCAAATCTGGCCAGAAGTTACAAATGGATTTCCTTTCTCACATGGGCCTAAACTTGCCTACTGACTTGTCTCTTTCTTTTATAACTTAAAAGTGATTTGTACCCATAACCCTATTTTGACTACACATTCACACTTTATTTTAATATGACTCGTAGAGGGTCTGCCCAGATCTAAATGGACATATCTGGGCCTAATGGATGCTGACCCAACAACCAAAGCTGCATATTCCACTTTGCCTTTCCCTTTATTTTTTTTGATTTTTTACACGAACAATGTGAAGCACTTTGACACAAATTAAACATTCATAGAGAAAAGTTAAATGGGCCTTTAATAGGCTGACTTTCATATAATCTTACTACATGCTTTCAAGTTTCAAAAATACAAATACAAGGTGAAGGGTACTTACCTAAAGTGCAAAATCCCAAAGCACAGCAGCAAAACGATTACAAAGCTGGTCTAAACAACAGCTATAGAGATCCCAACCAACTTATCAACTAGCAAATCCCACGAACTCAACGACTACAGCAGCAACAACCAGCGATGAAGCATCAGCAACATCAATCAACCAAGACTCCTTAAACTTTCGAACTCACTGCTCTCTATTTTTTCCTCACTTCTTTTCTCTCTGTCTTTCTTTTACTCTCTCAGATCTGATTTCTTTTAAGAGAATCCAGTGTGTTTCAATGTTAAGAAGTCTTCTTTCAGACTAGTGAAAAATGTGCAGTATTTTTTCAGCTTAGTAAAGTGTAAAGTGTATGAGAAGTGCCTTTTTTTTTCTTTTACAGTGTTTCAGACTTGTCAAAGTGTCCAGATCTGTTCCCTTCAAAATGAGAGTTAGCACTCTCTTAAATAGAAGGGAAGAGAGAGTGTCAAGATGTGCAGGTTTTTTTTTTTTTCCAGATCTGTTGCACTCTTTCACTGGTGTTTTTTTTCTCTGCCCCCAAAAATGAAGAAAGGAAAAACAACTAAATAGGCTAAGGGATGGGGGTAAAAGCTTGGGTGAAAACACCCCCATGTGCCTATGTTTTTTACTCTTAGAAAATTTACTATAGGCATGCTAAAGCTGGCAGCAAAACAACAAAAGAAAGGACACAAAATCTTTCTTTAAAGCTGTCCCAACTTGTCCTATTACTTGACTTTTGGATTCCCTTTTTTTTCAAGTTTTAAGCTTTTATGTTTTAAATTAAAAGCAAAAGCTAAATAAACCAACAATCACCTTCACACTAAAACTCCTAAAGTCAGACTAGTACAAACTCATGATAGAACTAAGCTACATATAAACATTCAGAATCATGCTTCAAACGCCAACTTATACACTTGGACTATGAATAAACAAACAAGTCGGACAGATTCATTCAACCAAAACATAAGCAAAACCAGTTTACGACTTGATTACTCGAACAACTAAACGGCGACTCACAGTTTTAACTTCAAACTCAATTTGAAACAAATCATAAATGAATTCATTATCAATCTCGATTCAAAGTACCAGACCAAACAAACATGTACTCAACTGAACACAATTTACATCCTAAGCTGTCGCTAAACAGGAACAAACACGAGATCAGATAACTTCTCATGACTGGACAGATAACATAGTAACCAAATTTTCCAACTTAAAACTTTCAGGCTTCAATACTAACTCAAGTTTATAACTTAAACTAAACGACATCGCGTTATTAACAATTTAAGCGACACATAACACAAGGGAGAAGGAAGAGGGATTGTTCTTGAATTCTAACCCGTTGCCAATGCTAACATTACAACTGCTGCAACGCGAACCACTGCCTCGCCTCATTACGATCATCGCCAACAAACATTGTATCGCCTTGGATCAGCCTCGCATCAGTCTCAACACATCACCATTGATTCGCCATCGATGCCACAGAATGTCAAGCTTCGTCGCCTCACCATCCCATGAAATCTAATCACGCTCGCTGTGTCAATCAACAATACTACATTGTCACCATCTCCATAACATCGCTGTGATGCCAGTCAACGCCTTGGACCAGCCTCAACACATCCCAAACATGATGTCATAGCTGCTGATACTCCGTCCGCTATCACCACTGCCCTAGCCATTTCTGTTTCATCGACGCACTATGATCATCAACAAATGATCATCACAACCCCATAAAAACAATTTATTGCAACAGCCCCTAAAACCCCATCATCAATGCCTCGGCATCTCCAAAACACCACTGAATCAGCCGCTATGCCACCACTACTTCAGCCCCAAAATGAAACAGTCCCATCCCCTAACTCGCATAACACAACCAATCATCATCGAGAACAAAATGGGAAGAACGAGATGGATAAGAAGACGAAACAAAGAGGGATTCTCATTGTGAAATACCTTGAAATCGTGCAGAGGAGAGTGCCACGAAGCTGTGGACATAAGATTCGGCCGGAAAATGAGGTGTCGCCGGAGTTATGATTTTACCCGATTCCTTAAGCCTCGATTGAAGCTAAACGGTTCAGAATTTGAGAAAATTAGGCATGGATCGGGAATGAGGGGTGAGAGATGGTTCTGGAAGTGTATATGGATGGTGGGGTGTGGTGGTCCGCCGTCGCCGACGGTGGAGCTCTGGCGGCGGCGGAAGTTTCGCCATGGCTTCCCTGGTTTTGTAACATTTTTGTGTGTGTGTAATTGAGGGTGAATTAGGGATTAAAATTGGGGCCTGGGCGGGTCAGCTAAAGGGTATGGAGGTGGGCTAGCCCTTTTTTTTTTTTTTTTTCTGATTTTTCAAGTGGCCCAATGGCCAATTCTTCCAAGTTTAGTACATGCAAGTATACTCAATTTCCAAAATAAACTAAATCCTAACTAACTAGCAAAACACACAAATCTTAAATGTCACAAGTAACTAAATTATCACACATAACTAATCACATCAGATGTCTTTTGAGATAGTTTTCATTAATTTTTATTTAATTAAATAATTAAAATGGCCAGCAAATCGATAAAAATCTAAGAAAATAAGCAAAACTCTTAGACAAATTAGCACATCAATTTTAGCATTTGTTATTAAATTTGGTGCCAAAATTAGGTGATTACAGCTGCCCCTCTTTGTTCGGGAACATGAAGAGTTTTCGGACAAAGACGTAATCAACAACTAATTTTGGCTTTCCGGTTCTAGGCGAGAGCATGCTTTGCAAAATGGTGACCGTACCTTGACTTTTCGGTCCTAACCACGAACAAGGCTACCTACATATCTCCGGACTAAGGAATCAGGTCAGTGTAGTTCCTTACGTGCGATAGCTGGGACTACCACATTTAGACAGACACTGGACTCTTCTAAACTAACACTAAGTACTCTCTAGACATACACAGACTAACTCTAGACACTTTCAGAACTAACTGGGACTGACTCGACGCTCCTAGACTTACCCGGACTGACACAAGACCCTTTTGACACACTAGAGTTGTTGCTACTGGTCATTGTCGCTGGTTGCTGGCTAGCTGGCTGGTGATCACTGCTTTACAAAGGAAAAATGAAAATACAACATTTGAAATGTAAAATTGCAATTCCTAAGCTAACTTCTTCTTGCTTCCCAAATTGATAAACTGGTCTGAAGCTCCCACTACCAAGTGAGTCTTGAAAACTTGAAATTGCCGCTCGGGCGGGCTTTGACTTGAAAGTTGAAATTGCCGCTCGGCGGGCTTTGACTTGAAAGTTGAAATTGCCGCTTTGACGGGCTTTGAAATTGCCGCTTTGACGGGCTCTGAAATTACCGCTTTGACGGGCTCTGAAATTGCCGCTTTGACGGGCTTTGACTTGAAAGTTGAAAGTGCCGCTTTGACGGGCTTTGACTTGAAAGTTGAAATTGCCGCTTTGACGGGCTTTGACTTGAATGTTGAAATTGCCGCTTTGACGGGCTTTGATTTGAAGATTGAACTTGCCGCTTTGACGGGCTTGACTTGAAGGATAAAACTGGAACCACCACTCTGGTAGGTCTTGCTTTTGCTGAAAGTTAAAACCATCACTCTGATGGGTCCACTTCTTGCTGAATTGAAAACCATCACTCTGATGGATCTTGCTTCTTTACAGAAGCGGATTCCCTCGTTCTTCAGGTGGGTGACTTTCCAAACTACTTCCTCATTCTCCAGGTGGGTGCCTCGGCTTCTCAAACTACTCCCTCATTTTCCAGGTGGGTGCCTCGACTTTCTCTAAACTACTCCCTCATTCTCCAGGTGGGTGCCTCGACTTTCTCTAAACTACTCCCTCACTCTCCAGGTGGGTACCTCGACTTTCTCTAAACTACTCCCTCATTCTCCAGGTGGGTACCTCGACTTTCTCTAAACTACTCCCTCATTCTCCAGGTGGGTGCCTCGACTTTCTTAATTGCTCTCTCATTCTCCAGGTGGGTGCCTCGACTTTCTCTAAACTACTCCCTCATTCTCCAGGTGGGTGCCTCGACTTTCTCTAAACTACTCCCTCATTCTCCAGGTGGGTGCCTCGACTTCTCTAAGCTACTCCCTCATTCTTCAGGTGGGTGCCTCGACTTTCTCAAAACTTCTCCCTTATTCTCCAGGTGGGTGCCTCGACTTCTCAAAAATTACTCTCTCATTCTCCAGGTGGGTGCCTCGACTTTCTCAAACTTCTCCCTCATTCTCCAGGTGGGTGCCTCGACTTCTCCAAACTACTCCCTCATTCTCCAGGTGGGTGCCTCGGCTTTCTCAAACTACTCCCTCATTCTCCACAAGCTGATGAACCGGTCTGAAGCTCCAACTAATCTAGTGGGTCTTGAAAACTTGAAATTGCCACTTTGACTTGAAAGTAAAAATTGTCGCTTTGACGGGCTTTGATTTTAATGCTGAAATTGTTGAAACTTGAAATTGCCCCTCAGGCGGGCTTTGACTGTTGAAAGCTTGAAATTGCTGCTTGACAGGCTTTGACTTGAATGAAATTTCTGAAACTTGAAATTGCCGCTCGCGCGGGCTTTGACTATTGAAAGCTTGAAATTGCTGCTTGGCAGGCTTTGACTTGAATGAAATTTCTGAAACTTGAAATTGCCGCTCGGGCGGGCTTTGATATGAAATTTAACTGCATCTTGAAATCTGCATATCCTTTGATGATCTCCTTCATGGTACACTCCTTGATGTGGCATACTTTATGTCGATGTGAAATATTGGGCTCCAATTATCAAGGTTGGTCCTGACTTGCTCTAGTACAACTATGAAACTTGTAAGCGACCTTTGCAAGACTTTCTATTGCTCGAAAAGAAATTAGAAAATAAGATGAAAGGTGAAGGGAAGAAATTCAAGAGAAGACATTGAATGAAAGATGTCTCCAGAAAAAAAAGAAACTTATCAAAGGTGAAACGACGACCTTTTTAAACATGACATGTATGTGGAATCAACTCTTGACTAGTTCACACGGCCATAACCCTAACCTTACTCCCAGTTTGACAATCTTCTCAACTCGAACTTGATGACGAATTCCACGACCCTCAGTCGACTAGTAGTGCCCCTCGGGGTTTTCACTAACTAGCCTCTCTCTTTGTTCTTTTAGCTCACTATTGCCTTGCAGCGCCTTTTCAGGTTTTCACCGACAAGACTTCATTTTCATTCCCTTTTTTTCTTTTTCTTTTTTTTTTCATTTCTTTCATTTTTTTTCGCTCTTTCCCAATCGACCCCCCATCTTTCCTTGCTGCTCGACCCCGTCTTTCCTTTCTTTCTTCAATTTCGGTCTTTATCTTGATTCCCCAGAGAATTTCTCCTTCAATGACCTTGGTGCTCCCAGGTCCTAAATGCGATTGTTGGCTTACAAGAATCCGACTTTACAGCGTGGAACTTATCCCTTGATACCTTACTCGGCTTGACATTCTCAATGATCGGTCAGAAGGGTCTTTATTTGGACTATAACATTGGATTTGGTTAGGCTATGAAGAAAGGGGGTTCAGCATAAAAGCTCATAAACGTCTCATGAGACGATCAGATGAATATCACAAACTATGAAATCACCGCTTTTGAAAATAAAACAAACTTATCTCCCCAGTTTAGGCAAATTGGGGATTATTTCTCTTTTTTTTTTTTTTTTGTTTATGTGTTTTTCTCTTTAGTTTGAAAAGCGGTATGAAAGCATCTCATGAAATGACTTGGTGAATGATACAACCCTTGGAATCATTTCCTTTAAACTAACAAAAACTGTAGCCCCAATTTATGGAAAAACCGAGGAATTATCTTTTGAGTTTTCTGATATGCAAACATAGGGGATATTGAGACCTTCCCCCAAGATGAACAAAGAAAGCAGAAGGAATTGACTTTCTCCTTTTCCCTTTTTAAAAAAAACTAAACTTCTGCCCCAGTTTAGGATAAACTGGGCGCTTTGAGTTTCTTCCTCGATTTTGAGACTGATATCTCATGAAACATATGAATAGATGGTACAACAACATAGAAGTTTGTTTTTATTTTATTTTATTTTTTAAAACAAAAAAAATAAAATAAAAACAAACTTCTGCCCCAGTTTAGCATACATTGGGGATTTGAATTTCTTTTGACATTAGCCGCAAACTTGGAGGCAAGCTTTTGCGTCAACGAGGAATAGGGGAAAAATGAACTTTCCCCTATTATGACCGCACCTGAATGGTTCCCTACGTATCCTTTTGAGAGGAATCAGGTCAGACGTAGCTCTACCACTGAGGTAGATTTTGTTGTTTCTTTTTCAATTGTTTTTTCTTCTTTTTCTTTTCATTTTTTCTAATTTCAAGCACATTGATTCCAAAGGAGGGTAGGCCAAAGAAAAACCAAAACAAGGCTAAAAAAAAAGGACTGACAAAAGGATATAGTGTTTGGGTAGAAGAAACGAAAGCCATTCGTCATCCCGACCCGAGAATGCCCCACACAAATAATGGTTCAATCAATTGACCTGGATTGATCCACACGTGTCCTTGACCTCTACTTCGACGATGGTTCTCAAAACTGGTGTTTCAACTTCGGTCGAAGCGATCGTGCACGATCTTGAACTTCTCACCGATCTCCCTTATCGGATAACTACAGATTAATTTCCAACTTATTTCGCTCCCTCTTTTGTCTCTCGTTACTACTCAGATAGCTCACAATGTCAGACCACGTGTTTAGATCAAGACGTAAATTCCGCACGCATGTCATGTTATTAAGGCCGACAAAACATAAGACAGAATACTAAGAAAACAAGACCGAGAAAGAAAATAAGAGAAATAATGTCGAGACGAGAGAAAGATATCGCTTTTCATTAAATTAAAGATAGAAGGGTTTGAACATCAAAATAAACGAAATAATGAAATTGGGTTACAACCCTTAAATAACCAAGTACACAGAAAGACTAGCAAAACAAGCTACAACATTTCACAGTCACTCAATTGCAAGTCAGGACCAGTTCCCTGCTTTAAGCATTGTCAAGCCCTTCACCAAAATGTACCATGCCCATACCAGAGAAATTCCCTGAATCTGGCAACATCTTCCGCTTTTCCTTATTTTCAGCAACTCCCATCAGGGTAGACTTCACTTCTTTGGGATTGATGAATGACCCAGTAAGATATGGAATTGACTTCTCAAGAGACATGTTCGTCTTCTTCATTTCTTCAACCCTTACTCTGTCTGCTAACCCTGGCATAATTTCAGGAACACAGTTCACTGTCACAAGCATTTGGTTAGCCCTAATTGAAACACCACCACCAGGTACTGTCGGCATTGTAGATTCATCTCTCAAATCTTCTCCATATACCATCCCCACCATATACACATCATCATGGACGGGCAATGAGTTCTGGTTGATATCTGGCGCATCTGAGTCCTCAACTTGGATCTGACCATTATCTATCAGAGCTTGGACCGCCTTCTTGAGATAGTGGCAATCTTCTGTGTCATGCCCAGGTGCGCCCGAATGGTAAGCACATCGGCGAGAATAATCAACCTCTCCCGTGGGATGCATATTCCCATAGATCGGCCTCAACATATCCAAAGCCTGCAACTTCTCGAAGACACTAGTGTAAGATTCCCCGATTGGCGTGATCTTTCTCTTTTTCTCTTCTCGCGCTTTCTTGTATTCGGGTCTTGGGATGAAAGTAGAAGGTCTCCTTGATCGATATGGAAATTCTGGTGGATTTTGATATTAATTATGTGGAGCTTGGTGAGTGTTGTATGTGGGTTGTGAGGCTGGCGCGGTCTATTGCGGATATGAAAAATTTGAAGCATATGGTCGCGCTTTTTGGAGTGGAGGAATGGAATGTTTTGTATTTTGTAAAGGGTAGTGTTGCGAATGCTGCTTCTGTGAGACTCGATGGCGTGAGTGGAGCCGTTTGTACCGTTCCTCATCCCTCCTTCCTGGACCTCGTTCTCTTTCATCTTTCTTCCCAAAACTCTCCGTCCTAACTAAGCCTGTGAATGGTGGAACAGAGACCATGGGTGAAGCACACCTCTGTTTGGGCGGAGGCGGTGGTGCCGGAGGACACCCTAGGAAGGTTCTCAAAACATCTGCTGTGCTATAGTAGGGAGAGTCGGGAGAATACTGGAGGTCCTCAGCTATAGGGCCTTGTGCCTGATGTAAGACAGTCGAGGCATGCCCTAGAAGACTAACTGGCACGGTAGAACAAGCTTGTCCTGTGTTCATGGCGATATACATATCAGCCACCAATTGTTTCAGATTTTTGACCTCTTCAGTCAACTTCTTGTTTTCCAGCACCAGAAGTTCATGGACGCCGATCTCAGAATTTCCCTTATCAAATGACATGGTAATGGGTTCCTTTGATCTTGTTGTGTATGTGTGGAATGATGCCAGAATTCCGTACCAAATCTCCAAATTCCAAAGCTAAAGCACAAACAAACCGGGTTAGCACAAAAGAAGCACATATTGCAAGCCTAGGGTTGTTATGCGTCATCCCGAAACGGTTAACGGCATAAGCCGAGTGTACCGGTCGTATCCCCGAAAGATTACAACGTGCCTTGAGCAAAATCAGAACAAAATTGTAACTGATACATAATCAGCACAAGGACGAACTTGGATGATTAATGTATTTTTTTTCCTTTCCCATTTTTTTTCTGACTCAACAAATGTAATTTAGACAAATGACACGAGACAAACTCAAAATAAAAGTGCTTGACATGATGCACGAGTCAAAGATATATACAAATTGACACATTGGGCGGGTACACCCATACAGTGAAAATAATGGGACCCGACATTTTAGCGGAGTCAGATTATTTCACGAGGATCGACACAAAATACAACTTAGCTAATTGCAATTTATCGCATGTACCCTGACTTGACCTTAAACAAAACAAAATAAAGCGGGACCTTAAAACAACATTTTTATTTTTTTATTATTTTTTTTAATGAAAAATTAAGACTCAACCGGAGATTCGAAACGGAACTTAAGAACGGATTATGAAACAAACTATTTTTTCTTATCCGAAAGGTGACTCCAAAATCGGACATTACGGTAATACAAAGACGGACACAATATTTTTATTTTTGTTTTGTTTTTTTTCTTTTTTGAAACAAACTCTTTGATCTAATTTGAGAAAGAATCTGTAGAGTATTTACAAAATCTGGCAATTAAGACGACAAACCGACACAAAATATTACACGAATTAGATGCAAAATTGGTTTATAAAAATTGGCCATTATGACGGCGTAAAATCCCGATAAATTACATTTTTTTTTTAAAATATGGACTTGATTTGGACGCAGACTCAAACACAAAAGGATCCCAAAATTTCGTCATTATAACGACGCAAAACTATTACAAATTATTTTCTACTACTTGAGACCAAACCCGGACACAAAATTAGACTCTAAAAGTTCTTGAAAAAATTTGCCATCATAACGGCGTAAAACGACAACTAAACAAAAATATTTCGAAACACGGTACTAAACCTAATTTTCTATCATTTTTTTTTTTCAAAGTTTGGCTCTCGCCCCTCGGTGATCGGTCAGCATAACAACCCTTAGACTAGAACAAATGCAACACATTATATGCTCATGATGTGTTTTTTGGGGCGTGGGCCCCATTACGACACGAGGGAGTCAGCTTAGACAAGTGCGGTACCGGTGTACCGCACCTCACTAAATCAAATGACTTGCAGATAAGTCGGCCTAGACAAAAGTACAGGTTCAACTCTAGGTGACTCATTGGGTTTATGATCTAGTGGTTCAGCAATTTGGAAGTGCCTTGGGGGTACCGGTCGACAACGTCTAACGGCCTAACCCAACGCACCTCCTCCTAAGAAGGATGAACTTTTTGTGTCCTGAGACACGACAGAAATTCCAGACGCCGAAACGAAACTGGCGTGCATGTGTGCAGTGTTCCAGAAGACTCAGAGGTGTACGAGAGAGGACAGTTGTGTATATACAGTTCAAACATATCAAAGCAGTAACATTCAAGGCAACATATACAAACAATATTCAAAAGCCGAAAAACGACAAATTTTAAAGCCTGAGACTCTCAGTTTTCACTTTCCTCCCCAGCCGAGTCGCCAAGCTGTCACGACCCTTTTTTCAACTAAAAGAAAAACTTATTTAAGTTTTAATAGTTTAAAAGGCTCTGTGACGGTGTTGATAGATACACAATTATTAAGAGATTTCGGAGTCGCCACTTGACAAGTTAAAGGTGTGCCAAGTCACCAAAGTGGTGTACCTAGAACACCTGTGACTCGTAAATGGTCTGCGTCAGAGTTCCGGGTAAGGATCTCGGTTGACTCGCGGGAAGGTGTTAGGCATCCTCGAGTACTGTGCCAAGCACAGTTGCTTTCATTGACGCGTTTCGACTCTTTGAAATTGTTTTGTCATATTTGCCTTGATTTGTTACGCTTCGATTTACTATTAATTTTGTCCGTTCAAATGGAAAACTCAAAATCGAGATATGATCGCGCGAGCACTTCACCCGTTCGAAATCTTCCGACTTAAATCAATTAAATCGCGCATGCACTTCACCCGTTCGAAATCTCTTGACTTAATATGAGTTTCACGTGAACAAATAAATTAAATGATGTTACGTGCAACCTATTGACTCGCCTAACTGAGTTGCACTTATTTAACATACAAAGTTGTTGTACCTTCCTTGGTTTATTTCACTTTTATTTGATATTAATTTATACGTTCAAGTAGAAACTCGAATCGAGATATGATTGTGCATGCACTTCACCCGAACAAAATCTTCCGACTTAAATTAGTTAAATTGTGCAGGCACTTCACCCGAACAAAATCTCCTAATTTTAAAGAGTTAAAATGAACAAATGAGTTATTTATTGCTTGAAATTGCTTTCGACGTATTTTGAATCGCCTAAGCGTATCCCGTTTATAGTATTTGGTCGTTTCTAAGTAGCACTTATTATGCCAAATTTACGTACAACTGTTTGACCATTTCAACTTACCAATTCAACTTTGCAGTAATATGCTAGTTTTGCCTAATCATTTCAAAGTCATCCCTTTTTTACACAATGTTAAACAAACTTTCAGATTTGTAAACAAAGTCGTGGATCAGCCCACTTGCTTTTTTTAAACAAACTTGCACGTCAATTTCACTTATTAAGGCAGATTGCATTTAGTGTCTTGTTTTGTCTACTTAATTCAAATCTGGCCAGAAGTTACAAATGGATTTCCTTTCTCACATGGGCCTAAACTTGCCTACTGACTTGTCTCTTTCTTTTATAACTTAAAAGTGATTTGTACCCATAACCCTATTTTGACTACACATTCACACTTTATTTTAATATGACTCGTAGAGGGTCTGCCCAGATCTAAATGGACATATCTGGGCCTAATGGATGCTGACCCAACAACCAAAGCTGCATATTCCACTTTGCCTTTCCCTTTATTTTTTTTGATTTTTTACACGAACAATGTGAAGCACTTTGACACAAATTAAACATTCATAGAGAAAAGTTAAATGGGCCTTTAATAGGCTGACTTTCATATTGTTTCAAAAATACAAATACAAGGTGAAGGGTACTTACCTAAAGTGCAAAATCCCAAAGCACAGCAGCAAAACGATTACAAAGCTGGTCTAAACAACAGCTATAGAGATCCCAACCAACTTATCAACTAGCAAATCCCACGAACTCAACGACTACAGCAGCAACAACCAGCGATGAAGCATCAGCAACATCAATCAACCAAGACTCCTTAAACTTTCGAACTCACTGCTCTCTATTTTTTCCTCACTTCTTTTCTCTCTGTCTTTCTTTTACTCTCTCAGATCTGATTTCTTTTAAGAGAATCCAGTGTGTTTCAATGTTAAGAAGTCTTCTTTCAGACTAGTGAAAAATGTGCAGTATTTTTTCAGCTTAGTAAAGTGTAAAGTGTATGAGAAGTGCCTTTTTTTTTCTTTTACAGTGTTTCAGACTTGTCAAAGTGTCCAGATCTGTTCCCTTCAAAATGAGAGTTAGCACTCTCTTAAATAGAAGGGAAGAGAGAGTGTCAAGATGTGCAGGTTTTTTTTTTTTTTCCAGATCTGTTGCACTCTTTCACTGGTGTTTTTTTTCTCTGCCCCCAAAAATGAAGAAAGGAAAAACAACTAAATAGGCTAAGGGATGGGGGTAAAAGCTTGGGTGAAAACACCCCCATGTGCCTATGTTTTTTACTCTTAGAAAATTTACTATATGCATGCTAAAGCTGGCAGCAAAACAACAAAAGAAAGGACACAAAATCTTTCTTTAAAGCTGTCCCAACTTGTCCTATTACTTGACTTTTGGATTCCCTTTTTTTTCAAGTTTTAAGCTTTTATGTTTTAAATTAAAAGCAAAAGCTAAATAAACCAACAATCACCTTCACACTAAAACTCCTAAAGTCAGACTAGTACAAACTCATGATAGAACTAAGCTACATATAAACATTCAGAATCATGCTTCAAACGCCAACTTATACACTTGGACTATGAATAAACAAACAAGTCGGACAGATTCATTCAACCAAAACATAAGCAAAACCAGTTTACGACTTGATTACTCGAACAACTAAACGGCGACTCACAGTTTTAACTTCAAACTCAATTTGAAACAAATCATAAATGAATTCATTATCAATCTCGATTCAAAGTACCAGACCAAACAAACATGTACTCAACTGAACACAATTTACATCCTAAGCTGTCGCTAAACAGGAACAAACACGAGATCAGATAACTTCTCATGACTGGACAGATAACATAGTAACCAAATTTTCCAACTTAAAACTTTCAGGCTTCAATACTAACTCAAGTTTATAACTTAAACTAAACGACATCGCGTTATTAACAATTTAAGCGACACATAACACAAGGGAGAAGGAAGAGGGATTGTTCTTGAATTCTAACCCGTTGCCAATGCTAACATTACAACTGCTGCAACGCGAACCACTGCCTCGCCTCATTACGATCATCGCCAACAAACATTGTATCGCCTTGGATCAGCCTCGCATCAGTCTCAACACATCACCATTGATTCGCCATCGATGCCACAGAATGTCAAGCTTCGTCGCCTCACCATCCCATGAAATCTAATCACGTTCGCTGTGTCAATCAACAATACTACATTGTCACCATCTCCATAACATCGCTGTGATGCCAGTCAACGCCTCGGACCAGCCTCAACACATCCCAAACATGATGTCATAGCTGCTGATACTCCGTCCGCTATCACCACTGCCCTAGCCATTTCTGTTTCATCGACGCACTATGATCATCAACAAACGATCATCACAACCCCATAAAAACAATTTATTGCAACAGCCCCTAAAACCCCATCATCAATGCATCGGCATCTCCAAAACACCACTGAATCAGCCGCTATGCCACCACTACTTCAGCCCCAAAATGAAACAGTCCCATCCCCTAACTCGCATAACACAACCAATCATCATCGAGAACAAAATGGGAAGAACGGGATGGATAAGAAGACGAAACAAAGAGGGATTCTCATTGTGAAATACCTTGAAATCGTGTAGAGGAGAGTGCCACGAAGCTGTGGACATAAGATTCGGCCGGAAAATGAGGTGTCGCCGGAGTTATGATTTTACCCGATTCCTTAAGCCTCGATTGAAGCTAAACGGTTCAGAATTTGAGAAAATTAGGCATGGATCGGGAATGAGGGGTGAGAGATGGTTCTGGAAGTGTATATGGATGGTGGGGTGTGGTGGTCCGCCGTCGCCGACGGTGGAGCTCTGGCGGCGGCGGAAGTTTCGCCATGGCTTCCCTGGTTTTGTAACATTTTTGTGTGTGTGTAATTGAGGGTGAATTAGGGATTAAAATTGGGGCCTGGGCGGGTCAGCTAAAGGGTATGGAGGTGGGCTAGCCCATTTCTTTTTTTTTTTTTTTTTTTCTGATTTTTCAAGTGGCCCAATGGCCAATTCTTCCAAGTTTAGTACATGCAAGTATACTCAATTTCCAAAATAAACTAAATCCTAACTAACTAGCAAAACACACAAATCTTAAATGTCACAAGTAACTAAATTATCACGCATAACTAATCACATCAGATGTCTTTTGAGATAGTTTTCATTAATTTTTATTTAATTAAATAATTAAAATGGCCAGCAAATCGATAAAAATCTAAGAAAATAAGCAAAACTCTTAGACAAATTAGCACATCAATTTTAGCATTTGTTATTAAATTTGGTGCCAAAATTAGGTGATTACAATATGTATGATATTACATATTATGTATTTAATAAATAATTATTAAATACACTATATTTTATATGTATGATAGTACACACACAATATGTTAAATATTAAGTGAACAAATAATGTGTGTGTGTGTGTGTGTGTATATATAAAATATTTAATATTTTTATATATTGTGTATGTAATATTTATATAATTAATCTTTTTAACATACTATGCATTTAATAATTCACTATTTTAGCACTACATATCACTCTTTATATATATTGTGTATTAAATATTAATTTATTTTAATCGTTATTTGCATTTTTAGGTGATCTGTATTACATTTATGTAAAATTTTAAATAGGGCAACAAAAAGGTAAAAAGTATAAAAAAAGTAGAAGTGTAAAAGATACACTAGCTCTTTGTCTCTCTTATTTGATTTTTTATCTATAATAACGCCTATATCTTTAAGGATGATTATATCATTTATTTTAGAAAAGAAATATTTACTAATTTGTTCCTATTAATTTTTTCTTTGTCTATCTTTTAAATTATAATAGAGTTGTTATGTTAACAGGAGATTGTCTCGATGCCTAAAATTGTGTGTGTCATATACCTAATTTAGCGGCTGACATATTATTTAGGATTGCACGATATCCTTTTAATTTAGAAAAAAATAAACACTATATAACAATACTAGTATTTAATATTTTATGATTATTATTATTACTTATTTTTTTACTATAAAAAATTAGCGTTAATGGATAATGAATAAGTACATATGGGATGCTATTTATGTAACAAGGCCCAAAATGAAAGTTGGGTACAGTTTGGCACTTGTTCCACAAAAGCTTTCTATTTGGTTCGGAACTGCAGCCCAGCTTATAAAGTTGAATATCAGTGGGCTGTCTTCAACTAAACGGGTAATTTTGAGATATTTTTACGCTAATTGACATACTAAACCACTTAATTATAGAAAATACCGATATTTTCAAATAATTACCCTACATATCAACACTTTTTCACATTTTACAAAATATACAATTTTTCGTTTCCTTTCTTCCCTCTCTACCCAAAACCCTAACTTCTCCCTCTTTCTTTCTCTCATCTCCGCCACCCACCCACCCACCCCACTCTACCCTCCTGCCGTTCCCTTACCCCCTCGCCGGTCGCCGCCGCGGTGGAGCAGATCTGCTCCTCTCTTTTCCGATCTTCTCCTCCTTTTTTTTTCTTTTTTTTTTCCATTTTGTACGTGTATATGTGTGTATTTTTATGTATACATATGTATTTTGTAGATACAAGTTCAGATATGCTTCTCCTTCTTCTTTTTTTCATTTGAATATACACATTCAAATTCAGATCTGCAAGTGTATGTATATGTATGTTCGTGTATATACATGTAATAATTTTCAGCACACAAGTGTATGTACGTGTATATCACTGTATGAAAATGTATATCCGAGCATCTATTTGTATTTTTTGTATGTATTTTTGTGTGTATGTCAAGTAATAAATATCACACACATAAATTTGTATGTTTCGTTTGTAGATCTGTAGATTCGTGTATGTATGTGTGTGTTTAGTGTATGTATAACACAATTTTTTTTGTGTATTTACATGTATTTTTGTTTATATGTATTTTCCAACTTTAATTTCAAAAAAAAATTAATGTTTATATGTGTATTTATGTGTATTTCATTTTTTAGATTCAAAAAAAAAAAAAAAAAATCGGTGGTGGATGGCGGCGGCCGGTGACTAGGCGGCGCCCGCCGCCTGGGGTGGTAGCAGGGGGAAGGGGCAGTAGGAAGAAGGAGGAACCCTAATTTATTAGTTTTGTTGATTTTTGTATATAATGTGTAAAAAAATATTGGTATTTTTTGTAAAATGGAATAATAATGGTATTTTTTGTAAATTTAGTGTTAGGATTGTATAGATTAGTAAATCTCCCTAATTATGATGACTTAGCAGCACCTAAAGAGAATCAGCCAACATTTACAAAATTTTTAAAAAATAGTCAGATTTTAAAATACGTATTTTTTTTTTTAAATACTAGCCACAGAATTAAATTATGAGAATTTGAACAAAACTCTAGTAAAATTTTTATGGAATTTAGTTCAAAGTTTCAGGAAAATTTCTAAGAGCTTTATATTTGAAATCCCAATATTTATTACTAAGACTTTTGAACTAAAATATTCAAAGTCGTGGTACATTATAATGGAACTTTATATTTAGCAAAGCCGCATTATTTTTTACTGGGACTTTTGAACTAAAATGTTCAATGTTTTAGTACATTATCCTGTGACTTCATATTTAGGAAGTCACATGAAAAAATACTGAGATTTTGAAAATTTTAATATTTTTTCCTTTGTTTTTAAAATCTGGCTAGTCTTCTAAGAGTTTTGAAATACTGACTAATTTTTATTTAACGCGGTGCAAATAGGCTACGGGGTCAAATTTTTACCAACTAAACGCCATTCCAGCAAAATTTTCATCGGGTGCCCTCCCTAAGGAGTAGTTTTGAGAGTTGCCCTTGTTTAATACTCCCTCCGTCCCAATTTATGTGGCACCATTTGACCGGGCACGGAGTTTAAGAAAATAGAGGTTGACCTTGTTAAGTGTCAATTTTACCCTTGAAAAAGTAAGAGAGAGAAGATTTGAGTAATAAAAAAGTTGTTGGTAGGTTTAAAAGTATGTAGGGTCCAACAAGGGTAAAATAGAGATGATACATTAAATAGTTGTCAAATAAGGAAATGTGCTACTTATTTTGGGACAAACAAAAAAGGAAATGGTGCTACATAAATTGGGACGGAGGGAGTAATATTTTAGCAAAATACCCCTATATTGGCACGAGGCCAAGACTTCAAAGCACCAATTTGCAAGTGTTGCCTTTTAGGCAAGAGGTCAAGGGCAAGTTGTTGCATTGCCAACACTTCAAGTTTTTGGGGAGAATGCAGGAAGAGACTGGAAGGGGCAAGTGTTGTCTTGTGCCAACACTTACGACCAAGTGCTGTTTTTTGTCAACACTTTCTTTGAGAAAATTTGATATTCAGGGGCTTCAAGTGGCAAGTATTGGCAAATAGTGAGGGGTTAAAGGGCAATTCTTGGCCCCGTACCAGGAGATTGATAAGAATATTTTCGTCCTGAATTATTTCACTAAATTTAACGGAGGTAGTTTTATAAAATCCTATTAAGCACGGGCAAAAAGGCAAACCATTGGTTATGTGTCATATTTATGAAAAAGGTTCAAATAGGCCTCAGGCCTGTTAATAATTTTGAACATTGAACATGAGGATGAACAATTGGTCCATACTCTTTCAATAATGAAGGCCAATTTGCCAACTTGGAGTTTAACTATTAAAGGAAAGAGAAAATTACTCAATAAGCACATGAGTATGAGTAGTACTTATTTACTGATCCTAGCCCCACTTTTCACTCCCTTTCTTTCTCTAGCCATTAGATAATTTATAAATTAATTCACCTATTTTATAAATAATAAAAAAATTATCCCTTAATTTAAGGGTTTAGCTAATGCTGATCTCATATTTGTTAATATTATTTTAAGAATTAAAGACATGATTTATTATAGGAGTCTATTATTATTATTTTTTAAAATCTCTTTATTTTTTTTTCCTACTGCTAGTTAATAAAATATTTTCTTTCCATTAGTTAGTATGCGTAAGGACATATAATATTTCCATAACTATCAAATTCAACTTTTTTATATTTCCTTTCTCATTGCATATTTATTTATGTTTATATTTTAAAAGTACAAAATGAATATTTCAAGAATTTATTTTTTATAGTTATAATATAATAATGATTCAGTATATTACACACACACACATATAGAGCATATTTTTCTTATTTTTTTAATATTTATAATCTTATTCATATTATTGTGTTAATATATTTAAAAAATAATTGCGTATTTATGTAGAGATCATAATGAATTTGTTAATTGTGTTTTGACGCCTAAAATTGCCTATATACCATATTTAGCGCAAAGTCAACCTTTTAAGAATTTAAATCCTCCCCGTGTGTGTATATATAAAACAAATATTAGTAATATATAAACAATACATACATAATATTTTAAATAATTAAAAGAATAATTATTTAAATACACGATATGTATGATATTACATATTGTATATTTAATAAATAAATATTAAATACATGATATTGTTTTTGTACTATGTGTGTAGGGTTCTTTACAACTCCCTCCGTTTCAAAATGGTTGTCATAGTTCGGATTTCGAGAGTCAAACAAGTTCATTTTGACCGTGAATTTAAACATATAATCTTTAAGTTTTTTGTAACGATGTTTATATATTTAGAAACTACATAAAAAGAACTATAAGTCACAATAATTAATAATTCAAAATATTTAAAAGACATATGAAAATATTATGGTCAAAGTTAAACTCGTTTGACTCTCAAAATCCGAACTATAACAACCATTTTGGAACGGAGGGAGTATTTGTTTATGTACAATAAACATGACAAAGACAATAATATGTTAAAATATTAAAATATTAGATATTCAAGTATTTTAGGATTACTTAAGAATATTTATTTATATATTATTAACTATATTTCATAA
The DNA here is from genome assembly GCA_037355625.1 of Petunia x hybrida. Taxonomy (NCBI): domain Eukaryota; kingdom Viridiplantae; phylum Streptophyta; class Magnoliopsida; order Solanales; family Solanaceae; genus Petunia; species Petunia x hybrida. The sequence continues at coordinate 1,350,130 of JBBBVM010000808.1, forward strand.
AAAAATATTTATCTATTGTATTTAGGGATTAACCACAATTTGAAATATTAAATAATATCTAAATTTTTGATACATTTAGTAACTAAATAAATATTACATAAAAATATGTTAATATATAAATATTAATTAGATATTAATATATAAGTTCTAATTAAATAAATATTACATACACAATATATTAAAACCTTAAGTGATTAAATATTAAATACACAATATGTAATAAAAAATATATAGATATCATACATATATCGTATATCAAATAAATAATATTAAAATTATATTTATATCTATTAAATATTAATATATAAAATATTAATATTTTTATAAATATCTAATAAAATATATAAAATATAAATATCATACATATATTTATATCAAATAAATATTAAAATATCATACATATATCGTGTATCTAATAAATATTAATATGTAAAATAATAATATTTTATAAATATCTAATAAAATATATAAAATATTAATATCATAAATATATCGTGTATCTGATAAATAAAATATAAAAATTTCATAATTATATGGTGTATCTAATAAATATTAATAGATATAAAATAAATATTAAAGATCATACATATATTGTGTATCTAATAAATATTAATATATAAAATAATAATTCAATAAATATTACATACATATGTTAAAATATTAAGTGATTAAATATTAAATATACGATATGTAATCTATATTAAATATCTAATAAATAAATATTAATATTTACTATTTTAATACAATATATAATATTTGAATATGGTGTATATTTAATATTTATTTATTTTAGTATTTTCATTATTATTTTTAGGTGATATGTATTTTGTTTATGCAAATATTAAATATGGCGACTAAAATATAAAAAATAAAAAATAGTATTATGCAAATTCTTCTTTTTAGGTGATATATATTTTATTTTTTTAGCATTGATATATATCTTTTATTTAAGAAAAATAGTATTATATAATTATTAATACTAGAATTTTTTCTATTATTTTAGTGTAGTGTTGTGGCTACCAAAAGTAAAGGCTAAAGAATAGTAAATATATTCATATGGGCTACTATTTATGTAAAGAACCCTAAAGGAAACTGCACATAAATAAGCAAAGCAATTCAGGCAAAAAGTTATACTGGACGTTGGCATTTCAATTTCATTTCATGCGGTGAACATTTATTTAAAAAAAATAAAAGGGCCCGGGAAGGTTTGTTTGGGTGGGGGGGGGGGGGGGAAGGGAGGGGATTGTGATTTATCGTATAACCAATCCAAACTATTGTTGATGGACAACATGTACTGTGGATGAATAAAATCCTTTTCCGGTTAGCTTAAATAATAATATTCCATATTATACAAGCTACAATATTTTCTTTGTGGAATCCCAAATTCAACTCCTTATTTAGGTAATCAATAACGATTTAAAATCTGTTCAAGTACATGAAGTTGATTAACATAGCAAAATGCACGGGTGTCAACGGTTCGGTTGGGTCGGTTTTTTCATAAAATTTATACCATACCAATTTTTCGGTTACTCTATTATGCATAATCAAAATAAGACTTTTTCAAAACCGTCCCATTCATGTCGGTTTTCTTTCGGTTCGGTTAATTTTCGGTAATTTCTTTTGAACTCTATGGTAGAGCCGTACCATTATTAGAATATGCCAATTTTATGTAAAATACCTATAATTTTAATATAACTCATAAAGTATAGTTTAAGATAATATTTGGATAAATAATAACTCTTAAATATCCGTAACCAATATTTAAGTACTCGACATATTTTCGTTCTCTAATATCGAGCTACAAGTGATTGCCACTCTATATTAAGTGGATAATAGAACACGGTGCCATATACATGACTTTGGTAAAATTTATTTACAATACAATTAATCAAATGAACATTATTCTATAGTGATATTATAAAATCAATGAAGCAAAGATAAAAGAATTCTAAATAACACGAGTTGATAGATATTGATTAAATATAACTCAAGAAGTAGGATAATAAAAGATTAAGTATATGATAAGAGAAATTTAAAAGGGTAGAAAAATATTTGATATCTTGGTCACTTAGTAGCTTGATTATGCTCAAGTTTATTAGTCGTACCAATTGATTTAGTTTCAACAAGATTATGTGAGTGCGGATGAGTTTGGTAGTTTGTACTTTCAGTGCTAATTAGTATATGCAACGTTATTTTTCCATCATCTCAAGGTCCAAGACCTAGACTAAAAAAGTTTGCTTATATTTATTTTTAGACTTAACACATAAAACATATATATATTGTGTGTGTAAATATATTCGGTTCGGTTCGGTATTTTTTCAGTTTTTTTTTATTTTATGAAAAAACCTACCCTAATTATTCGGTACGGTTATATAGTTATATTCAAATTATCGATTTTGGTAAAAATAACCTAAAAATCGGTTCGATTCGGTACGGTTCGATTGGTTAGGTCGGTTTTTTATAAACTATCGACACCCCTAGCAAAATGTAATAAAGTAATGAATGTATATTGTCACCATAATTGAAAAAGGAAAACCAATAATTATAGATAACAAGGCTTTGATACATAGGGAAGAAAGAATAAAAGGGAAAGTTTAACACCCGCCGCTTGGCAAGTATCCTTTTATACGATGGTATATCGAGGCATTTGGGAAGAGTACACGTATTTCTCCCAAAAAATAGAAGGATTATGACTCCTGCCGTAATAACAAGGATGAACTTTCTACAAACTTGTTTATTAGGACTTAGGAGTAGTATATATGTACAAAATAAGCAGTTATTTTTCATCCTTTGTTGGAATGTGTTGACTGTTGAATGCGGGGAAGTCCCACCTCAATAAAAAGTGATGGGTAAGTGGTTCATATAAGCCTGAACCTAAAGGAGGAGGATTGTCCAAAGCTTATATGTGCCACTCGCCCTTCATATTTATCAATATGGGAGACTTTTCCCACACCAACACCTCCGCATGCCCAGACCCATACCCATCAAGGGTGGGGCGTTGACATTGACAATATCGTGTGCAAGGGTCAATTAATTGGAGCCAACCTGGCTCGATCCTAGGATCTCATCCTGCTCTGATACCAAGATTCCATAATATCCCTTTCAATCATTTCAACTTACACACGGTCATTGCCATCGACCGGTACTCTGCCTTCGTCGAAGACCGAGAAACAATTTGTTGCTTCTTCGTCCACCATGATATCAGTGAGTCCCTAAGAAACATACCGACCAGTCAACGAGCGACGTGTCAACGAACGCCCCGCCCAATCTGAATCACACCGAGAACTCATTACAATGCCTTGATCTGGACACCCTTTTAAGTATCCGACGACATGCAGTCGCTCCCATATGCTCAACACGGGGACTTTGCATAAATTGCGACAACACATGCACACTATATGACAAATTCGGACATGTAAAACACAGATAAATCAATCTTCCAACCAACTTCTGATTTTACATGGTATCAGAGCTAGGGAAAGACCATGTCTTGGAGCTGGTGGACTGTCTCTGGCTGGAATCCCTCTTTGAGCACGTGGTCCACGCACCACTCAAGTGGGTATGGTTGGCCGTGTAGGAGGGGGAGGGCTTGGAATGTATTGAGTGTTGAATGTGGGGAAGTCCCATATCGGTAAAAAGTAATGGACAAGTGGCCCATATAAACTTTGGACAATCCTCGTCTTTTGAGCTAGCTTTTGGGATGGAGTTAGGTTCAAGCTTATGTGGGTGCGGTACAGTTAAGTCCAAACTTATGTGGGTGCCCGAGTATCAAAATTTGTCATCCTTCTTGTCCACACTCCACACCTTAATATCAAAATACACTAACACTCCGTTTGGATGGTTGTTACCCATCGTTTCATAATGTGTTGTATTGTATTGTATCGTATGATACTGTATCGTATTGTGTTGTACAATATTTGGGTAGACTGTATTGTTTACCATGGTTTAATAATTGAAAATAAGGTAAAGGATAAAATGGAAATATTAAATAATAAGTGAGGGCGTGATAGGTAAGAAAAATAGGTAACGATGCAATCTCACCAAATTGGTCGTTACATAAATTGACAGTTTTCATGATTATATTACTATGAATTTAACGATACGATACAATATTAATTAGAAAAACAATCAAAACAAACATTGTAGCCATAGTAACAATACAATACCATACCATGGGTTACAACTAGGGGTGAACATAGGTCGGGTTGGTTCGGATTTTTCATTTACCAAACCAAACCAATAATTTCGGTTTTTTAATCTTTAAACCAAACCAAACCGTCCAAAGTCGGGTTTTTTAATATCGGTTTTATTCGGTTTATTCGGGTTATTCGGTTTATTCGGTTTTTATTTGTTAAAAATAAATATGTGGTGTTTTCTCTCCTTTAGAAGTATAGGTAAATAGCTCGTATCCAATTGTACAAAAGAAGACAAGTTAAACCAAGTTAGTTCATATTAAAACTGTGTTGGATACATAGAGTTCAAGACTTTCTCCTTTTTCTTTGATAGGTAACTGTAGAGTCCTACAAGAATTAGCACTGTCAATCAGACGTTCCAAATATCGATTCAGAGACGTACAATATAGCACATCCAGATTCAGATAGATAACAAAAGAAAAAAATACTTACCGATTTAAAAGACAATAATAGCGGCTCAAATGTTTGAATACCAAAGTCTCTTGTTCTAAGGAAATTATTTTTACTAAATAGGTTTTTTCTTTTGTGCACTTAATTTGGGTTGACTTGTTACTTTCTTGAGGGCTTTCCTTTATGGGTCATAAGCCTATAACTCATTCTTATTAAAATTAGCTCCTGTAGATGTGTGTTGTAAATCGTAAGTTTTTAACATAAGTACGTAACTAAGAAAAGCTACTAAAATATTTATACAATACTTTTCGATGAATGAATTTTATACATATAAAAGTCTAAAAATAACATATATGTAATGTCGGTTCGGTTTCGTTTCGGTTTGGTTTTTTTATAGGTAACACCAAACCAAACCTAATATGTCGGTTTTTTTTTCGCCTACACCAAACCAAGTCAAACCAAACCATAGTCGGGTTTTTTTCTCGGTTTGGTTCGGTTTATCGGTTTGGTTCGGTTTACCGGTTTGGTTTGTACACCCCTAGTTACAACCATCCAAACAAGCTATAAAGCGTATCCCGTTCTGTATCATTTCTTTAAGTAAAACTTCTTTGGTGTTTATAATGTTCCTACTCCTATATATAGTAGTACATGTTGATTTGACAACTTGACCATATGTGGATCGGATCATCTAGTTAGGCTTCCACCTTTTTTTTTAAGGCTTCCACATGATGTTGCAATAATTATGCATGCCTGTCATGATTCTCGAGGGAATAATTAGTTTAGTTCCTTGAACAAAACCAGCAATATCTCTAACGTAGATTAAAAAAGATATATAGTTTTGGATATATCTGCGAAAATCGAAATAGGTATTGCATGTTGACTTTACATTTCGCTATCATGCCAGCAATCTATATTAGGTTTAAGGCACAAAACAATGTTCTAATGTTAAATCAATAGACCAGGATCGTTCTTGGCAAAGTTCCTAAATGTGACTAAGAAAAAATATTATAGTTTGGTGTGCCTGCCATATGCGAAACCTTGCAAACCACATGACAAAGAATCAATGTTGGAATCCTTTACTACTTTCTCTGTCTGGTGGGTGTTGTTTTTATTGGTCTGAAATTTTTCTGTGGACAAACTTTTGTCACTTAATTATAGATATTCTCAACTTAGTTAAGCACTTAACCTGGGTAAGTTAATATAATTTAGTGTAAAAATTAATTAAACATTGAGTAGTTTTTTAAGTGTTACTTTTATTTCATGTATGATTAGTTTTTTTAATTATGAGGATCACGAATAGGAAAAGCGAGAGTAGATCAGCTCGATCTACTTGCACAGTTCATAATACAAAAGTATCTTTTGAAGATTCTCGAAGAAAATGGCAATCTTATTACTAGTTATTATACATGCATATTGTTAATTGCGTAACCTTTCTACACTATTTTGACAATATATTCCATAAAGATTATGACAAGGATCAGATCCATTCCAAATTTTATTTGTACTCTTCTTTCTTAATGTTCATATCATATGCTTTTATCTTTCTTTACCTTCTACTAATTAAGTGATTAAAGTAGTAGGCTACTCACCCATAATTACCCCTTTTGGTCATCTTCTTTTGTACCATTTGAAGTTAGCAGCCCACAGAGATTTGTTTAGAAGTAACACACAGCACACCACTTCCTAGTCCTAATTAGTTTCCAGCTGTCACCATGTAGCTAGCAGCCTTTAGGTTTTTTCATTCAGCTCTTTCCTAGCCAAAGATTCACCCTATCATTTTAGCTTAGTACATATGTTAAAAGAGAGTGTTATATTTTTCTTTTTTTAATATTTAATTCCAACTTAATTATGTAATTTACCATAAGTGACATTCAGTTATAAGAAGGACATGTCATGATTAAGTTATCAAGATTCAGAAAGTGTGTTAATAGATTGCATCCATCTTTTAAGACAATAAGATTCAAAAATGTTCTTTATATTCTTTCAAAACAAACTAAGACACATTAGACCACAAGGAGTGCTATAGCTGTCATGAGTTTTAAGCATCCTGTAGTGATAGTTTAAGTTGTTACTATGTTTAAGTGTGATCAATTTATCCAAAAATTTAAATTGTTCGAGAGAGTGCGCTTTTCTTGATTTAATTATCTCTTTGAACAAAAGATATCTACTCAATCATATTGTTAACACGTATAAGATAATGGTATATGAGTAGACTTTTTATGGCCAACATTCATTAGTAATTTGTATAATTATTAATTAATCCCTTATTGCATCTTCTGCAATCTCTTCTAGGTTTATATTGTTTCTTTACTTTGTAGATTTTGCATATAAGACGAGGAGAGTAGTTATGAAACTCTAATTTTCCTATATAATAATAAATTAAATTTAAAAAAAACTAGGTAGTATATATCTCCTGAAGGCTAATAGATAACAACATTGGCAGCATCCTGTCTCTTTCAAAAAATTCAACTTTAGTTTTTTTTTTTTTTTTCATCTTCAACTTAATTCCTTTGTTAAGTAAGAAAGATTCTTTGGCCAACTGGCTTCTATGAGTTCTATGGCGACTTTTTCATGTCCCTTATAAAATCCCATTCTCACAATTAAACATTTGCAACACCCATTTTGTTTCCCATTCTTCTCCAGTTTAAATTTTTCTAACATAAATTTATAGACAAAGAAATGGGACGTCTACATCTTCTTATAACAATAGCTTCAATTTATACAGTTGGTATTGTGTTTATGCCCGAATTGGCTTCTGCACAACTGAAAACCAATTATTACGCCAATATTTGTCCTAATGTTGACTCCATTGTTAGAAATGTAGTTAACCAGAAATTCAAACAAACGTTTGTTACAGTCCCTGCTGTTCTTCGTCTCTTCTTCCATGATTGCTTTGTCGAGGTATTCTCTTCCATCAACTTCAATATTTAATTTGTTGGAAACTTTGTTTTTTTAAATTGTTTATACGTGTTACCAGTTTAAACAGATAAATTTTTATTTACTTCATTTTATCTTCAATATGTTACGTGCCACACGATTCTATTTCATGGTCCCTAAATAAGTTTTATTTTTCTTGTTGGCTTAATTAATTATGTGGTTTTGGAGCTAGGGTTGTGATGCTTCAGTCATAGTATCATCTACACCAGGAAACAAAGCAGAGAAGGATCACCCAGATAATCTATCATTGGCAGGAGATGGATTTGATACAGTGATCAAAGCCAAAGCCGCCATTGATTCAAACTCACGTTGTAGAAATAAAGTTTCTTGTGCAGATATTCTTGCCTTAGCCACCAGAGACGTCATTCAGCTGGTTTGTATATATAAACAATTACATATAATTATTTTTTACATGATTTGATTAACAAAATAATTATCTATCATGCATATATATTAAACTCATTTTTTTGACGTATGTAGTCGGGTGGACCATGGTACCCAGTGGAATTAGGAAGGCTAGATGGGTTCACATCAAAAGCTTCGAACGTGGAAGGAAAGCTGCCAAAACCAACATTCAATTTGGTTCAACTCAATACCATGTTTGCCTCTCATGGCCTATCTCAGACTGACATGATCGCCCTTTCGGGTACTTCTACTATAACTTAATTCCCTGATATTACTATTACCTATGTACCAATTAATTGTTTTTTTTGGTAATTCCCAAGACTTCTTGACACTGCCGTAGTGTATAAAAAGTAAGGTGTTAGACAACTATAAAAGGGTGTTGTTTTACTAAAGCAAAGCCAAGATATATATAGGATTAGGAACATGCAGACACTCCTCAAGGTCCTAGATTCCTGATAGGCTCTATCCTTGCTGGAGTCAATTTTTATCATTTTTCATTTGGCCTTTTAGGCTGTTTACTGTTTAGCATGTGTCATTGTCGTCAGATTTAATCATTTCTGACTTGATTAGGTTCATTATTCTACAGCCAGCTCACTAAAAGAAAGTAAGAAAAGTTCCCACTATGAGAATTTTCCATGATAGAAGGGAAATTTTGATCACTACCAATTTTTGGACGCGCTTATTGGGGACTATCCACTATTTCAAAATTTATTGAAGAATAGTCAAAAATTCGTGCGCACACTTAAGCTCCATTAGCGTTGGAAAAACACCCCCAGACTAGTCCCATAACAAAATACTGAGGCTTTGAACAAAACTTATTTAAAGCCAAAATATTTTGTTATGAGACTTTATATATAAAGCTTCAGTCCCATAACAAAATGCTGGAGCCTTGAACAAAACTTGTTCAAAGCAAAATACTGGGGTTAGTTTACTGAAGCTTCCCAATATAAATACTGGGATTTGTCTGGAGATGGCTATTTTTCAGCAAATTTATTTTTGACGGTTACAAATCAATTAACGCGCGTTAAACTGGCCCTGCACGAAATTTTTACGAATAAAAGTGTACTATTAATTTAGAGTTTAACTTATATACTCTTGCAAAGAATCTTCACAATATGTGATCTAATATAAATATTTACAAGTAACTCCATAAAAAAATTAATAACATTGAAATAATATAAATTATTTAAAAATTATCAGATAGTGTGAAAAACTTTTATGTGCTTGCTTCATCTAATGTTTGATTTTATACTTACAGCTGCTCATTCTGTTGGATTTTCACACTGTGACAAGTTTTCGAACCGAATTTACAACTTTAGCCCAAGAAATCCAATAGACCCAACACTTAACAAGCAATATGCAACACAATTACAAGGGATGTGTCCAAGAAATGTTGACCCAAGAATAGCCATTAACATGGATCCAAAAACTCCAAGGACATTTGACAATGCATACTTCAAAAATTTACAGCAAGGAATGGGCTTATTCACATCGGATCAAGTGCTTTATACAGATAGGAGGTCCAAGGGAACTGTGGACTTTTGGGCCAATAATACCAAAGCATTCCAAAATGGGTTCATTACTGCAATGACAAAGCTTGGCCGAGTTGGTGTCAAGACTGGGAGGAATGGTAATATTCGATTTGATTGCGGTAGATTAAATTGAAGGGAAGTTGCACAAATGACCTTTTCTGAAGAAACTATTTAAGTTCCGTCCCCGTTAGCCTAGTGAACTACATTTGGCTGCAAAAAGGAGAAAATTCATCATACCGGTTTAAAGGCAAAATTTAGTCCACCGAGTTAATGAGGATATATTTTAAAGAGTAGCCTCAGAAATGTCCATATAGAGCAATATCTTTTTTTTTTTTGGTTGGTTGTTTTTGGTTTGGTTTTTGGGGGGTGGGGTTGGGGTAAAAGAGAAGTTAATTTTAATTGTTTTTTCCTTCTAAGCTAAGGACTCTTGAATAAGGGACAAGAATTGAACGTTGCACTGTTAAGATGCATAATAACAGTTCTATTACCAAGTTACCATTCGATTCTGGAATTGATGTGTTTTGTTCAAATAAATGGGAAGTGAGCTTTCTTTAACTTGTTGGAGGGGGTTATGGGGCATTTCTATGGTGGAATTTGTAAATGCTGAATAAAGTTATGTTTGAAATCCAATGTTCATATGTACAAAATGTCAATTGTCAATTTAGGGACTTCATTAGTTATTCATTTTGCGCTGATGCTTTGGCTGAGAACATGTCAAATTATTTGTATAAGTAGGCGATATTACCATTTCTAATACTTTGGTCTAGGTTTTCCTTTTCATGGCTTTGGTGTAAAGTTGAACATGTCTAATTTGGTGCTTTTGCGTATTAATTAAGACATTACCACACAACTTTGTCCTGGTATACGTTGAACAAGTTAATCTTTTGTTGCTTCTCGTTAGAGATTTAATGGTTTATTAAATATCAAGTATGTCGTAGACAATTATTTTCCATATTTTATACAAGTCTAAACACCATTACGTTACTAAAAGATAATTATATTACACATAAATTCTTTGGATTCTTCTTTCATGTTGAGTTCTTGACCATGAACTTCTTACAACTATCGGCACCAGTGAAGTCAGGAACTTTTCGAAAGTTGTTCACGATATAATTAATATTCATAGAAAGTAATTTTAACGTATATATACACAATAGAATTTTTCAGCGAGGACCCTGCTAGGGTTCAATAGACAACCTTTTTCTTATGGTATGCAACAAAGAGTTATGCCAAAAGTTTCAGATCAATCTATTTACGTCATATTGCAAGTATATATGATAGCACAGAACACAGGATCTGAATCTTATGGGAAACTTGCCTCCCTGTAAAAAGCCACAGGAAGAACAAGATATTGGCTTTGTTGATTATACCTAGCATCTCTGGGTGTGGTTAAGCCAACAATCTATCAGGCACCAGTATTAGCCTCAGCCGGGCTTCCACATAGCAGCGCCATCAATATTTAGCTTCACATTATGAGTTTGGCCGCAGCATCTAAGAATGTGGCCCAGTGGTCAATGGACTAGGTGGAGAACCATGAGGTCTTAAGTTCAAATTCCAACGGAGGCAACAACACTAGGTGATTTGTTCTCCTCTGCGCAAGCCTTGTTGGCGGAGTTACCTGGTAATGTGCTAGTGGGTGGTAGCAGATACCTCATGGAGACAGACAAGGTGGCCACAAGTTGGCCCAAACACCACGATTATCAAAACTTATGAATCTTGGCCGCTCACTAACCATGAAAATCACTTGCCTTTTTCTCCTCCTCATATCAGCATTACAGCCACCAGCTTGCAGCGACCTCGCTTTACAACCACACTCCTATTTCAACAGAACCAGTTAGCAGCAAGAACCCAATATTAAAAAACTTGCACTTAACTAAGGATACAAAAGGAACCGGAAAAAAAAAAAAAAAACTATACACACAATGATATCATGAATAGAGAGTGAGGCTGGTTTGATAATGCTCTTGGAAAGCTCTTGATAAAAAACAAATGGAGTCGAGAAGATTAGGCATCTACCTCCGAACTGGATGACAGTCTGACAGACCTAACTTTGACTTCCTGCTACAGATACTTCACAGAAAATATGTTGCAGTTATCTCATATCTGAGATAGCAACTGTAAAAATGATACTGGATCTTTTTTCTTTTTTGAATAATTTATGATCCAGTCATTCAGCTTTACAAATTTACAAGAAATTTAAGTACATCAAACCAGAAAAATCAGTTGACTCATTGGTTTTAGTTTAAATAAACAATAAAAAAGCGCAGCCCGGTGCACAAAGCATCCCGCGTTCACACAAGGTCTGGGGAAGGGCCGCACCCCAAGGGGTGTGATGTACGCAGCCTAACCTGAAAACCGTGGCTATTTCCAGGGCTTGAACCCATGAGACAACTTTACCAGTTGCACCAACCAATATATTTAATTCCTTACATGAGCTATAAAACAACAATCCCATCGTCAGAAAATTTCTTCTCTATATAAAGAGAGATAAAGACAGATGCTTTATAATCTGGTGCAGCTAGTCTAGTTTCCAGATCTGCTACATAAGAAGAGCAAAACTTACCAGGTTGGTTTATATTCAACCACTATAAGATAACTGTAGCAGACTACTGGAAAGACCTATGGATTGTTACCTGCTAAAAGACTTGGTCATGTTTTCAACCAGCACACTGCATTCCAGTAGTTAAAGGCTACATAGCAAGGAATCATTTGCTTGTATTACATAATGCGATCATCAAATAAGCTGTCTCAGATGATAGTTATAGCAGATTAATAGCTCAGTAGAGTCCTGCTCCACTCTTCGATCCTTCCCCGCCAATTCTTTCAGAAACGTCCAACTGACTTTATAGTAGGCATTAAACATACATAGCAGCACCATTTCAGAAACATAAGTAGTTCCCATATTCTTCAGAATCTTAGATGCCATTAGACAGTTGAGTGTCTTGTCGAGTCCTCTTGGAACCGGAAATTACAATATTGGAAATGAAAAGGGAAGAGGTATATCTACTGTACTCCTTTTCAAAAAAAAAGGCAAATGTACTGCTCTTCAATAAAAAAATACCATATATAAAGCTCGTCAAGTTTACCATGACAATCATAACGTTATAACTGAGACATTCGCTAATTTTTTCTTTTCTTGTTTTTCTAAATTATTATTCTGAGGGAAGGAAGGGGCAAGAACAAAGAAAAATGAGATTATGATACTCGAAAAATAATCTTTATTAACAAACAACGAACAATGGCATGAACAACTACGGATAATAGCTGACGAGGCCCACTTAATTCTATTTGTACTACAATCTTACAACTGTTGATATCGTGCTACCTTACGAGGTAACAACTCTCAATTCAGAAATAATCAGCTCTGAGGTATATATACAACCTAATAACCTTGATCAAAATTTTTTTGTAACTTTACCACACAGACACTTCACTACTGCTCGTATAACTTGTGTCAGTACCATAGTTAGACCCACCTATAGAATCACAACATGAGTCATCACTTTAGATGAACTCAAAGTCACGCACGTACCCAAATCAATGCCCTAATTAATCATAGATTTTTCAAATGAATGCACTGAAACCTTCTCAAGCTGTGTTGGCCAATCCTCCCCTAGTATCCTGGGATTCAACTCCATTGCAGTGCGAAAATCCAACATTGAAACAGAAACGAGATCACTTGGTTTCTGAATATATCTTGTTGTCCTCATATTTGAAACTGACACAGCTTGGTGATGGATTTGCTTCTGTTGTGACTTTGAGCCTGCTAAGTCCAAACAAGGCTTCATTATTCGCTTCAGATATACATCAAGCCCATTATTCAACACATTTATACAGTCTGTTGAGATCTTCAAGCCTTCTGTCTCCAACTTATGTTCCAACCTTTTCTTTAGCAAGCTGGTACTGGGCAACTCACCACTGCTGTAACAAGTTTCCATATCATGTAAAGGAGCTGAACCATGATGCAATAATTTCTTTGTTCCCCTAACACTCAAAGAGATACCAAGGGGAGCCGTTACAGGACTTCTACTATGAATACCGGGGCTTCCAGCAGCCTGCTCGACCTCTTCTCCAGTTTCCACAGAGGTGACTTCAACGGGAGGCTTACTACCCAAGGACAGAAGCTCGGTAGCACTTTGCTGTTCATGTACTTTCTGTGCAAAATCATCACAAGCAGCAGAATGGGTCTTGCCATGAGGACCCAGAGGACTTGGCCGGTCTTTGAATTTGCGATCACGAAGCATAGGAGTTCTCCCCTTTCTAGGAGACTGCGGAAATACATCCCTGCACAGCGACTGAAGACCTCCTCTTTGATATCCATTAGGAACTTTCACACCCTCCACAGCACCATCTCTCTGCGGAGGCATCTTAGCAGTACAAGCATTTTTAATAATTCCTCGGACAAGTGCATTATGAAGGCAAATATTCTCTCTCCCCAATAAAACAACACAAAACTTATCAAACTCCAATTTACTCATCTTCATACTCAAATATCTACTTAACATTGAATAATACTTCTCCGCCTTATCCTGACCAATTTTCCTTTCAATCCTAACTTTCAGCTCATACGTATCCACTCGGGGACAATGCCGATTCCCCAGCATCTTAACACCCGAATCCATCACAACCATTAACCAAATAAACTCAAACGATCCATAAAATCAAAACCAACTCTATACATCCAGTAATCAAATTCTGCAAGAAAATTCAAACAAAAAGAATCAACCCCAAATCACAATTTCAATTAAAACAATCAATAAGCTAATCAATTCTACAAATCCCAAATTAAGCAACATTAATTACTCAAGAAAATAAATACCAATGCTAAAGAAACAAACTTTACAACAACCCAAGTAAAATTAACAACTTTAAAATCAAACCCACAAAGGAAATCAAGATCAGAGCAAGAAAAAGTAATTAACACCAAGAAAAGCTTAATGACATAAAAATAAGTAAAATTAAATAAATTGAAGTAAAATTAAAACTAACCTGAGCTAATAAAGTAGTTGAATTTAGTGAATTAAAAGAGTAAAGATTTATTAAGTGATCGAAAAAATTAAAAGGGGAAAAAAATTTAGGGCAAATTGGAAGAAAAGGGATTTGTCTTTTCCCAAGCTTCTTCTGAAGTGAAAGTCACAAGAGAGTCAATGACACGTGCGGTTTTTACAGGTGTGTAATAGTGAGTGGTGAGTTAGGGGGAGGGTGGGTGGTTATAGGGGGTAGGGGGTTTGAGGTACTGTTTGGAAGTTGCAATCATTAAGTTTAGGAAGTTGGTACTTATGATTTTTTGTGTGTTTGACAAAGTACTGACTGAATGAAGAAGTCAGCTGGTCGGTTCTTATATCCAAACAAGACGTTATTATGTGTTTCATATATTTGTTAGTACTGTTGTATTATGTATGTAGAAGTATGTGATAAAGTTCCTATAAGTGGATTACCTATCATTGTATGAAGTCAGAAAGCTTTGTTGAGACAATAAGTGGTTCAACTAATCTTGGTTATTAACACTTGGGTTATATCAAGTCAAACTATGGGTTTGATGTACTTTAATTTTGTATGGAAACAAAAGGTAAACTGTTAGAAAAGACCTGAGCTAAGTTGTGAAGCATGTGATGGATTAGTGATCATGCAGGGTTGAGTAGTATAACTTTATTTAGTTAAGTTGGTTGGTGAGGTGGTAATTTGTAACTAATATTATTCTTAAGGATGTTTACTTAAGTTTGTAAGTGGATCAAACTACCTTAGAAGTCTTCATTGACTTATTTCATATAGTCGTTTGGTAAACACTAACAATATTTACTATAAGTTAAAATTAGTTAGGGATTTAAGGTTGTTTTAGCTGTTGGCATATCAAACTTCCACCTTGTTAGTCCGGACTGAATTCCCCATTTCCTTTCCTAGGTCCCCTATATAATAAAAAAATTATATAGAAAAGTCAAAACCATTCAAAAGTTATAAGTTGGTAACCCTTGACTTATCAGCTTATAAGCACTTTGTTTCACCAAACTTTTAAATATTTTCTTCTTAATATTTTTGTAATCTCCTGTATTGGATAAAAACTGACGTCATCTAAAAGGTGACACGCGTCTGCCACGTGGTATGGGCAGAGGTTTCTCCGGACAGATATCTAGCGGACAGGTAACTAGCCAGGCGGTTACCACGAGCAGACCCAGAGCAGCAATGTAACGCTTCCCAGGTCAGCACGATCTGAATGAGCAATTACTAACCTGATCATGCGTGATTACTTAATGAATGATCATAAAGGCAACGATTACACAATCCAGCGGTTACATATCCAACGGATACGTGCCCAGTGATTACAAACCCAACGGACGCCTATTAGACCTATAAATAGCATTCGTCCTAAATCATTGTAACACAAATTTACTCTCTGTCTACAACATCAATAAGAATACTCTTTTACTCTTGCTCAAATACTGTTCTTTGCTTACATTCGTGGGATACTTTGCTCTCTAGCCTTCAAGTATAAATCAGTAATGAGAAATCCTCACCGGGATCAGGCGATCCAATACGGTACCTCTATCTATTTTGCGTACGCTTTAACTTTAGTCATTTTCGATTATATCTTATTTCCATACCGTTAATTATCATCATTGGAAATCGTGCCTATATTGATAATCTAATAATCAGTGTCGTTCCATATTAAACTTGGTTAAACTCTTAATCTAAACTATTGATGATGACTCCGTAAATACAAATTTAATTATTAATTGGCCTAAAATCGGATCTAGGTTAAACATCCCCGGTTACACTTCTCGAACAAAACTCCTAACTCAATTTCAATTATTTTTTGCGCTATCGTGTTTTTAGCATTTGTATTTTAAATAACATTAAAAGATGTTTTAGTCATTTGAACGAGTATAATTATTTCTACTTATTTGTTGCGATTTGACTTGATACTCGAAGAATTTGATATTTTTCTAAAATATGTGACAATTCTTAATTCAACATTCCATCCATCATGAGCATACTATGGATCATGTTCTGAGTTGACTGGACCAGAGTAGTCATTTTTCGATGGTCATGACTACATAATTTTTGAAAGTTTATTTGATCTATGGAATTGCTTTGATAATCTTTGAAAGTTAATTTGATCTATGGAATTAATCTGATAATTATAGAAAGATAATTTGATATGAGGATATTCCCGATCATCTAGTAATATAGGTGGATGAGTGGACTCATGACCCAGTTTTGTTGATTTACAATGACCGAGAGCTAGAGCAGATTTGATTGCGAGTGGATTAATCGCCTCTTTCCAAGAATTCACGTGTGGGAACATACTGAATTTGTTCTTGTTGTTTGAACAGCGAAATGCTCCAACAGTTTATTATCAACTTCAATACTTCTATTTAAACACATAATTGCTTACTTACAAAGTTAGTTTCAGCACGTGATACTTATCAACTACTTTTAACCAGATAACGTAAATGAGTTTTATGTATATTTAGCAGTACCACAAAAATATGTATTCGCTAGGTCACAGCTAATTAGGAAAATTTTCTAGGTAATCACATTTTAGCTAGAAAAATATCCCTATAAAAGGTATTTTTTTTATAGCTAAAGCCACTCTTGTTGTTTCATTTTATGTAACACGCTTTCATTTTAGTCTATGCAAAAAAAAAAAAAATATATATCTATATATAAAAATAATTTAATTTTAAACTTCTCAATTATGTGTAGCCACAAAGGTACTTATCCATGTTTTGTGCCATAAGTTTAGAAAGTATTTCTTTTTTCTTTCTTAAACTTATGTATAATCAAACATAATGACGTATATTTGTTTGGGGCTGGGGGATAATGTTTTTAGGAAACACAGTGTAAGCAAATATTTGCCACGAAAAAAACCCATAAACATATGGTTAGTATATGGTTAATATGGTCCAGAGGGAGAGCATCGAATTGGGTCCTTCTGAGGAGTTCGACGTTGATGCCTAGCCATCTAAAAAATTGCAACAAATAGAGGTCGAGTCCCTCAACAACCATGTTACTTTGAGTAGGCTTGATGCCAACAATATGGGCAAGCGTTGCTAGTAGAAATTAGTGCTACACAAGCCAGGGGCCGAATTAGCATGGAAAGTTGGCATGAATCACACCAACAATCGCTTTGGATGATTAGGTAAGGCGCCTATCATTGTTGGGGGAGAGTGATCTCCAAATGTGAGCTATATGCATTAGGTGATGCCAAAGATAGAGCAAGGCGTGCCACTGGTCCGCGGCAACCATGAAAGATTGCTTGAGAGCAAGCATTTTTGTGGGGTGTTCGAGTCATATTGAAAGGAAAGAGCCGGCGGACGAAGCGCTAATATTGTTGGCTAGCCAAACAACTTCGTGTGGGGAGGCAAATATGGGAAATGTGTTGAAACAGCGGACAGGGAGTCATGAAAATGGGGCTAAATCGGCGGACAGGAAGGCAATGATGATGGTGACCCGCGCCATTGCATGTAGGGAAATGTGGAAAATGTTTTGATCTGTGCGGAGTAGAAAAATGCAAGAAGTGGCCAAACCATAATGTGGGGAGACATTATGCTAAATCAAAGTGGGGATGATAAAGTTACAAATCGGATGGGTTTCTAAGTTTGAGAAATCGATCTTTTTAAAGCGAAGGATACAGAGGTACACCAAATCGGGAGGTGCATACAGGAGGAACAAGGAGTTTTTACCAGTTGGGCCAAATACAAGGAGTACAAATTGGGATAATTCGAGATCTGATAGGGAAGTGACAGTTTGAGAACAAAGATCTTTCTTCGGGAGTGCAGTAAAGTTACCGCTTCGAGAAATGAAGTACTTAGAGGAGTACGTCCCAAGAGCTTGCTAAGTGCCAAAGGGGCCAAAGCATTTGTGGAGCGAAAGTTACTATGGTGCAATGTGGGTGTCTAAGGCTGTATTATTGTTCAGTTGGGACAAAATTGGGCATGAGCATCCTCTAATATCTTTGTGTGGGCAATCCGTTGAATCAAATATGATTTGTTTTCTTAAGTGTGAGATCAAGTTACAAGTAACTCCGAGTTATAGGACCGAGATTTGATATTGTTCATATAGTTTCCACAGTGAGATCTTTCGAGAGGGAAACAAAGAAAAATAACCGTAAGAGCATGGTTGGCTAGGGAGCAACATCGATGGGTACCTACCTGAATAGAAGTATTCTTCTACATTGACTAGGAGAGTATTGGCCTATGCAGATACATGGGACATAAGTGAATTCCTAAAGGAATCAAATCTTCTAGAGGTAATGAAGGGTCGTAAGGCGTGGTTAGACTATATGTGTCACACCAGAGAGTGCCTGAAAGGTTGTAAAAGCAAGGAGTGTTAGCTAGACGGATATAAATGCTTATGAGCTATGGTGTGGTTGGCAAGTGTACCACCACAATGGAGTTATCTTCAGAGGGATAAAAAAGTTAGTTACTAAGGAGGTGCAAGTGCGGAGACACTGTCCAAGTGATCATCGCAGAGATGAAGTGTAGAGGTACGCTTGGATAAAACTTAGGGGAGCAGTGCACTGAATGACTCTAATTTTAAGAGAATGGACTTGAGAAAGTCCAAGGAGCCTTGTAAATGGGAACTGTGAGGGAGAATCCCGAGGAGGAATACTCCAAGTTTTCGTGGGCTTTATGCAGGCATCGAGGATGATGACTAGATCGAGTGAGGGAAAATGTCATGTGGCGCCTTTGTGATGCCTTAGCGCGCGCCATGAATCTTCACCACAGGCGAGCTGGATGAATGTTAGTCGCTCAGTCGAGTGTCAGTCGTGCACTGGAAGATTGTCAATCGTGTGCTGGATGAGTGTCAGACGTGTGTCGGATAAGTATCAGCCGCATGATTGAACGGGAATGTCGGCCATCTGCTAGACAAGTGCTAGACGAATGTCAGTATGACGCTGGACGAGTGTCAGTTGTACGATGACTGGGTGTTAGCCGTGCAAGCTGTGCACAGGCTATGAGTGTTAGTGCCACACGTTTTGGAGCTATAGTGGAAATCTTAGAATATAGGGGTGAAGGCCTTATTCCTAAGATGCTATAGAGTGCACATACCAAATATGGGATCGTTCGGAGTTCGTTTACCTAAGGGCTTGACTCCATCTTTTAAAAGGCGGGGCCACGAGGCGAGACATTTTACTTGATGCGTGGCGAGGCGTGAGCCCCAAGGCACTGGGCGTATGCCCCATGGATCTCCAATATTTAATACTTTATATATTAAAATAATTGATATAATTATTTTAAAGAGAAAAGAAATCACATATAAGGGTAAAATAAGTATAAATTCTAGAAATTCCAAAAATTATGTAAGGATAAGAGTAAAAAGTTACGCATAACTAAGAAATAATAAAAAAATTTGAGAGTTTAATTAGCAAGTTGGTATTAAAATTAAATTTTTGTTTAATTTATAATTTTTTCAGGACTTATGCCCTGAGACTCGCGCAATGCCTAAATGTACGCCCCGATATGTTCCAAATTATGAGGATTACGCCTTTCGGGATATATGCCCTGCCAGGTAGCCGCAAGCCCTGTTGCGTTTTTGCTATGCCTCACCTAGAGGCTTACCTCGGGACTCGTCTCAAAAATGCCTTTGAGGAATCTGAAACAGGAATCTCTTGGAACAAACGATGCCTCATTTGGATGTCGGAGTTGGAGAAAGCCATTGTATGATTGTCGTGACAAAGAATGTCAACTGCGAAGACATTGATTTTCTTTAAGAGCATATATAAGGGGGCATGCATGGTGACAACCTACTAGCCCTCCCCGTGGACGTTTTTGGGACGTCATACCAAGTGAGTTGCCTTGAGGAAGGACATGATCAAGGGTCTGCCTAGAAATCTCAGAGGAGTGTCTACGGTATCCATATAATTAGGCAACTCTATATATGATGTGTGGCCAGAGGGCCAATGTTGGGTGCACAATAGGCAACAGATGCTTAATGTAAGGAAAGACTTAGCCCCGCAGGCAGTCTTTGGGAAGGATAAAGACCTCTACGCCGATTGACTACTCGAGAAGCTATTAAGAGCCTCGTGAACAAGTTTTGTTCAAAGCCCAAGTATTTTGTTATGGGACTAGTCTGGAGTGTTTTTCCAACGCTAATGGAGCTTAAGTGCGCGCGCGAATTTTTGGCTATTCTTCAATAAATTTGTATTGGGTAAAAATCGACCCGCGATGAATCGCCTCGGTCATGTAGATCTTAACGACCGAACACGTATCAACGAGACAAGCGCCGAAGCGATTGAGCAAAACGCCGAAGACATAACACCGAGGTCACTACCGAAGGCGAGCCGTAAGCTGAGCTTCGGTAGCATCCACCTCGGTCAAACAGCGGGTCGTTACCACCGAGGTCACTTATTCGCACCTCGGTAAATCCCCCCGTTATTGCGGCTCTGCAGCCCACTACTTCACCCCTACTAACTTCTTCATTTAATGCCAAGATCGTGGGATGACACATTAGCTGGTAGTGGGGAACGTGGGCAAGGCTCTTAGGCCTATAAATAAGAGTTCATTTTGTATTATGGGGATCCAGAAATTTGTACTGAAACTCTGCCCAAATTTGTACTCACAATCATATATAAAAATACCGTTATATTTCCGCATTTATATCTTTTTTGCGGGTTTGTTCAACTTTGATACGAAGAATTGCTTATATTCGAATCCAAATTCGATTTGTACTCCTAAACTGATTTAGGCCCATACAAAATTTTAAAACGGTAGATAGTCCCCAATGGGCGCGTCCAAAAATGGCTACTGATCAAAATATCCCGTTAAAGTACGCATCAAACCAATAACTGGTGTTCCTGTCACAACCCCTATAAGAAAGCTCTTTTAATTTTAGCCTTAACCGCTAGGTCCTGCCAAGGAATTTGCAAACATGTACCACACTTTAGTTCAAACAATCCTGGCAATATTGTCAAGATCCGCTAGGAATTATGCACCGAAGTATGGCGATTGGGGCTGACAATTAAAGAGCTTTCTTTTGGGGACAAAAATGTGAGTGTCGATAAAATAGGTTAAATTTTACTAGGCAGCCTATTTCCGCTGCCTATTTAGGTTTAGCAATTGTTTACAAACTTTTTGCAAGCGTAGTTACATACTTTTAAAGCATGGGGCTGAAGTTATGTATCCAATTCCAAATTATAGTGTGAAGTTCACCAACGTTGACTGTTATGAGCCAAAGTCAAATGAAAAAGGGCTGAAGTTGGTTTAACGAATATGGATTGAACTTTGAAAGTACAAGAGGGGGGTGAATTGTAATTTTTCTGTCGATACAGTTGACTTAAGCAGTTTTGTAGTCGACTAAGCAGAGTGTATATATATATATATATATATATATATATATATATATATAAACTTAAGCAAATTGTAAAAGATAATGGAATAAGGAAGACAAAGGATTTTTATACTGGTTCAGAACCAAAAGGTTTCTAATCCAGTCCCCTTGGGTCACAAGGGAGTATCTCTCTTATCAAGGCTCTTAGTAACATAGAGTATAAAGGATGGTTTATCGTTCACCACAAACGTCTCTATCACAGATAGTTTTTACCACTCTCTTACCACCAACGTATTGTTTGGTTTATAGCTCACCAAACCAACTTCCGTTGACACTACTATTACCTCTACAAGAAACTCTCCTTCTTTTCTTTTCTAACACTGATCACTCACTTGTTACAGTATTTTTGCAAAGTAAAAGTATGGAGAAAAGTAGACAGTAGAATAGAAGCGTAAGCCGTAGAGCGAATTCTTCTGGAATATATAGGGGCTTGTGAGGAGACAGCACATGATTATGGAAAGAGAGGAAATCAGTGAATGCGCAGATCACGGGAGCTATCTTTGGAGGCGAGATTCTGAGAGATTGGACCCAAGAGATTTGATTCTTGGGGAGGTATAAATACCTTCCAAGAATACAGTTGAGCCTGAAGGAATCAATTCCTTAATCAAAGGGATGCCTTCCAAAATCAGCTGAACGAACAAACTAGGCAGATCCTTTCCTTAGTTGGCTTTGTATGGGGATCCTGCAGTTCACACACATTAGCAACTGAAGATCTTTATTTGTCATAAATCAAAAACATAAGTTCAAAAATCTCCCCCTTTTTTATGATGACAAATAGTTGGTGCACGTTTTTAAGTCGACTCCCCCTGATTGATTGAGATGGAGCACAGCTGACTGATATTCTGAAAAAGAGAGAACAGGAAGCATATGTATAGCAAGGGGAACTCCCCTGACTAAAAGGGACTATTAGCATAGTCAACTAATACCTGCATTCACAAAAGTTTTTCAGGAGAAACTAAAAGTTAACAGGCATAAGACTAAAAAAGCATAACAACATTGTCTTCTCCCCCTTTGGAATCAGCAAAAACGGAGGGGAGGAATCAGTAGCAAAAGAGGTTTATATGTACAGACCCAATTTAAAAACATAGTCTAACGGGGGGCAAGGAAGTAGGTGAGAGTGTTCACAACATTATCTGTCATTCTGTCAAGTTTAGTCTGAACATCATTAGATAGAGTGTCAATGCGTCCAGAATATCGGTGGAGATGGCATCAAGGCGAGCATGAAGCCTACGAACAGCAGCATCAGAGCTTGTTACTGCTGTATCCAGTTTGAGGCTAAATCTCCCCACATCCATCTTGACTTCGTTCACCTCTTCTGCTTCTTTGTCTTCCTGAAGGTGCAGGCTGAGTAGCAGTTCAATGATGTCTTTGACATCCTCTGCAGATTTTTTAGGGGGTAAAGAGGGGCTAGCTGGTCGGGAAGGACCAGCTTGATCACCAGAGGGCTTGACAGCCTTAGCCTCCTTTCTTACCCATTTCTCATCAATATGAATATAGCCCATGGAAGAAAATGCACGAGAATTGTAACAGGCACTCACAGACACAGTTTTCCAAGCAGAGGTATCAACACGATAAAAATGTAAAATTCTAGAAATCAGAAGTCCATAAGGTAGTGAAGCACAGTCAGCAATACTTTCTAGCATATACTCAATTATCCAAGCACCAAGGTCCAATTTTTTGTTTGTTAAAAGACAGTAAACAACCATAGTGTCACGCTAAGAGAGAGAGCTAAGGAATCCAGTTCGGGGCAGCAGAGTAGTACCAACAATGTGAGCAAGAACACACACAGAAAAAGGCAAGTCTAGAGGACCTAAGTGACCATCAGGGATATCATCAGATTTTTCACACAGGCATGCTTTTGCTTGTTCAAAAGTAACTTCAAAATCAGACAGCCAAGAGTTTTTGAAGAAAACAGAGTAGCCAGAGAACTTACAGCCCAAAATTCGACAGAGGATTTTTTTGGTAATTACAATTCGTGTGTTAAGGACCGTAGTTTCAATGCCTTCACTAGGACAAGGACGAAGGTTTGCATAGAAAAATCTTACCAGGTCTTCAGGGACATCAACAGGGTCAGCAGAGAAGAAATTTGTCCATTCTTGATCAGCAAAAATATGTTTAATATCACAGTTGAGAGACTCCAGAAGATCCAAATCCACAATGCGGCCATGAGCAAGGGGTTTTTCCTTAAGGGCTTCCGATTTCTCGTGAGCAGATGAATCCCAAAAATCAAGGGTTTCATCAATATCGGCAAGAGAGAATTCCTTCTTAGCCCTTTTAACAACCTCTGTATCATCAAAATCACTGTGCATGGGCCTTTTCCCAAGTTTCGTATTCTGAGGAGGAGTAGGAAAGTTGGAAGTGGTATTCTCAGAGTGGTCGGAATCAATGTGAAGTGGGGTGGAAGGGTTTTGATTTTTTGGCTTAGCACGTTGGCTACGACGAGCAGAGATTGTGGATTTTTTAGCCATGGGAGAAAAAATGGAGAGTAGGGTTTTGAGAAGACGGTGGTAAAGTGAATCAGGGAAAAGGTCTTTTTAAGAAGTTGAAGAGAGAGAAAGGAAGAAGAAGGTGGAGGATGTGAGTGAGAGATGAAAAGGTGTGAGGGTAAGAGATAGTGATGGGAAAGGGCACTGCAGCGTCAGGGAAGTAGACCGACGTGACTTCTCTGATTGTCTTGGAAAATAAAACATATGGCTGTAATAATGACAAGTAATAATGACAAAGCAGGTGGTTATAAGTAAATATGCATATACATGGTAAGAAATAAAACTGATGAAAAAGAAAAGAAAATATTTTTGGAGTTTTTAATTTTGGAAAAATGAATGCATGCGGGAAAGAGGAAAGAAAAAATTATGCTTTTGAACAAGGATCAGAAATAATTCCAAGTAGATCTCTTAGAGTACAAAAACGATCTTCAAGCAAGGGTTTTGTAAAAATATCTGCTAATTGAAAATCAGTACTAACAAATGCAACATCAATGTCACCTAGTTGAACATGATCACGAATAAAATGATAACGAACATCAATATGCTTAGTTCTAGGATGATCAACAGGATTGTATGATAATTCAATGGCACTAGTATTATCACATAGAATAGAGATAGGTTTAAAGAACAAGTTATAATCAGATAGTTGAGTAGCCATCCAGAGAAGTTGAGTGCAACAATGTCCTAGTGCAACATATTCTGATTCGGCAGTTGAAAGAGCAGTGCAGTCTTGCTTTTTGCTATGCCAGGAGACAAGAGATTTTCCTTAGAAAAAACTTGCACCACTGGTGCTTTTTCGATCAACCCTGTCACCTACATAGTCAGCATCTGAGAAACCAATGAGATCAAAGTGATTTGTGAAGGGATACCACAGACCATAAGAAATAGTTCTAGCAAGATAGCGTATAATTCTTTTTACTGCAGTTAGATAAGAAACTTTAGGAGCTGACTGGAATCTAGCACATTTGCATACAACAAACATGATATCTGGTCGACTAGCAGTTAAGTAGAGAAGAGAGCCAATCATACCTCTGTAGTCAGTGGAATTTACACTAGTACCTTTTTCATCTCTTACCAGATGAGTGGCTGGACTCATAGGAGTTTTAGCCACGTTGGCGTCTGTCATGCCAAATCTTGTAAGCAATTCCTTTGTGTACTTGGATTGGTTGACAAAAATTCCTTCTTGATGCTGTTTGATTTGGAGTCCTAGGAAGTAAGTCAACTCCCCCATCATACTCATTTCGAATTCTCCCTACATTAGGATCTCAAATTTCTTGCATAATTGGGCGTTAGTACTTCCAAAAATTATGTCATCAACATATACTTGAATGATCAAAATATCTTTAGATGTTTTTTGAATGAATAGAGTTTTGTTACTTTTGCCTCTGGAAAAACCGTGACTTAGTAGGAAGGAGCTTAATCTTTCATACCAAGCCCTCGGAGCTTGTTTGAGGCCATAAAGAGCTTTGGAGAGTTTGAAAACGTGGTGAGGAAATTTTTCATTTTCAAAACCAGGGGGTTTATAAATCCATTTAGAAACGCACTTTTCACATCCATTTGAAAGAGTTTGAATCGTTTGAAGGAAAAAAATGCAAGAAACATACGAATGGATTCAAGTCTAGCTACAGGGGCAAATGTCTCATCGTAGTCGACTCCCTCTGTTTGGGAGTAACCCTGGGCGACTAGACGAGCCTTGTTTCTTACCACCTTACCTTCCTCGTTCAGTTTGTTTCGAAAGACCCATTTGGAACCTATGATAGACTTCTTTTTGGGTCTTGGAACCAACTTCCAAACCTCGTTTTTGTCAAACTGATCAAGTACTTCTTTCATAGCTTGAACCCATGATTCATCTTGTAGAGCTTCGTCAATTCTTTTGGGTTCAATCTGCGAGATAAAGGCAATGTTAGAACTTTGAGCTCTTCTGGTTTTCATACATTCCCTTGGATCGCCAATGATGTATTTCTGAGGATACTCGGGATCACTTTTCCACTCATTTGGAATAACAAAGTCGAGATTCTTTGGTTCTTCATCGGTAATTGACTCATTTTCCTCATTAGCCGACTCGGGTTCTTCAGAAGTTTGAACTTCCTTTTGAGCTTCAGTATTGAGCGGTTTTTCTGAGATGTGAGGGTGAAATGGGATCTCGTCTTCATCATCTGTAAAATCTCCTTTCTCGACAGTTTTTAAAGCATCATCAAAAACAACATGCATGGATTCTTCAACAGATAAAGTACGCTTATTAAATACTCTATAAGACCTACTAGTGTTGGAGTAACCCAGAAAAATGCCTTCATCACTACGAGGATCGAATTTTCCAAGATTGTCTTTGCCATTATTATGAATAAAACATTTACAATCAAAGGGATAAAAGTAACTTATGTTTGGCCTTTTACCTTTCCATAGCTCATAGGGAGTTTTCTTGAGAATAGGACGAATGAGACATCTATTAAGAATGTGACAAGCTGTACTTACTGCTTCAGCCCAAAGATGATTTGGGAGGGAGTGTTCTACCAGCATGGTTCTTGCCATATCTTGAAGAGTTCTATTCTTCCTTTCGACAACACCATTTTGTTGAGGAGTGCGGGGAGAAGAGAAATTGTGAGTGAGCCCATGAGTATTGCAGTACTCTTCAAAGATTTTGCTTTCAAATTCTCCTCCATGATCACTTCTAATGGTGGCGATGAAATATCCCTTTTCTCTTTGCACTTTCTTACAGAAAACTTCAAAACTAGCAAACGCATCATCTTTATGTGACAAAAACATGACCCAAGTGAATCTAGAGAAATCATCAACAATTACTAATGCATACTTCTTTCCATTTATGCTAGCCCAAACAGATCCATGTGAAGAAGTTCAAGTGGCTTTGAAGTAGAAACAATGTTTTTGCTTTTTAAAAGATGTTCTAGTTTGTTTACCTAATTGACATGCATCACATACATGGTCTTTAGAGAAATTTAGTTTTGGTAAACCAATAACAAGATCATGCTTTGAGAGTTTTTCAATTAAAGACATGCTTGTATGACCTAGCTTTCTATGCCAAACCCAAGGATCATTAGTAATAGATGCAAGGCAGAGATGCTTACTTGAGGAGGTATTGTCGTTATTCAAAACATAGATATTGTTTTCTCTTGAGCCAGAGAGAACAACTTTACCTTTGTTGTAATGGATGATGCACCTACTAGATTCAAACTTTACCTTGAATCCTCCATCACATAGTTGACTTATGCTGAGAAGATTGTGTTTGAGTCCTTCTACAAGAAATGCATCTTTGATATCACATGAGGGGTTCAGAGAGATGATGCCTATTCTGATGATCTTTCCTTTTGCATCGCCTCCAAAACGTACAGAGCCTCCATCAAAACTTGTGACTGATTTGAAAAGCTGTTTGTCACCAGTCATGTGACGGGAGCATCCACTATCTAAAAACCATTTTCCCAGTTTCGCTCTTTTCTTGTGGAGTCCCTGCAATATGACAATATTAAAAGGTTTTAGGTACCCAAGCTTGCTTGGGTCCTTGGGGGTTAGTGTTAGAGGTGCCAGCCTCGGCTTTAGCTTTTGGCCTCCAAATCCATCTTCAGGATTCTTCTTGTAGCATTTCCTTTGAACGTGGCCAACCTCACTACAATGAAAACATATAGGTATATTTTGAGATTGAGAACTAGAAGAAGTAGGAGTAATGGATCTAGCAGATTTATATGAATTAAAAGATCTATCAGAGTGATAACTTGTGGGCCTTCGAAGTCTGTTTAATTTAATTCTAAGTTGTTCCATTTCTTCTTTTAGAAACTCATTTTCAGTTTCCACTACTTCTAGTTTCATTTCCCATTCTTCCTTTTCTTTAGTTAGCTTTTTGATTAATTTGAGAGCTTTCTCAAGTTCATCAAGAGCTTCATCGAGGTTTTTAGAGTTTTCAGTGCAAAGATCACAACATACCTCATTTGTGTCAGCCATAAAACATACGTTTGCTGCATCTTCAGTTTCAGTATCGGCTGCTTCATCTTCACTCCAGGCTGAGTACGATATGTTCTTTCCTTTCCTTTTCGCTTCTGGGCAGTTGTTGGCAATATGTCATTACTTTCCACATTCATAACAGCGCCCTTCAGCTTTATAGTTGATTTGCTCCTTTCTGAAGGGAGGCTTGCTTTTGCGAAACTGTCTTCTCCTGTTGAGAAGGCCATTTATGTTTCTGGACATCATAGCAAGCTGTTCCTGTATGTCGTCTTCTTCAGCTTCATGTCCATAGTCGACTTCTTCAGTGATAGTGCTGAAAGCTACAACCTTTTTCTTTTCCTCTTGAGTGTTGCGATTTAGATGAGTTTTCTCAAAGGCGATCAAGTCACCTCTGAGTTCGTCATAGGTGAGTTTGTTAAGGTCACTGCTTTCAATGTTGATAACTTTTGGTTGCCAGGATGTTGGGAGGCTTCTTAGAATCTTCCTGATTTGTTGACCGCTTGTGTAGACCATTCCAAGAGCTTTAAGCTCTCCAATGATCTTGCTGAACCTGGCAAACATATCTTCAGCAGATTCTCCTTCTTTCATTTGAAATAGCTCATATTCATAGACAAGGAGATTTATTCTTGTTTCCTTGACTTTGCTGGTACCTTCATATGTAACCTCCAATTTATCCCATATCTCTTTCGCAGTATCACAACTAGAAATCTTTTCCCATTCCTCACCACTTATAGCATTGTAGAGAATATTCACAGCTTTGTAATTCAATTGAATTACTTCCCTTTGTTCATCAGTATAGTCATCCATATCGAGGGGATCCGAGGTTTCAGCTGTCTCATCTTCCTTCTTGGTAGTGGCAATCGTTGGAATGGTATAAGGACCTTTCTTGATGACACGCCACACCTTCAAGTCGACTGACTTGACATAAGTTTCCATGCGGATCTTCCAGTGGCTGTAATGTTTCCCATTGAAGTAGGGAGGCCGGGTGGCAGAAGTTCCCTCTTGCAATAGGGCACCATTGACAACGTGTGCAGACATGATCTTTACTCATTTGCTGTAAGGCAAAAATAAATAAAATGTGAGACCAAGCTCTGATACCAATTGAAAGTACAAGGGGGGGGGGGTGAATTGTAATTTTTCTGTCGATACAGTTGACTTAAGCAGTTTTGTAGTCGACTAAGCAGAGTGTGTGTATATATATATATATATATATATATATATATATATATATATATATATATATATATATATATATATATATATAAACTTAAGCAAATTGTAAAAGATAAGGGAAGAAGGGAGACAAAGGATTTTTTTACTGGTTCAGAACCAAAAGGTTCCTAATCCAGTCCCCTTGGGTCACAAGGGAGTATCTCTCTTATCAAGGCTCTTAGTAACACAGAGTACAAAGGATGGTTTATCGTTCACCACAAAGGTCTCTATCACAGATGGTTTTTACCACTCGATTACCACCAACGTATTGTTTGTTTTATAGCTCACCAAACCAACTTCCGTTGACACTACTATTACCTCTACAAGAAATTCTCCTTCTTTTCTTTTCTAACACTGATCACTCACTTGTTATAGTATTTTTGCAAAGTAAAAGTATGGAGAAAAGTTGACAGTAGAATAGAAGCGTAAGCCGTAGAGCGAATTCTTCTGGAATATATAGGGGCTTGTGAGGAGACAACACATGATCATGGAAAGAGAGGAAATCAGTGAATGCGCAGATCACGGGAGCTATCTTTGGAGGCGAGATTCTGAGAGATTGGACCCAAGAGATTTGATTCTTGGGGAGGTATAAATACCTTCCAAGAATACGGTTGAGCCTGAAGGAATCAATTCCTTAATCAAAGGGATGCCTTCCAAAATCAGCTGTAACGAACAAACTAGGCAGATCCTTTCCTTAGTTGGCTTTGTATGGCGATCCTGCAGTTCACACACACTAGCAACTGAAGATCTTTATTTGTCATAAATCAAAAATATAAGTTCAACAAACTTAAACCCCAATAGTGTAAAGATAAATAATATGTGCACAACTGACTAAGGGCTATTTATGTGGAAATCCTAAACTATAATGCAGCATGCAATATTTGCTACTCGTGCACTTAGGGGTCGTTCGGTTGCGGGTATTAAATATTAATACCCGCACATAACTCAGCGTTAATTTAGCGCAACGTTCGGTTAGTTTTTGTGAAATTTTAATACCCGCATAAAATTAGTGCAACGTTTGGTTGCGTTTTGTATATTCCGCATTATTAATACCCGCATTATTAATACGGGAATCTATGTATTATTTTATGCGGGGTAGAAGGTGGTATTA
Source organism: Petunia x hybrida (assembly GCA_037355625.1). Classification (NCBI taxonomy): domain Eukaryota; kingdom Viridiplantae; phylum Streptophyta; class Magnoliopsida; order Solanales; family Solanaceae; genus Petunia; species Petunia x hybrida. The sequence continues at coordinate 1,380,677 of JBBBVM010000808.1, forward strand.
ATAATGTGGGTATTAATAATGCAGGTATTAAAATTTAAAATGACAAAATTAACCCCCATAATAATAAAGATATTTTAAAATTTTATTTAAGGAATAAATAAATATTTTAAATAATAATATTTTTTGTTAATTTGTAATATATCAGTGATTCAACAAATAATCCCTACGTTATAATATATGTGTGGCTAATACCCACATTATTAAACCCACATAACTAATACCCGCATTATCAATACCCACATTATTAATACACACATTATTAATACCCACATTACTAATACCCGCATTAATATTTAATACCCGCTTAAAAGTAAAGCCAAGCCGAATGACCCCTTATTGCTCAAAATTTTCTAAGTTTTAGCTCCGAAGGTGTCACAACCAATCAAACCGGATTATTATTTATTAGTACCAGTTCTCATCAGATGTGGATCCCTGATATAGGATTTTTCAAACTAAATGTGAATGGAGCTTATCAGGAAGCGACAAATCATGGGGGCGCTGGAGGTATATCTTTAGAAGTCATTTGGGAGACTGGGCGCTTGGCTTTACTAAAAAAATTTATCGTCCTGATGCTCTTTTTAGTGAGGTCTTCGCCCTTCTTATTGGTCTTCAAATTGCCAGGGATCATCTGTTGTTGCCCCTAGTCATTCAAACTGATTCCCGGGTATTTGATAAAAAATTTAGGAAATACTAGTGCATTTATACTCACACTCACACATGTTTTTGGATTGCTGGTCGCTGCTGGAGACGCTTGGTCATCCGCAGATTAGCCACACTTACTAGGAAGTAAATGCATTGGCTAGCTGACAAGCTCGCCCGACTGGTAGCTCATGGCCAATTAATATGTCCAAGACTTTGAAATGTTTTCTTATTCCACCTACTGCTTGTATATCTATTTTAGACAAATATTGTTCTAGCACAGCTGATGATGTTAGCTAGAGCTACTCCCTCTATATACAATGATTTCAATTTAATACTACAGATGTTCTATTAACCCAAAAAAAAAAAAAAAAAAAAAAAAAATAGTACCGTTGTAATCATTCTTAATGACATCTCTTTCTCTCTTGGGAAAGTTGAACTACTTTCAAAATGTTAACACAACCGTTCTTTGCAGTAGGGGTGTGCAAAACCGAACCGGTACCGATATCCGAACCGTTACCGCTACCGATAAGCATAACGGTATCGGTATAACGGTTATTGGTTCGGTAATGGTATAAATTTCTAATACCGATAAGATATCGGTATGGTAACGGTTTCTATATATCATTACCGTTACCGTACCGATAACCGATAAGGATTTTTGAATATAATTTTTATGTATTTTATTTATTATTAGTATATTAATTTATATGTTAAAGTATAAATATTATTGCTACTAGTGGCTATTTGTCGTTACAAATATATGAGGCCTGACCCATTTTGAATTTGTCATTACAACATTCTAAGATGGAGAATGTTGGGGAGAAAACATTGCAGAAGGTGCATAGATGTTGGCGGAGGAAACATTACTGTAAAATGATAATCCCTTGATTGAGGTTGCTAATGTTGATAAGTAATATTAATAGTTGTCTGTTTATGAAAGATATGGATGAAATTTACCTTCTTTTGGCTAATTTTCTTTTCTATAGGTTGTGCTGCTGCTTGTAACAAAAGTTTATAAGTTGTACATTTAAGAGTAAAGCTAATCTTTTTATGTGCTTTTGTGAGATTTCTTATTAATCCAGCAAGCTTTCTTTGATTACTTCCTTTCGTAAATCTGGGTTATTGTGGCTTCGGTATACCGCTTTCCGAACCGTTAACTACCGAACCGTTAACTACCGATAACCGATAGCTTATCGGTACGGTATTGGTTTTACATAATTACATACCGTTAACCGATTTACCGTTACCGATAAGCTTAAAACCGTACCGTACCGTACCATGAACACCCCTACTTTGCAGCAAAAAATGGAAAGATTGTAGAGCCATCTTTTGTTTGGTCAATAACAAGGAGGTTTCGCAATTCCTTTCTAAAGTGTACTCTAATTGTATAGTACTGGTGCACCATGACAGCTTAATACTCGATATATATTTCTGAGTTAATTTTTACCGGTGGTCACTGAACTATTGTTTTATTATCGTAAAGTCACTTTTGTTTTATTTGTTACCCAAAAGTCACTCAACTTTGCTCCGGTCCACTACAAAATCATTCAAGCTGGATTTTATTTAGAACTTGACGAAAAAATGATGTGGCATCATTTCTCGTCAAACAAATGAAGTACAATGTCGAGCGAAGCCATATATTTAAGTGTGCCAAAACGATCATGAATCTCTCCACGTTCTCCAACAAATCCTCCAGCTAGCTAGGTTAGAACATACCGTTACTCCAATCCTTGGTGCTTTTCAACTTCTAAAATAAGAGGATTGAATTAAAGCCTTATGATTAGATCCTTAGTAAATGGAATGGTTCACCAAAAAAGGGAGAGCTTGCCTCATGCAATGTTAGCTAGATATATATGATCACTTCCACACGAGATCACTGAAACGATAAATAAAACACAAGATATTAATTATTAGAGTCATTTCCTTCTATTCAATTGGTAATGATTGGTTTTTAGGGATCATTTCCTTTCATATTTACGCGAATTAACTAGGCACATCATATTCATTATGAAGAAGAAGAAGATTGAAGAGCGATATATGGAATAGTAGTCAAGATTAGAGACAAAATAAAACGATTAAAACTAGGTCAAATAAAATTAAAGAGGAACCCAAGCAGTAGCAAACACTACATTATGTCCTTTCCATGTAAGCACAAGATCTTCTTCATCCCTCTTTAATCCCCAACCAGCTGCATGTTCATCAAGCATATTCTTCACTTCCAAAACTGCGTCTTCACTAAAACCACTGCTCCTGAAATTTGCATTTCTCATTCTTTGCACCCACTGACTCTTTGGCTCGAGCCTTTCGAGTCTTTGTAAACCCTCATGAGCTATCACATTTTCAATTTTCCAACAAATGTCAGCTTCGTACCATTGCCTTTGTTTACTACCTTTCGGAAGAAATGTATCCACAGTATCATAAGGTATCCATAAATAATTAAATGCAGACCTTAATCTACAGACAAGATTATTAGACGTAAAATCTGCATCTTCATCAACTAACACAACAATCGTAGGGTCTATACTCCGAATAGCCTTAAGAAACATTGTACGAAACGAGGAGACTGATGTAATTGATAATGTTTCTTCTGGAATGTAATGTAACATCATGTGACAATTTACTACAAGTGCCTCGCCATTTTCATGACGTATTAGATTTTGGACACGTAGCTGTTCAATTACATTGGAAAATCCATCTGATGAACTTGAAGGAATCACTCTAAATTCCATCATAACATTTCTTGACCTTGCGAAATTTACCAACTTGGCACCTAATTCTTCGTAAGATAGATCAAGCATAGGTGGTAAATCTTCCGTTACACCAGCTACGGTAAGTTTGACTAGTGGTGGTCCTTCTAAACGAGTAGAAATTGCTTCAATAAGTGTAGGAATTTGCATGCAATGAGTTAAACTGAAATCAACAATATGAATAATAGAGTAACCTTCCACAGCTTCTAATATAGCTCCATTAGCAGCAGTAAATCCAAAACGATGCCACGGGGTTAAGTCAACAAAACTTGCAAGCTCTATAATAGAAAATTTGTGAGTGTCCATGGAATAATTGAGATTCGTGGTGAGTAACTTGCACGTCCCAATTTTGGCTGCTCGAACAATGAGAGCACGGAGAAATCCACAGGTGAGACGTTGATTCGAGTCACCATCAGGAGGGGCAATATTATTAAGCACCCATAAAATTTGTTGAGCTAAAGTAGCATCATTACTTTCAATAGCATTGGCACAATGGACTAACAGTTGTTCCATGCAATTTGCATCACCAATGGTTCCTAAATTTTTGGATGTTGGAAAACCAGGCCATGATCTCCCACGTTGTTGGATCTGATGATTATCGTTGTTCTTGTTCATCATAAGATTTGAAAATGGTGAAACTTGGTGAAGTGATGGTGGTAAAGGTAAACTCTCAGTAAATTGCATCATGAGAGAGGAAGGAATTAGAAATCACAAGAGACTAAAGTGGTGATGGCCTAGTTGTCAAGTACTTCCTCCGTTTCTATTTATGTATACTCGAAGGTAAAACATAAAGAAAGATTTTTAAAACTCGTGGTATTTACAGAATCCGAGGAGAGTAGGCAGGAAGAAAGAGAGAAAAAGACTAGACTAATAGTGGTACCTGAACATTATTGGGAAGCGATCCATTATTGGGTTGCTGCTACAGAGAACTTTTGCAATATTCTGCAATGAGTAAGTGATAATTGACTGTTCAACTTTTTGTTTCAAGAGTATTTTTTCTGCCATGGACAGGTAAAATGACTAGTGATGATAAATCTCTATTATCTCTCATACCCCGATGAAATAATACTGCAAGATTAAGTCAATATTGGGAATAAAAGGGACTTCTCATAAAAGCAGCTAGCTAAAGAAGAAACTTTACAAGGCTACAAAATGGATTAATGTTACTGTGTTGTTCTTTATCAGACACAGAGAAAAGAGGAGAAAAAGTGTATAGAAGAGGGAGAAATAGGTAATAAAGAGGACTTATAAGAAAAGTGGCTGAGGCTGGGATTTCTGTTGGATTTTGGTGGCATGTGAAGTAGCCGGCCAAGGAGTTGTCAATATGTGGGAGTTGGGATTTTGTCACGTAATGGGAAAGATTGAAAGTCAGTTAGTTTTGGCTCACTCACGGGTGTATGATCAACCTCAGTACATCATCATCATGCACAAATCATTTTAGTCACTTTATATTCCATATATGCTCACTGTATGCAGTAGAATTATTTGCATATATTCCGAGAATAAAACTTTTGCAGTTATTGGTCCTTTTACTTTTATGTAGGGTAACCTAGATATGTAAAGAATTTAACCAATATACACAGACTATATCAATGCTACTGGAACGAGTGAAATTTTTCATTGCCTTTTTATCGAGATCTGCCGGAATTTTAATCAAAAGAACTGTTCAAACAACTCGATTTCTAACTTTGTTTTGATGGCTTTCGTTTGTAAAAATTTTGTGTTTCCAAGTAACACATATCATCTTTAGCTATTGTAACAAATAACCCGGTCCGTCTTATTTTCAATATCAGATGTTTTACTTTTTATACAATATTATCTGTTTGGATGATCTCATGTATAGTATAAAATATTTCTTTACATTGTCCATATATATATAAGTAGAATTCATACTACTATATAAATATATTGATGGAGAAGTTTCACTCCGTATGTGTGAGCGGTCCACAAATTAAAGTTGCATGTTACTATACGATTTGTCATGAGGGACCTTGAAGTGACCATGGTAGCCAAAAAAAATCTCATGCATCAATGGGATGGATGACAAGTCCTTATCTAATTCAGCCAATTTATAATTCGAACAAATTTAATTCCAGAACATGTAAACTACATAGAGAACGACATAATAAAGAGATTTCATGTTCTTGTGGAGAACCCTTAAAGTACTCTAATGCAGTATAGGCTTGTCATCAGATTATATATATGATACTATCTCCAGCTTTTAAATTCCAACTTAGTTACTTAGAATTTACATGAAGAACTAGACTTACATATTGTTGTTTGTCAACTGAACTTAACAGTGTAAAAGTTTACATCACTCAGTGTACGGAATATAAACTCTGTAATCAATACTTGCAGATTTTCAGACAGACCCTAATGTGTCTACCCAGAGAAACTAGTGTGGGAGAGGAACAAGAAGTTTTGATCAACATGTTTATGAAGGACAGTACTCTTACCAAAAATGTTTACTTAACTCACGCTGCCTTAATTATCTATCAATATCCAAGAAGCCTAGGGTGTTTAGGTGATGGCCTCAAGTGAAACTTTAGTACACTTGCTATTCTTCAACTCCCGGAGTACTATTATAAGTTATTATTCAAATAAAACACATCTTTTAAAGGTGAAAACTTTCTACCTAACACACGCAATATCACAAATTCATAACACTGCTCTCTAGGGAATAAAACTCTCAAAAAACTCATACATCCATCCAGCCCTTTCTCTCTCTCCTCTTTGAAAACAGACATATAAACACATGCAAAAATATCCAAATATGTAAATACAACATCTTATCCAAGTACCATTTCCTGATATCCACCAGAAATATGAACCTGTTCTGGCATGCAAGCGACTGAAGAGGATGGCAAATGGGCATGATCATGTGAAGATCAGATATACACAATTTGGAAACCCCCAAGCTTGAAATTGGGTCCATGTAGTTTTGTTTTTGATTTGTATCTGCCTGCAACCCTGCACGTGATGCCCTTGCTTTTTTCTACTTTGCTCAACTATCCTTTCTCCATCTCAATTGTTCCTAACCCCACCTCAAATAGACTACACAATCTTTGCCACCACAGCAAGAAAAGGAACATTAATTCTTGCCCACGAAGCACCTTTTTGCCCCCACCCCCACCACCCTCTTCATGTGAAAATTAACTATGCATACTGCTTAAAGACATAACCAAGTAGTAAATTAATAAAAGTGTGCTATCTTAAAAAAAAGAATTAATCTTTTAGTTGAAATGGTCGCACTACCTCAAACTAGTAGCTATATCATATGCATAGCAACAGAAACACTTGATACTTTTTTTTTTATTATATATCTTGAATGTTTCTTGTTAATTCAATAATCTGAAAAGGTTTTGAAAAATTAGCATCACATGTAGAGTTTTCAAGGAAGAATTACTCTGGGCCTCTCATATGAGGCTACGTGATAGTCAACAACTCCGGCAGTAAATACTATAAGACTAAAGATGCAATAGAATTTTCCCCTCATGACCTCACTCAAGGAGGTTATTAAGAACGACTAGTTGATGGATTTCTAATTTGTGTGACAGTAATTGCGAACATCTATCCTCTTTACGAACAATTTTCTTACATGCCGTCGTAGGCACATCTTTCTTTCTTACGGAAAAAAAGACTAGAACATCTTGCCCGTATTTTGACTGCCTTATCATAGCTAGAAGATTGGATGGACCACCTCAAAGGTCGATAGAACATTTTTGAAGACCACGTTAATCATTGTTAAAAGGATTATACATAGTCTAGCTAAACATAAAAGGCTTAGGGTAACATAAAAATACTCCAGATAATAAGTTAATATAACTCTAGTATTATTCCATCAAAGCTCTATATGAGCTAGGAGCCTAGGCCTTTGTTATTGCTCATAATATGTAATCAATTCCAATATTATACAATCAATTCCAATATAATTAAGCAATTAAAATTATGCTTACCCTAACAGATAAGCTTTTAGATAATTTTGATCTTGCATAAAAATTGATATTTGATTCTTCCTACTCTCCCTTTAACATGGAGTGCAGCATAATGCCCTAATGCGATGCTACAGATTTTCACTTTCATCTACTAACCAGAAAGCTTAAGCCCTGTACCTTGATTCTAAGCCCTTGCCTTAAACAAGGTACTTTGGCTAAAAAAAATTCTTAACTTGAAACCACTACTGGCTCTTCCAATATCCATACTAATTTTCCAAGTATTATTAAATCTCAAATCAAATTAGGTCCGTGTTTGACGTACGTAATATTCTCAACATAACAAACGTTGAAGCTGCAAAAGACGAAAAAAGGACGACTAAAGAAAGCTGATCATCTTTTGTCTCTTCTTGTCGTCTATCAATCAATTAAAAAAAGACGTCACTCCAAACTTTTCAAAAATCAATAAAACGAAAAGAATTCTAGTTTTTGGAAATGGGATGTACGCAAGCTGAGTATTAGTAGAAGAATATGTGGGGAAGCATATAAGTAGAATCGAGTAAGATAAAAGATTAGAGAAGTTTAATATAAGTTCTTGAGAAATTTTAGGAGGATTCCTAAGCTTTGAGATACAAGGACTAGAAGACACCACGAGCATTTGTTTTGAATTTGTCAAAATGGAATTCTCAACTATCCATGGTCCTTGGGATGTTTTTATTCCTTAAACCAATTAGGACAACAAATCAAACAAAAGAGCCTAACCATGAAAGTAAGGAATTGTAAGTTTGTAACCATGTTCTTAAGATACCCTTATACGTATTTATTTGTTTATTCTTTTTTCTCGTCATTACTTATGTAACACCCACAGAATTTTGGTGTTAATTCCTACTTATTAAACTATTAAATCTGTCTTTGTTTTAGTTAACCAAAGAAGAACTTGCTCAAAAGAGGAGGAGGCCAAAGGAATAGAGACACTGGATCAGATGTTGAGAAAGGTGAGGGAAAGGAAAATTAGGTTTCGGTATTAGTGATGTTTTCATTGAGTTGACTCTTGCGTATATTTGGTGATTGGCAAAGAAAATTGAGGAAATTTGAATAGTTGTATTGAAGATAGCTATTATAAATATTAAATACTTTATTACTATATCTCCTACTATTATAACACAACTAATACTAGTTGCCTAACAGTTTGCTTCTATTCTTCCTCTCAAAGTATTCACGTCGCGTTCTGATGAGAAATTCGGATTTATTGTTGCAACTTAAATTTTGTTGGAAATATAAAATCTTGGAAAAGTTATGTCCTAAAATTCATACGTCATCATAGAAGAAGTTTAAATTCCTTAATGATAAGATTATTCTTTAAAAATCCGTCAATTATTTGTCCCTTGTTTAATTTTTTTCTTTTTTTAATATGTAACATTGATGTGGTTGTTTAATATTTTGATCTGTCCAATCATTACCCAAAAATTTTATACTCTCTGTTTTGAGCTGGCTCATTCTGCTAAGTGACGAGGATATGATTGTAGTGACCTAGGATTTCAAGATAACAATTTGTGAAAATTGAACTATGGAATTTAAGAATCAACTCGAATTACTATTAACATCTTCAACTGATTCAAATGAATTCTCAACTAAAATGATACAATGCTTTACAAATGGAGAACTGAAGAAGAGAAACAGAGAAAGAGGGAGAGAATCGAGAGGAAAGAGATGAATAAGGAAGAAATGATCATAACAAACTGATCTTCTCTCTCATTTCTTAACTAACTTCCCTTTTAATCCTGACCCTTAAGCCTCATTAATCGACTTCTAATCTTAGCCCTACACGTGTCCTCACTTATTTCCATCCTAACTAATCTTTGAACACAGCTTTCCCTTATCGAACACTGGTAGCCACTCCATTACAACCCCCACTCCATCAAAACATCCGTGTCCTCAAGGATGTGAATCAAATTCAGGAAACTTGGCCTTTAGAAAATCATAGTCCTCCCATGTAGCATCCTCAGGTGGAATATTAAACCATTGCATCAACACCTTGACAGCTGCAACATTACCTCTCTTCTCCATCTGTCTTTGCAAGATTGCCACTGGTTTCACTAAAGACTGGCCTTCATCATTGGTAACTGGATATGCAGTTTGAGGTACTATGTGATGTCCCACTTTTTTCTTCAGTAATGAGACATGGAACACAAGCTGAACCTTACTAGTAGAGGGTAATTCAAGCTTGTAAGCCACCTTGCCAATTCTTTCTATCATTCTATAGGGACCGTAGAACTTAGAACTGAGTTTCAGGTTCTTTCTCAAGACTATAGATGATTGCTTGTATGCTTGCAGCTTCAGATACACCATTTCACCTACTGCAAACTCTCTCAGATCTCTTCATGTCAGCAAACAACTTCATTCTCTTTTGATCTTTCACTAGTTGATCTTTCAGCAGTTGTTGCATCTGCTGTCTTGTCACAACCAAATCTTCAGCAGCTGGAACCTTAACCTCTAACATTGGACCAAGGGATAGCTGGGGTGGTGAATATCCATAGAGGGCCTCAAAAGGGGTACAATATAGGCTGGTGTGGAAGTTAGAGTTGTACCACCACTCAGACATTGGTAGCCATTGTTTCCAATGCACAGGTCTGTTAGAAGTCATACACCTTAAGTAGGTTTCTAGGCACCTGTTGACCCTCTCTGTTTGCCTATTTATCGGAGGGTGGTAAGCTGAACTGTACAACAGCTATTTGCCTACTAGCTTGAACAATTCCTTCCAAAAGTTGCTTAAGAATACCTTGTCTCTGTCAGACACAATAGACTCAGGAAAACCATGTAGTGTGTGCACCCTTTTTAGAAAAACTTGTGCCACCTTAGCTGCAGTGTAAGGATGAGCTAGTGCCATAAAGTGTGCAAACTTAGTCATTCAATAGACCAGGGTATTGTATGTGCTCATGCTTATTCCTATGACACACATCACAACTTTGAATGTGCCTAGTGACCATTTCTCTCATGCCAGGCCAATTGAAAATACTTGACAACCTTTGATAGGTTGCATGCTGGCCAGAATGTCCTCCAATAGGTGATTCATGGAATGACTTCAATAGTTTTTGTCTCAAATTTCCAGTAGAACCAATGTAAACCTTCCATTTCTTTTTTAACACACCTCTTGAGTAGTGATAGATGATAGGCCCTTGCTGAACTACTGATAATTGAGATATAAGTTCTTTGGCTTCAAGATCTTCTGCATAACTATCTTGAACCTATTGCATCCACAAGGGTATTGTTGCAGTAATTGCATGTGGCTTCATTGAGGACAACTTCTTGTCTTCTGAAGAGTGCATCAGCCACTTTATTCTCAGCTCCCTTTTTATATTGTATCTCATAGTCAAGACCCAACAGTTTAGTTAGGCCTTTCTACTAAATAGCTGAAGTTACCCTTTGTTCCAATAAGAACTTTAAACTGTGATGATCTGTTTTGATTACAAAATGCCTGTACTGAAGATAATGCCTCCATTTGTCCACTGCATTCAATAAGGCCATGAATTCCTCTCATATATAGATTTTCCCAGTGCTTAGGTGCCAACACTTTGCTCAGGTAGACAATAGGTCTGTTTTGTTGCATCAGTACAACACCAATGCCTGTATGACATGAATCAGTTTCAACTACAAACTCTTGCTCAAAATCAGGAAGAGCAAGGACTGGTGTGGTGGCCATAGCTTGTTTCAAGGATTGAAATGCAGCTTCAGCCTGATCATTCTATTGAAAAGCATTCTTCTTGAGAAGTTTTGTTAGAGGTCTACTTATACTCCCATAGTTTGCCACATATTTTCTGTAATAACCTGTGAGGCCTAGGAAACCTCTGAGAGCCTTAACATTGGCTGGCTTAGGTCAATCTATCATTGCTTGTACTTTAGAAGGCTCGGTAGATACACCTTTTGTACTAATTACATGCCCCAAATACTTTACTTGTGACTGTCTAAAAGAACATTTAGGCTTCTTAGCGCAAAGTGTATTATTTCTCAAGGTCTGAAACACCATTTCCAGATATTGTAAATGCTCCTCCATACTCTTGTTGTATATCAGTATATCATCAAAGAATACCAAGACAAATCTCCTTAAGAAAGGCTGAAATACTTGGTTCATTAGAGCTTGAAATGTAGCTGGAGCATTAGTAAGGCCAAAGGGCATTACTCTGAACTCATAGTGTCCCATGTGAGTTCTGAATGTAGTTTTATATAAATCCTCTTCCTTAATTCTGATTTGGTGATAGCCAGCTCTCAGATCAATCTTAGAGAACAGGGTGGAGCCATAATTTATCCAGGAGATCATCTACAATAGGTATGGGTTACTTATCTTTTATAGTGATGTTGTTCAACAATCTATAGTCAACATAGAATCTCCATAAGCCATCCTTTTTCTTGACCAACAAAATAAGAGAAGAGAAGGGTGACTGACTGTGTTGAATTGTCCCTTGCTGAAGCATGTCTTTGACCTGTTTTTCCATCTCATTCTTCTGATAATGATTATACCTGTAGGGCCTTAGACTAACAGGTTTTGCACCAGGTACTAAAGGAATGGCATGATCAGCCTGTCTGGATGGTGGTAGTGATTTAGGCTCTTGAAAAATGTCATCATAAGCCTGCAGTAATTCCTGAAGAGGTTGATCATGGTCTTGGAGCTCAACATTAGGTGGTGCACTCATCATGATTATATGAGCCATCTTGTTTGCCCTTTTCTGATTAGTTTCCCCATAGCACTGCCACTGATTATACTAAGTTCACCAACTTCTTTCATACCCTGCAGTATCACCTTTTTACTTCCTTGATGCACTGTCACCTTATTCTTTACAGAATTAAAAGTCACAAGATTATGGGACATCATCCAATCTGCTCCAAGTATCATGTCACAGCCACCCAACTTAATCATTCTCAAATCATCTTGAAATTTCATACCTTCCATCACCCAAGTAAACCAGCACAGCATGAATTGCTTATCATATAATTCCCATCAGCTACAGTCACTCTAATAGGATAACAATAAGTTGGCCTATAGCCTGTTTCTTTAATTGTCTGAACATCAATAAAGCTATAAGTACTACCTGTATCAATGAGTATAGTCAGCCCTCTTTTCTTAGTACCCCCCTCTCACTTTGATTGTGTTGACCCCATTATTACTTCCCAGTAAAGCATTCAAATAGACCCCTTCTTGCACCTCATCTTCAACAACATCCTCACCTAATACAGGCCCTTGTAACTCTTCAATTTCTTCATGCTCTTCCACCCACTGTCCAGTTTCTCCTATAATGCAATGCAATTGTTGCAACTTACACTGATGCCCTGGTGTAAACTTCTCCCCACATTTAAAACATAACTTGTTTGACCTCTCATAATCATATGTTTCTTGGCTCAGCCTAATGGGGTTAGTTCTTGCAACTGAATTATATGGCTTTTTGTACTGTACTAATGCACCAGTATTCTTACTCTCATCTTTCTCCTTAGAAACTTCAATTGCCCTTTCTTGCATTCTTTCCTGTTCTACTACATCCTTAAGAGCCTAAGGTTTAGAAAGTTTAATGGCATACTTTATTTTCCTCTTTAAACCCCCAATAAAATGGGACAGGAAATGAGCATCATTAAGAGCAGGGTTTCTAATAATCATTTCAGCCCTCATCTCTTCAAATCTTGTTGGGTAAGCCTCTACAATAGTTGTTTGTTTTAAATTGAGATAATTTCAGAGACCTCCTTTCAGGTTTGACTCCGTAACAGTGCCCTCCCTTGTGGTTTGCGATATTACGATAACCTCCCTTATTTTTAATTTTTTTGTAACAATTCTTTTTTCCTATTTTTCATAAATGTAAATAAAAAATTATTGACTACTTTGCCCTTTTCTTATTAAACCCTACAATTATTAGTTATATCAAAACATTAAATATATCTCATTACAACTACACGATTTATTATAACATACAAGTGTCTGGTTCAATTTATCAAGTTGGGAACTAATCAGTCTTTCACTATCCATTCCTTGGCCAAACAGTTAAAACTATGACTTTTATCAGGCAGCCCAAAAAATTTTCGACAACCAAACATTTCTTGAAGTAGCAAAAAAAGGATCTCCTCTGAAAGAGGTGGTTGACGAAAAAAAGATAAAATCAGGATATGTCCAAGCTAAGATGAAAAATTGCAAGTAAAAAGAGCTAAAATTACAAAAAGTTATCAGGAAAACGAGCTGCAATTGGAGTTGTATATGCTTCTTCTTAGACCGACATATCTAAAAAAATTGAACTTTTTAGCTATGAGGCGACGAAACGTAGTGGGCTTTGGAAGAGGGTAATCAAAACTAGATCTAAGGTTGCATGACGGGTGAAGAGGGATCTAAAATGAGCTTTTGGTTGCACTGTAAGTCCAATTTATCTCTCTTTCACTCTTAATACTCCAATAATGGTGGATTTGTTATATCAATAGATAATTTGGTCCTTTTTGTGGTTCATAGATGGAATCTTGTCTTGCTGGTATTAAATTTTGCATCTTTTTCTATTTTGTGTATTAGTTCTATAGAAAAAACTTTCCCAAAAAATTTGGCAATTGTTGGATCAACTATCTTTCTATTTTTTTTGTTCACTGTTTGAGTTTAAAAGTTATGGGGTTTGTCTCAGTAGTGCTTGGGTTTATTACAAGGCCAAGAACTAACAAAATCATTTAACCAATAGAAAAATCATCTCCAAGTTTCATTTTGTTCACTCTCAACAATAACGAATGCAACCAGAAATAGGTCATTGTTTGCATTAATGCAACTGCAGATTACAAAACTCCACCGTATGGCCCTTTAGGATGAAACCCATCAAAACCAACAAATGGTCTACATCGTTCCAGTAATCCATTCCTTAAAGCAGGAAACGAAAAGAAACATCTCTGAAATTTAGGACTAATGGTAAAGTTAGGCCTGTTATAATGTATCTTAAAAATGCTTCTTGGGTTTGATTATCTGAACATTTCAACATATTTGGAAATGTTTGCATATAACTACTTGTGACTTCCTTCGATCTCTTCTAATGCTTTGTACTTGGTCCTCCAAAGTTGCATCCTATTAGGTGATAATCCATAGGTCTTCATAATTATTATTACAGCTTTGTTAGTCATTTCAGGGTCCTCCCTTAGAATAGCCACCAGTTTTTTTGCAATCCAAGTAGAATTAGTCTTGTCGTTGTTGTTGTTGTCATCATCATCCCTGATGCAACTATACCCATCATTCAAATTTTTTATCTTGTATGTGATTCCATCTGGCAAAAGAGAAGCATGAATTCTCCATGAGCATCTGGGCATTCCACATTTAACTGTGCACCTGGCCTTTTCCTTTTTTATTCTCACTAACTTAATTCCTTCTTGGATAGCATAATCTTTCAATGCAGCCCTAAATGCATCAACCGAGGTAAACAAGTCACCTTTTTCAAGTTTTAACTTTTGAGAAAGGTCATAGGTGAATTTTTTCCCTCTCAATGAATTCCCATTGGGTTATTCTTATCTACATCAGAATCATCATATATTTTATCATCCACCTCAGAAAATTCATCAACTTCTTGATTTTTTTCTTCTAAAAAGAGCTCACCTGGATCTGTATGATAGTCTCCTTCACCTCTTTCACCTGGTGCTACCCATTCTTCATCGTCACTGGAATCATCATTTACTTGTCCAGGAGAAGCAATTATATCTACAGTATCAACGATATTATGTATGATTCTGTTGTCGGCATAAATGTTGAACACATGCTTCAAATCTTCATCACAATTCACATCCATAGTGAGATAAGTATTGAGAATTTCACAAGTCATTGATGTCATACTACTTAAGTTTCCAGGAACATCATCTAGTACTTTCTCATTTGTACCACTCAACGTATTGGAGCACAAGTAATTTGATTCATGAACACCATAAATCATGTGTTCTCTGTTCTTATAGTGAACAATAATATCATGATCTACTATAGGAGGTGTCATCCTGCTGAGGATAAGAAAGAACACACAAACTAAGAACTGTTATGATCTCGAGTGGTACTTATTGTTTGCAAAATTTGAATTTTGACATGCCAATAAAAATATAGTGATTTAAGGTAATTGAGTTAAAGCCCTATTACTATATTTTGAAGAACCCTAGCCTCAGTCCTTACGTACCTGCTTCTGTTTTTTCGTTTTATTGTTGTGACAATAATTGAATCATTAAATCAAAAAAGTGTCAAACCGTGACACCTTAACAAACTAATTAGAGTGAAACATAGTAGAAAAAAGGAATCATAAATCTGTGATGAAGTATTGAAACTCACTAAATAAAAATACCTAATTTGCATAGGCAGTTACATGGATGCAGAAGAATATCTAATAACCTTTCTTTTGCAGATAAGGTGTCCAATGATCTTGCAGCAAAAACTGAAGAGGAAGAGAAATAAGGGAAGACTGGAGATGAAGAAAAAGAACGTGGAACCAGTATTTGTAGAGAAATGATTTCGGAGCCAATTGCGATTTTAGTTTTAAAGAATTTGTATATGATATTTTGATATAATTAATAATTGTAGGGTTTGATAAGAGAATGGCAAAGTAGTCAATAATATTTTATTTACCTTTATGAAAAATGCGTAAAAAGAATTGTTACAAAGAAATTATAAATAAGGGAGGTTGTCGTAATATCGCAAACCACAAGGGAGGGCACTGTTACGGAACCAAACACGAAGGGAGGTCTCTGAAATTATCCCGTTTAAATTTTAAAACTCCTCCACAATATCTTCTAATAGATTGGCCCCAAACATTTCACAAATTTCTTCTTTAAATTCTTTCCAAGATACAACACCATTACTTAACAAGAAAGAATGATGCCAAGTTTCTGCTCTACCATCAAGATACAACACAGCTACTTCTAGCATTTGAGCTTTAGAAATCTTATACAGTTGGAAGTACCTCTCACATTTCCTAACCCAGACTTTAGGTTCAGTACTATTAAAATGGGGAAAATCTAGTTTAGGAGCCTGTAATTGCAAACCTATAATTGTTCCACCATTCCTGTGATCTTGCTGCTGAATTCCACTATTATCTTGCATTGGGTTGGGAAGTGGCCCGTCCCCATGGTTTACATTGTTCACCACAGTCTTCTGCCTCTACTCCAGATTTGCAAATTTATCCATTATCAACTCCAATGTTCCTTGAATTCCAGTTAGGAGTTCATCATGTTTTGCCAATTTTTCATCCATCGACTTCATCCTAGTTCCTTCTGTCATTGTTAACCTTGAACAGCTTGGAAGTTTAGGCTCTGATACTAATTGTAGTGACCTAGGGTTTCAAGATAATAATTTGTGGAAATTGAACTCTGGAATTTAAGAATCAACTCGAATTACTATTAACAACTTCAACTGATTCAAATGAATTCTCAACTAAAATGATACAATACTTTATAAATGGAGAACTGAATAAGATTGAGATAAGGAAGAAGAGAAACATAGGAAGAGGGAGAGAATCGAGAGGAATGAGATGAGTAAGGAAGAAGGATCATAACAAACTGATCTTCTCTCCTTCAGTTTGTTAGTTATACTAACAAACTTTCTTAACTAACTTCCCTTTTAATCCTGAACCTTAAGCCTCATTAATCGACTTCTAATCTTAGCCCTACACGTGTCCTCACTTATTTCCCTCCTCACTAATCTTTGAACACATCTTTCCTTTATCGAACCCTGGTAGCCACTCCATTACAATGGGCAATTACTCATGACTCATGTATTCAATTATGAACTATGAACACATATCTTTCTAAGTTTTAAGATAATAAAAGGATTTGAAATCCGCTTAAGCTCATCACATCGGTGGTCCAAGGTTCGTGGCTGTCTCCAAAAGGGAAGAAAATAGATATATAGCACCAGAAGCAGGAAAACTATACTTAATAATGCAAATAATATTGCAAAGGACAACTCGGTGTCAAAACAATATGTATTTACATAGAATCAGGGAAAATGCCGCACCCAAAGGGTTGTACTCTACGTGACCTATCCTAATACAAGTAATATTGCACATTTTCTTTTTTGGTATAACTGTCAAACTTTTAAAATCTACTCCAAGTTAATCTAGACTCTCGCCCTGTAGGGCCTACATAAATGTTTCCCTTCAATATTTTTTGGTATAACTATTGAGTTTTGTTGTTTAGTTCTTATTGAGAAATATGAATTCCAAAAAAATTCACCACGTGTACCTCTTATCCTTGGTTATGTATTTTTGTCTTCACTTAAGAATGAGCAAAATGGCTTTGGAGGAAACACTTCAAGTTATGAAATGACAACTGTTGCCTCTTCGGGAAGTATCAAATAGAAAAGTGTTGCATGCGAGAATGTGGGAAGAGACTGAACGGGCAAGTGCTGTTCAGACAACACTTCAAGTTATTTAGGAGAATGTGGGAAGAGATTATAGGGCAAGTGTTGCCTATGCAAGAGGGGGTCAAAGTCAAGTGTTGTCAAGTACTGCCTAAGAGACAACACTTACGAGAAAGGGATGGCGGGATGCGGGCGTCATTATAAGATTTTGTAGTAAGTAAAAGTCGCTATTAGATCAATATAACATAATGGAATGTGCCGAGTACTTAAACATAGGCTAGTAACCAATTAATAGTTTTTACTTACTCATATTTTGTCCTACTTCATACTTGTGTTTTGTATTAAATCCTGTAATTATTTTACATAACAAATGTCATATTCTAATCACAACATTTCTCTTACCAACATTAACAAATAACAACTATATATGTCTTAATCTCAAACAAATCGGGGTTAATTATATGAGTCCGTCTCACTATTCATGGTACTTTGTTTATGACTCTTAGTTGACGTTTTCATAAAAAATACAAAAAGTTTCAAATATATCGATATCAAAGAGAAACTGAGTTTGGAATGATTTAGAAAGTTTAATTTCAGTTAAACACAACATAGTATAACTAAAATATTGATATGATTAAAAAAAATTAAAATAACCGGCTGAACTGAACCAAGGATACCCTTATTTTTTTTTCCAAAGGTTGTCATTTGTCTAACAGATTATTTTCTGTTTTTTCTTTCCTTTTAGCAAATTGCTGAAATCGTGTGCATCTTTTTCACCTAAGACTAACTATGTTGTCAGTAACTTTTCTTAGGCTCTTTAATTTTCTTCCAAGCTGAAGGGTAGAAATTGCATAGGGTAACCTGTTTGTGTTGTGCAATTACAGAGCCAAAAAATTCACTTACAGTAGTTGAAAATTGTGTTTAGCAGCATTTTAGGCTACCACAAAGAAGGTAGTTCTGAAACGGTGAAACCAACGGACAACCTGTTGTCTTAAACTATTCTACGACAGTTTTTGTAACCGCTGGCATATTCGATCTTTTTGTGTCAATTTCGGATGTTTTCAAATTCGATAAATTATTATTCGGGGGTATATATGTAGCAATTCATAGAAATAGGATACTATGGCTCGACTATCACAATTTTGGCTCCATAAGAAAACTCTTATATTTTTAGCTATATCGTCAGACTTTTGCCCAAAAAAAAACATTGACAGTCTTGGCAATAGTCAGGAACTTTTGAGCTACAATCTGGCGCCTATTAACAAAATTTTCTGGTTGTCCTTCCGATTGATACTAAAATATAAGAGTTTTCTTATGAAGACCAAAGTTTGACGATGACGCTAGATCCGTCCAGCACGCACATATACATGCCCTACCATGACACATAAAAATTTGATTCATCTATCATTATAGACAGACAGCACTAACAAAGATAAAGTGATATACATATAAAAGAAATTGATTCATCATCTGTAACATCTATCTATCTCGCAATTCCAATCAACCAATTTATTGAGTAACTCTTGGATAAATGATTAAACTAATAAGAGCTGTATCGTCTAACTTTATTCAAAAATAAAACTTTAATTTTTATAGAATCAAAATCAAAATGATTTTCGAATTTGATCATTTCTTAAATTCTGTTAAATTGTAACGAATCCATTTTCAATACTAAAACGAACAGACATATTCTCCAAGAAGTGGATCCCGCTTTAATAGCTCCGAATAAATTAAATATGTGTATTAAGATACGAAGGCTTCTTATTCCACAACAACGAAAGCACTTTTTCACTCTTTCATATACTAGGGGATTTCAGTTGGAAAAGAACAAGGTAAAAATTTGGAAAATTTTCAAAAATAGGCAGTCCACTACCCAAAATTACAAACAGGAGGCCATATTTTTTTTTATGCATAGCACCCCTCCCTAAAATTATAAATTTTAGAACTCCTTCATTAAAAAAAAAAAAATCCTAGCTACCAAATCTCCCCCTCTCCAGCCACTATGCCACCGGCAGATACCCTCCCCCGCCACTGGTGTCGTTACTTTTTTGTATTTTACTGAATTTATGTTGTTTATTGCGTCTAAATAATTGCTTTGGACAAGTTTATACATACAAATCTCCCCCCCAAAAAAATAAAGTATACATGAATATACATAGATAAATGCATCGCAATGAGAGAAATATAAAAATATACATAAAAAAAAGTAAAAGTTCATATAAACATCCTTAATATACAGATTTATTCACTCTCATATACACACTTATACAAATTTATACAAACAATTTTTATACACGTATATAAATTTTTATAAAATTGTATAAACTTGGATAAACTTGCGGCAGATCCTATCTCGGTAAAAGGGTTACAGGTCGGTTAAGATTCGGAAATATGAGTCATTTTTGGTAATTTTCATTTTTTGCTTGTCTTTTTGCTGTAATTATCCCTAAAAATTTTGGTAAGCAGCCTATTTGCGCGAGAGATTTAAAGAAATAAGACACTTTTAGCGTCTCGTATAGTTTGACCTTCATAAGAAAATATATTTTTGTGAAAATTTACAATAACAGGACACTTTTGGCGTACCGTTACAGTTTCGGCCCAATCCAACTATGGCGTACCCGTACGATTTGAAATAGTTTGATTTGATTTATCAAAACTAATAAATTCACTTTGTCAAGCCCAATCCAACTATGGTATTCTACAAATATTAATATACTCACTTTGTAAGCTCAGCCTAATAATGGATTACATGTTTTTTCAATTAAATCAATATGACGAGAAATAAATAATAGATTGTATTTACTGGAAGGAGTGGGAAAACAAAAGAAATGAAGGAGGAAAAAAGTTCTGGAAGGCTAAAATGTAAGTGTGTTTCTAATAGGGTCAATAAGGGCAATGGGTGGTGTCCGCGGGCGACCCCGCTAAATTTATTGCATATTTTTACAGAAATGGGATTTTTGAGCTCTAATGTTTAACTTTTAGATAAGGGGCTAAAATTTTAATTCTATTTGGGAAAATATTAAATATTAGCTATAACTAAGGGAAAACTGCACGAATAGCCGCTTTTGTCAGTGGTCTTTGGTTGGAAACCATTTTTTTTATTGGTTTTGCATGAGAGATGACTTTTTGAAACTTCAATCCTTGTGAGCTGAACTTCATGTCTAAGGTATGAAGCTCAACTTCAGCCCGTAAAGGCTGAACTTTTAGGCATAGATGCATAAACTTCAACATTTGTGGACTGAAGTTGAACATCAATCTTTTGTGGTAGGCTGAAGTTCAATCTTTTGTGGTAGGCTGAAGTTGAACTTCAACCCTTGTGGTGTAAAGTTCCGCCCACAATGATTGAAATTTCAAAAAGTGACCTCTCATACAAAATAAATAAAAAAATGGCCTCAAGCCAAATACCACTGACAAAAGTGGCCTGTGTGCGAAACTTTTACATCACTAAGACCAGTGAGCAAATTTTCTGAAGTTCCAGATAGGGCATCCAGAAATAGGCCTAAAACTGTATCTTACCCAAGATTCTAATTTACGTTTTCACTGGCCTTTTTGTAGAAATATGACACCATAAGCAATGATTTGCTTTTTTGCCCGCACTTAATAGGATTTTTTAAAAATGCTCCTGTTAAGTTTAAATAAAAATAATTTAGACCGAAATACTCTGTCAATCTCTTAGCATGGGACCAAGACTTGCCTTTTGATCCCTCTGCCAACACTTACCTCTGAAGTATCGGCAAAAGGCAACACTTGCCAGCACTTGGTCGTAAGTTCGGCATAAAGCAACAATTGCCCCTTCAAATCTCTTCCTACATTCACCCCATATAACTTGAAGCGTTGGCAAGACAACACTTGCCCGTGACCTTTTTCCTAAAACCAACACTTGCAAATTTGTGCCTTGAAAATAAAGGTATTTTGCTAAAATATTGTTAAACGGGGACAAACTTGTAAAATTGCTTCTTATGGAGGGCAGCCGGCGAATTTTTTTTGGTGTTGACTTTGCTGGTAAGCTTTGAACCTCATCACATGGCCTCTGGCCTTGTAATAGTTATGAAATTTTTACATAAAAGTACATTTTTTAGAAGTTATTTATAAAACATAGCAATATTTTAGCAAAATTACCCAATATAGATGAAGGAAAAAGTTAATTACAAAACATAGCAAAAACATAACATAAGATAGCAAAACTTTACATTCTTTCTCCCATTTCCCCCGATTTCACTTTTCCTCTTCCCATTTCCCCCATTTCACTTTTCCTCCTCCTATTTCCCTCAATTTCACTTTTTCTCCTCTCATCCTCGACCACCTCATATCTCGCTGTATCTCTATGTATCTCAACTACCAATCAGCTCGTATCTTGTTTATCTCAACTACCAATACCTCGTATCTCGTTGTATCTCAACTATCAATCACCTCGTATCTCGTCGTATCTCAACTATCAACCATCTCGTATCTCGCCGTATCTCAACTACCAACAACCTCGTTCGCCATATCTCAACTACCAACCACCTCGTATCTCGTTGTATCTCATTGTATCTCAACTACCAACCACCTCGTATCTCATTATATCTAAACTACCAACCACGTCATATATTGTCGTATCTCAACTACCAACCACCTCGTATCTCGCTGTATCTCAACTACCAACCACCTCATATCTCGTTGTAGCTCAACTACCAACCACCTCGTATCTCGTTGTATCTCAACTACCAACCACCTCGTATCTCGTTGCATCTCAACTACCAACCACCTCGTATCTCGTTGTATCTCAACTACCAACCACCTCGTATCTCGCTATACCTCAACTACTAACTACCTCGTATCTCGCTCTCAACTACCAGGCACCTCGTATCTTATTTTATCTCAACTACCAGGCACCTCGTATCTCGCTGTATCTTGTTGTATCTCGTTGTATCTGCATTATTTTGCACTGTATCTAACTATTTCTAGACTGTATCTAGTTGCTTCTAGACTGTTTCAACATTGTTTCATCCTGTTTGTGCATTGTTTCTCACTGTTTCTAAACTATTTCACTTTTTTTGCATTGTTTCACGTTATTTTTACATTTTGTTTCATACTTTTTCACTAGCTGTTTCACACTGTTTCAGCATTGTATCTCGATTTATTTTCACTATTTTTGCTTCGTATCTAACTGTATCTCGTTGTATCTGCACTGTTTCAAATTATTTCAGCGTCACTTCAAACTGTTTTTTGGGATTTTGCATTGTATCTAACTGTTTTTAAATTATTTCTGCTTTGTATCTAATTATTTCTATATTGTTTTTGCTTTGTATCTAGTTGTTTCTAGATTGTTTCAGCATTATTTCATCATGTTTTTGCATTGTCTCTAGTTGTTTCTAAACTGTTTCAGCATTGTTTCATTATATTCATCTGTTGTTCTACTGTTTCTGAACTATTTTACCATTTTTATAGCATAAATCAAGTTTTGAATTTCAAGACTATATTTTCGAAGGTTCTACAAGTAAACACATACTTCTAAAAATATTCATATGGTCAAACTTTCGTCAATTGTTAGAATAAATTACTAACAGGCCATCAACTCATATGAAATCAGTAGATCATCCAACATTCAGTCGCAACGGAGGGACAAGGCTGCATAAATACACATTAATAGATCTGGAAGGTCAAAACACAATGGCAATAAGAAACATGCCATATGACCTCTTCATAATGATAATCTATGTCGTTTGATAGCTAACAGCTCCGCTTGTTCACTTAATGATCTCCGAGAGAACGATTCGTCCTTAGGATCATGTTTTTATTGGTTGGAGTATTCGGTTTGTTGTAACTTCAATTTATTTAATGCTTTTCTCCTTCACAACACAAAATAATCGAAATATTAAGAAGAAAATTAGTAATATAAATAAAAGTTAGGTCAAATTGTGAAAAAGTACCCGGAGGAGGAAACGGCGGAGCAACAAATGAGCTGGAATAAGGCGAGAAATGAGAAGATGATGCAGAGAGCGCCATGGCTTACCGATTTTGCTATGTTTTCTTCTTTTTGTTCTTCGTCGCCATCGTTGACGGCTGCCAGAGACTTGACGTCGTTGCAGTTTGGTCCATTTTTCCTATTTCCGTTAGTTAACTTTCAAGGGAGAGATCTGGGGGTGATGGTGCTGGGGTGGTGGGGGTGGGGCTGATGCCAATAGAAGTAGAGAGGGATATGGCAGTGATGAAGGCAGCGTCGAGAGGGTGGATCTGTCTCAGCTATGGGAGGAAGAGAGAATAAAGTGAAAGATGATGATAAGGAAAGTGAAAGGACAGGAATCAGGTAGGAAATGTCTTGATTATTGTGAAATATTCTAAAGAAAATAATGTTATGTCTGTTGTAAAACTAATAGTAAAGTAGTGCAAGAACAAGATAAAATATATGAGAGGAGAAGGAAGAACATGTATTATTCTCCAAGTATTTCAAGTGTGTCTTCCATAGAGCCAAATGCGCTCAATTTATAGGATACAAATACATAGATTACAAATCAACCCAAAGGTTACAAGAATTAAGTAGTGACTTAATAAGAAATTAGTGGTCACTTAGTGGGAAAGAATTAAGTAGGAGAAAGTGGGGTAGTAAACTATATGTTACAATTGAATAATGGTGAGTAGTGGTCATCCACACAAATAAATGAATTTATAACACTCCCCCTTGGATGACCATTTAGATGATAATGTGCCTCGTTAAAATCTTACTAGAAAAAACCCGATGGGAAAAAGCCTAGTAAAGGAAAAAGAGTACACACATCCTGTAATACGCCTTTAGATCTGCCTCATTAAAAACCTTACAGGTAAAACCCAAGTGGGATAAGACCTTGTTAAGGAAAAAAGAGTGCAGCGCGTATTTTACTCCCCCTGATGAAAACATCATTCAATATCTTGAAGACGACACATTCCAATCTGGTAAATCAGCTTCTCAAATGTTGAGATTGGCAATGACTTAGTGGACAGATCTACCAAACCATCACTAGAGTGAATTCTTCAGCATTAACTTCATTATTCTTTTGAAGATCAGGACTAAAAAGGAATCTTGTTGAATATTTGTCTCCTCAGTTGTATCTTCCTTTTAGCTGAACTATCCATGCAATATTTCATATAATATTACTGGGATCCTCGTCTTCAAAGAAATACCACATTGTTGCTGAATATGTTGAGTCCTTGATCTCAATCACCAATATTGTCGCATAGTTTCAACCATGGGTATTATCTCTTCATAAATTGAAGATGTAGCAGCAAGAATTGATTTTATAAAATGCCATAACATAGATATTTTACCACAACAAATAAATACCAACTTGATCTCGGACTTTATGGATCAAGTAGATACCATGTATTCTTCTGATGTCTTCGCATTGAGGAAGAACTAAATCTCACCAATAAGCTTATAACAAAAGTTATAACCAGTGGAGTATATTTGGTAAGATACTTCAACGCACCAATTGCATTAAAATATAATATTTCAATATCAAGAAGCTCGCTAACGCGATTTCACCACATGTGGCCGGATTGTTTAATCCGTTTAAATATTTATGAAGCTTCATTGAATAGGTTTCCCGGGAACCTTTACATGCTTCTAGAATCTTGAATCCTTCAAGGATAAATATATTATTGCTCAATGAGCCATATAAAAGGTTGTTGCAACATTCATACGCATATCAAGCCTTTCATGCATTGCCAGACATACAACATACCTGAAGGTGATTGCATCCACCAAAGGATAATATAACTCCATATAATCAATGTCAGATCTTTGTGCCTCAAGTCGTACTTTACATTTAACGACTTATTTTTATCAATATTTTTTTGCACAAAAATATCTTTATACACCATTGGCTTTGCACCTTCAGGTGTTTGGACTATAGGTCCAAAAATTTTACGTCACCCAAGTGAAGTCAATTTTTGCTTGAATGTGTTTTGCTATTTTGGCCAATAATTTCATGTCTGTATTCCAAACAGACTTAAGCTCAAGATCCTCATAACCATATAAAAATTGAGCTTTATAATATATATATATATATATATAAGATATCTTCGACGATAATTTCATATCTCGGTTCTCAATCCGACATAACATATTTAGATCTCTTCACATTCATAAATTTCAGGTACCTGAACCTCTCCTGATGAGGTTTTATGAAGTGTTATGTCGTGGGCTATTTTAGAGCCCTGCCTCCTTATTTTACCATCATAATCATTTGCTCCTTTCCTTTTTCAAGGGTTTATCTTTTGGAACCGAGTAGTCTATCACGCTTCAGACGTGCCTTAGACTCATTGACATAAATAGATTGTCTCACCAGGACATCAGGAGCATTAGCAGCTGGAATATAATTTTTTTTTGGGTCAGTAATGCGTCTGGCAGTGACTTGCATTATCTTTATATGAGAATCATAATCAAATGATAATTTAATTTATTTATTCCTCAGCTGCTTTAATTTCTCCCCCTAATGTTAGCCAAACTAACATTCGTTCCCAACCATATATGGGATCCATCTTTATGTGTTGCAGTGGAGCAATTGATAATATACCGCACATCAAAATTATTAGATGAAAAATATTTGGTTCCTGACCATGAACCAATTATGAGGGAAAATTCATTTTATGGCATGTCGTGCACAAGTGATGCTTTATGAATATACCATACTGCATACCTGATTTAGGTAGCATTGTTCTCATATGCATGGTTTAGCAATTGGAGGCTTTCAATATATGAATCTGCTAAACTTGCTTGCCAACATTATCAAGATAACTTGTCTTGATTGCATAATCTGGAAATATGCTCATAATAAGATTTATTTGAGCAAATACTTAAACTCGCACATGTGACCTTATCATAGATGCATCTACTTATAATAATTATATGGTCTACATGGCGGGTGAATGGGCCCATATTCACATTTTATACATTCCAGAAGTGCGGGGATCCTAATCCCAAATTTAGTTGGTCGAATAATTTATCTATCTTGAGAACAAGCAACACAAAGAGAATTCTTGTAGAATCCTGATTCTTCAGTATATACCCATGCGAATTCTCATTTATATATTTTGTGCATCATATTTGAACCGGGATGGTCAAACCGGTCACGCCAACTCATAAATTTATTCATCTAGTAAACTTCTGGTTTACTATAGCATGGGCTTTGTAACAATAAACTAAAAGTTTATTGTGTCATGCACACACTTATATTTTTTGTAGTACAAACTCGATGAAGAGGCGGGGAGCTTTTCAAGCACATATATCTCGCCCGACATTCTTGTAGTAATATAAATATATTCATATCTTTCAATCAAATTTAGTCTCTTAGCCATTTTGGCAAATGTATTTGAAACTTAACAAGTTTCTTTCGAGACATACTACAATAAATATTTCATCAGTCTCATTCCTCCAGGTAGTAATATTTTGGCTCTTTCGGAGCACTCAAATAGCTTTGTACTACCATATATTTTATTACACCAACCATATGGTGAATATCTCATTTCAAGGAGAAAATCATATTATTTTCTCATGGTCAAATCATTATAGGCAAGATCAATTTCTTGCTTCACTTGCTCTTACGTAATTCATAATAATACATAATTATTGCGTACGTTCTGTATGAGAGCAATGGCCATTTATGCCAAAATAAATAATTACAGTCGGACCTTTTCTAGAGGTGAGCTGTGGTACTTTATCAACCACACAGGGGCACGTCCATATTCATCTTTCTCGAACCTCTTCTGGAGGCGAGTTTTGATATTTTTATCACATATTACCACGTTCACTTCGGTGAATGGGTCTATATTCATAATATTTTTTTTTATGAATTGTCTCATTCACTGCAAGGAATGAACCATAATCATCTGGACTTGCCTCATGCTCATATGATACATTGAAGACATTATTATATTTACCGTTTGAACGGTTACTTTTTGAGAACCCTTATTGTTCTCTTATTTATTTCATAATGATAACTATTTTTTCATCCCTTTCCACGTCCACGTCCATGGTCTCTATCATGGTAATTATTTTATCGTCTTTTAGACATAAAATTATTTGCCTTCTTTCAGACATAAAATATTGTGTCTTCTTTCAGACATAAAGATAATTTTCCTTCTTTCAGGCATATTATGTATTGCTACTACATTCACATATGAGAATGAAGCATTATGTTGTGCTCCCACATTCACCTTATGGAATGGAGCTTGTCTTGCTCCCACATTTATCTTAGGGAATGGAGCATATATTGCTTCCACATTCACCTCTATGAATGGAGCCTATTTAGTGGACGGGCTTCATGATTTTTATCAAAAATACTTTATCTTTTTTATAATACTTTAGTTTGCCTCAATCATCATTATGCCATCAATATCTTATTATCGCAAAAGTGTGTTATGCCATAATGCGTTGGGAGTTGAATATGATGTCTTACCCTTAACCAATGGCATAATAAGCCAAAGTGTGTACATATGATGTGATTTGAAGTACAATACTCAAAGGTACTCATGCTTCGTGTAATTGAAACATAGTACTGTAATCATGTATCAATGATATAACACTAATATATCGGGTAAAGATCATAAAAAAATAAGCATTATTTCTCCGGTCTCCACTTACCAAGAGTGTAAAAGTTTATACCCAACTATAAATCAAAGAAGCTTTCTTTAAAAATTACCACATTTGTTTCATTCCATATATCCATGTGAGAGTAAAATATTAACCATACTGCATAATCCATGTTTGCTCTCACAAGCAGTTTACCTTGAAACATGAGTAGAACTGATCTACAATATCATGTTGCTAGGCCATGCACCCTTAAATTGTCATCAAAGGATAGCTACAAAATCAACCAAACAATGGAAGAATAGACAAAAGTTGTCAGTGCAAGGTTTCCACAATTTAAAGTGGTATAAAACAAAATGAAAATAGGGTACTATTAATTTTGAGATTAACAAAAACCATAATATGAAGGAATTTAGAAACCAAAAAAACTTATCTTGTGTTAGCAACCAGAACGTTGGATTCTATCAATTGCATCATAATTTACTTTTCATTTCTTCTAAATCATGTAATAAATAGAAACTCGTGCTGATAACGTGTTGTAAAATAATAGTAAAGTAGTGCAAGAACAAGATAAAATATATGAGAGGAGAAGGAAGAACATGTATTATTCTCCAAATATTTCAAGTGTGTCTTCCATAGAGCCAAATGTGTTCTATTTATAGGATACAAATACATAGGTTACAAATCAACCCAAAGGTTACAAGAATTAAGTAGTGACTTAATAAGGAATTAGTAGTCATTTAGTGGGAAAGAATTAAGCAGGACAAAGTGGGGTAGTAAACCATATGTTACAATTGAATAATGGTGAGTAGTGGTCATCCACACAAATAAATGAATTTATAACAATGTCTTGTTATTTGAGAAATGTTATTTTTTTTTTTGTAATATACGAGTGTAGGTTTGTATACATGTGTAAAAAAACCTATAGTTATTGCATTTCATCTTTATACCTGTTATCAAGTCCCAATTTAATAGTCAAGATCTACTATTCCAATTTTAATTTCACAAGTTCAAATTCCAAAGCATAACGAAAGGGTATTGTTGCAATCTTTACTACTCTCTCTATTTACTATGAAAAAGAACAAGAACTTTGATAGATATAGTTCCAACCATCAATTTTCTAGCCTGCAAAAGTTATTGATCAAACAAAACTCATAAAAATTTTGAAAACTAACACCAGATCATTCCCTAATATTCAATTTGTAAGTAGTCATAAGAGATGATAATTTGCTCATAAAACTTTCCAAGGGTAACATCGAAAAATTTATTTGTACTCAACGCTTACAAAGCAAATAATATACGACATATGTTTTTCGTTTAAACTTTAAGTTAAACAAATTAATTTTGTAATTTTAGGACACAAATAATCCTTTATTAAGATTCTAGGCGTGATTAATGTGATTGAAAATATGCTTGAGTTAGTTAATTAAACTGTGACTAACCAATAATAAGCCGATTATGAATAAGCAATGGATAATTTAAATGACAACAGAAATTAAATAATAAAATATTCAAAGAAAAAAGAAAGAATAATCTTATTGAGTTGAGTCGTGATCAGCTTCAATTGTGAAGGTTGCTATGCTTTATAAACCAACACTGATAGCAATAAAGAAAAGCCGTAAACTTGTTGCTTTATGAATATAAAGTGTATAATTGCGTTTTTGAATGATTCAATGAGTACAAATAAGGGGACGGGGAATATATGTAGGCCTAGAGCCCTAAGCTCGACGTCTCCTCCTTCCCCATGTCTCTCAACAAGGCTGACGAGAGGGGGGAATAGTTGAGATGATGTGTTTATCCGCTTAAGTGTCCGTTTGGGTTTATCCTACTATTATGGAGGGTCGACTCTAGCTGAAGGCTGATTGAGCTGTCTACGTATCATATGAAGTCATGTTGTCCCCGAATTTCACTCCTGTCATACCACGTATTTGGACACCTGGCAACATATCCAATCCAATTTTTACCAATATAACTGCATGAAAGGAAAAGAAATAATTCTGAAGACAAAGATGAGAAAATCCTTATTGGTAAAAGTTTATACGTATCCAATGTTTATAAATTGATGTGAGAATGTGTATTAAATTATTATGTTATTTCCGAAGACACACCACTTTACTGTTTTAAGGACCAATTCCTTAAAATGTGTTCCTTTACTATATTATATGCGGAATTAAAACTGTAAGTAAATGAACACCCAATATTAGCGTGGAAAACCCCCTTTAATTAGGGATAAAAAAACCACAACCTACTCTTGCAAGCAAGATTTCAACTTCACTATGTAAAAGACTCACTTGGTTACAAGACTACCTTCTTACTAACCTAGGACTAATTCTAATCCTCTAGTGACCTCTTTCACGAACAGTGAAGTTTTTTCAAGTACACGACTTGAACAGAAAAGATACAACTCGATAATACCTACTACAGTTGAACTAAGATTGAACTTTGACAAAACTCAATCTAAGGAACAGGTTCTTACTTAGTTCCCTGTAGCTTCCTAATTACACAAATACTATTAAAACTCTTTCAATGCTAAGACTCGATTCTCTCTGTATTTGTGCATTCTTCAATAGATGATATGCTCCTCGTTTTATAGTTTCAGCAATCATAAAGTCTTGATCAATTAGAACTCTTAAGTTTCCAAGAGTTTGAGTCCTAATTGAACTCTTCACTCTTCACTCAATCACCCGTAATCTCTTAGCTCTTGTCCACTGTTTATGCAATCTTTTCATATCACGTTTAGACCTGCATAATTATCAAGATAAACATTAGTCTAAGGATAATTGATAATATCTCAGCTTAATTGATTTTGCATGAATTATCTGTTTAGCTGCAGTGATTCAAAGGAACATGTCCTTTGGATTTGTTCCTTAGTCATCAGTCAAAACTTCAAGCTTATCCAAGCTAACATATTAGTTATCTAGAGTATGATTTGGTAATATTATGTATAGAAGACATGTCGCACATGTTATGTATTCATTTGAGTTGTATATACATGATAAATTTTGTGTCTTTAGTTCGAGCATAGTTTGCCATATTCTGGACATTATCGTACCTATTCTCCAGAAACAAAGGGTTCGCGGCTCTGGTAACACATAATTCTAGGCCAAAGCACCTATTCTCCAGAAACAAAGGGTTCGCGGTTCTTGTAACACATAATTCTAGGCCAAAACTCTTCATTTTGCATGTTCCCCCTTATAAGTTGTGTATGACATAAGCTCAAATAAAGGATTCCAACGAAGCTAACTATCGATCCAAAATAAAAAAGAAAGTATAGTTACTAATAAACTATATTCATGTATATGGATAATTGGAGAGAGAGTACAAAATGACCTTAAATACACTTGAAGAGGCAGATGTCTCTCATAGCAAAAACCCAAGATTCATAACTTCTAATGGTCGTTTTGTTTCAATAATCTGTAACCATTCATTACTTTGAAAAGTGAAATGGACAACATATGAGTGTGTATGATGTATTTGTGTGTTGTTTTTTGTTAGGAATTATGGCTTTTATTTATATGGTGGAACTTATTTTGCTTGAAATATAAATCTCAAATAAGGTTTTCCATATTTTATAAGTAAAAATATTGAAGTTCAATATTTACAAATACTATCAAAAGCCAGCTAAAAATGGGATTGGCCACCCTCATCCCCGGAGATGTGGGACAAAGGGCAGCTAAAGAAACCCATATAAACATATATTTGTGAGGACAACGACGTCAGATCTATGAACCAATCTCCAATTTTGTGAGGACAACGACGCTAGTTGCCAATTTGCAAGGCAACTTGCACATAAAAATCTAATCAAACAAATTTGAAAGCAGACTAGCTAATGGGACCTTATTTCTTTTTCCATTCCTTATCCCTACGCGAGTCTTGGAGAACAAATATTGCACGTTGAAAGCAATAGACTAGAAATATACCACTTATGTTTTAATTATGTGAGTCTATTTCATTGAATTAGACTTTAAAAAAGAAATTTGAAACTTGTAAATTTACATAAGCAATAATATTTCTATGGCTAAAATGCTTGTAAAATTTATGATTATAGCATTTGCATAACTAAAAAAGCTTCTCATTCAAAGTAAAAATTGATAGTTAGTTAAATTATTTTTAAATTTAGCAAGAATTATTATTTTTTAGACAGATTAAAAAGAAATATACTTACATAACGGAAACAGATATAGTAGAGTAGCTTCATCTTTTACAATACCTTCTTAGTCTATTTTAAAGAAGAATAAACACTAGTACCTTTTTATATTCGAAATATTTGAACTTTAATTTTTTTTATTTTTTTGTTCTTAATAATATGCTCGGATACTATAGGTTGATACATACTTAGGACTACATGTCATATGGACACCTTTAGCGTGTCTATTGTTTTTCATTTGTCCTCAATGCCTATTAAGGTACCATCATATAAAATGAACGGAGAAAGTACTTATCCCACCATACAAATTAAACCACAAGATGGGCTGTCGGCCTCCCCCTTGGACGAAAAGAAAAAAGGACAGTGTTTGTAGAAGCGACTACTGCTGGACTGGGGACAAGCCATACTAATTACTGGAGAACTCCGTTTATTTTGATTAACCTCAAAAAGAAAATAAGAAAAATAAGGGCACGCTTCTTGTGTTAAATGTGGAGAAGGGATGGAGTTAAATGCCTGTGGTTACCTAATTTTTGGTCTAAATTTCTGATTTTCCATGCAAAAAATGATCGTTGCTTAGGTGACAGCGTCGAAGGGAATGATCAAAGCAAATTAATAACTTCTTCATTACCATTCTTTTATTTCTCTGGTTATAACTTATAACTTACATCTGCAAGAAATAGACAAAACCCAAAAATACAAGAAAAATGATTTTGGTGGCATGTGTTGTTATGTGTTTTTTTTTTTTTTGGGTGATGCCAGCTAAGCAGCATTAACTTGAAGTTAAAAGCAAAGACGAGCACAAGACGCTACATTTCACAATGACCAACTATTCAAACATTTTGGGCTAACAAGTCTTAAAAAATGTAGGTTTAATTAAATACATATTTTCCATTAAAAAATCATATGAGTAGTCGGTAGTATCTTTACTTTATTATGTCTGCGTATGCACCAAGAAGCTTGGAATTTGTCGTGGTTGGCCATATATATTCACTGATGAAAAGAACTTCTGGTGATATCCGCGTCACATTTTCTCCTTTTTCTTTCTTGGCTCTTCATTTAGATACACACAAAAGGACATAATGACTTATCACCAGAGTACTATTTAATTCTTTACCCCACCTAACCTAGTAGTATTTCACATATTCCTCTTTACACCCATGTGGCTTTGTTTCTCGCCCTTGGAACACAATACCTTCCTACAATAACAATATCTTTGCACTTCAGTTTCAAAATCATTATCGAAGCTATATGTTTGCAGGCTTCACTTGGAATATTAGGATTTTAATTTGTGTACTATAATTTGACTGATACAAAATTTAAGAAAGACGTAAAGAAGTTTGAAATTAATTTTAAAGAAGTCGTATTAATTAGCATTTTTGTGGTTACAAAGCTTTCAAAATTTATGGTCTCTTAAAATGTTAACATGATACAGTATTTGCTTGGTCGTCATAACAGTTTTTTATATTAAGAATAAATGGTAAGTTATATTATAACATGTTTATCATTTTTTTGTAGGGACTAATAAATCTCATCAAAAAATTTAAGATGTTAAGGAGAATAGATTTTATTTGTTTAATTATCTCTTCGACAAAAATAGCCAAACTATACTGAATCTTTTGAAAAGTACTCTTTATAGTCACTATTAATCGTTTGGTAGACGAATTTGTTTCAAATTATTTGATGGATCTACTATTCTTATTTAAATATATCATTATACTTTAATTTAACGAAGTATTAAGTTTATGAGAAGTTTAAAGGCGGATAAACGTTTATTTATACAAATATTCTTATGATTGATATTATTAAACATTTTTCTTAAGGGGTCTACAAAATTTTTAGAAAGATGTATATGAATCCAAGATAGTACCAATTGACGGTGAACCAATTGATTTAGAGTTGCTTATGTTATTTTTTTTTCTCAAGAGGAACGGAATCAAATCTAAAAAAGAAAGAATTCAAAGAGTTCACACTTAAATGGTTGTTAGAAATGGTCATATGATGAGGATAATATATCTTGGTGGAAGCAGCATGAGAAGCTCCAAACTATGTAAATTTAAGTAACATATACTATGATAAAATGAAAATGCACATAACATACAAGTACTTAGTGGCTAAATGACTTTGGTCAACCACTAAATATAAGAATAGTCGAATTAGTCCTGAAACATGGCGAGTTTTACCATACATAAGATTAGATTATGCATTAATTAATTTAGAGATTAGATTCCTTTTATACCTTGTTGCTTTAATTTATACGGTAAAGGTACGTAAGGGGCAGAAGCTTCTAGGAGACTAAGGTTAAGTAAAACTTAGCTAGGGCTTGGGCATAGATTTGGTTGAAATTTGAAAAAAAATGAATTTTTAAAAATTGAGTTAAAAAGTAAGTTTTAGTACTTGAAATTGTATTTGGACATATATTTCACTAGTAGAAAAGTTGATGTTTTATGAGTTAAAAAAAAAAATCTCCAAAAAATTTATCTCAATCAGTTTTAGGAAATTTGAAGTTCTTGATTTTAAAAAGGGACAGATGGCATAAACAAACGACTTTTTAAAAATATTTTTTCAAAAAATATCACAAATTTTATAAACAAACGGCGTTTTAAATGACTTTGATCCAAGCTGTGTATATATCTTAAATAAAATTTTAAAAAAATATAAAAGTAAATATAACCTCATTATTAACACTTGAGATTGTCGTCCTAAGCCCGGAAATTTTAAAATTCAAATTCTAATAGTTTATTTTAGGGTTAGAATGAAATGATGCTGAATCATGCATGTTAGGAGCAGCATGAATTGAAAACGTAACCAAGAATTAGGTTTTGTGGGGCCATTGCATTTTGCAAACTGCGGCGAGGCGCAGGCAGCTTTGTAACTTGCAACAAGGATTACAGTCACACTACTAAAGAAATAATGGAAGTTTCAGGTTCATGAACCTCTAGTCTCCCTCCACCTTTCCGAAGTATATTATAATATGATCAAGGTGCGATTATAAGTTATACATTATGCTTGCATCAAGCCAGTAGGCTTCATACATTATACTTTTTATGTACGATTTTTTTTTTCAAACTTTACGTGAAATATTTTGTATACCGAATTATCTTTTATATATTAATAAAGATTAGACCTAAACTATACTACGTAAATATCCTTTTAAACATCCATCAGGAAGATAACTACAATTCCTCTTTTCTAAACTTCATGTAAAGAATATGCAGAATATGTACCTATAAGTTAATTATTCTCAAAGTAGAGGGTAAATATGATCATTGGCATTAACATTCTCCCTGGTTTAACCTAGTGCACACCATACAATTTTTCTTTCTATTCCCTGAAAATAAGACCTTTTATAAAAACGTCTAATGGATTACTTACATGGACAGAAACGTCTTTAAATCAACCATATCCAAAAGCGCCTCAACGGGCCGGGGAGGACCAAGGAACAAAGACTCAGTTCTTATCATGATACATATAATGGTCATCATAAAGATTTCTGTAATTAATGTTTTTTATAAATATTAGGCAATTTATAATTGACCAGGAGTACTTGTTAATCAATCCATTCCAATTTATGTGATTATATTTTTTTTATTAACCAATTTCAATTTCTTTGAACTTTTTATCGAGTAATAATACATTTCCAAATTTAAAAGTAGCTTTAATTTAATATTACTCACTTTATACATAATAAAATGAATGATAAGTAATATCTATAGCTCATTTTATATCACAAATTTTAAAAGTATTTTTTTTGAATAAAAAATATATTGTGTCAAGTCAAATTATGATTTAAAAAGTGAAATGATTACAGTAACAAAAATTAAAATAAATGAAGTAAATATTCCTTTTTTTTGTAAAAAATAATTATATTAGTACCGAGTGATGTTTGAGCTCCGCAGAGCAATAGTGCTCCCATAATTGGCCACGATATTATAAGACTAAGATGTTGTTTGGTATGTGTGATAAGGATTATTAATCTCCGGATAAAATATAGGATTAAGTTATCCCGCGTTTGGTAGGATTTTCGAATTTGTGATTAATAATTCCTAAATAGCTTATACCATAATTGTGGTATTTTTTCTATCCCATACTGTATGTGGGATAACAATCCCGTGATTACTAATTTCAGAATTAAATACCAAAATAATACATTTTTCCTTCTTCTAACCTCTTTCTCTAAAGGTCTTTAAGAAAGTCAAAGTTAAATATGGATCAATCCAATAAATCAAACATCTACCCACTAAATAATTCTGTCATTATTAATCTCAATATTATTATCCCATCATTATTAATCCCGAGATAACCATTTAATGAAAAGAGTTCTAGGATAAATAGTCTTATCTAATTACACAAAAAAAAAAAACTATTTTGAGAACTTTGGGATGGTCTAGCCATGACAAAAGGCCTTCTATAGACGAACTTAAATTGATCATTAAATTAGAAAGACAAAAGAAAAAAAGAGTTTTACACTATATACCCATAAAATTAAAAGTATTTACAAGTCTTACCCATTAAAAATTACACTACCCATGAAATTAAAATTATTTACCCAACCTACTCATTTATTACTGTATACCTTTGTTATACCTTATGAGTGTATAACTTTAATGTATACTGCATAAATAATACTCCATCCGTTTCAAAATGATTGTCATAGTTCGGATTTCGAGTGTCAAAAGAGTTTAACTTTGACCGTAATATTTCATATGTCTTTTAAATATTTTGAATTATTAATTATTGTGACTTGTAGTACTTTTTATATAGTTTCTAAATATATAAATATCGTTACAAAAAAACTTAAAGATTATATGTTTAAATTCACATTAAAAATGAATTCGTTTGACTCTCGAAATCCGAACTATAACAACTATTTTGAAACGGATGGAGTAATATACAAGTCTAGCTATGTATATATACCTTTAAGATACACTGCATAAATGATAGTGTACAAATCTATATGGGTATGACATGTAAATAGTTTATGGGTAGGACTTGTAAATATAAAATTTATGGGTAGAGGTGTATAAATATTTTGATTTTGATGGGTATTGTTGTAAACCTTCCAAGAAAAAAAAGTAAGGGACAATGCCGACTCGAGGCTGACATGGACCGTACTCCTTTAATTGAATTGGGTGAAAGAGACGGGGAAACTGCAAAGTTCTTGCTTTCCCTCCTTTCTTGGGGCATGTCCCACATTTATTTAATGTCATCCTTATTTATTACTCCTTGAAGAGAAACACACACATTATATTTGATTCTTCTTTCACAATCTTATGTAAGTAGTAGTATAGGATACTACTCTTTGTACTACGTCTCTTCACGCCCTCCAAAAGCCGCCTCTTTCTTCGATTCTCCAAATCTAACCCCATTTTCCAGGTTTTCACGGCCCACCAATACATATGTACATTACCCACTTGTTGTCCCTTTGCTTTACAATATAACCCCATAATGGTTTATTGCTTACCTCAACTTTGGATAACTATGGATTCCACCAATTGAAAAACAATGTCTATGGACCTTTGTTTCCACGTACTTATTAGACATATCTACCTCATATTTGCGTGTGCCAGTCAATGTTATTGACTACCTTCCCCTAGCTATTTGGAGCTCTTGTCCAACAGATCGACATGCTCCTTTGCAAATATTCTCTTAATTCTATGATCATTTTACACAAGATTCGTAACTATAACACAAAAAACTCAATACAAGTTATATGCAACAAAAGATCCGGTAAAATACAACACGAAAAAATGCTAATGAAAACACATAATAATATCTTTGTAACACATTTTCTTCTATTTAAATTATTCTAACTGGTTAGAAGATTACCGTTTTTGGCACCCACCATGCTAACCTCATTTTATTCTCTTATATTCCTTAACATTTAGTCTGATCAAAGTATAGAACCTTTTACCTTGTGACCTCATTTAAAACGTTTTTTGTTTTAATTAGCTTAACGATGACTAATAGAACACTAGCTTCCAAGTCTCATATAGTATGATGGTGACTAAATGTCATTTAAGTACAAAATCTTATCTAATCTAGGACTTTTGGTAACCTCTAAACCTTAAAGATGATCAAGCATCTTCACCTTCTTAGCACACCATCCCATTTTTTGTCTCATTTTCTTTCGTACTTTATTTACTAATGCCCTTTGATTGACATGTTGATAAGCTTGTGTGTATTCTTTTATCTTCGCTTATGGATATTAGATTAAAAAGTTTGACAAAATCTATAACGTAAACTTTATGGGTTCTACTTAAAATGAATGAATTTTATAACATAGATAATTTGATCTCGATCATCCATTCAATAAAATTGTAACAATTGAAAACAAGTAAATAAAGATGAACAATAATTTTATTCATGTCCAACATTCATTAGACTCATTATGAAACACAAAAATAAAAAAGAACACAAAAGATTAAGGAAGGATTAATCACTAGCAAACTTTCACTTTCCCCTTCTTTCTATTATTCATAATTATAACGAAACTAGAAAGAAGGAAAATCTAGTGCTAATGATTTACAAAAACTCACCAGAATTTACTTCCAGTAATAAACCCTTCCCCATTATGAAAAAAAAAACATAATAAAGAAAAAAAGATTAAGGTTAATAACAATAATATTACAACCTAATTAATTAAACAAGCTGAGTAGTTTAGGTTCATTTATTCCTTGATGATCTCCACTTTCAAAACACGTAGTAGTTCCAGATTCTTCTGAATTCATCGATGGAGTTTCCGGTCGCCTGAGATTAATCTCCGGAGAAGTACTATACATTTTCTGATTAAAACCTGGTGTTAAACTAAGATCAAGATCAGCTAATTGCATTACTTTTGATGCTTCTTCAGGAAACCGACGTCGTTTTTGCATATTTGTTCGCATGTTTTGATTATAATCATGTTGACTATTGTAGATATTGGTGCAGTCAGATATTTCATCTACGGACGCGCCGAGAAACTCGGGGATTGGACATAACGCGCCACCACGGAGGATGGTTTCGACCGCTGCTTGACACACTTGCCAATTGCCTGTCCATAATAATCCTACGGCTCCATTTACTGGATTCACTGTTCTTCCAGCTGCTTCGTATAATAAAGATTGAAACAAAGCTGCAAAAAATATTGAAAATCTTAGTTTAAACAAAAAATAAATGAAAATTTACCATCTACTGTTAAAAATGTAACTTAATTTTACGGTTCACAATTGGTGGATTTAGTGTGTTAAAATACTAAGGCGGTCTATATATTTTACTTATCGTCTATTACCGGTCCTATAATAAAATCTGGATTATGACTTATGACTGAGTAGCATACATTTATTTGCTACTAGCGATATGAATAATCCCAACATATATAAGAACATATAAAAAAAAGTAAATGAAAACATATCATAGAGTGGGGTTGGGGGCGTTATCCTTTAATAAATGAGAAATATTGAGGTAAGGAACAAGGAAGTTGTAAATAACTAGGTTACTATAACATAACATACCAGGTCGTTGGTTTTCAGGGACAGCGGAAATGAAGGACATGAGACCAGCACGACCAAAAAACTTAGCAACAAAGACAGTGGCATGGCCTTGGGATTCAGAAGTTTCGATCCATTGTAAACAAGGTCT
Source organism: Petunia x hybrida (assembly GCA_037355625.1). Classification (NCBI taxonomy): domain Eukaryota; kingdom Viridiplantae; phylum Streptophyta; class Magnoliopsida; order Solanales; family Solanaceae; genus Petunia; species Petunia x hybrida. The sequence continues at coordinate 1,420,635 of JBBBVM010000808.1, forward strand.
AAGAATACAGTTTTCACTGCATCCTTTTCGAAGGACTCGACAACCATTGCAACTCATATTTATTATTCTCCTGTTATCTTGAATATATATTATATATTGAGATTTGGACTTAATTTGTGTATATATATATCAATGGTTACCAGGGCATGAAGAAAGATTGAAAACTTGAGAATAATGTTAGGAGGAGGAGACAAAGGGTACCTATACTTTTGTACCAAGAAACAGAAAACAAGAGGAGAGAAGATATAGAAGAGTATAGGCAAGGGAAAAGATAATGAAGTGTGTCTATATATAAACAAAGAGGTAAGAGAAAGAGTCGGCTTCAAGTTTTTTCTCTCCTTTTTGCTTTTGTTTAATTTTAGACAATATTTTGTGGTACTTATAATATAATACTAGCCAATAGGATTACATTTTTAAATTGAATTCCACTTATCCCCTCAAACTTATAGGTTTGGATAATAATACACCTTTCACCTATTGAATGGAACGGTAAACTCCATTGATCCTAAGCCAGCGGTAAAAAATAAGTTGATCTTTGTATGTATTTTCTTTAGGTCAAAACTAGCTTCTTCCAATAATAGTTATTTTTTTCTTAAAAATCAATTAAATTGAGTACATGAAAGTATTCTAATTATTGTATATAAATATATTAACTATAAATATCATCTAACTGTTATAATATTTGATGTGAGGAATAATAATACCTTATTCATCTTCTGCATGAAATAAGAATAGTCAAAATTTTGTATCTTTTATTTTTTGCTATGATTACTAATGAAATATTCAAAAATAATTAAACCACACAATATGGAACAATGACGTAAAATAGAAAAGTATTTTATGCAAAATTATTGCTCTACTTACGTTAATTTTAGCAGTTACAATAATTATAATTAAATTTTGAAGCTTTATGAAAAAACCTCTATAAAATGAAATGAGCTTCTTAAATCAAAAGAAAAAACTGAAGGAGTAAAATAATATCATATAATACTTCTTTAATATATTTAATCGTGTAGAAAATATATGTTAAAAATTCATCATAATTGAAGGTTATTTTTTACTTTTTGAAAATACATACAAATGATAAACTTATTTTTAACCGTTGATTTTAAGATTAAGGGAGTTTACGATCCCTTTAAAATGTCAATAGGGTATTGTTTCCCAAGCCCAGAAGATTAAGACTCTGTTTGGATGGTTATTACCCATCATTTCATAATGTGTTGCATTGTATAGTATCGTATGGTACTGATCATATTGTGTTGTACAATGTTTGGATAGACTGTATTGTTTACCGTGGTTTAATAATTGAAAATAAGGTAAAGGATAAAATGAAAATATTAAATAATAAGTAAGGACATGATGAGTAAGAAAAATAGGTAACGACGCGATCCCACCAAATCGGTCATTACATAAAGTGACAATTTTTATGGTTAAATAACCATGTATTTAACGATATCATACAATGCTAATTAAAGAAACAATCAAAACAAATGTCGTACTCATGGTAACAATACAATACCATACCATGGGTTACAACCATCCAAACAAGCTGTAAGGGAGTTTGGTGGACTTTACTCTTTAATTTATAGTTCGAGGTGAATGCAACTATAATTCATTTTAAACTCACCGAACCGACCCTTAATTTGCATATGAGTAATTGAATATCTTTTTTTAAGAGAAACAAATGATTTATTTATCAAAATTTTGTAGGTACAATTCTGATGATCCCTTGATTCTTCTCTCTCTAGGTTTTTCTATGATTCGGGGGCTTAAACAACATATTTCTCGAATTAGGATGCTATAGGTAGCATGAAGATGTATTTGATGTCTTTCTTGTTGTGAATATCCCGGACTTATGGGATTTGAGGTGATCTCTTGGAATTTTTGAGATAATAATTGAATATCTCAAAGCAAAGAATAAGTGTTCTAATGTAAGTCAAATATATTTGATATAAAAATTTATTTATTTTATCTATATTTCAGATTATATTACAGTGAGTTAACCATTTATAACAAATAATATCATATTATCCAGATTATCTTATCAAGAGTTAAATTGATCACTTTTATGTCTAATTACTTAATCTGATAATGTCAGAAATCTACGCTTTGTAGGTGCATATTTCTTAACCTAAAAAATTACCCATTATTTCAAGTTTAAATATTTTTTCTTATAAATGAACTTTTTGGGTGCATACGTCTGCAGTTAATTAATTAAATAGAGGTTAAGTTGGGTAAGGTTTATCTTAGGGTAGTGGGTAGTTGAGTGGGTTAGAGGAGAAAGTTGGGTTGTGTGGTTGTGTTAGATTCCAAAAGTATTGGGGCAAAAGCGGCTCCGGGTCTCCGCGGATGGTTGTCCATCAACCGTTGGATTGTTTTTATCTTTTCCTTATCTCTCTACTTTTGGGGATATATTGATATGATAGCCTATCGTAATCATAATTTTATTTTTTCCATAAGAGTACTCAATTATATAGGATGATATTCACAATTTCTATATATTTTAAGAAATTGTGGCGATTATATGCGTAGGGACAAGTCCTCTTCAATCACGAAAAGAAAACAAATAGATAAGCAAGTGGGCAAAAGGGATGAAAATTCATTTGACCGAGGACTCACTAGTGGGGACAATCAAAGACTATTTTTGTAATACTGATAGACTTAATAATTTTTAACGAGTGAAGTGTAGAAGATATATAACTTTTAATTGTTTTTTTTTTTTTTTGGTTGGATTGTTACAAGGTATTCAGAATCCACTAACCTAATTCTTTTTAAGAAGAAGCTCTTCACTTGAAGTTTTTCTTAAAAAATATAAATTATGACTTGAACGCGGTATATCTGGTAAGTGATAAAAAAATCTCAATCATTCTATCAAACTTGATAGTATTATATTCTTTGCAATGCAAATGACTGGATAAGGTTATAATTGGGCGGCTGGTAAAATGATTTCAATAGGCCATGGTTGGTGATATATATCATCTCTACTGGAGATTAGGTTGGAGAGTACTTTGCATGGTGTTTGTCTAGATAGTTTTGGAAAAAGCATTTAAAAAGTTTTTTGGTACTATTTGGTTTTGAGTAATTGACTTGGACATCTATTTTAGATAATTAATGATGTCGCAAAGTGCAAAGAAGGAAGTTAGAACAGCAAAATCTTAGGTGCTAACTGAAAAGGATTCTATTTATCTTTGTGTAACACAAAATTTAATACATATATGATGTATAGCACCTATAAGTGTTGTTTTGGATGGAAAATGGGAGTTGAACAACTACTATGTGGCCCATATGATATCAAAGGTTACTTCATTATTTGATAATATATGGGTAATCTTTTTCTTGTAGCCATTAGATTGATAATCTTCTTTATATGTATAGACAAGGATAATCTTCTTTTATATATCACGGTTAATAATATGACGTGAAGTAATACCAGCTCTAAAATTATTAGTATGATTCCTTTCTTGTTCATAATGTTTAGGCATCGAATCGATCATTTAGACTCCACTTGATAGGTAATTCCAAAATATGGCACAAAAATTATAAAGTAACATTCAAGAAAAAGATAGGATAAATTACACTACATATAATTTTATGAAATTTATTTACCAAATATAGAGATACTTTGATTTCTTTAAAAAAAAAAATAGCGATATTTTTAGCATTTGTTACAAAAAATAGCAAATATATAAAAATAAGACTCTCTCATAAACAAACCCTAGTTTTGATATATCTCTCTCAACCTCTCTAGCTGCCCACCATCCCTCAACCACCACTACTCCTGTCCCCATCACTTTTCCGTCACCGTCGTTACTTTTCCATCGCCACAACCACTTTCCCCTTCATCATAATACTACAACGCTAAAACATATACTATTCTTGAGCTTTTAACAGGTTGCAACACATATATGTTTCTCCATTTTACGGGATGTGTGGCAAGCTATTTAGAAAGCTACTCAAGAATATTAGAAAGTTGGGCACACACAGTCATATCACGGAATGAAGATGTTATCCAAGACAGATGCTACGGTCTAAAATCCTTTTTATGGCTGCAATAAAGAGGTCTCCTCTGAGAGATTCATTATGGATATTGCCATCAGGAAGCTTCCCAAATACTTCCAGATCCGAAGATGTTTTTTTTTTTTTTTGGTTAGTGCTTCCAGATCTTAGAGTTGTAGATCTGTAATTTATGACTTGTATGCCAGTTGTATGGCATTTGTATGCGAACTATATGGCAGATGTATGTGACTTGTACATGGTTTGTATGCTATTTTTATTAATTTGTATTGCATTTGTATCTTGTGTGTTATGCTGGTATGTATGCATGTTAGTTCTTCTTCCCCTTCTTTTATTTATTTTTATTTTTATGGTGATTATAATAGTGGTTTATGGAGTGTTTGGTGGTGGTTTCAAGGTAGAAGGGTTGTATGTCTATTGTTTTTCCATTGTATGTAAGGTGGTATATTTTACATACACTATACATAGAATGGACATAGGTAGTAAACATCATTTGTTTAACTATATGTTGTTGTATAGCACCTGTATATCTATTGTATATATTGTCTATACAATGGAAAAACACTTGGCATACAAGTAAAAAACTTTTAGAAAGAAAAACTTTTTAAAAAAATCCGGTGACCTATGGTAGGTGACGGTCTGCAGGCACGTGGTTGGGGGAAGGGGTAGTGTGGAGGAAGAAAGTAGATCTAGGGTTTTGTTTCCATCTTTTATGTACATTTGCTATTTTTTTATTAAAAAAGTATTGCTATTTTTGAAATTATAGTAATATTGTTATTTTTATGTAAAATAGACAGTTGATTTGTATAGTTGTGTTATTTAGCCAAAAAAGATATTGTAACAAACAATTTAACAGCATAAAATGATTACAAAAAATAATTAGTGCTTAACATCAAATTCAAAATATAATCCACTTCTGAGGAGTTAACTCATTTAAGTAATTGTATTAACTAATTAGTGAGTCAAATTAATTTTGATAGTATTTTCACTAAGTTATATGCAGTAATTTTAAAAGTTGAGTTAATTAAGTTTCAATTACTCTACCAAGTATATAGTTCGAGTTTCAAACTAGTATGATTCATTGTATTATGCACAAACTCTGTGGACACATGCAATTATGAGAAATACGTTCTTGAAAATTTATTTTACATGTTAGGATGGAAGCAAAAGATTTAGGAATCAATTAGAAAAAGCTTGTGGTGTTGATAGGAGTATCAAAATAGCACCAATTATAATCTATTCAAATACAAATTATGTGCCGAATATTATGTCCCATATCGCAAAGATATTGGTCTGTCTTTGATCAAGTAAAGTATATTATAAAGGGAAAGCTTATATTAAGTTATTAACAGCTAGTTTATTTAACATTCTATTCAGGAAACCCATGTTTTTCACTTCTGCTAAAATTCAGAAGACCAGAAGCCAAATCTTCTAGATCTTATTTTCTACTAAGAAATCTAAATTGTCATGTATGTATAATAGTTAAATGTAGCGTCGCAACGACGATTGTCGCAAGTACAGATATGCTCAACTCAGTGTGCTGGTTCACTGAAACACTAGCACATGACAGTCATATGCCACGGCCACTGCCCATCCCTTTTTCATCACTTATCTTGAGTTAACTTACGTGCACCGATATTAAATAGAGTACTCAGTTTTTTGCATAATAAAATCAATTTAATATATTGTAACAAGTTAAATAGATAAAATTCAGATTACCATAATTCATTAATTATGTTCGTGTGAGTTATCTTTAGCTATTTCTTGTCACCTAATACTAATTGTATAATTCTTTTACCCGTCTATTATGGAAGTTACTCTATAATCGGTAAATTGAAGTAACAACAATATGCTATATATATGGTAGTATCGGTTAACTTTTTTAAGTCCGAAAATTCTTCCTTTTGTCCAAACTCCAGTTGTATAATGTGTTATGTTATTGGTTGTCTTATAATGTGTTATGTTATTGGTTGTCTAAAGACCGGAATTTGACTTTATTAGTGTCACAAGTTCGAAATCAGGCACATGAGTTTTTCCTCATGAATCTAATGGTAACACCGTTAATAACTTGCTTTCGTCCTAGCAGGGAGATACTGTCGGTCCCAAGCTGATCGAATATTTTTTATCACGTACTCGAGCAGAAGAGAAGAAAGATTTCTATCTACCGCAATGCTTCTAATTTCCTTTAATTTTAGGCTTATTTTGATCGTCAAATAATTAGTATATCAGTGTTGTGTTCATCGTAGTTTCCATGCATTCTAGCGTTTCATTATTTGGTGTAAATTTCTATCCATTAAAGAAGTCATTTAAAATAAAGAGATCAATTTCATGACAAGGTTGTGAATGTGAAGGAAGCTAATAAAGTAGGAACGGAAAGGCGCAGTATTTGAAGGGTGGAACTTGCAAGGGCCCAAACAATCTGATAATTAACACAGAGAGTAGTAATTTATCTATTTAATTGTTTTAATGTTGTTAAGTGGTCACTAAGGAAGTTAATGTAAATAATAGACTTTTTTTGGTTCAATATGCGCCTTGCCAGTTGACATGCATGGAGCATATCAGAATATCGAATTTCAATTTAGGTAAAGCAGCAAATCGTCCTGCTGATTAGAGAAAGAAGAAAGCACCAAGTTTTCGAGTGATCCCCAACTGCTTGACATGCATATAGTTGATGATGACCACGGTTAGATTTCAAGTAGATTTGAGTACTTTAATCTGCACAAAGACAAATCGATCACTACATTGAATTCCAGCAGCCAAGTTTTGTCGTTGCTCTATTCATGCTGGTGCATGCATGAGTTGTGCCCTTACTAATTTTGGAGTTTTGATTGACTAGCGGCTCGGTCCCTCCATGGAATGACTTAGAGGGCACCGCACAATGACCAGTGGAATTCGTGCATCTGCTGGTAGAAGGTTCAGGTAAAGTAAGTTGTCAGTTTTTCATATGAGTACCAAAGTCAATAAGAGAGGGAGACCCTCACATACGATATTTAAGGTGATCATCTGGTCGAAAATTCGCCCGACTACCAAGGTAGAAAATATCTACTAACATTTCCAAATGGAAGTGTCCCAATCAGGATGCAATGCAATTTATAACCAAACTAAGGAACATGGTGAGTTCATTTCCTTATTGATTGAAGACATAGCAACCACATATGAGATTATGTAATCCTGGAAGAAGAAAAAAGGAGAGTCTCCCAGATAAGTACTAGACGACTAAGTTGAGCCGTTGAGGGACCATCCTTGTGGGCAGACAAAAACAAAGCATTGCAGTGATGTGAAGCCATCAAAAGATATAAGCAAATCCTATAAAGATTTTGATTTGTGGGGTCCTCTACAAAAGGTCTATTAGCTTTTTTTGCCAGTTATTTTCTATTTTCTATCCTTAAAATGATGATAGATATGAAAAATCCAATTTCTTTTCTTTGTTTCATGGGAAAGCAACTGTACTGTTAGTACTAAACAGGTACTCTATTAAGTTATCTAGACACGTCAAGAAAAAGAAAATATGTAATGTCATAAAGCACTAAAGACTAATGATGGTAGGTTAAATCGGTGGTCACAGTGGAATTTATTTTCGATAACACAGTAAAACTTTTTGCATTATTCCCTATGGAGTGGCTAATGTTGCTTCTTGATGGATTAAGATAACCTTTATGTAGGTGCCTGTCATATTCTTGGGAAATAGAGGCTAATAATAAGCCTGATCTGTAGTACTGATTTTGCATCTTTGAAAGTAACTATGTTGGGAGGTCACCCAAAAGCTGATAGTCCAATTGGAGGAAAAATCTTGGCCATACGCTAACCTATCATAAACTTTTAACAAAATGACATGCAAATTGAGGTAATCATAGAACAAAAGTGAAAGAACAAGTTATTCACTCGAAAAGGAGTTTCTTTTATCTTAGCTTACGGCTGATTTCGAACTTGAGAATCTAACTAAGGCTATTTGATCTCGCTTCGATTCCTCCTCTGCTACTAGGAAGCTTTGGATATTGGAAAAATAGCTATGGATTCAATAGGTCCAAGGATGGTAGTACAGGTAGACTTAAAGAAGAAGCCATGGGAACAAAATCCACCTCTTCACAATCGGTGGCACCCCGAGATACCTCCAGTAGCAGAGGTGCACGTTGGGGAGGTGTTCAAGGTTGAGATGGTGGATTTTAGTGGAGGCGGCATAACTAAACAATACACCGCTGAGGATATAAAGCGTGCTGATCAATCTGTTGTAAGCTCCTCCTCGACACTATTATGACATTGTTTTCGCCTTTATCTCTTTTGTTTTATGGATCTTGTAAAACTTACTGTCTCGACTAATCTAGATTTACATTACATGACCATTAAGAAGGTTAACCGATACATCAGGTTAAGGTGGGAGCAGGAGGTCCTACATATCCCACACACCTTTGGGGGTGTTCTCAGCCATTTGTTACTTCTATGAACAGAGCCCCTTCAGAACTACTATAGAATATCCGTGATATGGTTTCAGTATTTCACTTTAATTCAAGCACCACATGTTAGAACAGGGACTCGGCCTCTGCCACCCAAACCTATGCCTTTCAAGTTCTCATGTGGACAGGACAAGCATTCTAACTATTCACTGTCTGTAACCTGTTTCGACTACAAGAGCAGGTTTTCTTGGAGCTATTAATATCAACGCAAGAAGTTCTTTTGATGAAGATCAAAATTTGAGTTTATAAAGAGAAGTTATTTCTTCCCTTATATTAGTTTAATTTGATTGAAATGTCTGGACTCTGGCAGAAGGTTTTGTATGTGAATTAGTGTATATATTTGAAAGCGGTGGTGTCCGGACCATCTTGCCTGCACCTTGACTAATCCAAATACTTACTATCTCCGACTAACACAGAGTAAGACACTGTATTCTTCCATCATTAGAAATTTGTCCTATCTCTCCCCGCCTTATCCAGACTTGCTAGATCTAATCTTTGATAATCCTCTTCCTAGCGATACAGCCGAACTTTTCTAGGTTAGAATGTCATTTTCCTTGGCGGTGAATCCAATAATTAAGCCACACGAATATCTTTGTCATTTTCAAGAAGGAAAACCGTGACCATTACAGAGATGTGATTCCATTTGTCAGCTAGCCACCTTGTCTCAATCAGTCACCTGCTTTCCTTCGAGTTCCATGTACTGAAAGTAAACATGCTACTTAAAAGTTTCACACAACACTAAAAAGTCGTCCATGGCTCCTCCAACTCCAAGACTAGTAATCCCCATAGACCTAAAGAAGAAGCCATGGGAACAAAAGCTACCTCTCCACAATCGTTGGCACCCTGATATACCTCCTGTAACAGAGATTAAAACAGGAGAGATGTTCCGAATTGAGATGGTTGATTGGACAGCTGGTGCCATCCAAGATAATAACTCTGCAATTGATGTAAAAACCATTGATCTTTCCACTGTAAGTTGCATAAACTTATACCCCCAGCATAGCAAAAACATTATGATAAAGAACGTTGCTCAGTAATACCATCATGACTCTCGAAGTCATGTGTGATAGCAACACAAAAGTAATGGCCGTAATAAATTGAAATCACTTATCATATACTAGCTCTTTTTTGTAGGTCCATTATCTCAGTGGACCAATAAGAGTTGTAGACAAAGATGGAAAGCCAGCTGAACCAGGTGACCTTCTTGCTGTTGAAATATGCAACTTGGGGCCTCTCCCTGGAGATGAATGGGGGTTTACAGCAATATTTGACAGAGAGAACGGTGGAGGATTTCTAACAGATCATTTCCCATGTGCAACAAAAGCCATATGGTATTTCGAAGGAATATATGCTTACTCACCTCACATTCCAGGTAAAACTGCAGATCTTCTCCTAAATATATCCTGCATAAATATACGAATAGGATACTAATTAGATGTACTGGACATGCAATCTCGAACAGGAGTAAGATTTCCTGGTTTAACTCATCCTGGAATAATTGGAACAGCGCCTTCAAAAGAATTACTTAATATCTGGAATGAGAGAGAAAGGAAGCTTGAAGAAACCGGTCCCCAGTCTCTGAAATTATGCGAGGTCTTGCATTCAAGACCATTGGCTAATCTACCATCAACAAAAGGGTGTTTTCTTGGCAAGGTATGATCACTTGTAATTGAAACAGAAACTGAAAAAAGATTCACACACTCCCGAAAAGAGTTTTTTACCCTGTTAAGTTAAACCTAATCTAAAAAGGAAGAGAAGACATTCTTTATCAACGCACTGCAGCATGAAATTAGTGCATCCAGTAAACAGAAACTAATCCAGTCATAACAAGATGACGTAACCAAGAAAAGAAAAAGAAAGAAGAACGAACAACCAACTTCAGTATTTCTGTCAACTTATGATTATATGTAGATTCAAGATGGAACTCCTGAGTGGAATAGAATTGCCAATGAGGCTGCAAGAACAATACCTGGACGTGAAAATGGAGGAAATTGTGACATCAAAAATCTCAGCAGAGGTTCAAAAGTATATCTTCCAGTATTTGTAGAAGGAGCAAACCTCAGTACAGGTGATATGCATTTTTCACAAGGTGATGGTGAGGTAGCTTTTTGTGGGGCAATTGAGATGAGCGGCTTCCTAGAGCTCAAGTACGTTCCACAACTCATTTAGCAATAAATGCTCATGAATAAATGATTCTTGCTGCCTTCGTAGTGAAAGTCCCTAGTGTTTATCCTTTACATCAATCAGCAAACTCAGGAAATAAAATCATTAGCCTCAATTTGTTACAAGTAGTATCAAGTGACTCTGATACTAGGCTTCACTTATACTGTGGTTTTTTCCCTCTGTCACCCCCTTTCACCACAACCTGAAAAGCACCACCAGCTTTTAACTTTTTATTTTCATCAGCATGAGCACAAGAGGGACCTCCTTAAGCACCATCCCTTTTTGTATCAAGAGATTTTCATACTGTGCGCTACACCTGTGTTTTTAACAGTAGACCTATATTATAGTAACATATTTCATTTTTCTTGTGATCAGGTGTGAAATCATTAGAAATGGAATGGAAGAATATCTCACTCCGATGGGACCCACACCGCTACATGTGAACCCAATATTTGAGATAGGGCCTATGGAGCCAAGATTCTCAGAGTGGTTGGTGTTTGAGGGCATTAGCGTAGATGAAAATGGACGACAGCACTATCTTGATGCCAGTGTTGCATACAAGCGTGCTGTACTAAATGCAATTGATTACCTCTCGAAGTTTGGTTACACAAAGGAACAGGTATTAAAAATCTCTCCCAAAAAACTATATTTTTGCGACATATTCTCTAGAACAGATAACATAAAACCTCCAGGAGAATAGAGAAATATGAGTAACTACGAACACTATTTATTGTTATGACCGCAATGATGTTGGCGGCTATCAGGTGTATCTTCTACTTTCGTGCTGTCCCTGTGAAGGAAGGATTTCAGGAATTGTTGATGCCCCCAATGCTGTTGCCACCCTTGCCATTCCAACTGCGATTTTTGACCAGGTACTAGAAGTTCTCATGAGTTCAATCTTGATAAATTATAACAGTTGCAGCAACAATAGAGGTGACCGTCCTCTAGTGACTCCAATCTGTCAAGTTGATATATCTTCTGGGCTACTAAACACGGAAGTTTAAAACCTAGAGCAGCATGAAGCAGGTGGAAGGCACATACTAAGTCAAGACCTCTTCTAGGAACGCCTAAGTTAAAGTTGCGGATAGACCTACAACCTATAGCATAGTATCAGTAATTAGAATTTGAACACTTAAACCTAACATAATTAAATCCTGGAATCTCTTAGTAGCACATGTAGATAAATTCAGAGAAACCAGTTGTGACAAGATAAAAACATGAGTATGAATATTCCTCCTGCTTATTGACAACAGATGGACAAGACAAACAAATGGAAGAAGTAAATGGTACAATATTGAGTTTTTTTCACCATATTAAGCTCAAGGCAATAGAGCAGCTCCATAAAAGTCAATTGGAATACACGAATATAGGAGGAGACCAAAGATGAATGAGACCAACAAGTCAATGTTATTGTTCAATTTTATGTCCAACATTCTTAAGAAATATTCTGCACATACAAACTCTGGACATAACTGAGTTTTCTAAGTTTTGGACTCGTCTCTAGGCCTGTTATGTCGCTTCTCTCAGATTTAACTAAGATTTGGACGTGTCTTTAGGCCTGTTATGCTGCATCTCTACGACGAACTAGCAAACAATGAACTTGTTTTCTCCAGTATCCTCATCTGAAACTAATACTAATACTAGCGGCAGTAGCAGCAAGCATTTTTTTCATGTGGCTATGTTTAGTTTAAACATATCCTTATTGGATTATCAGATGCAGCTTGACACATCTTTCCTTATTCAAAGCAAGCAGTCTAGTTTGACATGATCTTATCACATGACCATGAGCGAAATTCCTCGCTCAAGTGTCCACTGAAACTGCATTATCCAGGTAATAAAGAAGATAAATGCATGCAACTGAAATCGATTTAAAAATCCATCTTAAAACCCTGATTTCTAAGAAATCAATTCTTCTATTGCCAGTTTTCATGAGTGGGAAGTTCTGGTATATTCCAACAGAATCAGTTGCTTGATGCAGGATATTCGACCAAAAGTCAACAAAGTGCCTCTTGGGCCAAGACTTGTGAGAAATCCAGGAATTCCGCAATGTACATATGACGGAAGCCTGCCAATCACCAAAAACCCTTGCTCCAATAACAAGGGAGGAGCTGCGATATGAATGCTCTTTCTTGAGCAGAGGATGTGCATTTATATCAACATTCGACTGCAGGAAGATATGACCAAGTTGAAGGATTACTAGACCTAAACAGCTAAAGAGGTATACAAGCTCATCTAATATGTAATACCTCAGTATCACCAGTGAGACAATTAAGTAGTTCTCAAATCGTGATGCAGAAAACTTAATAGCAGGAGTAACCATCCTACTATTGCTACCTTTGTAAAAATGTAAGAGTTAAGAAAAGTTTCTTAAGCACTATAAATAGGAATGTTTAATGTGCCTTCCAGCGGTGGTGTAGCCAACCAGGTTTAGGATAGACAATCGTATTGAAATATTTTCACCATAAAGAATCATGGACCATTCATATGCAACAAAAAACACAGGACAAAGTGAGGGCCAATTAAGCAAAGGTATGCATATCTCCAGCCAAGATTTACCATTGAAGAAAATAAAATATCCGTGTAGGTTAATTAAGAAAAATAACAAGATTGGAAGAGGTTAATTAACTGCTATTCATCCTCTGTATAAGAAATGTGAATTCACCACTAGGAGGGACAAGAATCCTGTATAATTACTGCACCATTGCACCTACACATAAATGACAATTCCCTGGACACCAAAAATCATTTGAATGAACACAAGACTGCAATGGAGATGGAGCTTATTTCTGTACTTAATAATAAATAGAGAGCGTCCTATGATGTTGAAGAGACGGGCATTGTATACCAAAAGCCCATAACCAAAGATCCAGTTCCACGCTCAACACCTGGAGAGGGAAAACGAGACATCACATTCAGTGAAAATAAAATTCAAACAAAGAGATGTGAAAATTGGTAACTCGTTTTGGAAAAAAAAAATGGGAATAACCAAGTAAAGGAATTTGAGAAAGGGGAAAGTTGCACCGGAGTCCAGAAGATTGATGACAGATTTATATTTTGCAACCATAGCTTTTCAAGTCAGACTAACCTTTACAACAGCAACGACCTTTAATTAATTATTGGTTGTAATATGAAATCTGGTATAGAACCACAGCCCATGTACAACCTACCTTATTCATTGCAAATGTAATTCACTTTTCTATTTCTTCTTGTACTTTAACACTAAATCTTAATACCACTTAAGAGGTTAACATGAATACAGAAGTGACTTAACTGGAACTCCTTAATTACAAGCTTAAAAGCTAAACAGTCTTGAACAAATGAGAAAAGCAAGTACACTACTGACGGGGAATTGTCTTCCTTTTTCCATATAACTTGTCTAGCAAAAAGCACCTAAACTTTTGGAGCATAGCAGCTCTCAATTCAGTATCAAATGGCATAGACAAACGCATTGCTCAAGGATGATAGACGTGAAGAAGACAATAACTTGGAGTAGCACAAAAGACCCAACTCTAATCGTATTGATGATTTCTTGTTCCAATAGGCAATAGCGGGATATTAGAAAGTCAAAAGACCCATATAGAAGTGGAAAATTATTAACTCCAATTAGTATAATTTTTAATCAAAATCCATCAATGATCTAACCCCACCAATATAGATGGCCAAGATTTCAATAATATCAGCTGCCTAACTTCAAGAAAACTAAAAGAATGATTTTTAATACTGCAAATTAGTCTATTCCATGAAGTCTTCTATCTGTGCAAATCACAGAAGATTCGAGATATTGTTGGTTTCTTACGTGACGTAAATGGGATATACTAACGCAACAGATAGAGCAGTACTTCATTCAACCCTGCCAATAAGAGACACTTAAGCTTAACACATGCCAGAAATATACTCATTCTATTAAATCGGCTTTTAATTAAGCAGAAGTTACGAATCACCAAATCTACCACTGAAGAAAAGAGAATATCAATATAATAGCAATGAGAAAGACCAACCTGCTTCCCAGTCTTTTTACTAATCAACTCCTTCATTTTCTCCACAGCATAAACAGAGGAGGCTCGGAGTTCTACCTCCTCCTCACTGCCTGAGACAATTTCAATATTTTTCTTGATAATGCTGTCCAGGGATGAACTATATCTCAGCACTCCAAGCTGCTGAAGGACAGCTGGAACAATATAATCAGCGAATATGGTTATTGAGCTTATGTCTTTAAAATCACCATATCCTTGACCCTTAAATGCACCCCATAAATCAGCAGCGAAAATTTGAGCTCTTTTATACAAGAAAATCTGGTGGCCTTTGTACACCGTGTGATCACGGAAGCCTGCAACAATGGACAAGGTAAAAACATATATTGTCAAACTTATCATTGGAATAAAGATTAAATGTGACATAGAAAGAAAAGCTTTAGAAACAAAGATACCAGGGAAGTGGCGTGCGATAAGAGCTACAAGATTTGCAGCTGATTTGTCGCAGGACTCCACAAGTTTAGACGCCTTTCCATCAAAACTCCTCTCAAGCTCAAGCCCAACCTTAGCCATGATTTGAATGAGCTATTAGCTTACTAACAAGCTTAAGAGATCACATAATTTTTATTCTCAGCAAATTATGACCTACTGGAACATTAAGAGAATGCATATAATTTACAACAAATTATTATTCTAAACAAATTACGACCTACTGGAACATTAAGAGAATGCATATAATTTACAACAAATTACGGCCATCTGGAACATTAGGAGAATAAGTATAGCTCCAAATCAAGAATTAAAAAGTGTACCTCATGCAATAAGCGCACCCGTTCATCCTCCAAAGGCAGTGGTCTTGGCCAGTTCAACATTTTCCGCAGTTGAGGACCTAAATATTGGTGTTCACAATGAGATCATATTTGGATCGAAATTTACAGGGAAAGGATACAAGATTTCAGAGCTTAAAAACATTCAAGACATTTGCCAAACTACATATGTCAATTGTGGGTTGCTAAAGACTTCCCGCACACAAACAGAACCTATGATGAAGGCTCTAGTCTTTTGTAAATCTCATGCGGCATTCTGCATCAATTATAATCATTTTCCATTTCCTTATTTAACCTTGAGAATGAGGATCGAATTACAATTAGGAGGTATTATTTTAGAGATATTAGACTAGGATTTCT
Source organism: Petunia x hybrida (assembly GCA_037355625.1). Classification (NCBI taxonomy): domain Eukaryota; kingdom Viridiplantae; phylum Streptophyta; class Magnoliopsida; order Solanales; family Solanaceae; genus Petunia; species Petunia x hybrida. The sequence continues at coordinate 1,436,421 of JBBBVM010000808.1, forward strand.
CATAAATATTTTGTCAAGATAATGAGCTGCTTCAACAAGAAAAAGAAGATTTTAATTTTTAACAGAAGACTCAGATGTGATTACCATTGACCTTACTTCCAATAGTTTTGTAAGAACTTTGAACTAAATGATCACAAAATAATACTTTAGGACATATTCAATGACTCCCAATTCAGGAGTTAAGGCATGCCCCTTCGAGGATAGTTTAGTTGGTCGAAAGGGATTCGATATTTTAATAGAAGAGCGAAAATCATTTGCATTCTTAAGAGACCATGTTTTTATACAAATTGAGTAATTGTTCAATGAACGTCCTTATACAAATGACCCATACACCATATAATTTCTGGAAGTTCTTACTTCCCAAAGTGCATGATGGATACTGTCACAGGGGCGGTTTTTTACGACCGATTCTGCCGAGGTTTGTCCCTGCGAGGCAGCCAAGTCCCACCTGACACAGCCGACTTCTATACTTAGCCAAATTTCAGTCTTTGGCTTAAGAACGTTTTTTATAACAAAGGCAGCAATGAGAAACAAGCAACACAAACAATTTACGGGAGAAACTCTCAACCAATGTATTTATATAACAATTCAAATACAATGGATCGACTTCGACTTCGTCCTAAGCCAAAAACACAAGTCGTTCAAAGGCTTTTCTACTTGGAACACACTTTTACAAACCCTCACGTTTGTTTCTATGTTTCCCTCGTCTATGCTTACTTAAAATGACTGAAAATACATGTTAAATACAAAGGGGGACTGCCTAAGGCAGTTACATTGGGGTTGAGGCGTGACTGGCACATGCCAGGGATGTTTTGACACCATCTGCACACGTTTTGGCCCACGTCGCCCACGTTTCCGCCCATTTCTCGGCGCCCAAGTTCTGTCAGCGCCCGCTCACGTGCAGCTCACGCCTGTGCGCACATGCCTGCGTGCTTGCCCTTGTCTGCGTGCCTTGACATCAATTCTGCACCCATCGTTTGGCCTTGGCGCTGCCTGCGTGCGCTCAATGCCAATGTCATGACAATGCCCGTTGCCCACTCATGCGCGCATGCCTTGCTCAAGGGCCATGCGCCATGTCTTTGTCACCTGCTGCTCCACCGGGCAATCACGTTTCAAGTGCGGTCCACTACATGTAAAACAGCCACTAAACTTGCCGTTTTTCTCTTTTCCCTTGGAAGATTCTGCATATCTTCCAATTTTGCACCACTTTCATCTTCAACATTTTGAGTATTTCCGCTCGTTCCATCTCTGCCTTTGTCTTTCTTGCCACTAGACTTAGACGATTCAGTAAGGTCATCGTTCAGATTGAAATCACCCAAAGCATCAGCCGCTGCAATGGCCGTTGAAAGGCTTTGCATATTCTGCCTTCTCAACTCCAATTGCGCCCAATTTTTCAGTCCACTAATGAAATAATGGAGCTTGTCTTCTTCAGCCATGTTCCCAACATTCAGCAACAATGAAGATAATTTCTTCACATATTTCCTTACCGTGCCACTTTGCTTTAGCTTACGCAGCCCGTACCTTGCAACCCAAGATGAGTTTGTAGGGAGAAATTGCCCCCTCAACTCGTCCCACGAATCAATCTTAGCCAAGTCCGCATTTTCCACTTCTACTACTCGTGTTCGCCACCAAACTTTAGCATCATCACACAAATACATTGTTGTGATCTTAACTTTTTCATTGTTTGGAACATGAGCGGCCTCAAAGTATTGTTCCATATCCCAAAGAAAATTTTCCAATTCCTTGGCACTTCTTGCACCATTATAAGTCTTTGGTTCTGGAATTTTTACCTAGGCACGATCATCATTTCGTTGGACAGTTCCACTTAAAACCCTTCGTAGCAGCAACACCTCTGAACGTAGATCTTCCTTCTCCTTGCGTATAGCTTCAATTTCAACCCTCGAATTCTCTCTTGAGGCAGCAAACTCAGCCTCTATTTGTGCCATTCTCGCAAGAAGACAAGCAAACTCACCCGTTTCAGAATTTTCCCCATGCTTCAATCTGCTCCACCCATTGGCGAAGCTCTGCATTGGTTGTGCCACCAGCCATCTTGTTTTTCCGCTATTCGTTCCCTTCGTACTCTGATATCAGTTGTCACAGGGGCGGTTTTTGACAACCAATTCTGCCGAGGTTTGCCCCCTGTGAGGCAGCCAAGTCCCACTTGACACACTTGACACAGGCGACTTCTATACTTAGCCAAATTTCAACATTTTGTATAACAAAGGCAGCAATGAGAAACAAGCAACACAAACAATTTACAGGAGAAACTCTCAACCAATGTATTTATATAACAATTCAAATACAATGGATCGACTTCGACTTCGTCCTAAGCCAAAAACACAAGTCGTTCAAAGGTTTTTCTACTTGGAACACACTTTTGCAAACCCTCATGTTTGTTTCTATGTTTCTCTCGTCTATGCTTACTTAAAATGACTTAAAATACATTATAAATACAAAGGGGGACTGCCTAAGATAGTTACATTGGGGTTGGGGCGTGCCTGACACATGCCAGGGCTGTTTTGACACCATCAGCACACGTTTTGGCCCACGTCGCCCACGTTTCTGCCCATTTCTCGGCGCCCAAGCTCTATTAGCGCCCGCTCACGTGCAGCTCAAGCCTGTGCGCGCATGCCTGTGCATTTGCCTTTGTCTGAGTGCCTTGACATAAATTCTGCGCCCATCGTTTGGCCTTGGCGCTGTCTGCGTGCGTTCAATGCCAATGTGATGACAATGCCCGTTGCCCACTCATGCGTGCATGCCTTGCTCAAGGGCCATGCGCCATGTCTTTGTCACTGCCTTAGCCGTCTTGCCTTGGCCTTCATGCCTTGGCCTCGTCTTAGCCGTTTGACACCCCTGCCATGCCATGGCGTGCCTTCACTTAGCTCACCCTTTGACGTATCTCATCAGCCACACATAAGCCAAACACTTAACGTTGCTACCCGCACCGTTTCATGCACAATGTCTCCCACACATAGGCCAATAGCAAGGCCATCATGCCAAATCCTTGCTACCGCCGTGCCATGCCGAGTTTAAAAATCAGACGGCTAACAGATACCAAGTAGTCTAGTGCCTCTACAAGAAGGCTTTTTTCGAGGAGGGGTTTGGGAACAGAGGCATGGTAGAATAGAATCCAGAAGAAAGAGTCAACAAACAGACCACCTTACCAGTATATTTCTGTAGACGATCAGCATCAAATGCAGACTTGTCATTTTCAAGAGTAACCTTTAATCCAGATGCCAAATGATCATAGCTCAGGTCCTCATCTGCAGTTATATGTAAGCAAATAGTCAACAGGCCATTGTATATCAACAAACATCTGGAAAAAAAAAAAGCACTACGGTTCCGTATTACAAACTTTCTTGATTGACATTTTAAGGATAAATAGTTAGAAGATGTAATGTATGTTACCTAGTATTTTCTGAAGTTTCCTAGCACTAACGTCCATCATGCACCAACCCCAGAAATAGAGAGCAACAATTTCTCTACATATCAACCGACAAATACTTCGGTTATCCCTCATGGAGGTATTACAAGGAACGGAACATGCATCTTTCTGAAGAACCAACAAAAATGGTACTCTCTCTGGTTTAGTCCGTTCCAAAGGTTTAAACGTCTAACTTTCTATTTTACACTTAATGAGAAACTTTTATAACCTCAAAAATATTACGGCATGTCGAAGACCACAAGTATGAAATGTCTTATCAGGGGCGGACCCACAAGCAAATTTTTGGTGCCTTGACCTCGGCACAAAGTGTATATAGCTGTTAGCCTGTTACAAAATATTAAGGAAACAGATATAAACGATTACCGAGCACCCATGAAACAAGTCTGATAGGTGCTTTGTTTAATGGGAGGGTGCCGGAGGCTTTGCTACTAAAGGGTCAAGGGTTTAAATCTCACTTGGAACTATATTTTTTAAAAGGCAGATTATTTCTTCTTCTCTACTATTATCAAGCACCCACAAACTCAAAATCCTGAGTCCGCCATGAGTCTTAATGAGTCACAACAAATGTTCTGGCATGTCTAACACAAGTAACAAAAGTCTTCATTTCTTTCTTAAACTCCGTGTCAGTAAAGTAAACAGCAAATTCAACTTTATTACTATAGACAAAGAAACTGATTTGAAGACAAAATAGAACAAGATTAAACCTTTGCCAAGTTACAAAAGTGTTCACAGCTACCTTAATGGCAAAACTTATTGAAGTACCTGGCCAAAAGCAGAAATTCAATGTGTCCAAAACTAGTAAGTACTGAACAGTGAGTGGCCCATTATCAAAATAGTGAATCCCTTCAAAGTCCCACTCCACTTTCGGTAATGTATTTTTCATAGTTTCAGCAACCTTCTCAATGCCTGCACAAAAACACATACCAAAATGTAATCTTTATTTTAAAAAACAGGGCGCTTTAAACCACCATTTAATATTACTCTAAATAGAAAAAACAGAGCATTATTATCGACACGGATTATTCATACAACCAACGCTATCTAATGATACCCTCGTGGGATATCACTGAGTATGTTGTTGTTGTTATTATAGAAAGGTAATGCTTTTTCTTATGACTGCATACAATTGAAAACTCATTAGATAATGAGCCCACACATACTACCATTCTCCGGTTAAATACTAGGCTTTTATCTGTAAGCAAAAAATTTGAACCTCTAACGCGTGTAGAGGCGAGTTAAGACAATACCAATAACTTTGGCGCAGACTCTATATTTACGTTAAATATTTCACTTAATGTGTATAAATAATCTATCCAGAGCCAGTAAGCAGAAAGAATTATGGTACTATATAACTCATAAATATAAAATCCTGAATCCGTCTCTCAATATGTGCATAACTGACACATCACAAACTGAATACTACATGCATTGGAGTAATGTAAATGAAAAAAGTGAATAAACCTGATAAATCAACGGTAACATGAGAGGAATGAGTGGAAACCCAAGCTGTGGTAGACCTAACTTCTTCCATGGCGGCACAAAAGCCGAGAAGATTATAAAACCCTAGGAGTAGTAGCTAAAAACAATGGAGACAAGAAAATTGAAGACCAGTGGTTTTTTGTGCCTTCTGAAATTTCGCGCTAAGCGTTACGTTTTTGTGTTATTCGTTAATTAATGTTTTTTCAGTCCTTCTAAGTTCTATCCTTTTTCCTTATTTTGTGTTTCTTAGAATCTTGTACTTGGAATACTTTTATCTATTTTAAGAATTTTTTATAATAATTAAAAGGTCAGTCGATGTACAATGCATTTTATGCTCATGAAAGATTTGGGAAAGACCTGCACATTAAGAATGTGACTATCGATGATTGTTCTACTGCTCGAATTCATTATCTATAAATTACACAGAAACAACTTTACCCGTTGTTTTAAAAAACTCACCTTTATTTTATAAAATTAATAATAAATTTTATTTTTTATAAAATATAGAATATATAAGACCACAATGTTTTAAAAAAAAAAAGTGATATGCTGTTGAGAAATTTCCGGTATATTCTTTAATTGGGAAGTTAAAAGAGATGAAAATGGAAAGAGCACGTTTCTTTTCCTCAAAAAGTTATTTTTAGATTTGGTTCTTCCTTTTTTCTGTCACCGACAAGGCCAAATGGGGAACGCTAACATAATTGACTACTTTACGTGGTATGTCCACATTCTTTCTAATCATGTTTTTCTTTAAAAAGGAAAAAAAATATACTTTAGCAATCCTAACATTTTAAAGCAATTATCCTTTTGGTTGGTGAATTGTATTGTCTATCCTATTATTGCAATGCCTAGCTTAATTGGCACGGATGTTATTTATGAACAAAAAATAACTACATTTTCCAACTGAGAATTTTTTCCATAAGAATTAAATTAGAAGAATGTAAGAAATAATATATGACTAGCTATACTTTAATTGTTTTTCTTCTCGCTATGTTTGTCAGATAAATGCTCTTGGAGGGGCTTTTTCTTGACAGAGAATGTCCTTCTCTCTCTCTCTCTCCTCCCTTTCTCAATGTTTATATTTTTTTACCGATTACAGTTACTCCTCCAACCAACACCATCACCGTCGTTCGCCAACGCCGATGAGCCCAACGTAAGAACACTTATCTCTCTATCCTCCCCCTCCTTCCCTCTCCTCATTTTTTCTGTTTGCCCAACTTCACGTGCCCTTCCCCTATACCACTGCACCCAATCCAGCATGCCACTGCTGTTTTACGGCCAACTCCAGTTGTATGAAACAGCACCAGTAATACCTAGTCATCATTCTTAAAACTTCTAAACTTTGCTTTTTTTATGCTTGAGATACCTCTCTATTGTTTTTTTTTTAGCTGCCATCTGCACCAAGGCTAACTTCCTCCGGCTATCTAGCAGATCCAGTTCCACTTTTATAACTTCCAATTCCACTTGCATTACTTTTTTATTTGCTTTTTCAATAGTATGAGCGTACCGGAAGCTAGATTCACCAACCTCTGCAGGGATCAAAGCATCCATCCTATAAACTAAAGATAAAGGGGTTTTTTTCTCGTGTTATTTTTCTCCGTGGTTCTATTCACTAAAAACACTCCAGGGAGTTCATTTGGCCAAGCGCAGTTTGCTTCCTCTAAGTCTTTTCTTTAAGTTTTACATAATCACTCTGTTTGAGGACTCTGACTGTCCATTCATACTCGGGTGGTATAGCGTCGATACCACCCTTTTAGTCCCTCATTTCCCAAGGAATTATGTTACTTTGGAGCCAATGAACTGTGGATCGTTGTCACACATAAATTCCCTTGGGTCACGAATCCCACTACAACAAATGTGATATTTAATGACGAAATTTTTAGCTACGATTCAAAATTCGTCACTAATTAATCACTTTTCGTGACGAAACTTGCATTTCATCTCTAAATGCATTAGCCACATAATTTTAGTGACGAAATTCAAATTGTGTAGCAAAAGTTTTGTCTACTAAAATTTCCCTCCAAAAAAGAGAGTTGGCGCCTGTTACTACCTAATGTTAGCCACAAAATTAAAGTAATCAGCGACGCATTATTTTGTCATTAATGATCTATCCATTTTGTGACAAACCAATTTTTCGTCTTATAATTAAATAACATTTGGACACGAGAAAATTTCGTCACAAAAAATATAATGCTTCAATAGTGACGCTTAAAATATGTAGTTAAATAGTGCAATCTTTTGCCACAAATTTTATATTTATTTGTGACTTTAAATTTCTGTCTCTAATAAAGCGAACAATTAGAGACGATTATTTTATTGTCTCTATCTACCCTATAATTTAGCCACAAAATTTTATATTTATTTGTGACCTTCATTTTTGTCACTAATAGTTCTAACAATTAGTGACAGTTACTTTAATGTCTCTACTTAACCTACAGTTTAGCCACGAATAGTTATATTTATTTGTGACCTTCATTTTTGTTACTAATAGTGTTAACAATTAGTGACGATTACTTTATTGTCTCTGTTTAGTGCTACCAATTAGTGATAGTTACCAAGTGCGCCAATCCCAAATAAACTTAGTGCGCCAATCCCAAGTGAGAACTACCAAATTTACACCGCCCTTTACTCTATCAATGGCCGAACTAAAAAGATGAACAACTGAGTTCTCTCCTAATTCACCTAATTCGACAACGGAACCTAAATTTGTCAATGCGTCCGCTTTCCCATTCTCTTTCTGGGGAATCTGCTCCGCTCCCCATTCTAGAAACTTGGACAAAATTTCTTTCACTTTGGTCAGGAGTTACTGCATCCTGGGCTCACGAGCCGTAAAGTCCCCAAGTATTTGTTTCACCACTAGTTGTGAATTATTTTTCAATTCGATCTTCTCTACCCTCAATTCTTTAGCAAGCTCTAAGACTGCTGTCACAAACTTATATACGGCTTCGTTGTTTGTAACTATGAAAAGCCTAATATAGTTCGTCGGACTCTTTCTCCAGTAGGTGCCACCAAGACCAACCTAAGTCCTGAACCTTTAACATCTGAAGCCCCATCTGTATCAAACCTCAGATACTGGGCCCTTCGACATCAGTTCTTTCTTCTCCGCCTCGGCAGTATTTGGGCACTAAAGTCTGCCACGAAGTCAGCTAACGCCTGGGATTTAATGGTTGTGCGAGGTTGATAGGTAATATCATAATCGCTCTGCTCAATTATCCGCATAGCCAACCTTCCAAAGAGTTCAAGCTTATACAATATGCTCCTTAATGGGAAGGTGGTGACTACAGCTATAGGAGGGCATTGAAAGTAATACTGTAACTTTCATGCAGCAACTATTAAAGCAAGTGCCAATTTTCCAAATGAGGTGCCTGGTCTCAGCATTGCATAGTGATTTGCTGACATAATAGATCGAATGTTGCTTTCCTTCCTCCTCTTGGACCAGAATTGCACTCACGAACACTTCAGACACCATGCGATAAATTAACAAAGTTTCTCATTCCCTTGGCTTTGCAATCAACGGGGGCATTTGACAAGTAATGTTTCAAATCTCTCACTACATGTCGACATTCCAGAGTCCATTCAAAGTTTGTGTTATTTTTTAAGACTAAAAATAACTTATGGCATCGCTCTGATGACCTTAAGATAAATCTGCTCAAGGCTGCATTTTAGATAGTCAGGTGTTGTGCCTCATTTATTCCCTTGAGAATATCCGGTATCTCTTCTATCGCTTTAATCTTTTCCTAGTTGGCTTCTATTCCCTACTCGGATAATATGAAGCCCAAAAACTTGTTGCAGCTCACACCGAAAGCACACTTCAGCGTATTCACCAATTCTGAATCAGATATATTGAAATTGTTTTCTGAGGTTCGGGGCAAGTTTGGCTTATTCGAAACCAAAGATAGCTTGGCGCCATCCCTTCGAGCTGAGTTGTTGTTTCTGTTGCCCTTATTTCTCAACCTTTGTATTACATGTTGTCTCGGGGGGTCATAAGGCTCGAATCTGGATCTAGAATTTCCTCTCGGTACCTCGTTTTGTCTAGATGACTCGAAATGACTTCTATATCCGGAACTACGATTCACAAACTTGATCTCCTCATCCACTCTAATCTTCGAGCAAGTTATAGTGTGTACATCATCCCAAGTCATGGCTTTTCATTATTGCAAATTCTTCTTCAACTCAGCGCAAGCCTCCAAGCTATCAGTATTCAAGTTATTGGTGTAAGCCAAATCATCAAGTCATCCTCCATCAGAGGCATGGGCATCTGTTCAACCTCTGCTTGACATGGAAGATGTCATCCTTCTTCTTATGAACCTTTTGGGCCCCGATATGCGCTTTGATGTACAAATCAACCAGATCATCAAACGACCCAATAGACTCAACGAGCAAATACATATACTAGTTTAAATAGCATGAAGTCAAACTCCAACTTGCTCAGGTCATTCCCTTCGCCATCGCCGTATATTCGGTGATGTGATATGTGGGGTCGGACGTACCGTCGTACTTCTTTAACAACTGCAACTTGAACTTTTTGGGAATCAGAGCCAGGGCAACTTCCCGCTTGAATGCTTGTTGCTTGCATTTAGCAATATCTATCAACTTAAAAGACTTTGGTGCTCCAGGAATCTGTTCTTCAAACTTAGCCTCGAAATCCTTTTTCCATTTTTCTAACTTGTCTAACGAGACGCTCTGTTGAAGTGCAAGAGTTGTCTCAACCACTACGGGATTAGTCCCCAACCCCCAGACGCGGGTCCATTTGAAGGTCCCCGTGTTACTGTGTCCTGAGGAACAAAAGTCGGAGTGCCTCCTGTAGAAACCACGGCTGGAGTGTTTATAGGCATGAGACTCTTAGAGAGTACATGTAATGAATTGTTTACCCGCTCATTTATCTTTGCCTGCTCCGCCATGGCTTCGCGAGTTTGAACCATGAAATCCCTAAGAAATACTTGTCAGGAACCGGCTCCTAAAGTACTTGTTTCTCCCACATTCGTCGAGGGGATTTGCTCATGCTCAAAATGAGCATCATCGGTAGTTTAGTCTCCACAATCTTATGGCCCAACGGGGCGTGTTTGTTCTCTAATGTTTGATTTTCGGTGTTGCCTTTGACCATTTTGAAGGATGGAGATGCACAAACGGGAATGAGTATAGCAACCTTGGAACAATATCTGATTGGGGGGTGATAGGCAGTAGATAAGCACAACTCCACACCCTGAATTTGAAAGAATTCTTGCAAAAAAGTTAATGATAAAAACAGGATCCTTGTCTGAAACTATAGAGGTTGGCATTCCATGGAGCTTGAAAATGTTATCAAGAAAGGCTTGGGCTACTTTCGTTGCAGTATAAGGGTGTGAGAATGCTACAAAGTGCCCATTAGGGCTGGCTAACGGTCCGGTTCGGTCCGGGACCGGTACCGGGCAAAAAAAAATTCAAAACCGGAGTGGTACCGGTCTACCGGTCCGGCCCGTGCCGGTTATATAAATTTGTGCCGGATCGGAACCGGTTCCGGCGACCGTTAAGCCGGTCGGTACCGGTCCGGTCCGGCCGGTTAAACGGTTTTTTTAATTTTTTTTTATTTTTTTTTTAGGTAAATAAAGTTAAAATTTGAAAAACTTAACAATTTATTTAAAGTGGTGGAAACTTTGAAAAATATTACAACAAAAAATTATTTAGTTTTTACTTGTACATATTAAAGTTTAAACTTAGAATTAAAAAACTTGTAGTATTTTTTATACTTTGAACTTTGAAGTAATGAAATTTTTGAAGTGATGATTCAAATTTCAAACTTTTGAATTAATTTGTTAAGTTCAATGTTCAAACTTTGAATTAATTTTAGTAAATTCAAATTTTGAATTAATTTGTTAAGTTCAAAATTCAAACTTTGAACTAATTTACAAACTAGTAATTAATTGTAGTATTTTTTGCGCAAACTATAAATTAAAAATAAAAAGTATGAAGACAATAGTTGTGATTGAATTCCAAGACTTGGAGCAATTTTATTGAATTGTTTAAGATATAAGTAGTGCAAATTACATCTAAACTTCAAACTTGTAAATTCAAAATTCTTATTTAGAAAATTACATTCTTTTAAATATATTAGCTAGTTTCTTGAGGATAGTTGTAGGCTTTTCTTTTGGAACTGGCCGTTGTTGATCTTTTTCATCATCTCCTTCTGGTTCTTCGTCGTCTTCCTCTTCTTCATTGCCGGTTTGACTCCCTTCACTTGTTCCGTCGCTCAAAATTTGATCGAGATATGCTTTGCCCTTTTCCTTAGTAAGTTCTGGTAGACCAAAGTTTCTTCGCTCTGCTCTGATCCAATCCCTGAATAAAACTCCTGTCTCCATTGCCTCCTCCCTCAACGAGTATCTGTGATCTCCAATTTGAAATCTTCCTTAGCTAAAAGCGCTTTCCGATGCAATTGACGAAGCTTGAATCGTATCCCGGGCCATTTTTGCAAGAATTGGAAATTGCGATTCTTGATTCTTCCAATAATCCAACAAATTCGCAGTTCCAAAGTTGTTAAGTTTCTTTGGATATTGAATTAAATACACTTGGAACTCGTTGTATTCCTCCCCGTACTCGTCCTGTTCTGAAAGCAACTTTTCGTCAAGTCCCCCAAAAGTGCTCATTCCTGCATGTGAAGAACTTTGCACGGTGGATAGTATTGGTTCCGTTGGTGTAGCAGTGTCTGCCCAAGCTCTATACTTTGCAAAAACAGCCACGGTATCTGCATAAACTTTAGCAACAGCCTCGTCTACACTTGGATACCCATTAGTAGCAATTTCATCTGGAGTAATTTCTAAATTTGCATATACTTCTCTAACAAGTCGTTCAGTTAACTTAATTTTAAAAGCAGGATGCAACACAGAAGCAATGTAAAAAAGAGGAGGAATTGGAAAAAAATATTTTCTAAACTTTTCAATCATTAACTCTACATCCGGTAAGTAAACTTCATATTGTTTATACATTTTCAATAATTCCGATATTCCAGCTATATAATATAACATGGTAGGAGTAGTTGGATAATATTGACCGGAAAATTCTAAAGTAGCTTGATAAAATTTTTGTAAAAACTGAAGAAGATGTTGAACAAGTTGCCAATTTTGATCTTGAAGGTGATAGATTTGCATAAAATGTTTATTATACATTTGAGAAATAGGCAGTCTATATTCATAAGCAACTTTCAATGCCTCATATAAAGTGTTCCACCTAGTACAAACTTCCTTTGAGACTCTCCTAACTGGCATTCCTAATTCTACACATTTTCTTTCTCATTCTCGTCTTCTTTCTTGGTTTTTATTTCTAAAAATATAAGTAATAGCGATCTGCACCTTTGCGATAATTTCGTTAAACAAGACAAGACCATCTCTTACTACTAAGTTGTAAATATGACATGCACACCTAACATGAAAAAATTCAGGAAAAGGAGGGTTCAAAATAGGTATCAAGCTCCTAAGTGCATCTGTGTTGTTTGTAGCATTATCTACCGTCATACTAAAAACTTTGTTAGATATAAAGTACGTACGACAAATTGATGAAACTTTGTTACAAATATAATTTCCCGTGTGTGGTTCATCAACAATTTTATAAGCAATAATACATTTTTGAAAAACCCAATCAGGATCTATCCAATGAACAGTAACACTAATATAATCATATCCATTAGTAGAACGACCCAAATCCGTAGTAAGACATACTCTAGTGTCAAAGTTATCAAACATATATCGCAAATAATCCTGATATTCGTTCTTAAATTTAATAATATCATTTTTAACAGTAGTTCTTGGAAAACCTTTAAAAGAGGGATTATATATAGACTGAACATAACGAACAAAACCAGTAGAAGAAGGAAAACTATAAGGTAAACCCTCGAGGGCAACTAGTTTAGCAATAGCTTCCCTATCCTTTTGTTTATTATAAGTAAGAAGCCCTCCTGTTGTTTGGTTAATTCTTGTTTGGGTACCCGAAGATTCATCATGCGCTACTCCCCCATGTTCGGTCCCTAAATATATACCACCCGCTCGCGTTGCCCATTCTTTAGGATGTTTCTTTTGTAAGTGCTGCCTAAGTTTACCCGTCCCACCCTCATTACCCCCAGTTCTAAAAACCCACACCTTATCACAAAGCCCGCAGGAGGCCGTCTGCGCTGCAACATCTTTGATGCATAATCCTACACATCAGATCTATCCTTACGTTTAGCCGGTATTCTAGTAGGAGGTTCAGGAGGCAAGTCTGACTGAACTTCGGGTGGACTAGCTTGAAATTCAGATGTTTCTTCTAAATTAACCCCGCTTTGATTCCCATATTGTGTTTCTAACATTTCGTGATCAAGTATGTTACCAGCGCTAATATTATGATAATATTGAGAATCATCTATGTGGGTGAATTGATTAGAACTACCATCAATTTCTTTACCCCTATTTCCCCTACGACCATGTGCCCACCCCCCACTACTAGTTCCAATTGAACCTCGTTGAGACATAATAATAGCAAATAAAATAAATATATATGACAAAAAAATAATAAAAGAGTATAAGTAGGAACGACCAACCAAATATAACCGTATAATTGAGGTGAAGTTGAAACTTGAGCCTCCACTTCAATTAATTAGTTGAATACTTGATAATCGAAAAATTGCAAAAATAACCAAATTGATATTTCAACCATGTAGCGCCTCCAATTGACCCAATACTTGATATTTGTAAACTTCACCAAGTAGCCAAATATAACTTTGATAGAAACTCCAAATAGAACTTGATAAAGTAGCCAAATTATAAATTTTTAACAAATAGCCAAAGTAGAATAATAGCAATATTGTAGAAAATTTGAGAGAATTAGATATTGGAAGATTTGTGTGAAAAATATGATGAAATAATGGGGTATTTATAGAAAAAAAATAGTTAGGGGTGGTTATGGGGTGGTAGAGGGGTGTAATTGGCCGTTTTTGGCCGTTGGACAACGGCTAGGGGGTCAAAAGAGCCGTTGCCCAACGGCTAGAAACGGCTAGATCCACCAGATTTTTCTTCTTTTTTTTTTATTTTTTATTTTTGGACCGGTCCGGTCGGTTCCGGCCCAAAATTGTACCGGTTCATCCGGTTTTTTTTCGTGGCACCGGTTCGGTACCGGGACCGGGGTCCGTTAGGGACCAACGGTCTGGTTTCAACCGGTCCGAGCCGGTTTCCGGCCCGAATCCGGTCCGGTCCGGTCAAAACCGGACCGTTAGCCACCCTTAGTGCCCATATTTGCTCAGCCTATCTACTACCACCCAATAACTTCTTTACCAATCATTTTAGGCAGTCCCTCTAGGAAGTCCATTGATATATCAAACCAGACAGTAGTAGGAATACTCAAAGGTTGTAGTAGGCCAGGATATGCAGCCCTATCATATTTGCTTCTTTGACACATATGGCATTGCTGAATGAAGGAATGAATGTCCCTTCTCATACCTTTCCAGTAAAACATATTTATCCACTTCCTACTAGTGACTTTCACTCCTGAATGGCCCCAGTAGGAGTAGAATGCCACGGTGAAATGATATGCTTCCTGAGCTCCTCATCTTTCCCTACAACTAGTTTCCCTTTTCTCTTGAGTTGCTGATTATGCCAAGTATAATGCTTCTTCAGAGATGAAGTAGTAGGCAATGTCATTGGTTGTAGATCAGTTTCTGCTTGCCAACTTGTTTGGATTCTAGCAAGTAAATCTGAGGTTGTGGTAATAACTGTTAAAGCTAGTACTTTTGCTCCGGGTATTCTTGACAGTGCATCTGGAACATTGTTGTCTGAACCCTTCTTGTACTTAATAGAGAAGTGAAATGGAATAAGTTTAGCCAAACATCTTAACTGAGCATCACTATGAGGAACTTGCTCTATCAGATATTTCAGTGCCCTTTGATCTGTCCTGACAGTAAAGTGATTACCCACCAAATAGTGAGACTATTTAGTGATTGCTAGGACTAGTGCACGCATTTTCTTTTCATAAACAGACAATGCTCTGTTTCTAGGAGCTAAACTCTTGCTCAAGAAAGCAATATGAGGCCCTTGTTGCATCAACACTGCTCTTATACCATAATTGCTTGCATCTGTTTCCACAACAAAAGGTAGAGAAAAATTGGGTAATGCCAGCACAAGAGCATAGGTGAGAGCTTGTTTAAATTTGGTAAAAGTTGTAGCTGCTTCTTCTCCCCATTTGAACCCATCATTCTTAGTCAGTTCATTCAGATGTCTGCTAATTTCTCTATATCCTTTGATAAATCTCCTTTAATACCCTGCAAGGACTAAGAAACCCCTTAAGCGCTTCAAAGTCTGTAGAACTGGCCAATCTTTGACTGCTTATATTTTCCTTGGGTCAGTGGCTACACCTTCATATGAAATGAAGTGCGCTAAGTATTCAATGACTTGAACTCCAAATGCACATTTAGATTCTTTAGCTAGGAGCTGGTGTTGGGTCATCAGTTGAAACACTGCTTCTAGGTAAACTAAGTGTTCTTCTATGGACTTGTTGTATACTAGTATATCATCAAAGAACACTAACACATATTTTCTTAACAATTGCTAAAAAAAATAGAATTCATTAGCCCCTAAAAAGTAATTGGTGCATTGGTTAGTCCAAAGGGCGTAACCAGGTATTCATAATGACCAGCATGTGTTCTGAAAGCTGTTTTAAAAACCTCATTTGCCATCCGAATTTGGTGGTAGCCTGCTCTTAAATCAAGCTTAGAAAAAAAAAATTGTAGAGTCTCCTAACTCATCCAGCAACTCCTCCACTAGTGGAATGAGAAATTTATCTTTTAGAGTTTTTTGATTCAGACTCCCTATAATCTACACACGGCCTCTAAGACCCATCATTATTCCCCACAAGCACAACAGGAGAAGCATAGGGACTTTCTTCCCCACAAGCACGACAGGAGAAGCATAGGGACTATGGCTGGGCTGGATAATACCTTGCTCTAGCATATCAGTAACTTGCCTTTTCAATTATATCCCTTTTAACAGCATGATACCTATAAGGTCTGATATTTACATGAGAACTGTTGGGTTGCAAGATAATTATGTGATCAAAGGGGCTTCGAGAATG
This sequence comes from Petunia x hybrida, assembly GCA_037355625.1. Taxonomy (NCBI): domain Eukaryota; kingdom Viridiplantae; phylum Streptophyta; class Magnoliopsida; order Solanales; family Solanaceae; genus Petunia; species Petunia x hybrida. The sequence goes on from JBBBVM010000808.1 coordinate 1,452,409, forward strand.
AGGAAGGGTGGTGAGTTCAACAAACAAAGATTGGTATTTCTTGAGTAAGGGTGCTCATATCTGCTGAAAGTTATTAGCAATTTCAGCATTGGGGTGATGCATCTGTAGATTGTTAACATTCATAAGGGTAGGTGTATTAGTACTGCTGAGCCCAAGATCATGTACCTGTAACATATACAACTGTGATCTAGTAGCTATCATCTTGCTTAACTCTTTAGCTCTTGTCTGTTTACAACCACTAGTGGTTCCTCTCTAACATATATTTCTTTCCCTGAAAATTGAACTCTATAGTAACTTGTTTGAAATTCAACTGAATATTACCCAATGTGAGTAACCATTGACCCCAAGGACCATGTCATAGCTTCCCAAGGCAACAGTATGAGGTCTATCTCAAATGAAGTACCTTGCAACAAATAAGTAAACCCCTTGGACATTTCTGAAGTAGCTAAGGTTCTCCTATCTGCTACACCAATAGACTGGGTATTGATAATAGAGGTCTTGAATTTTAAATTTCTTGCAATCTTAGTATCCAAGAAATTATGAGTGCTGTCAGAATCTATCAATATATGTAAGGGTTGTTTGGCATGGTATCCACTTACCCTTAGATTCTGATACCCTACTGAACCAATCAAAGTCTGTAGTGAAATGGTCAAATGATTCATCCTGCATATCTAATTTTTGCACCCCTTCTCCTTGGACCACATGCATCTCCATTTCTTCATCCTCTTCTCCACCCACTTCAATCATAAAGATCTGTTTAGGCCATTTACACTTATGACTTAAAGTATACTTGTCATCACAAAAATAGCAAAGGCCTTTAGCCCTCCTGTCAATCATTTCTGAGTTGGTTAGCTTTCTGGTGGTGGGAGCCTTTGAACCCCTTGATTCCTTTGGTGTTCATAGGTTCTTTTTCGATTCGGTTGAGTTTCACTTTTTTTAGTAAAACCAGTTCCCGACCCAATAAATTTTTTTGTCACTCTAGCCTGGGCCAATGCATTGGCCTCTTGTAGTCTGTCATACTAATAAGCTAAAGGAAGTGAATGAGGCTTCATCATTTTGACGAAATATGAAATTTCTGATTTAAGGCATGTTGTAAAGCAGCTAATAGCATGTTTAACTGGAAGTGGCAATCTGCACATTATGCTATCAAATGCAGTGACATAGTCTTTAACACTACCAATTTACCTAATTTTCATGATTTCAAACATAGGATTATCATAATCTTGACCAAACCTTTCAATTAGGGCTCATATATATATATATATATATATATATATATATATATATATCCCAAGATAGTTCGAAATTACTTTTTCGATTCCTCATGAATGATTGATGCCATTGGATTGCTTCATTTTCAAAAGACACAGCAGCCACTTTGATCCTTTGCTAAGAAGGCATATCTTCAATCTCAAAAAATTGATCCACTTTGTACGACCATGTACGCAAATCAGTTCCATTGAATCTTATAAACTCAATCTTTGGAAGCCTAGAATATGATGTACTAACCCCAAATTGTTTCGTCCCATAACTCTCATGATTCCTACGGGTTCCATTACCCCCATTGATCTCGACACAATCTTGATCCACTTGAGGAGCATTACCCTTAACCCCTGCTGTATTTTCTTTAATTTCCAGCAATATTTGGTATTGGGATTGAACCACCAATTCTTATTCACTCTGTCTTAATTCACATTTTCCCAACCTCATTTCCATTTGATCTAGCTTCGTGGATACACAAATAAGTTCCCCCATTATTTTTTTCTAACATTTCCTTAATTTCCTTATTTTCTGCACCATCACCGTTAGCCTTATTGTTCTTCGCCATTGTTACGTGTCACGCCCTAAAAATTAACTGAGCTGAGGTGTTTATTATTTAAAGGCTCGTGACCGGTGTTCAAAAAAGGTACAAAATTATTTAGAGAACTCGGAGTCGCCACTTGACATAGTTTAAGGTGTGCCAAGTTATCAAAAGGTACATTGGAACACCTCTGACTCGTGTAATGGTCTGCGTTAGAGATTCGGGTAAGGTTCTCAATTGGCTTTCGGGAAGGTATTAGGCACCCTCGAGTCCTGTGCCGAGCACAGTTGCTTTATTGTCGCAATTTTGATTCATTAAATATGGTTGTTATATTAATACCGTTAATTTGAATTTTATACTTTGATTAAGAAAATTAGAAGCGTATCATTCCTTTCCAGCCTCACAGAGGACTGGACGAATTTACACTTTGACTGCATTTCCAACCTCACAAAAGACTAGTCTATCTTTAAAATAATTTAATTAACTTCAAAAAATAATTAATTTAGAATTGGTTTATCTCAATTTATTTTTCTTTTAGCCTAATAAGTAGATCACAAATCATACTTATAATTGCCTAATCGTATAAGCCCCGGTTGTTCCTATTATTTGCCTAACCGACTGCACTTCTTTTATTTTTGATTAACCGAGGGTTGCACCAAAGGCTTTTAAGAAATCAATTTATATAATGCTCAAAGTGATGGAGAGCTGCCTTTGTAATTCTTAGAGAAAGCAATTGGTGTACATATAGTTTATAACACAACTCATTTCGCATAAGACATCTCACAAGTTCTTGTTAAGACACGTGATTTATCTCACTTTTTATATATTCACATGAAATATCGGATGGTAGTTAGGCAAGTGGGATCTATTCATTCTCATAGTTTTAACAACATAAAGACGTCTGTAAGGATGAAAATGTATGTTTGTCTATGCTTGCCTAACGTTTTCTCATATTTTTTTTTTTTACATTTTTCACTTTTACACATATTCAATATTACACTTCTGATTCTAACATAAAATAAAGGAATAATAAATAAATAAATAAAAATTCAAACATCGTTGGGCCATTGGAACAGAATACCCAGCTCATTTTTAAACATTTTCAAACTTATTTTCCCTCTTCCTTTGACAGTAAATACATGATCAAATACGCCGAAAAAACAATATGAACAAAACCATAATTCCAACTGAGCCTTCAAGGATGATTTTCATATACCATATTCAGGCTCTTTAATAGGGTAAAAAATACATAGAAACCAAAGGGGAAAGTGTGAAATATTCCACGAGCCTGAGCTTTGATGATCCGTTAAACAAACAAGAAATGACCAAACCAGTGCAGCAACAACACCAAAAAATCAGCACTGAAACAGTCCTTTAACTACTCTATTTAGCCTCAAAGACTTGTAGATTTATACCCCCGAAAGACCCTTAGTGTAAAGGTTTTTGGTTCTAAATCCTACTCTTCAACTTAACCTTTTTTTTTCCAAGTGTTTTTAGCTCTCATTTTGTTGTATTTTCAGCTGGTTGTTGTTTGTATTTTCAGCTAGTAGTTGTGTGTTTTAAAGAGGAGTAAATGCCTCTATTTAAGGCTGAAAGTTGAAGCTAAAAGGTGGAGTATGGACTTGTACAAAAGTACAAGCCCACACCCCTATACTTGAGTGTACTTAGTCCTATTTTTTCAACAAAAGTACAGCAACTATAGAGGTCTATTTTCAGCAGCTAAACAGTCCCAAAAAGCTGAAAAATGCACAAGTAGGGTCCTCTAAAAGGACACCCATTACTCCTTGTACTAGCTAGAAGGTCTAGGACCAAACTAGTCACCCTAAATCAGTCCCCAAACTAACTAAAACTAAACTAAAGGTAACCAGATCCTAAATCTCTCTAACATGTCCAAATTCTAACTTCTAAAGAGCTAAACTAACTCCAGACAACATCTAAAACTAATTCATAGTCAAATTTGGAACAAAAGACCCCAAACAAACTCCTAATTTCCTATAACTAAAAATTATTCCCAAAGATTAATCAACGTAGTAAATACATACTAGCACTAATGTATTGTATAGACAAGTTTCTTTCAGGCTTATGTAATCCAATGAACTAAACAATACACTTGGACCAAGATTCCATTCAAAAAAAGCTACAGGAGTCAAATTACTACTTATCAGGAAAATGATTTCAACCAAAACTGTTATGCTTACATGCTTCATTCATACACAATTATAAACTAACATATAATTCCATTTGTTAGTTATAAAGGATAAGCATCAAACATATGAACTAGTATTCATTCACAAAACTCAAACATTAAGCTACGTCACATGATTATTTTATTTTGGCATGCTCCATACTATGACTAACAATGAACTAGCTTGATACACTAATACATGAAGCTAAGATTGACACTAGCATGTGATTACAACTTCCCAGATACATACTTTCCCAACATGGAACAAAACAAAACTATAAGAGCCGCAAGCTTTATCAACACCAGGGCGAACAAGCACACATGAGCTCGGATGAAACAATTTTTTTACTATTACTGGACAAACCAAAAACTGTTACATGCTTCCCATATTTTAACTAACAAACTTCATACTAATGTACAATTTAAACGAACAGATTATTTACATGCTAACACTAAACTAAAGTGTGTCAGCATCTATAAAATTTAAGCAAACAGATAAAGCAAAGCAAAGAGGGAGTGGAGATTTCCTTTGTTCTAACCGTAAATGCCAAAAACATCACCCATTGTTCGACACAGCTGCTGCCTTATAACCATGGCATCGTCACCTGCTTCGCAGCACCTCCAACACTGCTGCAATGACGCAGCTTCACCATCCACGGCTCAAACGAACTAAGTACAACCGTCACTACTGTTTCGCTAATACTACCGTCGCAACCTCCTTACAACTTCATCATACATTGCAGAAGCGAGAGCGATGCAGCGAGGCCACTGCCTTCACGGTCTCAAATCAGTCATCATCATCATTTCCCTCGCGTCGCTCCACCACTGCCACCGAATCACAACTCCCACCAATCATCCCCATAACAAAGAGAAAATGCAGCAGCCATATCATAACAAAGCGAAAAAAGAAAAATCAGAACAAGAAAAAAAACGAGAATCAGAACAGAAGAGAGAAGGAACGGGGTAGGAAAAGAGATGGTTTTTGGGAAATGGAGTACAAGGGGTGAAAGAGGAGGGTGAGATGAAGCGGAAAAGATAAAACTTACCCGAGACACACGAAAAACACCGGAGCTAAGCCATGACCGAAACTTTCTCCTCTGATCTACGAAAAACGGCTAAGAATTTGGAGAAAATACTTGTGGAAATGGAATGAAGGGGTCAAGATCTTTCCAATGGTGTATTTTAGTATTTTCCGGCCACCGGAGGCGGTGGTCCGGCGGCGGCGGAGTGGCAGTTCTCCGGCGGGGCAGTGGTGGTTGGCGATTTCCGGTGATGAGGGAAATTTCGGCCTAGTTTAGCCAAGTCCATGTGACTTTAGGGGGGTGTGTGTAAATGAAGTGTTGTAAGGCATTATATGGTAGTGGAGTGAAGGGATAAGGATCATTAGATCAAAATGGCTAGGATTCCATAGGACTTGGGCGGGCCAATGTGGGAATTGGGCTAAGGTGGTGGGCTGATGGACTTATATTTTTTACATAAATGGCCATTTAAAAGCACTACATTACTTAAACCATACTAAATTAATCAAAATAAAAATCACATAATTTATACTAACATTACAATTAAACATAGAATCACAATTACACACATAACAAGTAATTTTCATATTTTTTCTTCCTGATTAATGAAATGTCAATTAAAATAAAAACTAAGTTTAGGAAAATTCGGCAAAAATCCTAAGAATTTAACACAGCTATTTTGAATATTTCTGTATTCGTGCCAAAATTAAGTGATTACATTACGAATTTTCCAAAATGGAATTACTCTGATACCAATGTTACCAACGATCTAAATTACCAAACAGGAGACTAAGCTCGAGAATGGAATTGCACTTCAGGAGCTAATAGCTTGAGAGGAAGGAAGAATTTGAAAAGTAATTGATATATATTAACGTAAGAATGAATGTAGGTTACAATTAGCTTTTATAGAAAGCTATATCTAACAACCAATCTAACAATCAAAGCTGTTAACTAATCAAATTGTAACTAACAATGTTGATGTCACTAACAAATTAACTGCTCCTTGCTAACGTCATCTCTTTTCTTAGCTAAATGCAGCTGATGCATATTCAACTGTTATTAGTGTAACAATTACTAAGGATAAAAAATCTAACTGTTCTAGGACTTTTTCAATTTTTTCTTTAAATTCTGTATGATCTTTAATAGTTGTTAGTGCATATATCGTTGGATATAACTAATAGGGGTTGGACGTGTATGATTTCCATAATATAGGGGTACAATTGTTTGATTTAATAAATACATAAGGGTGTAACCGAATTGAGTCATATTATAAGGATGTTTAGTGTAATTAACCCTTTTAATTAATTAAAGGACCAAGTGTGCAACATCTGTCACCGTTCCCGCCTGCGCAACTGTATCGTCACCCCCTCTGCCCTCAAGGAGAATTCGGATTATGAATCCCTAGCCGTCCAATGGAGGTAATTACGTATTTTTTTCTTTAATGAATTCATCAATGCATGATTAAGCTTGTGTAAATGAAATTAAACGTTTTTCTATCCTTGCTGATTAGGATTTTCACACTTTGATTAATGCGAAATGCGTTATCTAAGTACTAAACGCTCTACTTTTTACCTGTTTTACTACTCCACTTTACTCTGTGATATACCTATATATTTTTTTAATGACGGTAGTGTTCGGGCCAGTTTACGCGCAGCTCGATTAATTCCATCGGATATCTGCCACCTCCCATCAAACATTAGGTACCAGATAACTCTATCCACCAAGGCTTGGATAAGTGAGAAGAAATACCTAGTGTTTTTTGCGATTTGAACCTGAAACCTCAGGGTTCTATCCCACCTCATTGACCACTAGATCACACCCTTGGATGCTACCTATATTTTATTCATGACATTAGATATCATGCATCGAAAATGCAAGCTAATGCTTGTTTTATTAGCAGCTACTCTGTTAGAAATTTGCATTGATAGGTTCAGACCTTGTTTAATTTGAGGAACGAGAATAGATGTTAGGTCCGTTTTTACGTGCTTTACGGGAGTGTAAACTAGTAGGTGATGGAGTAGTTCTTAAGAGATTAGTCTCAGCTTGATTTTAAAGATCAAGGGAAAGGCTAAATTAAGTCAAATTTAAACTATTTGCGTCATGCTTCCTAATAATTTGGTGGCTTTCATCTCGTTCGATTAGATTATTGCTCAAAAAAAAAAAAAAAAAAAAACAGATAGATTTATTGGGTAAAGATAGTATAGGTGCCTTTCAGATGGAATTATATTGGATTAACTTTTTTTTTTTCTAGAAATATTCCTAATGAACCTAGCTCGTATATAAATCTCAAACAACCTGTTATTGTCATCATCGACATTTTACTTCTAGAAATTGGTCATTGCCACGACCCTCGGTTTTGAAAGGTATGATATGCAAAGGAACCTCTTTTTTACCTTATAAGGTATGTCATATTGTGTAGATAGAGAAGAATCTGTCCTCTTGTTACATTTAGGCTAATTTTCAAGTTTACACCTACATAAAAAGACTTGTTAAACATCGGCCCTTACTTGTGTATAAAGGAGAAATGACACCCTCAAAGCATCCGAGGTTTCTTTCTTTCGAGATACTCCAAAAAATGTAGGCGGGTAATTTTCCATTTATGCTTTATGGCCTTCCCAGCTCTCCAAAATACCCAGCTTAACTTATGCATCATTAATGGTGTAGGCATAAACCAGCTAAAACATGTATGTCAGGTAATTTTGATTTGGAAAAAGAAGAATTAAAGTACTGAATGGGACACACTCGTTCTAAATGTTGACTTACAAAGTTGATAAGCGAGACAGTTTATCTTGATCTCCTGTTTAAGTTTTTATATTTGGTCTGGTTCCACGTATGTGAGACATGTCTGATTTTAAAAGAGAAGGTACTGAAGATGACAAGCTAGGAATAAGTAAATTGTAGTTTTATGTCTACAATTGGATTAAGTTGTTATTTCAATTCATCACCAAAAATGTCACTAGAACAGAAGACAGAAGTAATCTTGATCTCCTGAAGGGTTTTGTAAAATAAATTTGGAAGTGTTTTCCGACTTTTTTGGAGGCTTTTCTGTTCCCCGTATTACCGAACTTTACCAAGAGAATTGTTGATTGTATGTAAAAGGAGAATTGCTCAGGTAGTGAAGTAGGAACTAGGAAGATATAAATAACTGTGAAGAATCATGGAGAGAGAAGAAAAAGTAAGCCCAATATCAAACTTGAGGATTTTGACATCGCATCCAAGCTTAAGTTCGTGGAACCTTTTACCTAGAAGATTGCAAAATCTTATTTTTGGCTGAATAAAATCAGGAGTTCAACCATGCAAACAACGATACTATATGGAAATCTACTATCACCACCTTCAGTAAAAATGTCAAAACATCGAGAGAGGGCAGGGATTGCCTAGTGGGAAAAATCCTCCACCTATAGGTTGGAGATCTGAGTCACCAAGAGAGCAAAGCGGGAAGGGACATTGCTGGTTCATGGAAAAAGGATTTGTAGGATGGATTTTATCTTATCAAAGAAAAAAAAAAAAAGAAGAATCAAAATATTGGTGTTATTATATTCCAGATACATGAATTTGCACTGTCTCACTGGTCTTATTAAACATTGAAACAAACTTTGCTTGCTAATAGAGCTTTAGTCTTTTGTAAAGAAAAAGGAAAAAATGAACGAAGAAGGAACAGCTCTCGTGTAGTTAAACTTGAATACCGGAGGGCTATGATCATAATAGGACCTGTATCCTTTAACTAATATAAGGCTTCGATTCTAAGTCAAATAAGTTTACGAGTACTTTCAGGTGTTTGAAGGGCCTTTATTGGACATGTATTTGAGTGTTGCTGATCTATTCACTACATTCTTAATATGCTTTAAGCTCATAAGAAATCATCAGGGTGTCCCTATTCACTGCTAATTATCTACGACAACTGAGGTTTTCCTGATTATTGCTAAGTTTTTTTTTTTTTTTGGGGGGGGGGGGGGGGGGGGAGTGGAATCAATTTACTGCAAGACATGTTCTTTTAATCCATTAGTTTTTTTTGGCATTTGAATTTTGGACTTCTGTTTATTTGTCATCGGTTTTTTTTTGCACCTCTGCTCTTTAAGCACTTACACCAGTGTCGTCCCCTCATGCAGATCAAGTGGGAGATCAAGATACTGTTAACATCTTTGAGGTGGACCAAATATTTTGAAGCTGCTACATGCTGTAAGAGATCAGCAATCGAAGACCCCAAATTTCATATTTGAATATGTAAATAACACAGATATGAGGTGCTTTATCCTACTCTTCCTTTCTTTGATGTTAGATATTACATCTGTGATCTGGTGAAGGCAATTTTTTCAGTAGGTGTCTATTTTTAAGGCCTTTTATGCAAATGCTGCCAATTTTACCTTATTTAACTATCATTCTGTATCCTCGTTCTTGAAGGAGTAATTCACGTGATTACTTCATTTTAATGCCTCACAACTGATATATTCTTGCTGCACTAATCATTTGCTTTTGTATCTGGTCTGGGCTCTAGATTATTGCCATTTTAAGGTTTCATGCACTGTGATGTGAAGCCCCATGATGTGATGATTGATCATGAGACGTGCAAAGCTCGGTTAAAAGATTTTGTACTTGCATAATTTTATATCCTGGACCTAATAAGATGTTCATGATGTATCTAAGTTGCTTTTTTTGTGCTATTTTGCTCATTTGCCCTGTTTCACATTGTTTTAATCTGACATTTGTTTGCTATAATAGATTGGTTGCATGTTTGCCAGTATAGTGAGCAACTACATTTCGACTATTTTTCTTTGTTTTTGGTTTGCTCCTATGACGGATGTACCTGAGACCAGATCTGGCGCATACATTTCGTTTTCTGCTTATACTCTTGTTTTTTCCCATAACTTGACTACTTTATGATGCCATTCATGATTTTATGTCTTCTGGCAAAGCATGCAGGATGGCCAATGAATGAGGTACAAAAGGCAGTGTTTACCTGTGTATGTCAAGGTATCTTCTCAATTTGATGCTTATTTAAAAAGATTTCTATATATTCCGGAAGAATCCTTTCTTGATCAACTTGCAAAGATTTCCGAGGTATGTAGAATCTCCAGGAAAACATTATCAGTGTATTCACTAAAATCCAAGAGATAACAAGATAGATGTATATGTTTGCACTTTATGGATGGTCTGGGGATTAAGTTACAGGTATTTGAGTTACTAGTTTGCTATTGTCCTTTGTAAGTTTTCTTTAGCTTTAAAGCAGCATTGCTTTGGGAAAGCAGGGATGTATGGTTTCAAAAGTGTTCTGAATAAGCTCGATAGATGTGTATGAAATCATTAAAATTTACTGTATCCCACAAAGTTGGGACATATTACGTACATGAAACATGAAGATTTCCATTTTTTTCTTCACGTTGCAGAAGGCTGGGAGGCAGACAACGCAATAGCTGTCTTCTATTGTTTTTTTCCTTTTGTAGGCGGTTGGGGGATGGGGTGTATAAGTTCATTTAAATCTATCAGGGACTTCAAGAATCTGAACCAAATGAGAATACAAACTTGATCTCTTTGATCAGTCAACTTCTCCATGGCCTTTCTTTCATCTGTGGTTCAGTGATCTCACACATGATTTCGTGTGTCCCCCTTTTTGCATGTTTGTTTAACTGTGGCCTTAAGCTGCATAATTACTAAGTGATATAATTCCAACTTCAAGGGACTGATGAATTAAATGCTCGTATACATATGTACCATTTGAAATTAGATCCTCATCTTGCAGCCCTAGTTGGGAGCATAATGTAGAATCTCATGATCAATTAGAAATAACTTTCTGTATCTTAAGGTCCTCTGTTTCCGCAAAAACTGAAAAAAAAAATCGGTAACTTTTTTTCTAACTGAAAGTAGAGAAGTCCTTGAGTTCTTGTAACATCTGATAAACTACTATAAAAGTGTTTCTCAGTGTTAGCAAAACTGAAAAACTCTTCTCTAATGGCGTTTAAGTGGTGGATAGCAGCAAACCTTGGTCAAAGTTCATTTGAATCCCTTCTCCTTTGTTGATTTTGTTGGTTAAATCTGTCAGTTCTCTACACACCTAGCTTCGAACCACCTAATTTTCTCCCTAACTTTGTGCTTTGCTAAGTTGGAACCATATAAATTTGGTCCAGAGAGGATTATGCATTTTTGAAATGTTAGAGATAACGAAGTAGGTGCCTTTTCTTAGTATTTTCCATCTGCTGCCTGAATGCGTAAGTTCAGATTTAATGTTACCACCGTCCTATTTGTCAGTCATACATTCTTAATCAAATAAGAAAAGAAACTTCGTCTTTCTTGGCCTGCTGGAAGAAGTTGATCTAGTTATCTTAATAAAAAAAAACATTTTAACATCACGACCTTACATGACCAGGATCTGTTTATAGGCTCATATTGTTGTATCCTCGAGTTTTGAGGAGATATGAAATCAAGTTTGGTGGATGAATCATAGCCAAGAGAACAAAGTAAAATGTAAGAAAACATTTAAGCATCTCTTACAAGAGATAGTATGAGTTGAAGTGTTTCTTCTGTTTGGGCATGCAATTTCAGTAGTTGCAAGTACTGAAGTCAATTGAAATACCAGCTTGCTTATGCGTATTTGCAAATATTGAACTTCATTATTTTGAATTGAGATATTGAAATATCTTTATTAATGTATATTTCAAATGGATTATTATTGTATTAGTTTGAGTGGAGAAATTTTCAACATTCTCAATTTTCTTTTCCTAGGTGAAGTTCATTTCAAACATAACCCGATTTTCACAATTTTTCCTTAGAGAAAGTACCCATTTTTCAACTTGGATTCAGTTTTTGTCCGGACAAACCTACAGATGTATGTATTTAAGGCACAATGGTGTGTCATATTTACCTATATGAGAAAAAGAACCACTTTCTTGCATTGCTGCTACAACAACATACCCAGTGTTATCCCACAAGTAAGGTCTCAGGTTTGCTGCGAGGTGATTCCCTTTTTTTTGAAGAAGGTAACAAAAGAGAAGGTGCTTCGCATGAAAGCATGTTGGAGGAACTAAAACCAGCATAAGATTGAATGTGGTTGTATTGTAGAATATGCTGTCATTGGACACTGTAATCTTGATTCATAATTGAAATACTTTGATCGTTATACCACTAATCTTTTAACCTGCATGTTCTGAACCATAAGTTTTTTTCTTTTTTCTCTCTTTTTTTTTTTTTTACTATTGAAGGTTATCATTTTTCTACGTATTGCTTAAGCCTTTTAGATTCCAGTACTTACCTAAATCATATTCCATTCGAGTAGTTCAATATTTGAGAGAACATTCTTTTGTAGGGAGTATTCAGTAGGGAGTATTCTTTTGTAGGGAGTATTCCAGTTTTGGTTGCTGCATGATTATCTGACATGGTTTGCTTCTTCCACTTGTGAAGATAAGTGGGCTGTTAGAGTAAAGAAAGTAAGTCTAGATCAGAAGTAGAATTCATCTGCATTTTGAACTGATCCATATCTAGTGAAGACAAGAGCCAAGAAATATGGATAAGTCTAGTTATCAAAAGATGAATAACTATAGCTATGTTAGGCTATCAAGATAGACCTGACTCCTCATAGACTAGTAGGTTTCTGGTTGATAGCTGCTGTTTTCGATTATCTTACAGTGTGGTGCAGCCCACAATTCTGGGGTCTTTGGTTGCTTTGGGCAGTGTTCCTACTTCCCACTAGTTACGTCTCAGGGCTCAATGAATGAAGTATAGATAAGAAAGAGGGCACTCAAGGGTGTGAATGAGTGCAGACTTGGTGATTTGGATTTCAAATAGGAGTAGTCGGTGAGTATTTTCATTTGTTGAAGCCTAAGGAAGCTGGGTTATTCGATACTCAATAGAATATAGTCCAGATGTACACAAATTGTCGCCGTACAAACGAATACTGTTGTGATTAAAAGAAAAAGAGTAACGATGATCTCTCAATGGAGTGGTCACAGATCATAATCCACGCCCTAAAAGCAGGGCAGTAGGTGGGGTCACTTTCCAATAAAGAATACACTATGCAAACTGGTCTTTTCTCAGCTCTCTGCTACTACTACTATCTTTCCCTGTAATTTTTTGTAGGCACCTTTCTTTAGTGCAGCCACCGACGGAAGAGACAACTAGAGTCTAATACTTTTGTTCCATTCTTAGCTTTGATCCAATATTTATCAATAGCCAGCTTATCCAAAGAGATTTCCTTGTCAGTAGGCTACGAATTGTTGTGAGAAGACTTAACAACTGAATTGCGATTCGACTATTTAATATGCTAGAAAGAGACGTTTTCTCTAAAATGTCTGCAGGGTAATCTTACTGACCATGTGTTATAACCAAATTATACTAGTTTCTCTAAAATTTGTGAAGTGATTTATCGATGTGAAAATATCCACTAATTTGGATATAGTTATGCCGTCATCATGCAAGTTCCCATGTTTTTTGTTCTTAGTTCAATCCAGATGTGGTGATAGATTGATTTCACGAGTAATTTAAGCTTATTGTGCGAGACAAAAGATGATACGCTAGCAGTTAATGTGTAAAAGTAGCATAAGGACTCCAAATTCTTGCTTCAAAGAAAATATAAAAAAAGACTTACGGTCGAATTCATCATGCACCAAAAGTCTATTACTTTAATCGAATGAAAATTTGCACCATAAATTTGGGTTTTCAAATTTCACTTCTTTTGAGGAAAAAATTCACTGTTTTCTTTTCACTTCTTTTTCTGATTTCATTCTTGTTTGTCATTGTTTTGGTGGTTTGAGTTATCCGACACTTACAAGGTGGGAGATAAAAATATATATGATGGAATGAACAAAGTATGTGAAAGTTGGTACAAGAACCGCCATTGTGAAAAGGAAATAGAATATTGTCGGAGCATATAACAGGCAATACTTGCATCCACTTGAAGTTTTCGTCAAACCAAACATTATTATCTTGCAAACTAAAGCTTAAAGAGAATGTATACTAGTTAATATCTGTTAAATGATAAACACATGTAAAAAAAATTAAGTATACTATACTTATGTGTAAGTGATGCACAATAATTATATTTTTTTTGTCCTGCTTATCTTCTTTCAGGAGGACCAATAGTGTTAGTGTTTTTACTTGCTCCAGTTTCAACATAACAGGAACTATTAACTTAACTGTTGATGGTAGAAGAGTTCTATCAATAGAAAAATGTCTTCTCGTTGATGCACAACAACTTTGGTTTCAATTTTAGTGGTTCTTTTGAAAAAAAAAAAAAAATTCACCAATTCTTTTCTCCTCCATCTTCGTAATCGCCCATGCAATTTGATAATATTTTAAACAAAACGGTTAGAGTGACGATCGATAATCAAATTTGTTATGTGTTGGTGACCTTAGAGTTGTATTTAGCTACAAGAATTTATGTAGAGAGGGGGCTCCAGCCCTTTAACTTTTCCGACTACTTTTTATCAACTTGTGCTAACAAAAATGACAATCTTCTCTTGGTTTTAGCTTGGCAGACGTACGCTATGATTATACATCAAATTGAATTGTAGATTTCTTATATAAGGTAGTAAAAATATATTATCGCTTTGCTACAACGAAATTTCAACAATTATATTGTATTAGCCAATGGTTTTAAATTTCTATGTTTAACATAGATAATGCATGTATATTTTGTTTCTTGTTTTAGGGAATCAAAAATTGTTAAGACTTTTCTATAACGACCATTCATTATAATATCGTTTCATTTTAATTGTCATTTTTTTTTGAAAAAAACTATTTTTTCATGTTATATTAGATTATAAATTCTTTCTATATCAACATTTGTTAGATATAACAGCCAAATACCAAACAAACGACCCCATTATGAAAGGTTGATTGTAATGGGACAGAGACAGGTTAAGGACAAAGAAGGTCCAAGTCCCTCCTAATTAATTCAGACAATTGGCATCTAATCAGATTGCTACTCTTCCCTTGGTTCCATTGGGAAGCCCTACCCTACCTTGTCTCTTCTCAGCTTTACACGTGGCTTTTCAGAATCTCTTTACCAGTTCCATTGGAGTACTTCTTTGTTTAATTTTAGTCTAAGCTGAAAATTTTCTGATGTTACCTACATTTGAACGTTGTAATTATACTATAAGCATATATATATATTCGTTTCTTATTGAAAATACTTTAATTTTTTTTAAAAAATAGAATACATGACAGATGGAAAATTATTGAGTTGCTGAAATTTCACTAGTGTCATATACATGCGAAATACAATGTTTTCTACTATTTGTTTTGATATTTTAGATTTGATGTACAAGATATTTTAAGTCGAGAGGGTATTTTAACGACTGAA
This sequence comes from Petunia x hybrida, assembly GCA_037355625.1. NCBI lineage: Eukaryota > Viridiplantae > Streptophyta > Magnoliopsida > Solanales > Solanaceae > Petunia > Petunia x hybrida. The sequence continues at coordinate 1,467,705 of JBBBVM010000808.1, forward strand.
AATATTTTCTCCCCACAGAGAGATGATAAGCAAGAGAAAAATTGAAATTACAATCTTTCAGGCCTTATTCGATACGAATTCGAATTGTCGAGTCATTAAATTTCATACATAATGGTTCTAAAAAAAATTAAAATCGACAAAAAGTTAAGAAAGAACATATCATTGCATCATACTTGAAGGGGGTGGTTAGGGATAAAAGAATAAAAATATGGACCTCGAATCAGATATTCCAGTGTAATGCCAGTTCTCTATCTGCAATAAAGCTGAATACTATTATTTTTGGATCTTTTCTAAAGAACCATTTTACCATCTCCGTCAACTTAACAATAAAGAACATAATTAATACTCCATAATATACACATATTATAATGAGGGGACAAGTAAACTTTAATGAATAGACATATCACTAAGATGAAAATGATAAAGAGGCAGAGGGAATGTGAAATTAAATGCGATCACTATACTTGAATAGACATATCACTAGATATGTAGCATAAAATAGCCAATTTTTGACAATGATAGGTCTATCTAACTAAGCTGATTGTGTAAGTTATCCCGACTCCGTTAAAGAGGTCAGGCTTTGATTGTGGATTCTGGATTTTCTAATTTTTTTTTAATTACCAGATTCTATATATATATTTTCTGGATTTTAACTTGCACATATTAAATTAATTTTTTAAAATAAATTTAAAACTTGAACCAAAATAATTGGTTTCTTACTTGGATATTGGAAAATCAATTGACTTGGCCATTCATAATTTTCGCAATATAAGTATATAAGACTAAATTAAGGAGGAAGCGCTAGCTAGCTCCTTACTAGGAGTGTTTTTATTATATTTTTAACGATCAACTGATATAAGGTAGTATTTGATTAGGATGGAGTGGTTTTATTTATTTCACCATATTTCTTGGTGGTCATCACCAATTTCTATTTCACATTTCTATATTCTCTATTGCTTAATGAAATTTTCAGCTACTTTAGTTTGAAGCTACAAATGAGATTCTCCATTTCAAGTTTCAACAGATAGATGATTTCTTTTTTCTAAGAATGTTCGGATATACTACTAATTACGTACTGTATTAGTTTAACTACCACAAACTGTAAAATGATAAGCATATTGGGTAAAGTGAGTAATAAACTAGCCATTCTTTATTTTCCTTTTCTTTTCTAGATCTCTTTTTCCTTAAAAAGAAGAAAAGGAGGAGATGCATGGTGACAAGAGAACCAAGGGAACTTGCATGGATGTCTGTACTAGTTGAACCTAGGGTAATTAGACAATACATTTATAACCATACATATAGACATGTATATATGAATATGATGGGTTCGTATTACATGATGATTATATGATAGGAGAGTATATCGTCATTATGTAAGTGTGTATATGAATGTATATGTATTCTATGTAAAAAGGATTTGCGTCATCAAATTATTTTTACCTGGTTGTAGGTAATTTGTCTTCTTTTCAAAATTAAATCTCATTGGCAGCTAGCCTATAAATATTTTTTAAGTAACACGACAGTGTAATCAAGCACAAAATTTAAATCCTGTATTATAGTATATTTAAGCCGTAAAATGACAGACGAGAGAAGTAGAGGGTTATGAATTTGTTCTTATCCTTTCAGAAACTTTAATTTAAAGCTAGGTCGTTTAGGTCATTGAAAGAGAGGGATGGAAGACTAATATTTATATCTAAAAGACGCATGCAGACGCTATGCGGCCATGCTTTCTGTTTCAGTAACCTTTTGTCTTTTGTACCATTATCATTCCCCCTATCCCAAATTCAGGAATGACCTATCTATATATCTACTTGCTTATCTCTTTAATTATGGCTATTGTCGTCTTTCCATGAGGATTTAAAGTTATATATGTAGGTGTCGACGTACGGGTTGTTCGGATTAATATGAAAGTTCTGATTTTAATTTTCGTTTTTTAAGAAATTTTATTTCAAGTTCAAATCAAATTAGCCTAAATTGGTGTTCAATTTGGACAGTTTTGGATTGAATATGAAAATTCTGATTTGGCTTTTCAATTCTCAATTTAAGAAATTATAATTCAAATCCAAATTTGCATTCTGACATGTTTAACGCTTTCCCCCCTTTCACGGAGCAATAATAGCTCTCCCACTTTTGGTCTTACTGTGATTCGAACTCACAAGTTTTAGATTGTAGGTGGAGCTGGGCTGCTTACAACCTGAGCCTACTTGTTGATTTCGGCGTAATCAATTTGGTTATGTTAAAATATTTTTTCGTTTTGAGCCATAATTATATAAATGATCTAGGAGCGTTTAATATAATTACATGAATTTCATAGCCATTGAAATCATAGTCCAATCTCTTTCTAAACGTACACCATATCTCAAGTGGCATATCACTAAGTGATGATCAAATGCGAATATGCAATACTGAGCCAATGACTATATAAAACACAATTAGTATACCTTCAATCTACATATACAAATAAACATATGTTTCATTCAATACATATACTAAGATGTTACACTCTCAATTCAGATTGAAAACATGTTTATTTGTTTATGTAGCTTGAAGAGATACTTATTGTTATAGACAAAAGTGAAATTACGCCCTGCATGCAATAACATAATTTTGTTACATCAAACTGATTAAGAATATAGTCTCTTGACTTCAGTCGTTCAAGCTGAGAAACGGCATAATGGTTCCACGTAGTATTAAATTAGGTTTGAAACCTATCAGTATTGTTTATATTTAAGTTATATGCGGGTAGTTGGCTGATGCGATGGTTGGGTAAGACCAACATCTACCTAAGGAATTAATTGTTTGAAATCTGACACTTTCAAAATTTATTTCAAACACAGGTTTGTCCAAATTATGGTCACTCCTTGTTATATAATTTTTTGTTTTCCCTTCAGACTTTTCTTGAGCAGGAGGTCGCTCAATGAACAATTAATTTAGCAGGTAAATATGTAATTGAACAAAATATTTTAGGTGTTGTTTGCTTGAAAATTTGCAAAACGGCGTGTTCAAACAAATTCCTTATTTTGCCGTTTCCTTCTGCTTTTGTTTAAGTTGTTAAGATCCATGTTATTAAAAAAAAAAATTTGCAAAAAATTAAGTTCTGAAGTTTTTGAAAATTTAGTTTAGGAAAAAGGATTTCTTTTGAATTTACTATCAAACGTTGGAAAAAACATAAAAATAGATGGAACAAACATAAAAATAGAAGAGTTAAAGACTTTAATCGCATATAGTTTTTTGTTAAGGAGAAATTACACAAAATTTCAATTTGTAGATATTATTTACAAAATATAGAGGTATTTTGACATAATTACAAATTATAGAGAAAATATGGACCTAATTACAAAACATAACCAAAAAAAAAAAACCTAACATAATAAAAACCCTAACTTCCACCTCCCATCCCCCAATTTCACTCCCTCTCCGTCCCAAACCCATCGGAACCCGTTCCTTGTTTGTTTTCTTCTAATCAGCAGTCAATGCCCCTTAACTTTCGTCTCACATCAAATACCATAGTTTTAGCTAAATACTCCATTTTATATTGGGAAACTTTCAAAAATAGGCAACCTACTACCAAAATTTACAACCAGAAGGCCCATATTTTTATTTACATCTGCAAATCAGCTGTTAATGCCCGAAATTTTTCGGCCCAAAAATGTCACGCCAAACACGCCCTTGGGATGCTTTTCCAAATTTGAAGCAAAACAAGACATCTGCCTTGCAAATTTCGCGTGTTTTCCTTTTAAAACGCTATCATATACAAAATCTCATTCCAGCTACAAAATCGAGAACCCGAAATTCTTCTTCCCCAAAATTTCACAATGCGGAATTGAAGAATTTTTTGTTTGTTGTTGTCTAAGTTCAAATTTATACAGAGATTTCAATTTTTACTTTTTTTTTAATGGAAATTTTTCCAACATACATCCAACAAAGTAGAGAATGGAATGACGAAAATAAGTTTGTTAATTTCATTGAAGACTGCATTGTTATTCACTCTAGTTTCAATTATGAAAATTTAGTTGCATCAATTTCAAAATAAATCGGGATACCTGTTGAATCGAATTTCACAGAAATTAAGTTCATTCCGAGTGATGATTTACCACATGTGGTGATTTACAATGAACTGGTGTCGATGTTTATATCGAATTAAGGAAAAATATCCAGATTTTATAGCTTATCCGCCCTGTGTAAAGGTGAATGAAATGTCAATTGGTGCTGGATGCTCGAGTGTTACTTCAACTTCCATGATTTTTGACTGTATAAATAGTGAAGAATTTATACAAGATATTGACGAGGAAGGTGACATATATATGGTTGAATTTGTGGACGGAAATTTTACAAAAGATATTAAAATTGATAGTTGTGGTATAATAGATGATATTTTATGATAAATTTGAAAAAGGACAAGGTTTACAGAGAAAAAACATACACGTGTTAGTGTAATGAAGCACTATTCCCTGCGCAACAAGTATCAGTTCAAGGTGAAGAGATCAAACACAATAAGGTATGGTTAAAATTGTTTATTCTGATATATAACTGTATAAATTAGTATAAGACACATTTGTATTATTGTGTATAATTTTGTTCGAATCTGTTTTCATGATATGTATTATTTTGTATAAAATTGTTTATAAGTTAAAGCAAAAATACTATAGTACTGTGTATAAATTTATAGTTAGAATTTTTTGTAATCTTAATCACTAAGTATCACCTTTTCGTGTATGGATGCTTAAATAGACCTGATACAAATTGATATAAACTAATTAATATAAGAAATTTTTGTATTACTGCGTATAATTTTGTTTGGATATGTTTTTACGATATGTATTATTTTGTATAAATTTGTATAACAATACATCAAAGGCATTGTTTTTCTATGTATAAATTTGTATTTACCAGTTCTATGTTCTTTATCAATAGGTATTACCTTTCATAAAATGTACTTGGAATATCAAAACTTCAGCGATAGGAAAGACACAAAAATTCAAGGTGCGAAGTTTTATTAATAGTTATACATGCTCGCTTGGTGAAAAATTCTTAGAACAACGTCAAGTTTCTGCATTTGTAATTGCGACAATGATCAAATACAAATATGCAAATCCTAAAACTGTTTACTATGCAAATGATATAAGGAATTAAATCCAACCAGTCTACAGGGTTGAATTATACTATATGAAAGCGTGGCGAGCAAAACAAATGGCTTTGGAAATATTAAGGGGAGACCCTAGTGAATCTTATAGGCACTTGCCACGTTACATGTATATGTTGGAAAAAAAAATCCAAGTTCAGTTACAAGGTTGCATAAATCTCATGAGTGGCGCTTCCTTTATAAATTTGTTTCACTCGATTCATCAATCAAGAGTTGGAAGTATTGCAAGCCAATAATGGAGGTTGATGGGAGCTTTCTTTCAGCAGCACGCATGGGCACATTCTTGAATGGTTCCACAGATGACACAAATGGTAAGTTAAACGGTATTTCAAGCATCAAGTGTGCTTATTTTAATAACAGATCAATTTGTATAAAATTGTAAAAAAATTGAATAAATATGCTTAAAGCTCACAATATTTATGCATAAGCATGTATATTTGTGTATAAGACTCAGCTTGTTGTCAGAAACATGATGTATAAACTGTTTAAACAGGAAAAATACCGTCCCTTGCATACGACATTGTTGATTCGGAGAACGATGCATCATGTGAGTGGTTCTTCATACAAATAAGAGACACTTTTGGGGTTGGGGAAGGAATGTGCATTGTTTCAGATATGAATAAAAGCATCTTATAGGCCACATCAACTGTTTATCTAGAAGTGTCTCATTATTTTTGCATTATGAATTGTGCAACAACATCAAGCCAACTTTAAGAAAAATCATAATAAATTTAAAGAGCTCATTTTTTTGTTGCTGCTTTTGATTTCACGAGTAAAGAGTTTGACAGTAAAATGACAGAAATGGTAAAGAATGAATCAAGAGTACGAGATTACTTGTTCAAAGTTGGCTATGACAGGTGGTCTAGGGCACAATCTAGAGTCAACAAGACAATGACCTGACTTCTAATATCGCAGAGTGACTTAATGCAGCTACAATTTGCGACTATTGGAATATATGTATAATCTAGCACAAGACTGGAACGATAAAAATAAAATACGTGTAATAGCAACATTCACATACCTTGGGAAGTAATACAACAAAATGCTTCAGGCAAATCTAGTTGCATCAATGCAGTTGACAGTATAAACAGTTTAAGGTTTTAAATATGTTGATTTCATAAATGCAAGTGTGCTGGAATTTTTAGTGACCAGATATTCTTTTTCCTTTTAAATAAAGGTAAGCCTTCAAATGATGACTTATACACAATGTATAAAGAGGCTATTCAAAACACGTGAACCTTGCAAAGAAAGAATGCAATCGTGAGAGCTTTCAAATGGATGAACTGCCATGTCCGCATGCTTAGGCAGTTTTAAGGCAATTGAATGGAAGCAGTTAAATTTTGCTCGATTTACTACAAGAAGGATTTTCTCCATAAAATATATGAATATCCACTAGATCCAATACCAGATCAGAGTGCATGGAACATCCCTACAAAAATCCTAGATAAAGTGGTGCTACCATCTAAAAGGTAAAGAGGTGCATGAAGGCAAAAAAATACGAGATATAGAGCATCTTCGAAGATATCACATAAGAAGTCCAAGCTTTCATGTGGGGTATGTGGACAACATGGTCGCAACAAGATAACATACAGGAATCTACGAAAAACAGAGTGACACATTAAAGTTTTAGGTATCTTTTTTACCTTTATTAATTGTTCAAACATGCTATTAAACTTCATTGCAACTGTTATGTTCGTTTTTCCAAGTTTGAATAAGTGTTTGACATTATAACATAATGTTGTTTGTAATGTGCTTCACATGTTCTAATGCTCTAAGACACATCAAATAATAGATAACAAATGCAGATATAGACTGCCTATCTGCAAGACATGTATAACCAACAACAACAACAACAACAACAACAACAACAACAACATACCCAGTATACTCCCACCAGTGAGGTATAGGGAGGGTGAGGTATACGCAGACCTTACCTCCACCAAGGTGGAGAGGCTGTTTCCGGAAGACCCTCGACAAACGAAAACAATATAATGGAAACATGACTGAAACAAATCATTACATGTATAACCATATATAAAACTGTATATAAAGCTCATATATATATATATATATATATATATATATATATATATATATATATATATATATATATATCGATGCTCTAAGACATATCAAATTAAAGATACTCCCTCCATCCCAAAATGAGTGTCTACCTTTCCTTTGTCCCAAAATGAGTGTCTCTTTCCTTTTATGACAACTCTTTAAATCTAAGCTTTGTTGTGGACCACAGGATTTAAAGACACTGGCCCACATTACACAAACCTTTCATTTTACACCACAAAATTTAGAAGTCTTCTTTATTTTCTTAAACTCCGCCCAGTCAAACCCAAACACTCATTTTGGGACGAAATGAGTAACTACAAATGAAAATATACAGTGCATATGTGCAATGTATAATTGTGTAAAAATTATATAAATCTGTATATAAATATGTATATTTTTGTATAAACATGGATAGCTGGATACTTTGCTATACCAACAACACTGCACCTATCCAAAATAAAAATGAACTGTAAATCAATACAAGTACATCATGTATCATAATGTATCAATTTGTAAAATAAACATACACAATTATCTTTTAACCAAAAAAAATGTTGGAATTTACATTTATTAGTAATTGAGTCAGTCTTCATAATAGCAAAAACAACCATAGAAGACCAAATCCGTAATCACCAAGTCTTTATTTTCAAAACAAATAACCATAAACTGCTCTACTAGAAGGAAAAAACTAATTAAACTACATCTTCGGTCGTCCCCTCTTCTTTATCTTGAAAACTCTGCCAGTGACTTCATCATCGCTAATTGCACCAGCATCTTGGTTTTCCACTCTATGATTCCACAGTAGGCAGTCAAACCTTCCGCGAATATCCTCAATATCAAAATCATCTTTTTATATCTTTTTACCCTCGATGAAGTACTTAGCGAAGTCAGCAACGTAAACACCACAATCCCTTTAAAACAGGTGTGAAGAACAACAAAATCAGTTTTTATATATGTATAGTTGATACAAAACATATAAAAATATTAAAATAATTATGTGAAAGAAAACCTATGTCGTGCTTTGATATGACAAGTCATTAACTAGATTGATGTCCAAAGAATCAGACGAAGCTTTATCCGCATATGCACCAATTTTCTAATTAATATCAAATTGCTTGGCATAAAATCCAGTACTATTAAGGAAATGAGGTATCAAAACAGCATAAGGTAACATCACATTTGTAACAGTCCATCATTCAAAGCACTACGGTTAGAAGCATACACACAAATGCGCCTATCTTTGAACGTAAGCACACCCAAAGCCCAGTGCGCACTCCACGCTTGACTAAATTAAGGAACAAGATGGTGAATTTGCATCACAGTAAAAGCCTAGAATATACTCAGCCACTTCATGCCCATCAGGGATCACATGATAATCTCGTTGCTTTTGCTGAAATGTGGTAAAAAGTGCACTAACCTTGTTGTTGGATACCCAGCCAGTTGTAGAAACCTCACGGCCACATTAGGGTCATATTTTTTCTTTTTTCTCAAGTAGTAAAATATGGTACCAATATGCTTAGACAACAAAATAGAAGTAACATAAAGTCAATTTTAAATGATACAAAACAACCATAACGAAGACTAAGTTTACACACAGAAAAAGAAACATCGATCATACACGCGTTTATACATATTTATACTTTGTTATACAATTATCTACACTATTATACAAAGGGTAGGACAAAACTTTATCACATACTATGTCAGACAAAAGTTTACCACTATATGCAAGATATGAGCCAAAAATAAAAGGCGACTCAAGGTGATTTATATCATCCTCATAGAGCTTCTTCATACTTTAAAAAAATGAAAAATTAATACAAGTTAGAATATAAAAAAATCTTTGTGATAAATTCATTAAAGCGTAAAACAATCAAGATATCGTTGTGATGAATCCATTCTTTCATCGACAAATGAAAAAAAATGTTGAACCAAATCCGATAAAAGATTATACTGATTTGCAACAACCATGAAAGGATGTTTGATAGCAAAATCTTCTTGGCTGCTGAACCTAACGTGTCACTGGTACCCGATCAAAAAACTAGAGTATATGGAGATTTGAAAAAATTTCTGAAATTTTTTTGGGTCGACGCACATGTTGAGGGGTGATGTGTTGTGCTTGTAAATCAAGGGCATTTTCTTGGGCATGTTGCTCATCTTTAGGGACAGTTAGAGGAGAAATCGGTCTATAAACCACAAGGTAAGATTTCTTTGTTTCGAGGAACTCTTCATTAATGTCAGCCCAAAAACTATCCTATTGACAACATCATCTACGGCCCTTACATATAACAAAAATACATGAAAATCAAAATTAATTAAAAGCTATACAATGGATGTAGGCATAATCTATTTTGTCTATTAAAGACTAAATCAGAACTACACATTTATAACCAGATAAAGCCACTGCAACTCCCTCATTTCCCTTGACATCTAACTCCATATGATCGAGTCGATTTTTCAAGCAGAGAAAGAGCAGTCAAAATGCTTGTCATCACCTTGGCCATCCATATTTTGATGAGCAGCATTTAGAGGTCGCTAATCAAAACCCCAAAAAAAAGGGCTTAAAGGTCATTTTTCACGTAAAAAAAAGGTTAAAATCTGGAAAAATATATGTGAGACCATAGAACCTCAGCTCCCTTTGAGTCCTTTGACTTAGATTCAAGAATTTGAAACGCTTACATATAGAAAGCAACAACAAAATGGTTCAGAATCTCAACTTGATTAATGAGCTAGACAACCCAAAAAAAAAGGAGAAAATATTAGACAAACAAGCATGTGTATGCATGATACAACTAAAAACTACAAAAAATAGCAAGTTGTGTAGTATCGCTTGAAGGTCAACCTTCAACTGCTTAACTTCATCCGCAAAAGGATTATCACTCATAGAAGGGCTGTTTTAGGAGTAGGTTGATACTGTGTATCCTGAGGACGAGCTGGGGACGGGAATGAGGCATCAATAATATTAAAGGTAGGCACGACTCCCGATGCAACATTGTCAGTGTTGACATCTTCAAATAGCATGTCAAGGTTTAGCTTTAAGTGCCCGTCACTTGTAGGAGAAATATTTCTATAATGCAACTACAAAAAAGATATTATGTCAATATAAGTCACATGAAAATTTAAGAATTAGAGAGATACAAGATTATACATAACTTACAGAAAAATTGACATATACAACTCCAACTTTACATGATTAAACGTAATCATTGAAACATTGATTATGTCTACGTAGAATGGATTGTAGCTGGATTTCCAGTTAAGAATGTGTTGCACCTTATTTTGACCACTAGCAGTGAGATCCTTGTCGAATAAACATGAACAACACTCATAAAACCATGTCTGGAACGCAAGAGACAGACTTGTAAGCCTTTACATTTGTAAGTAGCCATGTTGTTTATCCCTCATTGTCCGAAGCAGGTCATCAAACACAATCCAAGTCATACGTCTCATATGCACCACTCTCAACAAGATCAAATTCATTATTTGAAATAACATGATTCTCAACATTTGAGAATAAGAAAGTGTGGATGAAGACCAGCACAACCATCTTAAGCGCGTCCTCATCCGACCTCCAACCCGTGGCCTTGAAGTGAGAAAGCAAACTTCGCCTAGTTACTGAAACGACTTCTCCTAGAAAATACTCATCCATCAATCTATTGGTTTTCGAACTTTCAAACACTGTGTTCTCATCATTACTCATTTTCAAGCCAGTAAAAACAACAAATTCGCAAATGCCAAACCGCAACATAGTATCGTTGAGCTTAATCCACAACTCCTTGGCTTGCCTAGGGACAACTTCCCTCAGTAGTAAACAATGTATAAGCTGATTCTAGATAACGAAAGGAGGAAAATTAAAGAAGTACCTAAAATAGCTATTTCAAAACATTTGTAGCTGCATAGTAGGCAAAAACTGCTTCAGATTGCTTACAATGTCCTTGTTTGTATGTGCACTAACTCTCATGAGAAAATGTGCTTGTGATGGTACATTGAACTCACCAACCTACATGAAAAAGGGAAAAAAAATAAAGGCACAACAATGTAGATACAAAACTAAACTACTCCATAAAAGATTAAAAAAAGGCACTCAAGATATTAGTTATACAAATGTGTATTGTTTTATACAAATGAACTTCAACACAACAAATACTTATACAAATATATAGTTGATTATACAAATTACTTTCAACACAACTTTGGGCTTCGTCAGCTCTGGTCTTTTCTTAGCTTGTTCCCATTAGCACAGAACTACTTGCATCATTGACGTTAACATTTCTCATTGTTATGACAGGACAACTACTTTAGGTATCCATAGCAACAGAATTCACATCCTCTACACTACTATTGCCTTAACATTCCTTTTAGCGACCTTAACAGGTTCATCAACTTTGTTCTTTTGAAAACTCAATTTCAATGCTCTTTTTACACACGGTGATTTTGAATAACTATCACCCGACACAACAACCGGTGTCTGCAAGCAGGTACGACAGTCCTTTCTGTTTGAGCACAACGAACATGGGAATCAAAATCATTATAACCCTCTACACTTGAAGGAAAGCCCTTCACTATAACGACATCAGCCTTAACCCATGTATCAAGTATCTTTTTCAAATCCACATGATTACCCTGTTTTGTTCGCATCTAACAAAAGAAAATTCAACCATAACATACAAGGCTTTGTAAAAAATAAGGGTTTCAGCTATATACTAAAAAATAAATGGTTCTCACACACACACACACACACACACACTTGCAAATTTATGGAACACATAATTTAGTAAAAGCGAATTAAAAGACTATAATATCACCAAAATCAAAAAAATCCTACCGTAAAATCTAAGACAAAACTTATGCAGATATAAGTAGCTAAATAAACAAAAATTTGAAATGTACCTACTATATAACAACATAACCAATTTTTATTTGTTAAAAAAAAAACCACAAAAAAAGAAGAAAAACCCAACACAAAAGCAAGCAAAAGTCGTGAATTAGAACAATACAAAAACAAAATCGAATAGGAGAAATGAAAATTTACAGTTGCTGAAGAACAAGAGAAGAAATCATCGAGAATATGGGGAGAAGAATGAAGGAAAAATTTGGAAACCGCTTATACACTGCATTTGTCTGGTTGGAAGAGTGTGTTTGAAGGAAACGTTACTTTTTTCAAATAATAGCGATCAAAAGGATGGTGCAACAACTATAAGAAAAATTTCAAAGAAAGACCAATATATGAGCCAAGCCGGTTAAGGTCGAATAATAGAGATCCTTATTGGTAATTTTGTTGGGCTTAGTGTCTCTCTATGTAAAAATCTCTTTTATATTTTCAAGATCAATTACATTTGGCTAGATGAACTAAAGTGCAAAACAAGTGGCACCGTCTTTGATCTGTGACTTAGAAATGTCAGAGCACGTTGATTCCAAACATAATAGTATTCAGTATTAATTAAAAATGGTTAGAAAACACAACTAAGTCACGACACTATTAGTTACAGTATGTTTTTTTAGATCTGTTATTGTGTGTTCCAATTCAACTATAGTGTTTTCCAATCAAATTTGTTGTTTTTCCAGTAAGATCTAGTATTTTCTTCATCTTTTTTTTATTATATTTCACTATATCTGCACTATTTCTCTACCGTATCTAATTATTTCTACATTATTTTTGCACTTTTTCTACTTGCATCAGTATTGTTTCTATCTTTTCTACTTTTATCTACAATGTTTATGTTGTTCTTGCACTATTTCTTCTTGTATCTGCATTGTTTCTGCTCGTATCTATTGTTTCTACTTGTATCTACTATTTATACATTGTTTATGCATTATTTCTGTAGACTGGCGGTGGCAGTATAGGGGGCAGCAGGCAATAGGGGCAACTTGATGGAGGGAAGGGAGATGGATGCTAATTTTTTTTTTTTTTTTTTTTGGTTATTTTTAGTAACTTGTCTAAGAAAAATTATCGCCATGTTTTGTAATATCAATAATATTGTTATTTTTCTTTTAATAGAAAATGTACGATTGTATATTATCGTAAAAATTATTTTGTTAATGTAAAGATTATTTTAACTGTTGGATCGTAGAAATAATATTTATAAGTGAATCTCTTTAAAAAGAACGAATTCGAAATATGAAACCTTAAAAATAAAATAAATTACCTGCTATAATGATAAAAATAATTTATCTGATATGTAAATTTTTTTTGAACCGTTGATACATAAAACTTAAATAAACTCATGCTTATGACCTTTCCACTAAAAATAAAGAAACCCTGATACTTTTCATCACAAAATAATTAACAAGTATTCCTAATTAGTTGTTATTTTTATAGGTAATTGATTGATGCTATCAATGATTAGAGCTCGTAATCAGTAAATATTCCGAAGTAGTAAGATTTCGTTCTTGACAACATACATGTTATAAAATATTATAGGGCATAAATTCCAAGAAGATCCTAAATCAGAGCGTGGTTCCGACATAAAAGTTAGTCATTCGTAATATTTCCTGCAGCAAAGGAATCAATCAATTGGTCAAGTACTACTGGACTGTTTGAATACGCAGAAACTTAAGAGGCTCTCTAATTGATAGGCACATGCAATGAACCCTAAATCATTATCAACAAATGCTCCCTTGTCTCCTCTTTAATCTCGTTTAAAATGTATAATTCTGCATTTAACAAGGGGTCATGCTAGGGTTTGTAGAATCCTCAAGGGACACTTTTCAGCACCTAAACCTCTTGTTAGTTTATGTATCTGCTGGCTTATTGTTTGTAGCTTCGTAATTAGGCAAAAATCTTAGTCAAACATTCAGATGCATGCATATGCATTATCATGAAACACTCAAATCCTTTTCATTTAATGATTCACTAATTTTTACACACTTGTTCCTTCAAAACCACCTAGCTGGCACATGCTTTTCTCGATCGTACGTTACTTGTTAAGTTTTAGTACTATTAAGCTGTCATGTTTTTTTTTTACGTGTAATCACTATAACAAAAATCTGTAGTATATTCGATACTAATTCTTCTTGACACTTGGACGTGACAGGATTTATAATTTTAGTGATATAAGAAGAGAGACAAGAGAAGGCCAAGTGAAGTGTGGACATGACCAAAATAGTGATAAATCAAAGACCACATTGAGGATAGCCAGGAATAGAGATGACTGCTGAAGGACAAAGTACAGGGAATCGGATGGTCGTGAGTTGTGCATATTGTAATCATACACTTGTTAGAAAGAAATGAAATTGCTCATCTGTCATTGTACGGATGACCATGAAAGGTCATTTCGGGCAGGATGGAGGTATAGTAGATAGGAATGGGCTGAGTTGAGGGTATAGGATCATGAGCACAGAAAGTTTAGGCTCAAGTTTTACCGTCACTCCTTGTATTTTAGTCATGAAAAAATAATCAGGCTAGAAGGCTCATTTGTAAAGGAGTGTACACATGAAGGCTCACATGTGGAGGAGCATATAGATGAAATAAATTAAGCAGGGACGACAGTTTAATTTGTTCATTTACTATTCGAAATTGAACAACTTTGTCATTCATTAGACTTTTACTCTCAATCATTGGTAAAATTCTTGCCCTAATGATGAGCAAATATTGACCTTTTAACTCTAGAAGAATTTGGATACATAGAAACCTCTTATTTCATGTTTGAGCTGTGTTATAATAAAACAAATACGTGACGGTATGAATGATCAAAAGTATAAAATATGGAATTGTGCAAGATAAATTTTAACTTATTCAAATTAAGAAAAAATAGATTACGTATGTAATAGTTTAAACTTCTAAATAAGACGCTCATGCATTTCAACAAAATAAAGTTAAAAAAGATTAGGAATAGTAGGAGGGGAGGGTTAGGATCAGAGTGAGGAAGGAGACATGGTGCATAATCTTGGGGATTTGGCTATACCATGGCCTCACCGTAATGTCGGATACATGGAGTACAAGACCCCAAAACCAAAAAAAAAAGTAAGTTAAAAATAAAAGGAGAAGTGACAGCTCGACTGCATTCTTCCCCATTACATATATATTCAATCTTCCAAAGTACAAAACCAAATCCTTATAACTATCTCAATCTATCTTTTGTTTTCTCTCTTTGCTCAGCCAGCCCCGACAATTCAAAGCTGTACAGCTAGCACCTATATTATGGACATTGCCTGCTAAATTTTTATCTTCAGATACCTGTTGGTAACAGGTTAATCAGTTTAATGTCAAAATATTATTCATTGCAATGCTATCCCTATGACTTTTCATAGTTGATCATAAGCATTTTTTCCCTTTTCAAATCTCCATCTCTTTAAGAGGATTAACAGGGTTATACGCACTGATCTCTAAAATAAATTACTCAAAACATTTCTTTTGGTGATGTATGTATTATACCACAAAAGCATAGCTTACCAGTCATACATAAGTAGTTCATGATATCCGGCATATAGAATTAGCCTTTATTTAATAAAAGACTGAATGGATAAATATAATTTTAGGGTCTCTTCAGAAATCGAATTGTCTTTTTCACTTTGAGTATAGCTAACTCGAAAGAATTGTTGGAGTTTCACGGAATGGTCGTCCGACTTCAATTTATTGTAGAAAAATTAGTAACGAAACAATAACTCACAGTACATATAGCATGGAAAAAGAAAAACAAAAATGCTGCTTAATCCAGTACTCCTCGAAAGCACATGTAGGATGTCATACGAATAAAAGCCTAATATGAATATGGTCAGATTATCAAGTCACCGTACATAATATTTACGTGAAACAAAAGGTCATTTTCCAACCCAATCCAATATCAAATGCTTTTCACCATGTGACATCATGGGATTTTTTCAAGCGAGTCCGATGATGACCTTTTTTTTTAAGTGGCGCCAATGGTATAAAAGTAACTACTCACTCCGTTCCATAATAGTTGTTATAGTTTGACTTGAAGCGAAATTTAAGAAATGTGGTAAGACTTTTGAAATTTGTGGTGCAAAATAAGTCATACATAAATATGTGGCTATAAAGCATTTCGTTAATGGTAAAGTAGTAGTTTCAACTCAAAAATATTTCCAAATTTAGAATTGTGTCATTCTTTTTGGAACGGACTAATATGTAAACTATGACAACTATTTTGGAACGGAGGTAGTAAAATTCTGAAGTGACAACTACTTTCTCTATCCCAATTCGTAATTTGACTTAACACAAAATTTAATAAAGAAATGAGACTTTTGAAACTTATGGTTTAAAGTAAGTCATGAATATTTGTGTGGCTATAAATAAATTAAAAAGTAATTTTGGAGTTGAATTATTGCCAAATTTAGAAATATAATAATTTTTTTGACACAGTCCAATAAAAAAAGTATGACAAACAAATTGGGATATAGCGGTAATTACTAATGTTTCGGAACCAAATCTAACATGTTTAAGCAATAATTTTCCTTGATACATATGTAGTTAAAATATTTTCTACAATTTAGGTGCAAGGAGTACCTAAAAGCAAATCAGGAGTCGATTATTTAGTGGGTCAAAACACACATTATTCAACTTGTATATTTTATACTCCCATTGACCAGATAGACGACATGTTGCCTGGTCAAAATTTGAAGGTCTCGATGACAAAAGACCCTGGTAGAAAACAACCACAGAAAGTCATGGTCAAGTCAGGATTTTTTTATTTTTCAACAAGCCCAAGGATTAAACAAATGCCAATTCTCACCATAAAAGAATGTAACAGATCTTATAAAAGGGGTGTTACATGAAATATTCTACGTAATGCTAGTTATAAGACCAAATAATTAATTGCCTCGAGCCACACTACACACTGTAGTCAACTTGTTCAAACCTTATTCCTTTCCACCAACTGACTTTTGACAACAAGAATCCTACATTAACCCACCTTGTCAATTGAAAGTCCCCCTTGACCACGACAATTAGATACATAATCGCGAACATGTTTAGTATGTTCGGCTATTTGTCTTTTCTTAACCACTCTTTATCATAATTACTATAATCTCCGGCCACGTACTTTATGTATGTATCTCATATTAATGAATACAATTTATACAAACTATTAAATAATTATATAAATATTATTTATTTTGTTCCTAAACGAATGGCACATTTTTCTTATTAGTCTGTGGCAAGAAAGAATGACCTTATTTATATTTAAATAAAACTTAATTTGAACTTTCACGCTAGTACTCTTAATGAGATGATTTATTGCCACACAAATATCTATGTTTATTTTAGATCATAAATTTCAAAAAATGCCATTCTTTTGTTAAACTACAATCCAAGTCAAACTATGTCAACTTTTATGAAGCAATATAAGTTTATTAAAATTATAAATATTGATCTATTCAGCTATCTTAATAACAAAAAATATCATGCTCCATAAAGTCATCAGATTCCTTAGTTTGCTCTCAAGTTCATATTAACCGCACTTACTTTTGTCATCCATGGTGATGATAGTAATGGAAGAGACTCAATTCTTTTATTAAAATTATTGTTATTTGTTATGAAATGTTTCAATAGTTTAGTGTATTAATGTTTGAAGGAATAATTGTTTATCAAAGACATATATAACCGTGGATCAACATTATAAGATATACTCCTACAGTATTATTTTAGTCTATAAAATCAGTGTAGAGTCAATTCCTTGATCTCAAACTGAAATAAAGAGTAGGATTACGATAAGCTCACAGTCAGCTTAAAACAAGGTAATTTATGCTCAGAATACAAATATATGTTTATACTTTGAAGCGGAATTATTGTTTGTATTTATGTTGCTGTTGTTGGAATTTTATTATGATTAGGCAGGCAATTAATTTGTTAGCTAATTTTATAGTGTTTCCAAAATATCTGACGCGATATATAGTGTAGTAGAATTTTATTGAGCATTTGACAAGAGACGCTGCATGATATGAGGACTTGGTTGCTTGGCAATGGCCCTACAAACTTCGTTGTGCTTCGTGTTATTTTGTCACACTGAGTATGATTGGCCAAAAAGCCGATGTACGGACATTGAGTTAGATTATGTAAAGGGAGCAAGATCCCTGCCATTATCATAACGAGGCTTTTGTCTCTAATTGTTTCTTTTTTTCTTCTTTCCTTGTCTATTTCCTTCTTCTTTATCTCTCTGGCTTTGTATTTAAATAATATCAGAAGAAGACTATAGCTCTCTGAGTAGGTGATAGAAGCAAGAAGAGAAGAAAGATCATTGTTAAATTTGGATCTTTTAATATTTAGGGTGAGGTTGCATCCCGTAAATCGTTAAAACTCTAATCATACGTCACTCAGAAAGAGCGCTTTGCCTTAGTAAGAAAATTAATGTTGGATTAGCTTGACCCTAGAAGTTTACTCACGAGTTGATGATTGTTCAAAATTATATAAAGAGAATAAATAGTAAATATAAAATAGAAATGTACTGTAGAACAGCATTAAGTAAATCAATAATAGACATAAGTCCGACTGTAATGTCATATTAAAAAAAATGAGAGATTTACATATATAGGACATATGTCCGCTAATTTATTTTGGCCACATTTAAAAGTTGTTTAATTTCTAGCTAGCTTGGATCTCCGGAACTTTGAGCCTCATTGCGAGAACACATAGCAAATTATGGCGGGTCTTGAAGCTTTCCTGCATAAATCTAAGCAGTCTGAGAATTCGACAATAACTCCAATTGTTGCGCACATGTGAGGCCATTTAGTGAACGCTTTTGTTTAAAAATGGATCTTGAATCTTATTCAATCTGAAAAAACAAACTCATAAAGTGGTATCACAACCATATGGGAATCTTATCCTTGGCTTCGACTGAGGTTGTTTAATAATTAGGCCTACGTATACATAATTCTCAAGTTTAGAGCCTAACTTTCTTAGCTTCTGCAAGTGCTGACGCTAATGTTTGTAATAGAATCTCTCCCTTGTCTTCTGGAGAAGCATTCAAATTGAACAACCTTTGTGGTCCTAGCTACAACTTTCTTAAAATGGTTGTCTTAGTTGACTGGTTGTTAATCCTTTAAAACGATAACACTGTGGCTGAATAATATGACAATCTGTCTTGAAAGTTTGATCCATATCATCGACATGATCAAAAGTATATGTCCATATTTTATTTTTTCAAAGTTTAATTTGTTGGGATTAACGATAATTAATAATGAGGCAAAAGGTGCATAGTTAATCATGTGTAAATGATAATTATCGTACTTTTTCGCCAATGGATTGTCCAATATTCATTATTAGATGCTAAAATGCTTAGTATGTTCCATCGCTATTCATGAGTCAGTAACCAAATGTGAATCCAAAATTTAAACTTGGTATTCCACTAAAATTATGGGTTCATAATCTAGCTTTCATTCTTTGTGATTTTTTACACATACATACATACATATCTCTATATTTCGTGTGAAAAAAATTGGATCAAGTTGGACATGTAGCTTGAAAGCTACATCCACCTCTGTCCATAACCAAAGAAGATTCTTCTTTCACATATTCAGTGAGATCACTAATTTCTTCAACAAATTAAATCTTGTCATTTTCATTGTAAATTAATCGCCCACCGAACGTCGGCTAAGATAATATATTAATGGGCTGAGATTTTAGATGTTGAGAAAATATCTTGAATTATCATTCTTGATTCCAAATCTTTAATAGAATTTTACTGTGGTCCATGGTCTTGATGATACCAAGAATAACAATTCTCGCTAATTCGATTCAGTATTTCTTTGATCTCCAAATTGACAAATGATATGTAAGAATATATCCCATGGCTCATGATGATTGCGATTAGCATATTTCAATTAACTTTATTCTAACATTCGAATTGTTTGTCCTCCTCGAATAGTTGGGAATATAAATGTACTATTCGTATTTCCCTGTAATTTTGACAATATCAATCATTTTAAAAAGGATTGGAGAACCTTTCTACATTAGTGAGATTAATAAAAGTATAAAGATATGACATCACTTAAAAGTATATTGACATTGACCAAATCGCGAACACAATACTTACAGTCAAAATTATTATTCTCTGCACCTCATATTGATTCTTTATTTATTATTGAACCTGGTACGGTCTTGTAACCACCAAAAAATTCTTCCTTTTTTTTTGGTTTTAATTTGAGGATGTTCACGCTTAGGTAACTGATGGCAATTAACTACTTGGATAGCCTCCCAAACTTAACATATTCCGTAAGATAGGTACTTACGGCTCATTTGTTTGCACTTAATGGAGGTCTGAATGAATGGTTCAGACCTTAGTACATTAAGTGTATTTATTTTTGTTACGACTTAACCACTTAACGATTCTATGCTTCACCATCGGATAGATGATACAGAATACCATATTGTTTTGTACATTTATGGTGTCATCTCATATGAGATGAAGAGCTCATTGACGCATACAGCCTCTTTAATCTTAGGTATAAGGGGTAAGTAATGCATTACTTTCACTGGGACCTGCCTATATTTATCATTTCTGACTGGGTTAAAACGAGCCTCGCTACAAAATTTACAATCAAACAACTCTGCATCTTCCTTATTGAATAACATGCAACCCTTCTTACAACAATGAATTCTCTCTAAAAAAACTCCTAACTTGAAAACCAATTTCTTTGTATCGTAGTACGAACTAGGTAACCCCAAGTTAGTTAGATTTAGTTTATTCATAAGTCCAATGATCTCATCCATGCCTACTTGAGATATATTATAATTTTATTTTATACTAAGCAATCTAACTGCAACTGACAACTCAAAAATAGTTGCCCCCTCATGAAATGGGCGACTAGCTTCTTCCAAATGTTCATACCTCATCATTTGGATACTCCTCAATATTTGGTTAGGAAGGTTCCTCGGAGCACATCATTAATCAATTCATGTATATGAGACTCATACTCGACATACCCACTACTCCCACCGGCATATTTATTTTGGAAACTGACATCACCTTCACTAGGATCAAACTCTCCACGTGTCGTCCACGAGATATAATTGGGCATAAATCTTTTATAATACAGAAGGAGTACAACATCATATAGGCGTTGCATGTCACAACCCTTTCAATTCAAATAAGGACATTTGATATTCCCCTCGCTTATATATTCAAAAAGCCTTTTAGCATTAGCAACAATTTGTTGAACCCCCGATTTCCATACATCCTATTATACATCTAACTACGATTTTCATCGCATTCAATCTACACAAATATTACAAAGTGATATATTTAGAACAATGCAAAAGATTATATTATTTTACACTAACATAGTATAAAACACTAACATAATATTAGTTTACCAAGTTATCTATTTTTGCAAAGCTTAATCAAAAAGGTCAAAGGATCTAAAATTATATAACTCTTATAGATATTCACACTTTTTAGCTTCCTCTATTGATAACACTAAAAGGCACAAAAATAATACATCTACAACATTTACATATATTCAAAAAGTAATGCGATACGGATTGGTACTTTAAGCCGTGGAGGGTTCATGCTCGACGTCCGGAGCTTGGAGTGTTTTAAGAGGGCATGGAAAGCAAGAGCCAATTCAAAAGGATTGGCCAAATGAGCAAAATGCAAGGATGCAAACTTCTGGATTTTCTGGATATGCTTCGCGATCGCGATGCCATGAGCGCATTCGCGCAGAAAGACTCAATCAGAGTCCATGATCGCAAAAGACATAAGGCGGTTGCGAGGAGATCTATGCATACATAGCACGATCGCAAGACCACGTGCGCGATCGCGATGAAAGCCGTACCGGCAGATTCTCAGAATAAATATTAGGGGCTTTTTAATCCATTTATCATTGTCATTACCTAGCTACTATAAATAGTCTAATTGAGTGTTTATTCATTAGTTAGACTTTTGATGATGAATGATGTGAGTAGACATTGGTAAACATGTTGCTTGAGCACTCTCTATCCTTGGTTTGCAATTGAATGTCTATTCAATTGAGGACTAATTAGTATAGGTTTTTTTTTTAGGTGTTTAAGGGGATAATTAGGCTAATCCCTAATTTGTTTCCTTATTTTTCAATTAATCAAATCGGGTCTTGCTTTTATCTCTTTAATTTCTTGTTATCTCTCAATTCCTAGTTTAGGTTCATATCATTTGGCATCAGAGTTCGGATTGGTGTTTGTTCTTACAAACACTAATATCAAAACCAGAAAATCACAAAAAAATCAAAAAATTCAAAAATCCAAAAATTGAGTCATAGATTTAGGTTTCCTTTGGATGAAATCTTTGTTACCGATTGTTGCTTGATGATTTTAGAAGCTGATTCTCGAAGAAATTTAACAATAAACAACATTTGAGGTGTTAATTTGAAGAATTAAAATCTAGGGTTATTCAACAAAGATTTGGGGCTTTTGCATTTTGGGTGTTGTTCTTGAAGAATTAATCATTGGGGTTTATTCACGGACATATAAGGAGCTTATATCTCAAATTTAGAGCAAAAACAAGTTGGTTTGTGAAAATTCAAGTAAAGAAAATTTCAGGAAATTCGGGTTTCAAGTTCTGCATCAAACCCAGAATTTGCTCTTCGCGATCGCGCGAGAAGTGTCGCAATCGCGCAGGTTAATTATTGCTCTTCGCGATCACGAAGTGACAGCGCAGAGTTATTTTTTCCTCTTCGCGATCGCGCTCCTGATGTCGCGATAGCGTTGAACAACATTTATTCCTCTTCGTGATAGCGCCTATTCGCACGCGATAGCGCTGAACAAAATTTCAATCACTTCACAGATTTCTCGGAACAACCCCTCAACAGTTTCATATCACCCAAACCCCTATCATATCATCAAATAAAGTGAGTTTCTAGATCATAAACAAAATTTCATCCAAATCCAAACCCGTTTCGTGCCAATTCGATTCGAGCCTTTCTTTCTTCATTTCCTTGACTTTTTGCAATTCCATCCGATTCGCTTTCATTGTCCGTTCTTTGCTACAACAATTTCTTCCCATCCCCAATTGGATTGAGTTCGATTGTCAAATTGGAATTGAGTGCGAAAACCAACTTGATTTAGCCAACGAGAGGTAAAAGGCTTGAGTGGTGAGAACATTAGAGTGTGGTCACAAAAGCCATTGACCTTGTGTGTATACACGGGTGGTAATAAAATTGAGTGAACAAATATCGAGCGATACATGTGAGGGAGTGAATTTGTGAGGTCATTTTGTTATTATTGTTGCAAATATGTCCTCGAATGATGATTGTGGAGGTTATGACTCCTATGGAGATGATGGGGATTACTACGATGATTGTGGAGACTATGGTTCCTATGATGATGGTGGGAGTTATTATGATGATTCGGGGAACTATGGCTCTTATGAAGATGAAGCGAGTCACTATGGTGATCATGAAGCTTGTGGAGGCTATGAGGCTTATGAGGATGAACGCGACCATGAAAACTCCTATGCTTCTAGTGTTGGAGATGATGAAAGTGACGCTTCAAGGTATAATGTTCCTACTTACTCTTAATCTGATGAACTTGAAAATGTAGATAGTGACATAGAGAGAATTGATGATGAAGCTTATTATAGAAATTATTCATTTGCATCGTCTCTTTGTGTTCCTAAAAATAAATAAGAGAGAAGTAGTGGTCTTTCTATCGGTTTGAGGAGAAGTGGTAATTACTCCATGAGAAAAAGAGAGTCTACATATTCTAATTGTGCTAAAAGGTTTGATGACTCTAATTCTTCTGTGAAAGGCAACTTGAGGCCTAGAGTGAGAAAAGGTGCTATATGTACTACTAGTGATTTGTCTTGGACTAACAATGCTTTGAGAATTATGTTTAAACGGAATCATTTTGTAGACAACCATGAGCGTGATGAAGTTTGTGTGGAGAAATTTTTGGAAGAAAGAAAGAACTTCTTCCACGCAATTTGTAAGGTTGGAGGGCTTACTTGTGATATGATCATTGATTATAAGAGTCATACTAATGTTGTAAGTGTTTCTTTGGATTAGCAATTAAAGTTGGAAACTTGTAGTCATCCCTTCCCCTATAGGTGGCCTTGGTTGAATGGAGATGGGTTTGTGGTCATTACACAACAAGTGTGATAAAGTTCAAAATTGGTGATTATCATGAAGAAGTACTATGTGATGTGATGCCCATAAAAGGTTGTCATCACTTGTTGTTGGGAAAACCATGGAAGCTTGCTAGAAATGCCAAGTATAGTGAGAAGTTTGGAAAGCATGCTCTAACTTTATGGGACCAAAAGTTTATTCTTGGCGCCACCCCTCCAATGAAAGTCAAAGAATTTTATTTTGGAATGCTGGAAAGGGAAGAAAGACAAAGTCAAAAGGGGTGAAGCAAAGGTTGGATGAAGATTCTCAAGGAGAAAAATTGAAAGATGAGGTCAACAGTACCCCTACTCCTTCCAAAGGGATCCTTGGCACATATCCTAATTCAAATGAACTTGAGAGAAAAAAGATTGAGAGGAGTAAGGGAGTGACAAGTGACAACTCAAGAGAGAAAAAAAAGAGAGCTTGAGTTGAGTGAAGTGAGTAAGTTGTCACAAGAAAAGAGAGAGGCGTTTGAAAATAAAATGAGGGAAAACAAAAGAGTGAGGGTGAGGATTTTCCTTATTCTAACAATTCTAACCTTTCTTGTTTCTCTAGTTGTTTTGTGTCTCTTGAAGGTACCCTTGAAGAAGATAAAATTGAGAATTCTTTATTGGAAGTGGTTCCAAATGAACAAGTGAGCTTCATTTTGAAAAGCCAAGGTAAAGAAGAATCTTTAGATGTGCTACAAGTTAACAAAGCTAATCCTAACTCTTGTATTCATTTGGGTGAGTTTGATCGATCACTTGTTGTTGGGAAAACCATGGAAGCTTGCTAGAAATGCCAAGTATAGTGAGAAGTTTGGAAAGCATGCTCTAACTTTATGGGACCAAAAGTTTATTCTTGGCGCCACCCCTCCAATGAAAGTCAAAGAATTTTATTTTGGAATGCTGGAAAGGGAAGAAAGACAAAGGCAAAAGGGGTGAAGCAAAGGTTGGATGAAGATTCTCAAGGAGAAAAATTGAAAGATGAGGTCAACAGTACCCCTACTCCTTCCAAAGGGATCCTTGGCACATATCCTAATTCAAATGAACTTGAGAGAAAAAAGATTGAGAGGAGTAAGGGAGTGACAAGTGACAACTCAAGAGAGAAAAAAAAGAGAGCTTGAGTTGAGTGAAGTGAGTAAGTTGTCACAAGAAAAGAGAGAGAAGTTTGAAAATAAAATGAGGGAAAACAAAAGAGTGAGGGTGAGGATTTTCCTTATTCTAACAATTCTAACCTTTCTTGTTTCTCTAGTTGTTTTGTGTCTCTTGAAGGTACCCTTGAAGAAGCTAAAATTGAGAATTCTTTATTGGAAGTGGTTCCAAATGAACAAGTGAGCTTCATTTTGAAAAGCCAAGGTAAAGAAGAATCTTTAGATGTGCTACAAGTTAACAAAGCTAATCCTAACTCTTGTATTCATTTGGGTGAGTTTGATCGATACTTGAGTATGGATGGTAGCTTTACTTTTTGTGGAATTAATGATTCTGATGATATTGGTTGTGAGCATACACTAGTTGGGCACACTTGTGAAAAGAAAATTGATGGACTTTGTGTGTGTGAATTGTCCCACACTAGTAATGTGCAAATGGATGAGCTTGAACATAATGACTTGAGTTTTGATGTTCCACCTTTGTTTGAAAAATGTGCCAATGAGTTGCTTGATCTTGTGGTGATAGCATTTGATAGCACTCTTGATTATAGTGGTGGTTTGTTTCAAGGTTTTAAACTATTTGAAAATCCATTATTTGTTGAAAATGAGCAAGATGAAGTGTTGGAAGGTAATTTTAGTATTAAAAATCCATTATTTGCTCAAAATAATACTTGTGACTTGCTTGAGAGTGATGATTGTGTGGATGTTAGCAAGTTAACTCCCAAAATATTTGTTGAAAGCTTGTCCAATGTTTGGAAGTCCTTCAAAGGTAAAGATTGCTCCTTAAAGAAGGGGGGAGGCACTAGTGATAGTGGTAGTAAATTGATAGATGCAAGTCTTAGCGTCAATTTCTTTACTTACTCTATTCCTAGTTCGAGCATACATTTAAAGTGGATATTGCTAGAGCCTCCAATGTTAAGAGTGATAAATTGTCAATGGAGGCTTGGCATGAGTTGATGAGTCTAAAAATGAAGATTATTTTGTAAATGAGCTTGCTTATTGTTGCTCTTATAGCCATGTTTTTAATGTTGGGATTGGAAAAATGTTCTTTATGGTTGGTCTTTATACTTGGTTATATCATAAGAGTGTGCATTTTGAGCATGAGTATGTGAGTCTTGTTCCACTCTCTTTATTGTATAGTGCTTGAAAAGTTATTGAGTTGGTACTTATTCGCGTCATGGTTTTGCAAGGTACAAGTTCGAGGACGAATTCCTTTAAAGAAGGAGGAAATGATGCGATTCGGATTGGTACTTTAAGCCATGAAGGGTTCATGCTCGACGTCCGGAGCTTGGAGTGTTTTAAGAGGGCATGGAAAGCAAGAGCCAATTCAAAAGGATGGCCAAATGAGCAAAATGCAAGGGTGCAGAATTCTGGATTCGAATTTTCTGGATATGCTTCGCGATTGCGATGCCATGAGCGCATTCGCGCAGAAAGACTCAATCAGAGTCCGCGATCACGAAAGACATAACGCGGTAGAGAGGAGATCTCAGCAAACATATCGTGATCGCGAGACCACGTGCGCGATCGCGATGAAAGCCGTACCGATAGATTCTCAGAATAAACATTAGGAGCTTTTTAATCCATTTATCATTGTCATTACCTAGCTACTATAAATAGTCTAATTGAGTGTTTATTCATTAGTTAGATTTTTGATGATGAATGATGTGAGTAGACATTAGCTAAGCATGTTGCTTGAGCACTCTCTATCCTTGGTTTGTAATTGAATGTCTATTCAATTAAGGACTAATTAGTATAGGTTCTTTTTTATTAGGTGTTTAAGGGGATGATTAGGCTTATCCCTAATTTGTTTCCTTATTTTTCATTAATCAAATCGGGTCTTGCTTTTATCTCTTTAATTTCTTATTATCTCTTAATTCCTAGTTTAGGTTCATATCACAAAGAATACAAACATCATTTGGGATCACATATTTAACTTTTACAATAAAACTTACTCAATTTTTGCCATTTAGAAACCAATAAAGCTACAAACAAATTTACTAATTTGCAAAGTTCAAACCAATTTAGCTACAAATCAAGAATGTGCTATAGTAGTAGACAAGTAAGTACTAGTTCAAACCGATGTGCTACAAACTAATTTTTAACTTTTTACACAATTACCAATTTACTGTGTTATTTATATTATCATTACACATTTACAATTTCATAACGTTTCACAAAAATAATAAATAGCTAAAAATTTAAAAATAAAATAAAAAATTAACCTTGGTAAAAATATGGTGACATTAGCAGGGTAAGTGGACGGTGGCAAGGTCCTCTCAATGCAAAATATAAAAAGAAAAAAAAATATTAGGTGCGGGAAAAATTACGGGCGGGGGAAGGTTATGGGGTAGGGATCAAAACTTGGGGGTGGGGGAACTTACCAGAGGGCAGTGGGGTGGGTGGCACAGGGGGTGGCACTGTGGTGGAGGGTAGTGGGGTAGGTGGGAGGAGCAGTGGTGGAGGGTAGTGGTGTTTATTTGTGGGAGAAGAAAGAAGTGGGAAGAAAATGAAAAATATAGGTAGATATAATAAAATTTAACTTGCTTACCGAGGGGTGTCCCTTGGAAGGCACAATAATTTAATTTTCTTTAGGCTGCCAAAGGGAGTTCTTCGGAAGGTGTTTGTAATTTTAATTTATTTTTTAGGCTACTGAGGGGAGTCCTCGAAAACTATTTAATTAATATAATAATTAAATAAATTATGTTTACTTTGACGAGTAGCCGGCGTAATACTTTCCCGACTACTGGCCCTCGAAAGTTCGCCATCAGAATCTTCTGTGTGTCTAGTAGTGACACTAGTTTACATATTACAATAGCACCATGTGAACTACAAAGAATTACCAAACAAAAAAAAAGGTTAATATTCTTGCTAGTACAACAACTCTATCAACAACCATGTAAAAACAAGAACGATTATGATAACTCGACTTCTCCAATTTCACTTTTTAACATGTTTTTCCTTCTTCTAGTGTATTGATTCTTTTCAACAAACATCATATAACTCTACTGGCTCAATTTGGCATTTCTTTATCATGCCACCTAAAGTAGTTACAAGCAGAAATAACCTATTGACAAATAAGCTTGAATCAATGTTTAGGAGTTAGATCCAAAAAGTATATTCAAGAAAAGTAAATCAAAATAAAATTCAGCACTTACGCGTAGAGTTTTGCAGCCAAATTTTTTTTTGATGGGGGCGAGCTTGAGTTAAAAAAGTTGTAGTCTTCATATATTTTCCACATTTACACATTTATAAACCGTTAAATCAGTGCATTTCAGATTTAGTAAGATGGAGGAGAGGACATAGTTACGTTTCTTTCACAAGTTAGAAAGAGATGTAGAAGAAATTAAGCTACAATAAACCATGAAATTTAGATAAAACTAAGCTACAACATAGTTACGTTTCTTTCACAAGTTAGAATGAGATGTAGATGAAATTAAGCTACAATAAGCCATGAAATTTAGATTAAGTATGATGGAGAAGAGATAGATGGCTAGGATTTTTTAATGAATGAAGAAGATTGATTTTAGAGATAGGAAGAGGATTTAAGTGTATAAGAGGGATTTTACCGTTGAAATACTTGAATTTTATAGCAAATATAATGATTCACGAGGTCATCTAGGATAAACCAGTACACAATATGCCATGCGAGATATAGGTATTTAGAAATAACATATGTGACAATGGCTAACTGATCACTATGAGCCTGTTTGAGTGGGCTTATAAGTAGCCTATTTTAAGTGTGTATAAGTTAAAAAGTAGCTTAAAAATATGGCCGAAAAGTACAAAGTTTTTTAAGTTAACAAACATATATTAATGAGCTTATAATTTTATAAGCAACTTTTAAGCTTACCCAAACGGGCTCTATGCAAGTTGCTGCTGCAATCTTACATAATGAGCCAATCAAGGGGTTAAAATAGATATTTCGGTTTAATTGTAGTATACTTTTATTGATTAAAAAATAAGTAAAAACAAAATTAATAATCTTAAAACATTGTCAATCGCCATTCCGATGAATTTACACCTAAATAAAATAGAAATCATGCTTAGTCCCATTTATAAGGGGTGGGAGAATTCACTTTAATTTGACGATATGCACTACTTTGGAGATATGCAATGTCTTTAATTTGGTGCACAAATAAACTAGTAATGTGAGAATTATGATGCATGTGTTCTTTATGCCAACAAATAATGAAAATAATTTTTTTGAAAATAGAATAATAATATATCAAAGGTTCATTTAATCTAAAGTTAGTTATGCAGCGGTTATAATGTAAGTGTATGTTGTTTATGGAATCAAATTTATTATAGGATAAATTATAATATAGGAGTTGATATGCAATGAATTATAATACACCAAAGGTTACACAATGATGATCAACTGTGAGAATGTAAAGTGAGCTATATAATTTGAAAAGTTTTATCCATTTATATTATAAGTAAAACGCTTCAGAACAAGATATGAAGACAAGAAGACGAAATAAGAGGATTCTGTTATTAATGTACACGGTCGTCGTTGTAATATTATATACTACTTCAATTCAAGGTCTTTCTAAGTTTAATTGACCGAGTTTATTGGAAAAGTTTCTCTATTCCTTATAGTACAGAAAGCAAAGCTTCACTGGAAAAGGACTTGACACAGAGCTTTTAGTGGATAATAATATCAAAGCATCAATATGTCCAATGTCCATGATAAAGTAGACGAATGTTCCAGGTAAAGATAAACGTATATATATATGTTAGATGCACCTGAATAATCAATCGTATGGAATAAATAATGATACTGCTTGGGGTGTAGCTATTCAACAAGTAATCATTCAAACTCATTTCGTCGTGATACATACATATACAAAAATCTATTAAAGGTTTCAGAATATTAAATTACTATGAGTTCAGTGATAATTACTTTAGATATTAAATTAATTAAGTTTGAGTTCTGCCTCTAATAAAATTGATAAATTTCTCATCCTTTCAGAGCTCTATTGTAATTTTATGCACCTCAATTCATTTGATAAGTATCACAGGTGGTTCCGTCATCCGTGGTTGGTCGTGGTTTGCTTTAATTTTTGGTTGGTTTTGGAAAATGATGTGTGTGGCGTAGGACTTCTATTTGAGATACTCGGTATTCATAAATAAGTGAGTAGTTGACATTTGAAGAAACATAAATACCTCTCACAATGTATTAAACTACCAAGTGATATGGTGTAGCGGATGAGGCTACTCCTTCCTTAATCAGAGCTCTCGGGTTCGAGCCCTGGATAGTGAAAAATCACTGGTAGGGAGCGCTTTCCCCCGCAACACGAATCCCGATTAATCGGGGATCCAATGAGGATACCGAACACCGGGTGGAAAACCAAAGAAAAAAAAAGAACAATAGAATAATAAAACAGTTTAACGAAAAACAAAAAGAGGGGACGTTTTACTTTAGAAAGAAATCGCTTTAATTATTTTCTTATGTACTTTGACTACTTTCCCACGGAACAAATGTTTTGCTTCATGTTCTGATTTTATATTGAACATGGAAAGTTACTGGTGATTTCTAGCTGTGGAAAAGGATTTAATAACATATGCTTGTGACAAAGCATAAATTGGTTTTTAGTTAAACAAAACGAACAATCAAGATGTAATTTAAGGTAAATTGCTTAATTTTCATATTAATAAATGTGGTCCCATCTCCCAATCACTAGATGCTTAAGTTTGTCGGTACAAATATTTACTAAATTTACGATTATATAGAGCAGTATTTGTTCTTTGTAAACCATATTGCCTTATTTTAAATAAGTTAGTCAATTCACCAGAGAAATTGATGTGAATAAACCAAAAAGGCACCTATAGAATTCTAACTCGTAAAAGAAGTGCCATTGGTCTCCAAACTTTCCTTTCACTTTCCTTGAAGCCAAATCTGTCTTTCAATAAACTCAATTATATTTGGGTCATTATCAACCAGACTTTTAACTAAGCACTAACCGGAAAATATCATAACTTATATTAAAAAAAATTCACCATTTACATATGTGTCGTTCATACAAACTTTTACATAATCAAGACTTGAATTTGAGAGGAGAATTTTCCCATAACTCTTTGACGACCAATTAGCAAGGTCATACGGAGGCTGAGAATACAAATGAAATACACAAGTATATTTTATGCATGAAATCTTTTTGTGGAGTTATCTATTAATTAGTTTGACAATCAATCAAGTAAACTTAATTTTACTTATGTCTTGTTACCTTATCTGACTAAATCTAGAGATAAAGTTGAGCATGAGGTTTATTTCTGTCACTAGTTCAAATACTATATTGGTAAACCATCTACTCCCTTAGTATTTATTACGCAACCAAATCTTTTTTTACCAACCAAAAAAAAATAAGAAACGACTAGTGACTGCTGTAAATACTATAGTAGGATGAATGATTTCATCAGGCTAATAGTATACAGACTAGTGTTTATAGGTCTGAACTAGAATGCCGCTTTTAATTTTAGGGCCACCACCCTTCTTTCTGTCTTCTAAATAAACGGTTCCGATTCTACCCACGTCTTTTGTATTTAAGTTCCGTTATGAATGTGGAAAATGTATTACCCCATGATCATTTACTCATGCTCGTCTCATGCATTATCACGCATTAGAGGAATGACATTCATGCATGAACACTTTGATTGATTTTTGTGCCACTTACAAGCAGTTTTTCTCTAGCTAGCGAAGAATTATAACGTTATTTATGTATTTTAACAATATAAATCAAAAAGAGAAAAAAAATACAAACAAAAATATATCAAGAGTTGAGCGTGTTACGTCTTTAAGAAGATAAGAAACTTGAGAGAGTCATTGAAGCTAAGAGAAATCCAAAAAAAAAAGAATCTATTAACATAAAGTGTCGCTTTTTTTCTCTCATTTTACTCGATTTTTAAAGTTTTCTATTTTCTATCTATTGACACACGTATGCCTTCATTAAAAAAAATGTTATTATTACACTTTTTATACACTTCGTCGAAATAACAGTGTGTGATAGCTGAGCGTACCTTCCATTTACATACTACGAGAAATGATACTATTAAGCTAAGGCATCACTTTCCTTTCTCTAGCTCTCCTTTGACTTTTTTATGGATTCGTATATAACTTTCATTGACAAAAGGAGACACGTAAATTTATTTTCATTGATGCAAATCGAGAATGAGTATAGTGAAAAACTTTTTCGTATAACCTTCAACAATTATGGGAAAAAAAGGGATTTTGTATTGAAACTTATTTGAATGTGTCCACTCTAAGTAGGATAAGTTGCATGTTGGATGGCATGAAATGACTTTTTGATGCGTATGATACGGTAAGGCGTTATCTACGTTATATTATGGTGAGATGTTGTATAGTACTGATGAAAAAAATGGGAAGAAAGTAGTGTGTATTTAAGAGTGGTAATGATTACAATTTACAAATGGTGTCATCATGAGTATTTAAAGTTGAAAGAGAAAGAACAACCTACAATTGGGAATGGGACTGCGCAGCCACAGCCGCCATTTCTTCTTCCCCCTCTCTTTTCTTTTCATAATGATTAAATATATTAGTTTAATTCTCTAAAACAGTCATTAAGAATAATATTAACTCTTTACATTATTAGTCCTTGGTATACTAAAAAATTAAATATAACTTTCCATTATTGTAGTAAGCAAACGACAAAATAAAAAAGAAATAAAAAAGCGGTTCGTTAAACTGCATAGTATTTCCAATATATTTTAAAAATGGAAGAAAGAGAGGAGGGGGTGGGGTTGGTTCATGGGTGGGGGTGGGGACTAGATAAAGAAAAGACAACCCCAAAAATCAGTATAAAAAGGGAGTTAACATCTAATTTAGCAAAAGAGAAGAAGTAAGCAATCTCTAGTGTTTTCCCTTGTTCTGTATAATCATGAACAACTACTCACTTCACTAAAGAAGAAGAAAAGAAAAAACAACTTTTTAACGGACCCTTTTACTTTCAAAACTTTTTCAGCTGCCTCTTTGTCGTTCATCTTTCTTCTTTCTTTGAATCCTCCTTTGGGTTTTTCTTCGATTTTCGATAAGCTTTTCCTCTGCCCCTCTACCTTTTTTACCTTCCACTACACGTTATTATTATTATTACATCTATATAAACCTCTCCTTTTATAATATCTTGCGATTTCGTATAGCATAGTGAAAGAAAGAAAAATGGTGGAGAATGGTATAGTGTCAATAGTAGTAAGAGAATTTGATGCTAAAAAAGATTGTAAAGAAGTTGAAGAAGTTGAAAGAATATGTGAAGTTGGTCCAAGTGGTAAACTTTCTCTTTTCACTGATCTTTTAGGTGACCCAATTTGCAGAGTTCGTCATTCTCCTGCTTATCTTATGCTAGTAAGTTATAAAACATTCGTTCTTGCATACAAATATATTTGCATACTTAAGTTTATTTTAGGTTTGTTTGTTTTTAACAGTTTATTATGTTGATATTATGTGCAGGTTGCAGAGATAGTGGTGCATAATGGAGAAAATGAAGTGAAGAGAGCAATAGTAGGAATGATAAGAGGTTGTATCAAAACCGTTACATGTGGAAAAAAACTGTCCAGAAATGCAAAAAATAGCACTAAACAACTCCCTGTCTTCACCAAACTCGCCTATATTTTAGGCCTCCGCGTTTCTCCTTCTCACCGGTAACTATTTCTACTACTACTATTTTTCTTATATTTTCCTTTATCCATTGATGCCGACAATCTAAATAATTTATACCATTCACAAAGTTTATTTTGTTCTGTTTTAGTATTTTAGCGCATTTTGTAATAGATCTTCACTTTAATACAACACCCGACCAATGATAGTTTAGTTTTTGCTAAAAATGGACACATTCTGAAAGACCCCTCAAATAATTGCCATTCTTGTCTTCATATTATTGTACTTTTTGTTTCCTACCCCATGTCTGATAGAATATTTTGACCAACTAATCTAGATACGCGTCGAAAAATCCTATTTTCGGATAAAACGTTTCTACCATTTGAGTTGACTCAAACTCGAGATCTTTACTTACCACAACTTTGGTGTTCATAATATTAATGCACAACTCAACCATATAAGTACTAATATTATTATGTTGGTTATTTTTGGAATATTTTATAAGTGTAACGAGTATTGCGACGATATAATGACATTTTTTTGATGTATTATTTGCAGGAGAATGGGAATTGGATACAAACTTGTATGGCAAATGGAAGAGTGGTTCAGAGTTAATGGAGCTGAATATTCTTACATAGCTACTGAAAATGACAATTTAGCTTCCATTGAACTCTTCACACACAAATGTGGATACGCCAAGTTCCGTACCCCGTCTATATTGGTTCAGCCCGTATTTGCTCATCGGGCCCGGGTATCGAGTCGGGCCACTATCATCAAGCTCAGCCCAACTGAAGCTGAAATACTTTATCGCTACAAATTCTCCACTACTGAGTTTTTCCCTAGAGACATTGATTCTATTTTGAACAATAAGCTGAACTTGGGTACTTTTTTAGCTGTTCCAAAGGGCCTTTACTCGGCCCGAACTTGGCCCGGTGTGAACAAGTTTTTAACAAGTCAGCCCGAATCATGGGCTGTACTCAGTGTGTGGAACTGTAAGGACGTGTTTAATCTTGAAGTTCGTGGTGCGTCTCGAGCAACAAGACTTCTTGCTAAAACAACTCGTTTAGTGGACCGGGCTTTTCCTTGGCTTAAAGTACCGTCGGTGCCAGAAGTTTTCAGGCCATTTGGGCTTCACTTTTTATATGGGCTTGGTGGTGAAGGCCCTTTATCTGAAAAGTTAGTCAAGGCCCTTTGTGATTTTGCTCATAATCTAGCTAAGGAGTCACGGTGTAGTGTGGTGGCGACAGAGGTGGCAAGTCGTGAACCGTTGAGGTTAGCAATACCACACTGGAAAAAACTATCTTGCGAAGAGGATTTATGGTGCATGAAAAGACTAGGTGAGGACTATAGTGATGGGTCCGTAGGTGACTGGACAAAATCACAACCTGGTCTTTCTATTTTTGTTGATCCTAGAGAAGTCTAACTATATAAATAGCTACACATACATCATGTGTCCTTTCGCACTAGGGAGAATCTAATTTTAGAAGTTCAAAGAAAAAGCTAGTGGTAAAGTTGATAATTCCTTTTCGGTAGGGTCTAGGGTGCTTTTTTTTTTTTTTTCCTTGTAAGTTTTAACTTTTGAGGAGGAACTTTTGGAGCAAGTAAAATTGTCTTCGTGTGATGAATAGTGAAATCAACGACTATACTTGCATTAGTATAAATTGCCTATATAACATCTTTTTTGGGATGTGATCCTCTTGCTGACTTTATGTGATCGTGGAATATTTCGTGTAGCGAACAACTCTTTTAACTTGAAAGTCGAAGAATGAGAATACGGCGCAGAACACTTTATTTGGAGGTTGTTATTTGGTGGTTGATGTAAAGGGAGAATATCCCACATTTTATGTAAATGGATGTGGCTTTTTAGATCCTCTTTCGGCCAAAGAGAAGATGTTTATGTTGTCATATATGCTGGATTTTGTTATCTTTTTAATGTTCTAATATCTCATCCTTTTTGTCTTTCGTTATTCTAAAAGTTAGGGGCAAAAGTAAACGGATTAATCTCCCTTTTAAAATAGGAGAATAATAAAAGAAGATTTGAAAAAATAACTAACAGAATATTCTCCTAGAAACTCTCCGTCTAAATTAAATAGAGATAGCGAGATTCGGTAGTTATATCTAATTTTAGACTACGATTTTGATGTTGATTTTTAAAAATTACTCCATATGTTATATTTTATGAGTTTGACTCAGCACGAAGTTTAATAAATAAAAAAAAAATTTAAAATTTGTGGTTTAAAATAAGACATAAATGTTTGTGTATTATTTCATTAATGACAAAATTGTAATTTTATAATTAAATTATTACCAAATTTAGAATGTTGTCATTGTTTTTAGAACAAACTAATAAAAAAATGTTGACACATAAATTGAAACGGAAGGAGGGAACTGAGAACACAAGGAATATAAAATGTGAACATGGAGAATGCTAACTTTTCACATTGATTAAGACATATCTTAAAATGTTCAAGAGATTATTATACATAATATGGTTTGACTCTTCATAAATATATTATTTTGAGAGGAAATGATTTAAAAAGGGGTGCTAGTTGGATATCATTTGCAGTTCGCCGTGTTTTCCACAGTAGGCAATGGCACATAAATTGAAAACCATGGGTGCCAACTGCCAAGTGCTTGTACGTGAAAAGAAGTACTGTAAGTGGGTTTTTTCAAGTGACCAAAAAAGATGAGTGATTGACAAATATGGGGGACCCTTTTAGAAACATGAAACTGGATGTTCTAGTGCTACTGCTAGTATATATCCATATGTGTGAAGTCACTAAGATAAGATAGCCAAGTACTTTTTTCTTGGCTTGGTTTTTTCTTGTTCATCATGATGTTGTCTTTTCAAAAACAATATGTTGTGATTATCTAAGAAAATATAAGTTACGAGCTATGGAAATACAGAGATGTAATCAGAGTTTCAATATTATCTACTTACATTTTGGATCCCGACATTTAGCCCACTATACTTTTAAAATAGTAGGTTCAAAATAATACGTCAGTTGAACCTTAAGTTGTACGCTCCATCAACCTTGGTTGGCTTGCGGGTTGTTATTCTTTTACTTCTTTTTGATAACGGCTGCTTGCCCCAACTGTACCGTTTTCTTTCATACTTGTACAAGTACGGAATAACAATTTCCACCTTATTTTTTGCGAGCGAAACTAAATAAGAGAACTAAAAAGATATTGATCAGGGATCAGTTGAAACTGAGGGTGGGGGACTTCCCACTAAAATCAGTTGCACATGAATAATGAGGGACCATTTCTTTCCACTAGCTAGTTTTTGTGGTCTCTATTAGATTATAACCTGCCAGGAATTTCTCCGATTGAAATATTTATGGAAAGACACGGCCTCCGGTAAACATATAATACTGGCGTTACCATCTGAGTAATAAATGAATGGTCGGGGTAGAAAATTATCCAGTATTTTGGCCCTTTAGGCAAGGAATGTGTTTGGCATGACAGAAAATAATTTTTGCCCAAGATTATTTTTGTAATCTGCAAATGATATTGGCTATACGGGTTTCTTTCAAGAGTGGGGTGGGATTTCGATGAAATCAGACCATTATATTGTTACACATGATCAGTCACCATCAAAATCTTGAAATATAATCCGTTTGTCCTGTAAATTCATTGATATTATGTTGGAGTGTAATTAATACAATGATAATGTAGATTCTTTTTACACTATATGTAATCTTCAATAAAGGATGAATTAAGGTAAAGTAACTAATGCTGCACAATTGGTTAAAATATAGTCATAGTGAAAGATTTTATCCTCTTTCAATGTGTTGTTAAATCCACTATATTACTTTATTACTAGTAGTAAATAGTATAAGGACCAAGTTTGAGTCAAAGTAAAAAAGAAAGGAGAATGCAATTTAAAACATTTCTTGTATCATGACTACTAGCTGAGTTTAGATCTTGGAGTATCGTTTTTCTTGCATGAAATTCGTACTTTCCCATTTAAACCCTATGATAAGGTAGGTTCCAAGTGAAAATGCAATTCAAAACCTTTTCTTGTCATGATTGGCAAGGTTTATCATAAGGAAGGTAAGTTATGGAGTTTAAACGGTTAGAATTGATAAACAAGACACAAATTTGGGGTGAAGAACTTATCACCTTTTTCATTAATCAAGGGTCCTATATATACAAGTAAAACTAAAAGATCTAACTTAGGGATTAAGTAATTTTTAATGGGCTTGGTCCAATACACAATTTGTCTAAGCTACACTACAATTTACACAAATAACCTATTTACAATAATAACGTCCTTAATAACCTCCTTTACCCCCCCCCCCTCCCCCCAAGTTGGAGCATGAGGATTTTGAATGCCCAACTTGCTCAATAAATAATCAAACTGTGTTCGGCCCAGTGCTTTGGTAAAGATATCTGCCAATTGAGCGCCCGTTGGCACATGTCCGGGACGTATGGTCCCCCAACAATCGCATCACGGACAAAATGACAATCTACTTCAATGTGCTTCGTCCATTCGTGAAATACCGGATTACGGGAAATATAAATCGCTGCCTGACTGTCACACTGCAGATCTATTAAACTATGGTGTTCGATTCCAAGACTGGACAATAGCCCTTTCAACCATTTCAACTCGCACACGGTCATTGCCATCGATCGGTATTCTGCCTCTGCTGAAGAACGCGAGACAATTTGTTGCTTCTTCGTGCGCCATGATATTGGTGAATCCCCTAAAGACACATACCAACCAGTCAACGAGCGACGTGTCGACGGACACCCTGCCCAATCGGAGTCACACCAACCGTTCAAACGAAGATCACCTTTCGAACTCATCACCATACCTTGTCCCGGACACCCTTTCAAGTAACGAATAACTCGGAGAGCTGCATCCCAGTGCTCGACTCGTGGTTGTTGCATAAACTGAGATAACACATGAACACTATATGACAAATCCGGACGCGTGAAGCATAGATAAATCAGGCGTCTGACCAATCTCCGATAACTCTCTAGATTTTTCATGAATCGACCACGTGCAAGCGCCAACCGATGATTCTGTTCCATCGGTGTGCCCGCCGGTCGAGCACCCAACAAGCCAGCTTCCGAAATTATATCCAATGCATACTTCCCATTGACAGAGGAAGATTCCTTTAGGACCCCTTGCTACTTCAACTCCTAAAAAATACTTCAATCGTCCGAGATCTTTCATGTGAAAACAGACAGATAAATACAACTTGAAGAGTCGGATTGCCTTTGGATCATTACCGGAGACAATCAGATCATCCACATACACAAGCACACTCAATTGCACATTCCCTTTCTTCATCGTAAATAATGAATAATCAGAATATGATTGTCGAAAGCCATAATTCTTTTGAGCTGTCGATAACTTTGCAAACCAACAACGAGGAGCTTGCTTCAATCCATACAAAGATTTTTGGAGATGACACACTTTGTCGGACCCATCATTTTTATACCCCGGAGGCAACTTCATATAAACTTCCTCGTGAAGATCACCATGTAGAAAAGCATTATGTACATCCATCTGATGTAATTCCCAATTCTTAGTTGCAGCTACCGCCAAGAAGACACGAACAGTCACCATTTTAGCTACCGGTGCAAATGTCTTCGTGTAGTCAATTCCTTCGACTTGATGATTACCAAAGATCACCAACCTAGCTTTGTACCGCTCAACGGTACCATCAGAGTTGTACTTAATTTTATACACCCATCGACATCCGAGCGCCTTCTTTCCCGAAGGCAAGTGCCCGATTTTCCAAGTCTTGTTCGTTTCCAAAGCATGC
This sequence comes from Petunia x hybrida, assembly GCA_037355625.1. Lineage (NCBI taxonomy): Eukaryota > Viridiplantae > Streptophyta > Magnoliopsida > Solanales > Solanaceae > Petunia > Petunia x hybrida. The sequence goes on from JBBBVM010000808.1 coordinate 1,507,457, forward strand.
CACTCTTGTTGCATAGCCATCCGCCACTTTTCATCTTTCACGGCTTCAGAGAATGACCTCGGTTCATGTCCCTCTGTTATGGCTGCAAGAAAGCACGCATGATTTTTTTAAAAATTTATCACATTCAACATAATGGGCCACCGTATAAGGCGCACCCGAGGCATGTCGCTGCTCGGGTGAACTGTCTGATTTTCGAACACAGGTCGACCCACGATGACGCTGTTCGGGTGAACTGTCTGATTTCCGAACACAGGTCGACACACGATGACGCTGTTTCCAAACAGTATTAGTTACATAGTCACGCAAACGAACACTCTCTGTCTTCGTTCGCTTCCCTCGGCCCAATTATTCATCCATCACTTCCATTTCCACGTGTCCATCTTGATTCGGCCCCTCATTTTCCGGATGCAATACATCCTCCGCTTGAGCTTCATCGACAACATGCACTGGGGGAATCTCAATACCCCTCCCCCCTCCTCATTCTGGAACTGTTCTCTTCTTCAGCAACTTCATTCACTTGATCAGTCTCAACACTTGGACTTGAACTCTCTTTCACACCATCCTTTGGTGCAAACGGAAACTCGTTCTCATAGAATGTAACATCTCGTGACATGAAATACTCTTTGGTATCCAAATCATACAACTTCCATGCCTTTTTCTCACTCGGATACCCCAAAAATATACATCGACGACTTCGGCTGTCAAACTTATCATGCATTCGTCCTTGATTGCGTGCATAGCACTAGCATCCGAACACTCTCAAGTGATCGAAATTCGGTGTCACATGCATCAGAACATCATATGGTGTCTTCCCATTCAACACTGATGAAGGCGTTCAATTAATCAAATAAACGGCTGTCATTATACACTCTCCCCAAAATTCAATCGGCAAATGTGATTGAAATCGGAGTGCCCGAGCTACATTCAAAATATGTCGATGTTTTCTTTCAACTCTTCCATTTTGTTGTGGTGTCCCTACACACGAGGTTTGAAAGAGAATTCCTTGTTCCCGAAAATAGGCTTTCATACTTATAAACTCGGTCCCATTATCACTTCAGACAATCTTGACATATTTATGAAATTGTCTTTCGACCATTGCAAAGAAGTTTTTCAAAGCTCTTCCGACCTCTTTCTTATCAACCAACAAAAATACCCACACAGCTCGGGAAAAATCATCAACAATTGTTAAAAAATATGAGGCACCACATGAAGTTTCAGTTATACACGGACCCCACAAGTCACAGTGTATCAATTGAAAACTCTCGGAGGCTCTATTCTCGCTCAATGGAACACATTCCTAATCTGCTTTGCCCGATGACATATATCACATGCTTTCACATTTTTCTTGCCATTACAATTCCTAATTTCTTGAATTGGGAGAGAATTCGTTACCTGAATAGAGGGATGTCCCAATCGTTGGTGCCACAGATCCAACACATCCGCTTTCATAGCCTTCACCGATGACACGGACTGAAAGTAGTACAAACCATCTGTTTGTTTACCCGTGCCAATCAACTTGCCCGTGTTCCTATCCTTCACAACACACATATCCCCAGTAAACTGTACATCACAATCATATTGATCGATTAACTGAGACACTGAAATCAAATTGCACGTCATTCTAGGCACATAAAGAACATTTCGAAGGGTCATGTTTTCATTAAGCTGGGTTGACCCTTCCTTCGTAGCCATGGTACTGCTTCCGTTAGGCAAGTCCACCGAACACTGTACAATATCATGTAAATCGCTCAACACGTTCAATTCTCCGGTCATATGATTCGTAGCTCCGGTATCAATTATCCATGAACCATTAGTCGTTTTAATTTTCACTTGATCGGCGTCCGACTTCTTTTGATTCAACAAACTCACCAACACCTGCAATTGTTCACCGTAACTCGTGTCTCTGCACGACAGCTTGACGTCACCGTAACTCGATCACAAGTCCCATTCTCATTTCGTGAGCCAAATTTCCACCATTTTGGATATCCGATAACCTAGTAGCAATGTTTTGGATTATGCCCTGAACGATTACAATTCGGACACATTACCCCTCTCCATCGATTCATCACTCCTCTCCGGGAGAGTGTTGCTCTATTCACTGCAACTCTCTCCCGATCACTCTGCCCGTGAGCATCACTTTTCACTTGTTTATTCAACATATCTACTGGACCATCTTCGGGTAGCGGAATGGTTTCGCCCCCGAAACCTGTCTTCTTAAGAGCACTCAAGATTGTCTGAAACAATCTTGCCTTTTCAACATCGAACTCCTTGTCACACGATGACCTCGTTCGTCGTGGACTATTTCTCTCGTCGATACAAACCCTAGCAACAGTGACACCAGCTCCTTCCCTTTGAACGGCTATCACCACACTCTTTCTTCACACTTTATAGAGAAGTTTTATTATACCGATCACTTTTCCGATCAACAGCGCGGTGGCTTTGATACCATGTTAGAATTGAAAACAAGACACAAATTTGGGGTGAAGAACTTCTCACCTTTTTCATTAATCAATGGCCCAATATATACAAGTAAAACTAAAAGACCTAACTTAGGGGCTAAGTAATTCCTAATGGGCTTGCCCAATACACAACTTGTCTAAGCTACACTACAATTTACACAAATAACCTATTTTCAATAATAACGTCCTTAATAACCTCCTTTATAAACTAATACGTTCTACTGCAGGGATATAGTAATAATACCACATATATGCAGCAGTTTACCAAAACCTTTTCTGTTAGTTTAATTTTCACTTAAAAGATTTTAGAATAAGATACCTCTTTCCTTTATGGATAAATTAGCGTAACTCACTAATACTTGTTAATTAAAGTAACCCTAAAAATCAAATTTTAGTTTTGTCCAAAGTTGCCCGTAGAATCATGTGTCTTTCATCTAAATATTAAAACCTCACGGGGAACCCTTTTCTATTTAGTTGGGAAAGTAGTTTTATGATCATACAATTCATGAAGCCAGGCTACTTTTGATGGTTGCCTTTGCTTGGAAATGGTGCTGACTAATTTGTATGAGATCAAGTGTTAGGTGTCACTAAGGATAGTCGATCTCAGACAATATAATAAACCATAGCATGATGTATTTCAATTTTGACCTTTCAGTTAGGAGCAAAAGGCAAAATCACAATCTCAGATTGGATGGATGATTATTTTGTATATCCACATTCTATGTTTCTTTCGTGTACAATTCAAAGCCCAATATTATAATTCCTTTAGCTGTGTCAGTAGGGTGAAAAAAGATAACGAATTAGGCAAGCTTTGACCGGGATAGTGCGGAACTAATTAGCTCCTAACCATAATTAACTATGTATATACCAAATAAATAATACCAGCAAAATCAAATGGTGCCCAACATATTGTACCAAACAGAGAAAAACTTCCACACTAAGCTTGGGATCCTGGATAGTTGGTTTAGGTAAGGTTGGAGAAAAGCAGCATTTATGTTTACGAATTATAGTTTGGTCGGCCATTTAAGTGTACTTAGTCAAAGATTGAATGTATTTCGTATAGTGAATAATTTTCTTAATACCTTATCAAAAATGAATTTTCCTATTACCTTGTAATGTTTTAGTAAGTATGACAAGGTTACTTTATATACACGGTTGTCTAGTAGCCTCTTTAGATATTTATATGCTATTACAATTATGAAGGATTTTTAGTACTTTTTATTTTTATTTTATACTAGTATAGTATCTGCGCGATGCGCGGAGAGTATCAACAATAATTAAATTGTATTAACCTTTTTTAGGGTACATAAATTAAAGAATATTAATCATATATTAAACAGTTAGCTTGTTTGAGCATATTATATCATATTGTGTTAATAAAATTTCAACTTTCTATCCCATTTCTCAATGAAATATACCCAAAGTGAAAACCCCATGAAATTAAAGGAAATAAATTGAACGAATAACCTGAAGTATAACATGATTCAAAATAATTAAAAATACATTATTTATTACATTTTCAACAACTTTTGAGTATGAAAAAAAGATTAACCGATAGAGATTACTTAAATAATATAAGTAAAGCCATAATACAGATTGAAGAAGAATATAATTAATCATGAAGTCCTTTTGATTACAGTCATAAGGTGAGTTTAAATAGAGAAACATGAATAGTGAGAATTTGTATTGTTGACCCTTTAACTTATTTGAAATAGAAGTATAATAATTATTGATATAATCCCATACTATTTTTTTTAATGATGGTCATTGTTTGGGCAAACTGTTTGGTCACTCTGTCCATCACAATTTGGATATATGGTAATATATTCCTTTTTCTACAAGGAAAACACAAGTAACATATTCATTTGTTTGGGCAAACTATTTGGTCACTGTCTGTCCATCACAATATGGATATATGGTATAACATATTCCTTTCTCTACAAGGAAAACACAAGTAACATATTCATTCTCTATGGTCGAAATGAATTATGATTTCTTATGATTCTCAACCATTTTATTGATCGCCAGGCTATACTCACACCCTCCCTTGAATGCTAAGACCACAACTAATTGAGACTGATTGAAAGTAGTACGTTGTATAGACATTTTGAAGTGAAGCTCAATAATCTGAAAGCAATGCATTTGTCTTTGTAGTTCAATTGAAATCTAGTGGAGCAAGAAATAATGACAACAATTCAGTATTAGAGAACAAACATTTTCAGAGGCACAATCATGATTCATGAGAACATTCTAATGTGAAAACAAAAGTACCATGTCGGTAGGCGACGGATAGGTCCATTTGGTGAGTTTGGTTTTATGGAGAATGTCATATCTTGTGTGTGTGGTCAAGTACGGCCTTAAAGGAATAGGCCCAAGGTTTCTCTCATATCAGGACTAAAGTTTGTAGGGTTGCAAGTTAGATTTTGTGGCCCATATCAATATTTGCCCACTTTATTTGTAAAAATCTGTTCTTATTTTGTTTTTGTTTTTGTTTTTGTATATCTTTTTTGTCCATGTGTAGAAATACATGTGAAATATATTATGCTCGTATAGTGGCTAGTGAAATGTAGTGGTACAAATAAGAGAAAAGTATTGTGGCTTGGGTTCGTACAATGACGCGTGATGTGTGAGTGTGGCATATACAAACGACTTAGAACCATGTTGCAGATAATAGTCTCGTATTTAAAAAAGGAATGCTAGATAAGTAACCCATTATCCAATGATTTAAAGATAAGCATTCAAATGGATCACTTATCTCTTAAAAGAGTTGTATCTTTAAGTAGAGTAGATTCCATTATTTTTTTTTGCCTAAATTGGATTTTTTTTTTTTTTTTTTTTTTTTTTTTTTTTTTTTTTTTTTTTGAGATTGAAGTAAAATTGCTGAATTTCAAGAAAAAAGTCCTCTAAGTTTGAGCTTGAACTCAAGATAAATATCTCAAGTTTGAGTGGATATAGCTTTTCATCTTAAATTTGTAAATGTTGATTATTCATCCATCAGAGTACTAAAAGGTGACTTTTGGTCTACATTTTACAATAAATTTAGGGCTGATTTACATAAATAAGACAAAATGAGCATGATTTTGAGAGATTTAACAGTTTAGAGGTGATCTTTAAAAAATAGCACTTTTCGTAACTACAAAAATGTCATTGCACATTAATGAAGCCGTAATTATAAAAATATCGCCGCACTTTTTACATTTAATTAGGGGCGGATCTACTAGGTGCCTAGGGAGTGCCACGACACCCGGTAACCTTGCTCGAGCCTCTGTGTATGTATGTGTATCTATAGGCAAAACTGGTTAAATATAGACAGCGGCATTCACTAAACCAAATCTTGTATGGTGCCATTGGTGAAAGACACAATTTTTCGTCCACATGACCTGGGATTAAGTCCTACTTTTTACAATAGTTAAAGTTTTCACTCTTTCAAGATAGAACTACCTACTGCAGCAGCTTTGATTCTCGGCTCTTCTGCCCTTGCTTCCTTGCTTTTATCTTTTTTAATTCTTCTTGATCCTTTTACATTGAATTCGTGCTGACTCTGTTATCCTTTTCTTTTTTTTTCTTTTTTTTTTTTTTTTTTTTTTTTTTTTTGGTTTTTAAAGATATAAAATAACAAAAGTCCTTTATTTCCCGTAAAATCGTATCCTTCCTTTAATTGACAAGGCGTTTAGTATAGGTACATATTGTGGAGATTAATTATTAAATTGTTTATTTATGAAGTTTATTCCTAATTTTAAGTTTTAATCATTATTTAGTTTGTTACTTAGAGCATAAACTATTAGTAAATGTAAAAATAATGTTATTATTGACCATTTTTCAAAATATGAAAAGTAAAAACTCGTGTATTTTTATAATTCCCTCCATGTTGTCATAATTATTGAAAACTTTATGCTTTCATCTAAATTGTTATTAACCAAAAAATAAAAAATTCGAAAACGGATTCTTAAAGGAGAACGCCAACAATTAAAAAAAATTACTCAAAATAGATCAAACGACCAAATTTATGCTTATTTGGACCGGGTGTGTAGCACCATTTTTACATTTAAAAGCAGTGTGGCACCCGGTACCTCTAGATTCTGGATCCACCCCTGCATTTAATGAAGTTGTAATTACAAAAATACCATCTCACTTTTTACATTTAATGAAGTCGTAATTACAAAAATGTCACACATCCCTACAAAGCATAAAATAATATCAATTCGTTTGTATTTATCCATGTAGTGCACCAAAAATCATCTCTATTTTGTAAATAAATGAGATCGAATCGGTCTCACTTTGCAAATCCGTAAAAACATAACTTTAAGTGCTAATATTTAGGAGTAACAACAATTCACTCGTACTTATTCATACAACGAACAATATATATTTTGTATATATTGCAAATAAATGAGGCCAAATTGTCCTTATTTTATTCATCCACAAATATATATATATATATATATATATATATATGCAAACATAAAATCAAGACAATTTCGTAACATTTATTGGTAAGTGATCCAAATACTCTGTCTATTTTACAAATAAATGAGACTAAATCATAATCACTTCACTCATACACATTAATCAAAGCTAATATAAGGTCAATTCGTCATCATTTATTCAATGTGTTAAGTAAAATATTCTTCCATTTTATAAATACATGAGACCAAATCATCATCAGTTCATTCATACACAAAAGTACATATGAAAACATAGAATCAAAGCATTTAATCATAATTGGTCCAAAATACTGTATCTATTTTACAAATAAATGAGACCAAATCGTCGTCACTTCTCACATATACAAAATTTCAAATGAAAATATAATATAAAGTTAATCCGGAATCATTTATTCATAATGTGAGCCAAATCATCGGAAACTTTATTTCCCTAAAAATTGAAACGGATCAATGCTCTTTGAGCTAATGTCAAATGCATTGTAGTACGCAACAATCAATAAGATCCTTGAAGCTTTTAGAGGAACTCGTACAAAAGCAACTTTTCGTGTCTTTCCAAAATGTTTGATAGCACACATCCCATATAGGTGTTGCAACTGTTTGGAAGTAACTCTACTGGACTTTTGCTCAATGATAAGTGACAGAATCACTTCAGCAATATTAAAACTTGCACCGACGATGCTGATCTCTTCTAGCATCGTAACGTACACATGAAAGGTGCAGTAAAATGGAAAGCCGCTAAAGTTAGGGTTCCGACATCTTTCACAGCTAGATTTACGATAAATTAAAAAGAATTTGAAAAAAAAAATGTCATAATAGATAGAGGAGGTCTTGGCGGGTCCAGGAATCTATATTTGTGAGTGAAAAATTGGATGGAGTAACTTAATCATAGGAGACTTGTACTATTAACTGATCAAACAACAATTACTAAAGACATCATTTAAATAATAATAATAATAATAATAATGCAAGTGCTAAAAAATTTAAAGCTATGAAAAAAGTGCTCATAATTTCAAGACCAATGGTAAAAGTGTTCAGTTCATACAAAAACTGATAACTGTAGCCGTCAAGCTAATGCTTACTTTAAGACGGAGTAGTGCATGCATAGCCTATTTCCTCATGACCTTACACTTTTAACTATTTAAAGGCACACCTTTGTCAGGTCGGTCTTTTTAAGAAAAAATTGTTTTTCTTCAAATAATTGGGGTTGAAGTTAAGTCCACATTAAGCTAATTACAACCCTTTTGGTCTTAATTTATTATTTGATTTTTTTTTGTTCAAACCAACTTCACATTTTGGTTTGAATTTGACTCAGTTTTACACAAAATAATCTATGTCAAGTGAAATTCACACCATAATTAGAAGTTGAATACATAACTTTAGCCCCCCCCCCCCCCCCCCCTAGTTTGAAAGTGATTATGCTTACAAATAATTTTTCGTGAAGTGGCCAAGACCTAAATGGACAAGCTCAAATAGGCTGCCTACTAAAATTTCTATCTTGAAGTCTATCAGAAGGCCGATTCCCTAGTCCATACTCTCTACGGTCCACTTTAAATGTCACGTTTAACTTGTTCACCCCTCTTACAAAATATAGGAAATTTTCTAAAAAATAGGCAGTTCACTACCCAAAATTACAAACAAGAGACCATATTTTTTTTCATGCATAGCACCCATCCCTAAAATTACAAATTTTAGCACTCCTTCATAAAAAACACCCTATCTATCAAATTTTTCCTTTCCCAGCCACTAAGCCACCGGCAAACACCTTCCCCGCCAATGGTGTCATTACTTTTTTGTATTTTACTGAATTTGTGTTATTTATTGCGTCTAAATCATTGCTTTGGACAAGTTTATACAAACAAATCTCCTTCTAAAAATTAAATTATACATGAATATACATATATAAATATGTAGCAATGAGAGAAATACAAAAATATACACAAAAAAGTAAAAATCATATAAACATCCTTAATATACAGATTTATTTACTCGCATATACACACTTATACAAAGTTATACAATTTTTTACACGTGTATAAATTTGTATAAAATTGTATAAACTTGCGGCAGACTGCTATTTCAGGAAAGGGTGACAGCTCGGATAAGATTCGGAAATATGGGTCATTTTTGATAATTTAATAAATGGGTCATCTAACTATATTGTTCTTTATTTCTCTTTACGTTTGTTTTTCAACTGAAACTAATACTATTGGAATGAGCATGGATAAGTTGGGAAAAAAGTAACTAATGCTTCCTTGATTTTGTAAAACGACATTTTGAACTACTTTTAAAGTTAAAGGTGACATTTAAAGTGGAGCAAAGGGAGTACTTTGCTACTGCTTCAATGATTCTTTACCTTTTATCATATGGACTAATTGGATAGTAAGGATCTTTGAATTATGGAATAGTTTAGTAGCCTTGTCGAATTTCTTGACAATCACCAATGCTTCTTGTATAGGCTATGCGGATAATATTTCATACTGAAACATGTAATTTGTGTTCAACTTGTGTTGTATCCCCTTAATTATTTTCCAGTCAAACCTTGCAGAATAATGTCTTGTCATTTCCACAAATTTACTAAACCACTTTAAAAGAAAATGAGAATTGAAATGCACTTCCAAACAGATTTCTTCACCACTGTGCTATATAAGGGCCTTGTGTTTGTGTCCTATATAACCAATTCTAATCTTGTAAAAAGAAAGCCTAAGACAAAAGTGGCAACCTATAATTCTCATGGGGAACAATTGTATGCAATAGAAAAAACTATGAAACTATAGGATCCAGTTTAGTCCCAAGCTGATCTACCTTGCAAATACATTCTTCAAATGCTCAAAACTTTTAGGGGGAATTCTCTCTACCATTTTAAGGGGGGTTAGGGGTAGGCTTGACTTCTTCCAATCCTAACAGCAAATGCGGGGTAAAACTTTTACATAATATTAAGACAGTGAATGCCTCCTACTTCTTGATGGGGTTGACTTTGATTCCCCAGCATTGGAAGATCCAGGGCTTTCCGATGTATCCGAGCTGCTGTTCTCACTTAGTCTATCTTTATTGGACCATATTTTAGAGAAAATCTTCTTGGACATGATTAAACCCTTTGCTTTGCCACCAGTAACCTTTTCGGCACTCATTTTTGAGTCTTTCGAATTGTTATCATTGCATTCTTTGTCCCTCAATCTTAGAGTAGCAAGCTCCCCTTTTAAAGCTTGAAGCTCCTCAGCTGTGGGCACGGCATCCCAGTCCTCTTCTGTGTTGGTTGTACCAGATCTTGAGCTCCCATGGGATTCTCCCGGAATCAAAGCTTTAATTGTTCCAGGTAAGTCAGGGGTGCTGCCACCACCAGATGAGGTTGCTGCTCTGACTTGCTCGAAGAACAGAACTTGTACAACTACTCGCAAAGGAAGGCGCTCATTCTGAACCGCATGCATGCAGGCCTCAGCTGATAGTTTCCGGCAGTCCATTAGTTTACAAATTCTTTTTCTTTCACTCTTGGTGATCCCAGGATGTTCCTGCCAAAAAGTAACGATAATTCAGAATTTTTGATGATAAACCAATCACGCAAATGTGCCTCTCAAGGGGCAGGATACAGGTTTTTACAAATTAATTCCTATACAACAAATATCTCAAGCTCACAAACTATGAAACATGAGATTTGCAAAGAAGTGCAAAAGAGATACCTTAAGGTACATATCAATAGCACGGTAAATTCCATCATGGGAAGGTCTAGGGAAGCCAGACACCATTTCAGCAAGATTGACAAATTTTGGCAAAGGTAGACTTGGATCTCGAGCAACTTCTGCAAGGTAACCATCAATGACCCTTGCCACCTTAACCTTGGAAGCATCTGATGCAAATGCAGGGCATATCTCCTGAAATTCATTATGATAATCACTCTGACCGCTCCTTAGCTGCAGTATGAATTGCTGAACAAGCTCATGTACTATGTCAATATCGTATGTAGTAGTTTTACTAGCTGGTGCTCGAAGGAGGAGGTCAGCTACCGATGCCTCGTCCAACTGCAGGCCAATCCTTCTCTTCAGTTCACTTCTTACTGTTTCTCCACATTCCAGAGAAATAGATGTCTGTAACAATCTGATCAAGAAACTACAGGAAACACTACTCTCTGTGGGCAACAGAGAAGTGATCGCATCGACCAAGTACTGATACTTCGCAGGATCACTTCCTGGTATTGTACCCTTGCTGAAACCTGGTATCCTTCTGTAAGCATATGCTTTCAATGCTTCACCTGTTACTTCTGGAGACATTTCTCCCTTGGTTTTTATCGTCGTCATAACCCGTTTGAACAAGTCAATTTGGAGTTCACATAGGTCTTCAACCCACCAATCTTTTGGAACAAATTGCTGCATTTTCACACCATTCCATAGTGGATCACTTCCATTTTCAGATGGGAGCTTTTTACGGTTATACGTATATGACCAGTCCACCTTTGAGGTGTCAATGTAAGCTTTAGATGCTACAGAATCTAGACAATGACTAACAATTTTTAATTCCTCAGTCCAGGGATGAAAAGACTTTGTTGTTTGGAGAACAATGATTGAATCTTTCCAGCTCCGGAAGATGCTAGATGTAAGAAAGACCTCAATCTTATAGATAAGGTTACCCTTCTCGGCAGTTTCATACATTTCCAGGTATTCAGCAGCACAACGAGCTCCAACCACATTATACGCGTTCAGAGTAACTGTCATACCATAACAGAACTTTGCGCAGATTTCAAAAGCTGCAGGGCCACCAGGTATATCGTGGATGTTGATCTCATCATTGCTTTCCTCATTTGTCTGTGTGGCCAGCTTCTGGAAGCGACAACACTTGGACAGAAGGGGGAACTGGAGAAAGTACAATTATGTTAGTATTAACCGGTAATGTATTAGATGGATAAGATAGTAAGCAGACAACAAGGAGAATATGAGTATGGTTCCCCATGATTGCATGTGAACTGTTGATATAATGAAGGATTAGGGTGACTCTCATTCAGAGTATTCCCTATATAGCCAGGCAATCCTTCTGATGACCAGCAGTAAAGAGCATGAAAATACTGCCTTTAAAGAGCATGATTTCTGTAATATCATGTCAATTGACATATAAACAAGTACACCAATATTATAACTTACTACTTACATGCATATTAAAGAGCATGAAAATACTGCCTGAGATGGAGAGATACCTTGTGGAGATAAAATTTCACATCTCCAACATTGATGACCATGTCCGTTGCCAATTCAGTTGCTACATACCTGAAAATGAAGCTTATACATCATACTCATGATGAATTATTTCAAATTCAAATAATTTGCACGTTACTACTGCATTATGTACCAGAAAGGAAAAAATACTAGAACAGAAAAATTGAGACGATACACCCACCATAGTACACATAACTAATATGTAGTAGTTGACAGGAAAAAAAAAAAGGAGGTTATTCCTGGAGCAATACAGAACACTGATCAGCAGTTTTCGTCAAGGCAGTGTAAATGGTATATGATCTATTCTAAGCGCTTGCAGTAAGGTTTTCCCTTGTATAGGTTTAAGGAGAGAGGGAGGGTGTGGATTCTCATGTAAAAAAAATAAATATATCTTCCGAGAGGAAAAATCCACTGGAACCTGGAAAAGTTAGCAGAAGAAATTCCTGAGTCTACCAAGCTACTTATGCTATGAACTTTGGGTAGACGGTTAGCAGTGCCACATTTATAATTTGTCAACTGTGTCCGGGAAGAGTTTTCTCCTGATGTTGAGCAATGTCACATTCATTAATTCTCCATTCTTAAATGTACTCCATTTCCACAGCTTTCCAGAGATGGTAAGCAAATGAGCTTTTTTGATACCTCATAAGCTAACAGAAACAGTCCACACCAATACAAGGAGTTGGGTGGCATTAAAGAATTATGTTGGCAGGAAATTGAGTAGAAATTATGCTCGGCACAAGGTCTCACAGTCTATCATACTATGAACATGCTGCTGTTATATTTGACAACAGGAGGGCAAGCAAGACTAAGTGCTCGAGACAAGGAAGTCCTGGTGCAACAGTAAGCAACTATGAGACTTATTTGTTCTTAATTCTCAGCTTCACTCTTCTCGACCATTTTCTCCACAAGAACATAGCTGTCTAAACAATGATCCATGCCCATGCCACCTCTTGTGAAAAGCTTGCTTGAGACACACACAACACACAACATACACAGTGATACAGCTTGCTTGAGAATAAAATTATTTGTTCTTGGAAAGATTGAACATTTCCAGGAGGAGCTTTAGGAATGGCAAGAGATTGAATATACCTCAACATAAAATAAATAGTTTTTTCATGTTCTTTATATCTCAACTGTATGAAAGCAAAACAAGCCTGAACAAAGACTACACGTTCAAACGGTATAGCACTACAAAATTACAGAAGTTTAATATTGATACAGCTTGCTTGAGAATAAAAATATTTGTTCTTGGAAAGATTGAACATTTCCAGGAGGAGCTTTAGGAATGGCAAGAGATTGAATATACCTCAACATAAAATAAATAGTTTTTTCATGTTCTTTATATCTCAACTGTATGAAAGCAAAACAAGCCTGAACAAAGACTACACATTCAAACGGTATAGCACTACAAAATTACAGAAGTTTAACATCCAGAAAACACAACATATATGAAGAATAAAGAATAATGGGGACACAAAAGCAGGCAATGCTGGGAAGGAAAACAAACTATATAAGATGAATGAATTATTGACCTGATATTATCTCCTTCTGTCTGAAACTGATCAGGCTTGGATCCAAGTTTCATAAACTTCATCGTGATGCGCTCGAAGTATCTATTCAGCTATGGTATCTGAGTTCTAACTTTAAGTTCCTATATATCCAAACTTCCCAAGCTTTCAGAAAAGAGTAAAGTTGGCTTCTTTACTGATTCTTGTTGTAAGCTCAACTACAACCAACCACTAAAGTCCAGTCCAAAATACACAAACCAACCGACTCAATGCCCAAAAATATGCAAATTTTGTGCTCTCAAAACCAGTGTCACTTCCACATGCTCACCACTGAAACCACCGCCTTTCAACTAATTGTTTACCTTCCAAATACATCCACTGCTTGTGCTAATATATACTATATTTAAACAAAATTTCAGAATTCACATTCCTCTATTCAATGTTCCTCTCTCATCAATGAAATTGAATGACCTGTAATAACAAAGAAACATCATCTTAGTATGTTTTCAAGAACATAACCAAAATTGTAGACAAGAAGTATAAATTGGGTTTGCAAGTGTAGCAAAATAAGTGAACATAAATGCACAAGTACCCAAAAGATTGCTCAGAACTTGAAGAAAAAAAGAAGCAAAATTGCTGAAAACACAACTTCACATTGAATATATCACATGACACACAAATCAAACTGAAAACGTGCCACAAAGAAAACCACTAAAACACAATTCTCGATTTCTATGACACACTTTCGTCTTTCACCTGTCAAAAACAATGACACATTTCCTATTTATAAATAATTTAATTTTATACTTACTACTCCCTCCGTTTCAAAAAGGATGAACCTATTTCCTTTTTAGTCTGTTTAAAAAATGATGACCTCTTTTTAAATTTGGAAAGAAATATTCACTTTTACGCATCCCTAGATGATTTGTAGCCACACAAATATCTATAACTTATTTTAGACCACAAGTTTCAAAAGTCTTCTATCTTTATTAAACTCCGTGCAAAGTCAAATGGGTTCATCCAAAGTGGAACGGAGGGAGTACTATTTTGCCAACGAGATTGATTTATATCCACACAAATATCTACGATATATACTAGACCACAAATTTCAAAGCTTTCAGCATCCAGTCAAACACTGTCACATAAATTGTACTGAGTGAGTACAAGGGCTCGTGAACACAGCACACTCATACTTTCACCTCAAATGCATGAAATTACCCAACACTCATTTGCAGAAAGTAATCAAGAAGCCCTGATCTAATTAACAAACCCAAGTGATAACCCAACAAAAATCAGAAAAAAAGTATCTTCACAAAAAAAAAAAAAAAAAAAAAAACCAAACAAATCCAATTCAAAAATGCATTTTCATACACAGCAGAAAGAAAGAAACTTTCAGTTGAGTGATCTTCAAGATTCACCAAACAAGGTAACATTCATAGAATGCAAATACAGTGCAAAAGCACTAAAGTAAAAAAAGACAGTTCAATACACGAAACATTCCGCATTCTCGCTGCCTGAGAAGCATTATATAAGCAGAACAAAAAAAAAAAGAACCAACAAGAACATAAAAACAACCAACCATGAAAAGGATTGAATCTTAGCTAGCAAGTAGCCACCATAACAACTATGTATTCCCTAAAAAGCCAATGTTCTCAAAGCCTTAAATCAAGAAAAGAAGTAGACCTTAACTAACAAAAAAGGAGTAGCTGTATGTAGCTTGTTTATAACTATGTATGAGCTGAAATTGGAAAGTGGGGGTGGCTTCCTTTTTCAGTAGAGCAAATAAATAAAGAATTATAGTCCTCCAATCTTTTGATTATATATACTACATATAAGTACTGGGGTACAGTGATACGCACGCCAATCTGACAAAGTATGTACTTTATTTTTTCCAATTAAACAAAGCTTTCTTTTATCCCCCTTAATTAGTAGTAGTAGCATTGTTTTAGCAATTGAGATAACGACTCCTCCATTTGTTTCTCCTACTTTTATAACAGTGCTTTCCATATCACATTTCTCCCCTTTAAAATTGTACGACAGGATTAAGTGTTCAGTTAGGTTACTTTTGTTTGATGACTTAGTTATAATGGCTACATAGATTGTATGTATTGTATTTAGTATTGTTTCGTATATGAAGATTAGATAATACAACAAAAATTGTTATACATGAATAGTGGTGGAAGCAAAAAAAAATTTTGCAAGCGTTGTCATATTTAAATTTTTTTTTTGTTGTTTATCTTTTAAGTAGTGTAATTTCTTTTTATTGGTACTAAATACTGTGGTTTTTCATAAATTTACATACATATACATAATTTAAAGTTTTGATGTGTCCCGTGACACCTCTTCACTAAAGGTGCCTATGCCCTGACGGTGAAAATATATTACCGAGCTTTTTTTGGAGAGTTGCTTATCGAAAAGATATTTTTATTTTTGGATACTTTAGTTCACGTATTGCTAATACATTATATCGTGTTTAAAATAATATGTAGATTTTCTTAAAACTTATACACATTTTAGTTGTAAGACAGTGCACGGTCAATTGTTATAGAATCAACATGGCTTATGTCAGATTTTAATAAGAGTAACCAAACTAGGGATAAAATGATCCAATTTTGTAACATAATTGTTTTGCTCAATACACCAAATTAAGTGACCTTGTAAAGTTAATGAGATTTTTTTTCTCCATTAACGTAATTTAATCTGTTTAACAAATTATATGTATTACAAAGTACTAACGTATACTATTACATCAACTATAATTGTTTGCATTTTTTACACTATCAATATAAGAACAAGTGTTATACTTAGGTTTTAGCCAATAGGCCGTGAAAGAAATGTAACAACTGAATTTAATCACTGCATAATACTATAATAGCTTGTAATTTTTAATTTATTTTTCTTAGCCTTGACGATAGCATGTAATATAGTTTTAGTCCGGCCGGAAGAAGTTATTAATTTTTAGTCTTTTACGATGATCTAGTATGAAGTGCTCCAAATTCTAATGTCGACGAATAAAGTTTAAACTGCATTCTAAAGAGCTCAAAGTTAAACAATGACACTAGGTGATTCCATTTTTAATTTGTAAATCTGAAGATAGCCCGTGAATGGACCTTTGTTGGGTTCAAAACATTGTCCCATAGTAATTATTCCAGGGTAGACCTTGTTAGAAAATCACGCTATAAATACAAGGTTAAATTGTTAATTAACATATAGTAGTAATGGTCATTGATTACATCAAATTAGTAGAAGTGTGAAATGAATTAAGGATTGGGCCATATTTTGGTGAGCACATGGGTCTCTCATGGCTTATAACATTGGAGTTAGGACTGCGTTTCTTGAAGATCATTAGACTTTGGCTTCGCTTTTTAAAATTAGGTACACTTTGTCGTCTAAAAGACTTGGAAGAAAGAACCACTTTAGCGTGATTTCCACGTAACATGTGAATGGTCAACCAGCTTCTCTCGATGAGAAAACTTCTAGAGAAGTTTGAGAGATTTCTCAAAATCTTGAAGTAATCATCCTTAACTTTACATTTATGTACGGTGTTACTCTTAAATTAATTGTGTTAAAGTTATGGTGTTTAACTCATTGACTGGAAATAGAATTGTAAAAAAAGAAAGAAATTATTATCAAAACTCAAAAACATGTTATAAAATTCCTTAGAAATTGTGGTGTTGAAAATATTATATGACATTAATGGGTCGTTCATTGAAAGGATTCAAAACATAATCTTAACACAAGATCTTGCATAAAATAATTATGTCTAGTTAGAGGGATAAGAAAAAAAAATTCATGCACAGTCATTTGGAAGTGACTTAGTTTAAACTAGTATAGTACCCGCGCGATGCGCGGCTATATTATAGAACATTAATCATGGCCAATACGTGGTGAGCAGATAATATAAAACCAAATTCATTATATGAAGTTGTGATCTTGCAAAAATTTATAAGTTAAATAAACTTTTGGCCAACTTTTCTTAATCTTACTAAAATATTTCCTTCTCTTTTAGCTGCGATAACTCATGATAATAGATTTGTTCAATATTTAGTTAACAGAAGCTTTTAATTTCGATTTCTTTACATTGAACAAAATCAATATGATAAGTAATTTCTATCTACAAAAACAAAATACAGAGTTCACCATGATTACAATTAAAGGATAAGCTGATCTAATTCTTCTAAACATCTATGATAATCTACCCCTCCCCCTCCAGTGTAGGAGTTGCTTTAATTTGAAATAATTGATTGAATCTAGAGAGCATGTACATGACCATTCTCTTCTCAGAATTTCCTTGTCAATATCTTTCATATCACATAACATCTTAATTCTCATATCTGCTATGTCAATGGACCAAGAGAACTTCAAAAATATTAATGCAAATCAACCAACAATATTAATAATTAGAAGACCCAAAAAAAATAAAAATAGAGTAGGGACAAATCATATAAATATTACAAAACTTATGGGATGAAATAATTAGTTTATCTGTTTCTTCAGATAATAAAAGCTTGCAAAGACCTAGTGAGTACACTAAAATTGCATCTGATTCATAATAGCCTATCGTTGCACTCTCTTCACATGCGCATCTTGCTAAACCACTCTTGTACTTGAAGTATATTGTATCTTGTATTTCCATTAGCCCTTCTCCTCCAATTTACGGCTTTATTCCCATAATAAAGTGGCCCATGTAATACTAAACATATCCAGAAATTTCCTCCTGCTCTCTCCTCCTAGTAACAAAAACATATTCCAACAAACAAATAATGTAAATCAGAAATTAGGTTTAATTTAGAATCACGTCCCTAATTAAAAGATAGCCACCATTAATATAAAAATTTGAAAGAAATCAACAAAGAAGCTTGTTGAAATAGAAAGACATAAGCAGATATGGAAAAATTCAAAGAAAGATAAAAATATACAAAATATTGATTCATGACTATCACATAGAACAATCAAAGGAATGTTTTTAGCATAGTGGATGAAAAGCTCTTCTCTCGGTAGAAATACCTGGAATTAAATAATTGAGGAAATTAAATTTTGAAAGCAACACAATATATATAACTTAGCAAAAAAAGCAGAAAGTAGAAGAATTGAACTGGTGGAGTTTTTCAAGTACATCCAAATATATATCCCATAATATTTATCATATCTTATCTACAATTCTATGTATAGGTTTAGAAATTCGATTAGTAATGAATATTTTGATTAGAGTCAAAACTTTAGGTTTATCTTTGAGAAGATATTTTATCTTGAAGTCAAATTCAATACCGTTTTATTTCAAATCAAAGGAAAACAAACAAATGAGCAATAACCAATTCATAAATTTTATCTTTCAATTGATCACATCAAGTAAGAGCTTGCTTTGTCTTGTTTCATTATAAGCTTAGCAACTACTGCTCCAATAAAAATGCACGGAAAATAGACTAATCCAAGTGATAAAAAAACTAAACATAATCAACCTTGCCTGATTATTCATAGAGAAACTAAGATCAAATCTATTTTTCTATTTCTTGTCTACAAAGGTTTAATAACTCCCATTCTTGAATTTTTCTTTTGACATTAAAGATCAATAGAAACTTTACGATGTAAACGGTAAATTCCTTCAAGGTACCATAATATTCTCAAAAGGATAAAAAGAAATCTCTATTCTATTCTCATGTTTAATAGACTACTAACAGAGAATTACTTCAACTCATATTTTATAGACTACCATAACTGTTATTTTAACATACTTTAACTCATGTTCTATAGATAATAGAGCCAATTGCAAGTACATTTATATCACAAAAGTCATATTGCCAGAACTTACCTCTAAACTTTCATGAATATGCAACATTGGTTCTCTAAGCAAAAAGATCATAATGTCTTCATGGTAGGTTCCACTAATGAGAGTCGAATGAGCACAATTCTATATTAGCAGTTTATAAAATATGAGTTAAAGTAAGGCAATCTTATAAGTATGTAAATAATTTATATCAATGCAGAATATGCATAAACTCTTTGACTTAAAGAAAATATACTTATAGAGCATATTCTCTCTTATCCAGATGTGCAACACTTCAATGATCCTAAGCATTTCAGCCTGGACTATCCACAAAGAAAAATTAATTTGTTTTGGTCAGAAGATCCTCAAATATTGGGTATTATTAGTGAAAGAGAACAAACCCATAATAAAGCAGATATTGTTAACTATATACCAACAATATAAATAGAAGACTGGATCTCTTACCTCGTCACGACCACATATGTTCGCTCTAGAAAGGTAGTAGACGAAATCTGCAAAACTCACACATAAAAAGTGCACACACATATAAAGCACAAAATTGATCTATAAAAATATATCAAGATTCGTTCAATCATCAAGAGATAGAGAATAAAATGAGGAAATAAACAGATTAACTTTATCCTTCAAAACATTTGTCTTGGTTAACAAAGGGTATCGACGAAGATAGGAAGGCGATAAAAGATCGAGGACTGTAACTTACCCAAATTCCCTGGTAAAGCTAATAGCATCAGTTGTAGCAGCTTTGCTTGTTCCATATTTCTTGATAAGGTCCTCCTTCCCTAATATCACAATCCTTTTTCTAGTTGATATAAGGTTTATATAGAAGTTGACCCAAACTTTATAATATAAAAATACAGATATGAACAGTACAAATGTATATATCTACGAAAGAAGAAGATATACCTATTAACAGGCGACCTAAATGTATATATCCTAGTCGTCGCCTTGTGATATTGTAGAAATTGATTTTATCTAAATCAACATAACAAAATAGTTAGGAGGATTACTCCATAAGGCTGCAACAAATTCATGAAGCAAAAAAAGAATGAGGAAAAGTGAAATTTTATTCAGATAGATACAGAGTAATATAGAAGGCAAAAGGTTACTAAAATACACGTATCTAAGAGAAACCAACCCAGGGTAAGGCCTACTTTTGGGGAGAACGTGATTTACAGGTTTTAAAATTCTATCTTCAGTTAGCAATTTTTCGTTTTTTTAATTTTATTTTTGTTAAATTCAAATTCTATTTAAATCAATTCAAGTCTAAAATAGTTTTATTATTTTCAATTAAAAATAAAACTTACTGTCTTAGTTAAGATAGGCTACCACTACTTCAAAACCACGTTTAGTATTTTTAGGAGGAGAAGGCTTAAGAGTCATGGAGCAAATTGCTTAAAATTTCAATTTAAATTTTCAAAAGTAACTAAAATAACTACACATAACTAAAAAATAACTTATTTACCTAAAAAGAGCAGTTTTGATTCATGCTCCAAAACCATTTTTCGCATGGATTAGGATTGGAGATTTTTCGAATATTGCTAAGTGTAAAGATACATTTTTTAAACCTTGCTGATTTATTTTTATTTAAATTAAAATTAAAATTTAATTTAAAATGTGAAAATTAATTTTATCCCGACATAACTACCTTAAAAACTAACAACTAATAGAGTTGTGCCACTTGTAAATATTTTAATTAAAATTAACTAAATTTCAAATGTAGTAACTAATAACTAATTTTTGTCTTAAAATTGCCATGTGTCATTTTAATTTATTGCCACTTGGCTAATTATTAATGGCTAGGACTTTCCTTTTAATATATATATAGATTTGAAAACAATAAGTATTTGAATAGTTGAAGTATATAACTGTAATAATAGGTCATTAAAATAAAATGAAAAATTTTAAGTCAACGAGATAATTATAAAGTCTCATCCTGATTTTCTTTTTTAATAGAGATTGATAACACATCTCGATCCAGAGTCATTTTTTGATCCTCAATAAACTCTTGCAGCCATTTTGACATGAGAAATACTACAACCTATTACTACTATATTTTACACTAAACAGTAAATTATAGGTCCAATGTAACTCTTTAATTTTTATTAATGGTATGGACCCTCAATGAACAAAAAGTTCCATATACAATTCCAAGAAGTGTTTGTTTAACCATGGCATAGACTAGTCCAATCAAGAAATGGGCATCCCCTCTTCACCTTATGGACATATAGTGACCACATCCTTTTCTCTTATCCAAAAACATTTTGATTTTTCCTCTCAAAACCTCTCACATGCCCATGTCCCAAACTCCAAGCTGCTCTCTTCTTCCAATGTCAACTAAAATCAAAATTACTACTAGTATAATATTTTCTGACATGCCATATTCTTTTCCTTTTACACTTTCCTATAATAATGCTCCAATATAATATTATTAGTTAAAAGTGAATTTTAACATTGAATAAGGAATCATCTTCACCCAACACATTCTTTAACTACGTATAGTTTAGAATCAGTAAGATCTATGCAAAGATGCGGTTGAAAATTTTCGTAGCATTGAGAAGTGGTTTAAGCTGACATAGATCTTAGAGGCAATCTTCAGAAAGATACTATCCACGGAATTTGGTCGGATGTCTCTAAGAGTTCCTTTGTTTTCTTGCAATATATGACATGAACAATTGGACAATGTTTGGTCTAACAAACTTTTTCTTATTATCATCACACGAGTGCACTAATTTGCTTCACATGTGGTCTTCGTGGCTGTCTCCCTTCCTTAAATCTTCAAAGGGGGAAAAAAAATCCTCTTTTTTTATCTTTTATAAATATCTTGTACACTTTGCTTGTGAGTTAATTTAGTGTATCATAACTTGGGGGAGACCCAAATAAAAGAGAGACTTTAAATTGAATGATTGATACATATACTATGGGCGGATGTATAGGTTTGCCGGCGGTTCACGTGAACCCATGATCATTTCGTTAAATCAAGTATATAAAGTATATGTTTGTTGAAAATATGCCTAATATGAAGCTTGTGAACTCATTCTAAAAGATTGTATGGTTCACTTACACTCTATAGCAATAGTGAACCCATTCTTCCAAAATCCTAGATTCGTCTTTCAGTGTATATAACGAACCTAACTAGTAATTAATTATTTGAGACCTTGATTGAATGAATATTACCTTGCAGTCATATATATATGTTTCAACACATTTTTGCTTGAACCATCTTTACATTCGATGAATCATATAGGAGTACATATCATGCTGAAATTTATCAACTATATACAGTAACGTCTCTACGGGACTAATTTTTTCTTATTTGGAATGCATAAGAGAGGGCCATTGAGCAATGATGATGGTTAGTGTGTTTATAAGTTCAAGTTTCAGCAGAATAAGAAAAAAATGAACGGCTCACAATTCACATGCATCGTCATTATAGTCTTTATCATTATCAAAAACCTATCATCACGATTATATTCTCTGGGTAAAAATATTAGGGTTTTTAGATTACGGGATTGGTTCAATGAACATGCACGAATTAGGCAGCTAGCTGCCTTAGCTTCTTCATCAACTTTGTAAGACTCAGCAGCAAAAAAGTTGATTAAGGGGCTTTTATCAATAAACTGGAAAAAGTGCTTTCCAAAAGTCAAACAATGTTCTCAAGACCAAATTAAAGAAATATGAAGTTGCTAGTGATGAGTCACTTGGAGAGTTTGTGAAGGTTTTAGTTCTAGTAAAACTATTCCCTAAAAGGTCTTTTTCTTAATGTCATTCTGCCAACTGCCAAGAGAGTTAGTTCGGTTTTGGAGGTTTGGTCCCATTAAGAAATATGCATGTACTGCGACTAATATAGACTTGAGTTGCGAGAGCCTATTAAAAGAGTAAAACGTTAAAATCCAAAATCTCTAATTAAGAATGGAGAGATAGAAATATATGGTCTTATATTTTATTAGAGAACTACAACTATTTTATATTTAAGACTACAAAGTATATATGTCAATTATGATATACAAAATGCATACTCAAATGTGCATATAATGAAGATAAAATTCGTACAGAACACGATAAATCCATAGTTTTAGATGCTTTAATTTGGGTTCCAAATTGAGAAGGGTTCTAAAATAAATATCTAACTTTGTCTATGCTACTAGTAATTAGTTTTCACATCTACTAATTAAGGTGCTTGATCCCAAACAATGATTTTTTTTTTTTTTGAAGGATTCCGCCCATTAAAGATCAATGCATGGCTGAAAAAAACATTCGAAAGATTTTTTTAATTATTTCATCCTTTTCTTTTTGCGGGAAATTATATTGGTACCCTAAAAAAAATAAGGCATAAGAAAGAATGTATTGCTGGGAAAACATTCGACAAAATTGTTTGTTTCTTTTTCTTGTTCTTTCTCTTTTTGTGAGAGATATCGGTACCTTATAACAACAAGCAGGTCTTAGTTAGGTGATATTTTTAGAAAGGATTTGTCGATACTTGTTAGACAATATTTGGTAAAAAGAATATAAGTGAAGATGCTCTGCACTTGTCGAAGTAGAGAATCTGATGAATGATGCAAGAGCACATGTAATAAATATTATGTCTCTCACTTTATTTTATTTGCTTTCTCTAGGTGAATAAAATTTTCTTTTAAGAATTTTTTTCAGTAAGATCGTGATTTTTAATGTTAAATTTGCAGAATCTCAGACTGTGAAACGTGCACATGCCTCCAACGGAAAATTACTCCGTTCATCTCAAATATTTAATCCACCTTTCACCTTTTCTGTGTGTCCTGAAATAATGTTCATACTTAACATTTAGTTTCAGTACAAGATAAAAACTTTCCCTGTCTAGTTTCCTTTGTGTAGACGTCGCTAAGATTGCTGGTAAGAATCGCTATTGCAAGTCTATCGAAAAAACAAATTTAAAAAAGTATGAAAAGGATAAACTTACAAATAAAGTAATAGACAAGAACATTACTCTCTCTCTGCGCACGATAGCGTGCTTTGCTAAAGTGCGCCCACCGGAAAATGCCACGAGGCCGGCCTCGCAACTCGGCAAAGAAAACACAAACGAAGACCACCACAAAGAACAACATGACGAGGAAGGAAGCTAGAACCAAAATAGTAGAACAAATATACAATCAAGGTACTAGCAAAAATACTTTGGATGAAATTTTACTGGAGGATTGGCCAAGCTTAGCTCAGACCTCAAGCACAATTGTAACACCAAAACCTATGGATAGTGTAGTAGGAGAGAATCAAGCAAGCTCATCGAAAAGATCTAACCCCCAACTTAATAAAACGACCGGATCCAGCTTAGATGATAAGCACCCAGCAACTGTTAGCTCTGAAATCACTGAAATTAACATGACTCAAGCAAAACAGACACAAAGGAAACTTGATCTCATGCCGAATGTTGAAAAAGGGATGACCAAGGAAGGAAATGAAGGGAAGGAAACAGAGGTGAACAAACTATCTGAACCTGAAACAAGGACGAAACAATGGAACAGCTTATTCACAGGAAATCGACTGGCTGCGTGAGGTAAGAACCTGAGTTTCATTGCTCCGAGTGTGAAAGAAGGAGAAAAAATTGTAGAGCTTAGTAAGGAAGATATTGAGATAGAAACGGGGAAATGGCAATGTGCCCTAATCATGTATGTGCTAAGTGAATCCCCAACTTTTGCTGCTTTAGATAGGTTTATGGCTACACAATGGAACTTTGTCTCTAAACCCAGGGTGTACTATCATAACAACGACTACTTTGTGATCAAGTTTAACTCAATAGAAGATAGGGATGCAGTAATGTACTCAGGGCCATATATTATATTCAGTAAACCAGTAATCTTAAAATTGTGGACTCCAGACTTTGATTTTGATGTTGAAATCCTGCATACAGTCCGTTTATGGGTTAGACTACATAACTTGCCATTGAACTATTGGAGCTTGAATTCTTTGAGTAAAATTGGGAGTGCCCTTGGTGTTCCAATGTATGCTGATGAATGCACATCAAGCATCGCAAGGATCTCATATGCTAGGTTACTGGTACAAATGGATGTCACTTGTGAATTACCTAGATCTGTGAAATTGAAGGATCCAAATAGCAGGATTTTTGAGCAAGCAATAAGTTATGAATGGGAACCTCTCTATTGTCAAGTATGTATACAGGTGGGGCATAAGTGTAGAGCTCAAGCGAAGGAAAATGAACCTCAAGTCCAAAAAACCAAGCTGAATGAACAGAAAACACAGTGGGTTAGTAAAACCGTATTGGCTCCGAAAGTAGCTCAAACTAAAGGACCAAATGCAACACAGAATGCAGCTCAGATGAAACAACAAGTCCAACCAGTAAAGGCTCAAGGTGCAGGGGACAGGCCAAGGCAAGAGGAAACTCAGCTAGAGCAACAACCTCCACCAGCTAACAGTTGGAGACAGCTAACAGGGAAAGCAGGCACAAGAGGCTACATGAGTCCTATATATAAAGAGAAAACACTGCAGATTGGAAATACATTCAGTTCATTGAATGAGACCACTACTCAACAGACAAACTGTGACAAGGGAGATACAGGAGAGGATGTGAGTAGCAATGAGGGTAGGGATAGAGGGCCTACCAACCAGATATTAGCATGAATTTGGTCTCTTGGAATATTAGAGGTTTAAATAAGCTTTACAAGCAAAAGGAGTTAAAGTTGCTCCTTAGGAATAATAAAGTAGCTTTAGTTATAATTTTGGAGCACAGAATAAAAGAAGAAGGGAAAGTGCAAAAAGCAGTACAAAAAATTGAGGCTAACTGGCACTGGTGCTCAAATCTCCAACAGAGTCCAAGAGGAAGGATATTGATGATGTGGGATCCTCAAATAGTAGAATTTACACCCCTGCATAAATCAGTCCAATGCATCCATGGAGTAGCTAATCTCAGGAGGCAAAACAAGATTTTCTATCTATCTGCTATATATGGCTTGCACACAGTTGATGACAGGAAAGAACTATAGGCACAGTTAAGAGTACTGAATGGTATGAGTCAGGGACCTTGGCTGGCCTTGGGTGACTACAATGCTGTCATGAATAGTGAAGACAGAGTCCTGGGAAACCCTTTACAAGACTCAGAAATGAAAGACATGAGGGAATACATGATTGATACTGGGTCTGCTGAACTCAAAGCAATATGAGCTGACTACACTTGGTCTAATGGGCATGTGTACACAAGAATTGATAGGGAAATTGTTAATGCCCAATGGCTGCAAGAAATGGAAATCTTTGAAGTAATGGTAATGAATAGAGGGTGCTCTGATCACTCCCCTCTAAGTATTTTATTGGAAGAAGAGAGACCAGCAGGACCAAAGCCTTTCAGGTTCTATAACTACCTTGCTGACCATGCTGAATTTCCTACTGTAATAGCTGATGCTTGGGCCCAACCTCAACATGGCCACCCTATGAAGGTTATCTGGCAAAAGATAAAACCGGTTAAAATGGGCCCCAGGAACTTAACAGGCAAGGAAGGAGGAACTATTGATAAAAAGATTAACATATTGAGAACCCAGCTGGAGGAAATACAAAGTGCACTGAGAGAGAAGATCCAGCCTGAGCTAGTTATTTCTGAGAAGATAGTAAAGCTGGAACTTGAGAAATGGGAAAACATAGAAGAGAGTGTGATGAGACAGAAATCAAGGGTGCAATGGTTGAAGTTGGGGGATGTTAACACCTCCTTCTTCTTTGCTAATGTGAAGAACAGAAGAGCCCAAAACAAGATTACCAGATTAATTGCAGCTGATGGCACTATTGTGAACAAGCAGGAGCACATTGAGAAGGAGATTTTAGAGTTCTATGGGAAGCTATTAGGTACAGCTGCTGAACAAATACCTGCAATCCACCCAAGCATAATGAGAGATGGAGCACAGCTTAATAGAGACCAACAACTGAGTCTAGTGCAACCTGTTACCCCTGAGGAAATCAAAAGAGCAGTATTTGATATAGGAGATTTGAAAGCCCAGGGATGTGATGGCATGAATGCCTACTTCTTCAAGAAGGCATGGCCAATAATTGGGGAGGAGGTTACTGCAGCTGTACTACACTTCTTTTCAACAGATAAGCTGTATACCCCCCATAAATTGCACCACAGTAACCCTGATACCAAAGGTTAACACCCTTCCAAAGTTGCTGAATTTAGGCCTATATCATGCTGTACTACCCTCTATAAAATCATTTCCAAAGTGCTCACTAAGAGGATGCAAGCAGTGATGGACCACTTAGTGGATAGCAACCAATCTGCATTTGTGCCTGGGAGAGTAATCACTGACAGCATAATCCTAAGTCATGAACTAGTGAAGAGATATAATAGAAAAGGTACCTCCCCCAAGTACATGCTTAAAGTTGATATGAAGAAGGCATATGACTCTGTAGAATGGCCATACCTAGAGCAGGTCCTGCATTGTCTTAGTTTCCTTGACAGATTTGTGAAATGGATACTACAATGTGTAACAACTGTATCCTACTATTTCCTAGTGAATGGCAAGCCTACTAAACCTTTTCCAGCCAGGAAAGGCCTGAGACAATGAGACCCTATGTCACCCTTTTTGTTTGTGCTTGCTATGGAATATTTGACCAGAAGACTCAAGCAACTAGACAGAAACCCTGACTTCAATTTTCATCCCATATGTGAAAGACTGAAGATAATACAACTAAGCTTTGCTGATGACTTACTGATGTTCTGCAGAGGAGATCTTATCTCAGCCCAGCTCATATTTAAAGGCTTCCAAGAGTTCTCTCTTGCATCAGGGTTACAGGCCAACACAGAGAAAAGCTCCATCTATTTTGGGGGTGTGGACATACAGACACGGAATGAAATATTAAGCAGTTTGGGCTTTGTCAAAGCTGAGCTGCCATTTAGGTACCTTGGTGTACCCCTTAGCTCAAAAAAACTCTTAATAGCCCAATGTCAACCTTTGCTGGACAAGATGATGAATCAGATCACATCCTGGACCAATAAATTCCTCTCCTATGGAGGCAGGATCCAACTAATCAAATCAGTGTTATTCTCTATGCAGACATTTTGGTCACAGATTTTTGTGCTGCCTAAGAAGATTGTACAAATGGTGGAAAGCATGTGTAGGAAGTTTCTATGGACTGGCCAAGTGTCTCCATCAAAAAAAGCTTTACTGTCATGGGAAAAGCTGTGCCAACCTAGAGTAGCATGAGGACTGAACCTAATTGACATCCAGCAATGGAACAAGGCAGCCATATGCAAGTTGTTGTGGTGTCTCAGCAAGAAGAAAGATAGGCTCTGGGTTCAGTGGGTGCATGCCTACTACATTAAAGGGAAAACTATATGGCAAGTGCAAGCAAAGCAGGCTTCATGGATGGTGCAGAAGATAATAAGTGCAAAGAAGTTCCTTGCAGGGCATATTGAGGAAGATGAGCTACAAAGAATTGAGCAGTTTTCTATAAAGAAAGTATACATAGCTATGAGAGGAGAGCTGGCAAAGATACCATGGAGAAGGTTAATATGCAACAATTTTAGCCATCCTAAGATACACTTCATACTGTTGTTGGCACTACATGGGAGGCTGGCCACTAGATATAGACTGATGAGATGGAGTATTGTTGACTGTGCTCAGTGCCCACTCTGTCAAAAGGAAATGGAAACTCATGATCACTTGTTCTTCTTATGCTCAGTATCAAAGAACATCTGGGAAAGGATTTTGTTGTGGCAAGGTATACACAGGCAGGCCCTAGGCTGGCAAGCTGAAGTCGACTGGGCAGTACAGCATGCTAGAAGCAAAAAACCTGAAGCTGAAATTTATAGAATGGCAGTTGCTGAAGCAGTATATCATGTGTGGAAGGAAAGGAACATGCGAGTATTTTAGCAACTGACGAGAGATGGTGACTCCATTGTTCGAACGATTGTACAAGAAATACACCAAAGAGGAAGCACCAGGAGCCGGTTAAGCAGGACACTTGCTAGAGTAGATTTTTATTGTTAACTGTTATAAGAGGTATATGTAGTATGATCTGTTAGATAGGCACAGGATGGTAGTTAGGTTGGCAATTTGTATTTTGACCTTTAATCCTTGGTAATAAATTCGTTTACTTACCCAAAAAAAAAGTATGAAAGGAAAAGTTGTAGACAGCCTAATAATCAGATTTTCACTATAATTAAAATGCAGTTACTATCTATACATTTGCTATACTAAAAGATAAGTAGCATTATATTCACATTGAACGTGTAAAAGAATTTTTTTGGCATCAAGTATAATACTCCCTCCGTCCCACTTTGTTTGTTAGACTTTTTTAATTCGTCCATCCCAAAAAGATTTTCATACTTCTAAATTTGACAACAATTCAACTCCAAACTTATTTTTTGACTCATTTATAGCCAGACAAATATCCATGACTTATTTTATACCACGAGTTTCAAAAAATTTCATTCCTTTATTAAACTTTGTGTCAAGTCAAAGTATGACAAATAAATTGGGATGGAGGGAGTAACAAGTCATTGTGGGCCGTAGTTTCACACACTAACGAAAGGAAACCATGACATAGTATATTTGTTACAGCATTAATGCACCATATATATTGTCTGCTTTGGACATAAGTCCACACAATTTTTCTTTTGAGCTACGCTACATTGAGCTCCAAAAGTGTAGGTACTATGTAAACTTGAGCTATATCTTGTAAAACTCTTCAATCTCCATGTTTGATGTGGGATTCGGGTAGCTAAGTTGTCATTGTGCATATCATCTTCAGAAGCTTACCAGACAAGAAGCTTGTCACTCCTACTTAACCCCTCCCCTCATTAGCTTTCTCTCTGTCAGGTCAAGATTTTCTAAACTATGAAAGCACATTTACCTGTTACAGCAGGTAATCTGCCTTATTTTAAAAATTATGAGTCCCACCTTTAAAGAGACTACATGTAAATGTTATTTGAGTGATTTGATAAGGTAATTTTTTTTTAACACCATTATTGAAGGAATATAAATACATCGAAAGCAATTTCAAGATCATGACTAACATGTAATCTAGACAACTAGTATGCAATTTAGTTTTACATAAACATAAACATAATACATCTTGAAGTGTGACAACTGAAAGTACAAGAGGGGGGTGAATTGAAATTTTTCTTTTAATACAGTTGACTTAGGCAGTTTTATAGTCGACTAAGCAGTATGTATATAAACTCAAGCAGATAGTAAGAGATAAGGGAAAGAGGAAAGACAAAGGATTTTATACTGGTTCAGAACCAAAAAGGTTCCTAATCCAGTCCCCTTGGGTCACAAGGGAGTATCTCTCTTAATAAGGCTCTTAGTAACACGGAGTACAATGGATGGTTTGTCGTTCACCACAAACGTCTCTACAAGATGGTTTTTACCACTCGATCACCACCAACGTATTGTTTGGTTTATAGCTCACCAAACCAACTTCTATTCGATACTACTATTACCTCTACAAGAACCTCTCCTTCTTTTCTTTTCTAACACTGATCACTAACTCGTTACAGTATTTTTGCAAAGTAAAAGTATGGAGAAAAGTAGACAGTAGAATAGAAGCGTAAGCCACAGTCTGAAATCCTCTGGAATATATAGGGCTGGGTGAGAGGCAGTCAGGATCAAGGAAATCAGTGAAGGCACAGATCACGGAAGCTATATTTGGAGCTGGGATTCTGAGAGATTGGACCCAAGAGATTTGATCCTTGGGGAGGTATAAATACCTTCAAAGAATACGGTGCAGCCTTTAATGAGTCAATCCCTAGATAAAGGGGATACCAATCACAGCCAGCTGTAACGGACAACCTAGGCAAATCTTTCCTTAGTTGACTGGTAAGAGAATCCTGCAAATAATACGTACATTAGCAACTGAGTATCCTTATTTGTCATAAGTCAAAAACATAAGTTCAACAATCTCCCCCTTTTTGATGATGACAAATAGTTGTTGCATGCTTTAAGTCGACTCCCCCTGAGTGTTTTGAGATGGAGTATAGTTAACTGATTTCCTGCAAAGAAAGCACAAGTAGCATATGTATTGCAGGGGAACTCCCCCTGGCTAAAAGACTGTTGGCATAGTCGACTAGAACCTGCATTCACAAAATTTTCAGGAAACAATGATCATACGTATTTCAGGGGAACTCCCCCTGGCTGAAAGACTATTAGCATAGTCGACTAGAACCTGCATTCACAAAGTTTTCCAGGAAATTAAAGGTTCCCAGTAGTAAGAGTTAAAAGACAAAGAAAACATAGCATAGTAGGCATTGTCTTCTCCCCCTTTGGCATCAGCAAAAACAGAGGGGAGGTAGGAGTAGCAAAAATAAGTTCATATTTACAGACCCAAATTAAAAGCATAGTCTAGCGAGGGGCAAGAAAGTAGGTGAGAGTGTTCACAACATTATCTGTCATCCTGTCAAGTTTGGTCTGAACATCAGCTGAGAGAGTGTCAATGCGTCCCTGAATATCTGTAGAGATGGCATCTAGACGGGCATGAAGCCTACGAACAGCAGCATCAGAGCTTGTCACAGCAGTATCTAGTTTGAGGCTGAATTTTCCAACATCCATCTTGACTTCGTTCACCTCTTCGGCTGCTTTGTCTTCTTTGAGGTGAAGACTGAGAAGGAGATCAATGATGTCTTTGACATCCTCTGCAGCGTTTTGAGGCGGCAACGAGGGACTAGTTGGACGGGAAGGACCAGCTTGATCACCAGGGGTTTTGACAGCCTTAGCTTCCTTTCTTACCCATTTCTCATCAATATGAACATAGCCCATGGAAGCAAATGCACGGGAGTTGTAGCAAGCACTCACAGATACAGTTTTCCAAGCAGAAGTATCAACACGATAAAAATGTAAAATTCTAGAAATCAAGAGTCCATAAGGCAGAGAAGCACAGTTAGCAATACTTTCTAGCATATACTCAATTATCCAAGCACCAAGATCCAATTTTTTGTTCGTTAAGAGACAGTAAACTATTAGAGTGTCGCGCTGAGAGAGAGAGAGCTAAGGGAGCCAGTGCGGGGCAACAGAGTAGTACCAACAATGTGAGCAAGAACACGCACAGAAAAGGGCAAGTCTAGAGGACCTAAGTGACCATCAGGAATATCATCAGACTTTTCACAAAGACATGCTTTTGCTTGTTCAAAAGTAACTTTAAAATCAGACGGCCAAGAGTTTTTGAAGAAAACAGGGTAGCCAGAGAACTTACAGCCCAAAATTCGACAGAGGATCTTGTTGGTGATAACAATTCTAGTGTTCAGGACCATAGTTTCAACGCCATTACTAGGACAGGGGCGAAGGTTTGCATAAAATAGTCTTACCAGGTCTTCAGGGACATCAGTAGGATCAGAAGAGAAGAAGTTTGTCCATTCTTGGTCAGCAAAAAATTGTTTGATATCACAGTTGAGAGATTCCAGAAGATCCAAATCTACAATGCGGCCATGGCCAAGGGGCTTTTCCTTTAGGGTTTCCAACCTTTCATAAGCCGAAGAATCCCAAAAGTCAAGGGTTTCATCAAAGATCAGCGAGAGAGATTTCCTTTTTAGCCCTTTTAACACCCTCTGTATCATCAAAATCATTGTGCATGGGCCTTTTTCCAAGTTTAGTATTCCGAGAGGGAGTAGGAAAAACGGAGGTAGTATTCTCAGAATGGTCAGAATCAATGTGAACTGGGATGGAAGGATTTTGAGGTTTGGTCTTAGCGCGTTGGCTACGACGGGCAGATATAGTAGACTTTTTTGCCATAGGAGAAGAGATGGAGAGTAGGAATTTGGAAGAATTTGGTGAGGAAGTGATTTTAGGGAGAAGAGTCTTTTAAGTAGTAGAGGAAAGTGAGAGAGTCGAGGAAGGTGGAGGGTGTGAGTGAGATATGAAAAGACGTGAGGGAAGGAGATAGTGATGGGAAAGGTACTGCAGCGTCAGGGAGATAGACCGACGTGACCACTGAGAGTCTTGGAAAGGAAAACCGACGGCTGTAATAATGACAAGCAATAATTACTAAGTAGGCGGTAAAAAGTAAATAGACATATGCAAAACACACTTGATAAAAAAGTAAAAAATCTTCTTTCTTTTTTTTTGTTTTTAATAGGATGCATGCGACAGAACAAAAAGAATTCATGCTTTTGAATAGGGATCTGAAATGATGCCAAGTAAGTCTCTTAGAGTGCAAAAACGATCTTCAAGCAAGGGTTTAGTAAAAATATCTGCCAATTGAAAATCAGTACTAACAAATGCAATATCAATGTCACCAAATTGAACATGATCACGAATAAAATGATAACGAACATCAATATGCTTAGTTCTAGGATGATCTACAGGATTGTAGGATAATTCAATGGCACTAGTATTATCACATAAAATAGAGATAGGTTTAAAGAATAAGTTATAATCAGATAGTTGAGTATTCATCCAGAGAAGTTGAGTGCAACAATGTCCTAGAGCAACATATTCTGATTCGGCAGTAGAGAGAGCAGTGCAATCTTGTTTCTTGCTATGCCAGGAAACAAGAGATTTTCCTAAAAAGAAACTTGCTCCACTGGTGCTTTTTCGATCAACCCTGTCACCTGCGTAGTCAGCATCTGAGAAACCAATGAGATCAAAGTGTTCTGTGAAGGGATACCACAGACCATAGGAAATAGTTCCAGCAAGATAGCGTATAATTCTTTTTACTGCAGTTAGATGAGAAACTTTAGGAGCTGACTGGAATCTAGCACATTTACATACAGCAAACATGATGTCCGGTCGACTAGCAGTTAAGTAGAGAAGAGAGCTAATCATACCTCGGTAGACAGTGGAATTTACACTAGTACCTTTTTCATCTCTTACCAGATGAGTGGCTGGACTCATGGGAGTTTTGGCTATGTTGGCGTCTGCCATGCCAAAGCGAGTGAGTAATTCTTTTGTGTACTTGGATTGGTTGACAAAAATACCTTCTTGATGCTGTTTGATTTGTAGTCCTAGGAAGTAAGTCAACTCCCCCATCATACTCATCTCGAATTCTCCCTGCATTAGGATCTCAAACTTCTTGCATAATTGGGCATTAGTACTTCCAAAAATTATGTCATCAACATATACTTGAATGAGCAGAATATCATTAGAGGTCTTTTGAATAAATAGAGTTTTGTCACTTTTGCCTCTTGAGAAACCGTGGCTTAATAGGAAGGATTCATACCAAGCCCTCGGAGCTTGTTTGAGGCCATAAAGAGCTTTAGAGAGTTTGAAAACATGGTGAGGAAAATTTTTATTTTCAAAACCAGGGGGTTGTTTTACATATACTTCTTCTTTTATAAATCCATTTAGAAACGCACTTTTCACATCCATTTGAAAGAGTTTAAATTGTTTATAAGAGGCAAAAGCAAGCAACATACGAATGGATTCAAGTCTAGCTACAGGGGCAAATGTCTCATCATAGTCGACTCCCTCTGTTTGAGAGTAGCCTTGAGCGACTAGACGAGCCTTGTTTCTTACCACCTTACCTTCCTCGTTCAGTTTGTTTCGAAAGACCCATTTTGACCCAATGATAGACTTCTTTTTGGGTCTTGGAACCAACTTCCAAACCTCATTTTTTTCAAACTGATCAAGTTCTTCTTTCATCGCTTGAATCCATGATTCATCTTGTAAAGCTTCGTCAATTCTTTTGGGTTCAATCTGCGAGATAAAAGCAATGTTAGAACTATGAGCTCTTCTGGTTTTCATACCTTCCCTTGGATCGCCAATGATGTATTTCTGAGGGTATTCAGGATCACTCTTCCATTCATTTGGAACAACAAAGTCGAGATTTCTTGGTACTTCATCAATAGTTGACTCATTCTCTTCATTTATTGACTCAGGTTCTTCAGAAATCTAAACTTCCTTTTGAGCTCCAGAACTAGGAGGATTTTCAGAGATGTGTGGGTGAAAAGGGATCTCGTCTTTATCATCTGCAGAAACTCCTTTCTCGACAGATTTTAAAGCATCATCAAAAACAACATGCATAGATTCTTCAACAGATAAAGTGCGCTTATTAAATACTCTATAGGATCTACTAGTGTTGGAGTATCCTAGAAAAATGCCTTCATCACTGCGAGGATCAAACTTTCCAAGATTATCTTTGCCATTATTATGAATAAAACATTTACACCCAAAAGGATGAAAATAACTTATGTTAGGCCTTTTACCTTTCCATAGCTCATAGGGAGTTTTCATGAGGATAGGACGGATAAGACATCTATTTAGAATATGACAAGCTGTACTTACTGCTTCAGCCCAAAGATGATTTGGGAGGGAGTGTTCTACCAACATGGTTCTTGCCATATCTTGAAGAGTCCTGTTCTTCCTCTCAACAACACCATTTTGTTGAGGAGAGCGGGGAGAGGAGAAATTGTGAGTGAGCCCATGAGTATTGCAGTACTCTTCAAAGATCTTGCTTTCAAATTCCCCTCCATGATCACTTCTAATGGTGGTGATGAAATAACCCTTTTCTCTTTGTACCTTTTTGCAGAAAACTTCAAAACTAGCAAACGCATCATCTTTATGTGACAAAAACATGACCCAAGTAAATCTCGAGAAATCATCAACAATTACTAATGCATATTTCTTTCCATTTATGCTAGCAGTTCTAGTTGGTCCAAACAGATCCATGTGAAGAAGTTCAAGTGGCTTTGAAGTAGAAACAATGTCTTTACTTTTAAAGGATGTCCTAGTTTGTTTACCTAGTTGACATGCATCGCATACATGGTCTTTGGAGAAATTTAGTTTTGGCAAACCAATAACAAGATCATGTTTTGAGAGTTTTTCAATTAAAGACATGCTTGCATGACCTAATTTTCTATGCCATACCCAAGGATCATTGGTAATAGATGCAAGACAGAGATGATTACTTGAGGAAGTATTGTCGTTATTCAAAACATATATATTGTTTTCTCTTGCGCCAGAAAGAACGACTTTACCTTTGTTGTCATGGATGATGCACCTACTGGATTCAAACTTTACCTTGAACCCTCCATCACAAAGTTGACTTATGCTGAGAAGATTATGTTTAAGTCCTTCCACGAGAAACGCATCTTTGATGTCACACGATGGGTTCAAAGAGATAATGCCTATTCCAATAATCTTTCCTTTTGCATCTCCTCCAAAACGTACAGAACCTCCATCAAAACTTGTAACTGATTTGAAAAGCTGTTTGTCACCAGTCATGTGACGGGAGCATCCACTATCTAGAAACCACTTTCCCAGCTTTGCCTTCTTCTTGTGGAGTCCCTGCAATATGGTGGTATTAAGAAGTTTTAGGTACCCAAGCTTGCTTGGGTCCTTGGGGGTTAGTGCTAGAGATGCTAGCCTCGATTTTATTTTTTGGTCTCCAAATCCATATTTCAGGATTCTTTTTGTAGCATTTTCTTTGGACATGACCAATCTCACCACAATGAAAACATATAGGAATATTTCGAGATTTAGAACTGGAAGAAGTAGGAGAAATAGATCTAGCAGATTTATATGAGTTGGAGGATCTATCAGATTGATAGCTTTTAGCTCTTCGAAGTTTGTTTAGTTTAATTCTTAGCTGTTCCATTTCCTCTTTTAGAAATTCGTTTTCAGTTTCTACTACTTCTAGTTTCATTTCCCATTCTTCCTTTTCTTTAGTTAACCTTTTGATTACTTTGAGAGCTTTTTCAAGTTCATCAAGGGCTTCATCAAGGTTTTTAGAGTTTTCATTACAAAGATCACAACATACCTCATTTGTGTTAGCCATGAAGCATATGTTTGCTGCATCCTCAGTTTCCATATCGACCGCTTCATCTTCACTCCAGGCTGAGTATGATCTGTTCTTTCCTTTCCTTTTAGCTTCTGGGCAATTGTTGGCAATATGTCCTTGCTTACCACATTCATAACATCGTCCTTCAGCTTTGTAGTTGGTCTGCTCTTTCCTGAAGGGAGTCTTATTTCTGCGGAACTGTCTTCGTCTATTGAGAAGGCCATTTATGTTTCTGGACATCATAGCAAGCTGTTCCTGTATGTCATCTTCTTCAGCTTCATGTTTATAGTCGACTTCTTCAGTGACAGTATTGAATGATACAGCCTTTTTCTTCTCTTCTTGAGTGTTGCGATTTAGATGAGTTTTCTCAAAGGCAATAAAATCACCTCTGAGTTCATCATAGGTAAGCTTATTAAGTTTACTGCTTTCAATGTTGATAACTTTTGGTTGCCAGGAAGTTGGGAGGCTTCTTAGAATCTTCCTGATCTGTTGTCCACTAGTGTAGACCATTCCAAGAGCTTTAAGTTCTCCAATAATCTTGCTGAATCTGGCAAACATGTCTTCAGCAGATTCTCCTTCTTTCATTTGAAATAGCTCATATTCATAAACGAGGAGATTTATTCTTGTTTCCTTGACTTTGCTGGTACCCTCATATGTAACCTCCAATTTGTCCCATATTTCTTTTGCAGTATCACAACTGGAGATCTTCTCCCATTCCTCACCACTTATAGCATTGTAGAGAATATTCACAGCT
Organism: Petunia x hybrida; assembly: GCA_037355625.1. Taxonomy (NCBI): domain Eukaryota; kingdom Viridiplantae; phylum Streptophyta; class Magnoliopsida; order Solanales; family Solanaceae; genus Petunia; species Petunia x hybrida. The sequence continues at coordinate 1,545,285 of JBBBVM010000808.1, forward strand.
TTGTAATTCAATTGAATTACTTCCCTTTGTTCATCAGTATAGTCATCCACGTCTAGGGGATCTGAGGTTTCAGTCTTATCATCTTCCTTTTTGGTAGTGGTACTAGTAGGAATAGTATAGGGGGCCTTCTTAATTACACGCCAGATCTTCAAGTCGACTGACTTGACATAGGTTTCCATGCGAATTTTCCAGTGGCTGTAGTGTTTCCCATTGAAGTAGGGAGGCCGGGTGGCTGAGGTTCCCTCTTGCAATAGTGCACCATTGACAACATGTGCAACTCACTTGCTGTAAGGCAAAAAAAAAACAAAATGTGAGACCAAGCTCTGATACCAATTGAAAGTACAAGAGGGGGGTGAATTGAAATTTTTCTTTTAATACAGTTGACTTAGGCAGTTTTATAGTCGACTAAGCAGTATGTATATAAACTCAAGCAGATAGTAAGAGATAAGGGAAAGAGGAAAGACAAAGGATTTTATACTGGTTCAGAACCAAAAAGGTTCCTAATCCAGTCCCCTTGGGTCACAAGGGAGTATCTCTCTTAATAAGGCTCTTAGTAACACGGAGTACAATGGATGGTTTGTCGTTCACCACAAACGTCTCTACAAGATGGTTTTTACCACTCGATCACCACCAACGTATTGTTTGGTTTATAGCTCACCAAACCAACTTCTATTCGACACTACTATTACCTCTACAAGAACCTCTCCTTCTTTTCTTTTCTAACACTGATCACTAACTCGTTACAGTATTTTTGCAAAGTAAAAGTATGGAGAAAAGTAGACAGTAGAATAGAAGCATAAGCCACAGTCTGAAATCCTCTGGAATATATAGGGCTGGGTGAGAGGCAGTCAGGATCAAGGAAATCAGTGAAGGCACAGATCACGGAAGCTATATTTGGAGCTGGGATTCTGAGAGATTGGACCCAAGAGATTTGATCCTTGGGGAGGTATAAATACCTTCAAAGAATACGGTGCAGCCTTTAATGAGTCAATCCCTAGATAAAGGGGATACCAATCACAGCCAGCTGTAACGGACAACCTAGGCAAATCTTTCCTTAGTTGACTGGTAAGAAAATCCTGCAAATAATACGTACATTAGCAACTGAGTATCCTTATTTGTCATAAGTCAAAAACATAAGTTCAACAACAACAACCGTGACGAGCCTTCAAGCACGAGGAAGGACCATCTACGAGATCGTCCTCTCGTTGCATGATCTTCTGTCGTGTTCCTGAACAGTACTGGACTAATAGTATTTGGGTGGAACTAATATTTGAGAAAACCTATATGATTTTATTGTGTTCTTCCTTTTGATGAAATCCCCTAATTGAATTTGATCACAACTAGGGACCACATAATTAATTAATAACGCCTTCAATTATGGAATTAATGCTATTTCTCTAAAATTAACCTTTCTATAATAAATTACAAATTATTTCTACTAGAAATTCATAATTCCACTCCGCAGTTGAATTTTAAATTCTTCCATCAAATTTTATTTAACTCCTAATGATAAGATTACATAAACTAATCAATATTATTAAATTACTGGTAATTTAATATTTTAACTAAATGAATACATTTTATACTTCCGCTTAACTTACTTCATGTTTAGGATACAAAATCCATCGGCTATATTTACACATGAAAACATAAGCTTTTCAAAAGGGGTGTGATCAATCTCTATTCGGAGACATGAATTTCCTAATACCAACAACAACAACAACAACAACATCAACAACGACATACCAATTATATCCCACAAGTGGAGTTTGGGGAGGGTGGGATGTAGGTGGAAAGGCCGATTTGGGTAGACCCTTGATATTCAGCGAGAAATGCATGTTTAGAGTGTTGTTTTACCTCATATTTGTAGCCTTACGCATTGATTAAGTTGTTATCTTAGCATTATTAAGTGTGGTACGTGCTTTTAATTGTGTAGAATTATACTTGGAGAAAATTGATAGATCTGGAGCTAAAATGGGAGTAAATGGAGCCTCGAAGTCTGAGGTTGAAATTTAGAGAGTTGGAATTTTGTAATCCTAAGTAAAAAGCCCTACCGTGTCGTACTATGTAACGCCATGCGCGATGCGGTAGGATTAAATTTCTGACTTTTTGACTCCGTGTTTTTGGATTCCCGGATTATGTGGGTCTATGGGGACGATATAAAATCCCTAAAACACGTCCAAAAACATAACTTTTGACCTGGGAAGGAGCGAAAGAAGGTTAGAGCTTTGGAGACTTCAAGAACACAAGAGTTTTTCTTAAATTCTTCCTATCTTTTGTAATTTATTCATTCATAAATTATCTTGACATGATTGTGATGAACATGAGTGGCTAATTCACCGATTCGATCTAGAGTTGATTGAACCACTACAATACTTATGTGTTACGAATATTTATTTTAATGAATGAAATTTGTTAATTCTTCCTATCTAAGTATTTACGTTTTGCTTGCTATTGATTGGAAGGTCCCCCAATTGATTGTCCCCTTTATTCTTGTGTGTCTAGGGATAGATTCATGAGTTAGGGTTAAACAATTAACAATATTTCAACCTAAAACAAAGGCATTACTAAGGTTGTCAAACTGGTGATTTGTGACCATTATTGGTCCTTATTACGAACGACACTTGTAGCCCTATATATCTTCATTAAATAATTAAAAAATTATTTAGTGAAAGTTATAATTATTACACGGGAGTGAATTGTTGTGAATTTGGAGAAAGTGTTCCATAGTAAGAACCAAGTTGAATTCGATAATGCATTGTTATAGCACATAGGTAGGAGATGGGCAGATCAATCTTAGGTTTACATCTCTTGAATTCATCATTTTCTCTATTACTTTGCTATTTATTTACTTGTTAAATTCTAGTTACTTAGTAGTTACTATTACAAACCCATTTAAACCAATAGAAGTTAATCAAAAGATAGATTAGTTAAAATAATAGCTAGATTTTGAGTGTTCTCTGCGGGATTCGACTTGGGACATTAAGTATCGAGTTATATTTACTGTGACCGCTTAGTCCCTTTTATAGGGCGTAGTTGGACGTGATCAATCCTCGGATAAAAAAAATATTTTTGAAAACGTATGTAAGAAACAAGATAAGATGCAAACAACGCGATAAGGAAAATACTGCATACAACTAACAAATACTCCACATAAACAGGAAGCATTAATAGCAAAAAAGACGGAGAATCAGATAGAAACCGAATATATAGGGATAATACTAATGATAATATGGAAAAAATCACTCGACAACTAACTAACCATCTACCATAATTCTTGACCTCCACGCTTTCCTATCTAAGCTCATGTCCTCGGTAATCTGGATGTGGGTCATATCATATCTAATCTAACTCGTCTCAATTCTTCTTCGGTCTACTCATACCTCTCCATAAACCTAACACTGTCAACCCCATGCACCTCCTCAACAGAGCATTTGCACTCCTCCTCTTCACATGTCCGAACTATCGCAGTCGTGTTTCTCGCATCTTGTCCACCATTGAGACGTTTCCTACCTTATCGCGAATAACCTCGTTTCTAATCTTATCATCCTGGTATGCCCATACATCCATCTAAGCATTCTCATCTCTAAACTCATCTTTTGTATGTGTGAGTTCATGATTGACTAACACTCCACCCCATACAACATAGTTGGTCTAGCGATCGCTCTATAGAACTTACCTTTAAGTCTGAGAGGCACTCTCTTATCGCATAAGACACCAGAAGCTAGCATCCACTTCATCCACCGTACCCCTATACGATGAGTGACGTCATCATCACTTTCTCCATTATCTTGGATGACTGAGCGAAGATACTTAAAGCTTCATTTCTTGGGGATGACTTGAGTAACAAGTTCCACTTCCACATCCACATCTGACTCATGAGATGCATCACCAAACTTGCGCTCTATGTACTCTGTTTTCGTCCAACTCAGCCTGAAACCTATAGACTCTAAAGTCTGCCTCCAAACCTCCAGTTGATCATTAATTCTACCACGAGACTCATCAACCAAAACTATATCATCTGCAATTAGTATACACCATAGTAACTTCCCTTGAATACCCTTTGTTAATTCATCCATCACCAGAGCAAATAAAAACGAGCTAAGCGCCTTGATGCAATAATTTCATCTCGACTGGAAAGTGGTATGATTCTCCTCGTACTGTTCTCACTCGAGTCTTGGCTCCGTCGTACATGTCTCTAATGTATGCCATAAGAACCTCTTTAGATTCCAAGCATCTCCATAAAACCTCCCTTGGGACTTTGTCATAAGCCTTTTCTAGGTCAATGAACGCCATATGTAAGTCTTTTATTATCCATATACTACTCAAGCAACATCCTCAGAAGATGGATGACTTTCATAGTCGATCGGCCAAGCATGAATACAAATTGGTTATCGGAAATATTCACATTCCTCCTCATCCTCTTCTCAACCACCCTCTCCTAAAAATTCATAGTATGACTTAGTAGTTTGATACCCCTATAGTTGTTGCAATTTTGAATATCGCCCTTGTTCTTGTACAACAGAATCATGGTACTCCACCTCCATTCCTTGGGCATTTTGTCGTCCTAAATATTTTGTATACTTCGCAATGCATATTATCATTATTCAACTTATCAAGAACTATTTGACCTAAATATTCTAGACCTCTCATTTTGATAAATCAAGACAATGAACAATATACATCACTAATAATAGCTATGCCAAGATTAAGAGTAAAAAGTACGTTCGATGAGCTAGAAAGTCTGGTTTATATAGTCAGTATAAAAATACTTATCTCTACTTGATTCGTTCAATGACACAAAATGCAGTAGCACAAGAAGTTGGAATTATATTGTTCCCATAACAAAGATAATTATACATAATTTTGTACTACAATCATACCGATGGTTTGTCCAATTCCCATCTTAGATTGTGAATATTACTTTACTATTTATAAGAACCGATTATTTAATATTTCATATTTAAGTCAGGTTCTATACACTAAATCAACTAGTATATAAATAATAGGACACATCTGACATAATTGCTCTATATAAATAATACTTTTATTATATTTAATAAATTAATTAATAATATATAATCTAACTAAAAACTGTGTATAACTTGAACTATATTCTTTTAAATGTCGTATATATTCTATGAACTTGCGTACCAAAAACATAAATTCTCTGAACTTGATTGCAAAAAGAATGGTGGAATCATACTAATGCAAATTACTCGATACAAACTTATTCGTACATTTTGGAGGTGAGTGATCAACTCTAGCTTCATCCACGACCATATATAGCACACACAGATCATTATGTACCATTTAGTTACTTGTACATGTAGGTGTGGTTATTTCTCTTACTTGTAGGGAGGGAGTATCAAAAAATCCATTATTAAGCAGTCGATCATAATTAGTCACTCTTACTTTGCTAAAATGAACGAACAGCGAGTCATTACTTTAATCTACCCAACTTCATTGAGCAAGTTGGAGGGATTCAAGACTTACAATTATCACCATTATTAGTATTATAAAATTGGTGGGTTGAGTAAAGTTTGGTGGAAGAGTCAAGTTTGGACGTGTTGAAGCAAGTTAAATAAACAGACGGCTCGGATTTGCAAATTTTCTTTGATCAATGTGCTAAGTAAAGGATCATACGCAAAACGAAGTTTTACAAGCTGAATACATTACATTTTCAAGGAATATGTTTATTTGGGATAAGGTGCAGTCTGATCATGATCAGGAAGGATGAGTTTGTTGAAGATTCCTCTATTAGTGGAAGATTAATTATGAAAATCCTGATTAAGGGTTACTAAGACCAAATTTTGTTTGAAAGGATGAATATAAGGAAATGTGCTGATATTTTTTTAATAAACTTGTACTTTTATACTTCTATTGTATAAAAACATCTCTTTGATACCATTAGAATATAAACGTTTGATACTGGTTGTTTCAGTATTCATCAGTACTTTAGGTCCAAACTTATAAGATGTATATCTAAGTTAGAAGTGTTTTTTTTTTATTTTTCAGTTCAAATACCTTTTGTTGTAATGACAATTAATGAGAGCCCTGTTGATTTATGTCAGCTTAGTGGTTAAAAACTGTTGACTGATTTAAAAAGTGTTGGAAATTGGATTCGGGGCACCCATGTGGGTCAACCCGGATCCATGTCCAAATAAATAAATTATAATATTTTGATATATATATAATAATAAATAATAAGGAAAAAGGGAAAAGACACAACCATTGGATATTGTTGAAAAGTTGTGTCTATTTGGAAAAGATAAAAGAAGTCCTATTAGTAGGAACTTCTTATCTGAAAATTAACGCTTCTTTTCCCCCTCTCTCTTCCTCTCACGCTAAAAGAAAAGTAACAGAAGACTCTCTTCTTCTTTGTGAAGAACTTCGGGTGAAGATTCCTACGAAGAACGTGATCGATCTTCTACGAATTGGAACTCCTCTGTAACTCAGGTACGACTTAGACTGTGACTTATATGACGTAGTTCGTGTTCTATAAACATGTGATTGCGTTATCGACTAGTGAAACAAATACGGATAGACCCTGGGCGAACTTTGTGTTCTTGGATTGTGTATAATCCTTCATTGGTATCAGAGCCAGGTTGATTTGTTTCCTGGTCTTAATTCTTCTTACTCGTGAAACACTGGCTGGTTGTATCTTGGTCATTTGTTTACGGTTTTTGCGTTTGCGCGTCAAAAAGAAGGCTTATGTTGAGAAAAGTTCGCTAACTTTTAGCGGCGTTTCGATGTGGTCATATACCTATCTATAATGACGTTATTTGTTTAGGCTCTGTTTAGTTGCTATATATAGTGAAATGCTACTTTAGAGATTAAATAAAATATTAACATGACTTGAAAAATCCTTTTCAAGAAAGTTATGCTATTATATTGAAATATTGTTATAAAAGACTACTGTTCTCGAAAAAATTTGAACTATTGTCAACCCTTCATTTGAAGCTGAAATTTGCATTACCTATGTCAATTATCAAATGAAAACTACCTCCATCACTTACTTTCCCAAGTAGTTTCATGGAGCAGTTAACTTCTTTTTCTCTCGAGTTTTGGCAGTTGCGCACTCATTCGAGAGAAAAACGGCTTTGGGGGCTAATTTATACTCGTAGGTGTTGGACCGCCCTAAACCTAGTAGTCATAGGGAGTGTCATATCTTTTCACTTTATGAATAGGTCAAAGTGGTCCTGAAAGACATATATACTGCTGTTATAGTAATTGATACTTTTGGAGTTTGGTTGAGCTAGCTAGTTAAAACATTCTGTTGATGACGAGTATCTATGGCAGAAGTCAAGATAAAGAATCAGCTGCCTTACGCTGCTTATGCTTGTGATAGAAAAATAAACAATAAAAGCAATAATAAACTACATACATTAATGTTTGTATTTACACGGATTTATATATATTATTAACAGAGTAAAAATTTACAGTATCGTCAGTTACCATCTTTTGTCAGGTAGCAATTAGTGTTTCTAATGAAAAGCTACCTGTGATTATCTTAGAATTAACCGTGGATATTGTATCAATTATCAAAGTACTTCTAGATAAAAAATGAATGAAACTTTACGAAAATGTTTGTACTTGGGTCAATGTTAATCTTGCCTTGTTTGAAAGAATGGTCCAGTCAATTGCTGTGTCTCTGCTGGAGTACTAGACTAAAGCCCACTCCCGGAGCCCATTCTATTGGTGCAGCAAACACGAATCTGGTAAAAATTTCGCGCAGCAGCCACTTTTAACACTGGTATTTGGTTTGAGGTCACTATTTTCTTTGGTCTTACACTAGAGGCCACTTTTGGGCATTTACTAAATAAATATTGACTTAAGTTCTGATAATTGACTGAAGTTCAGTCCATACGGCCCCTGGACTGAAGTTCTATCTCTTAAGGACTGAACTTTCAGTCCATATGGCCATGGACTGAAGTTCCATATTAAGGACTGGACTGAATTTCAGTCCATATGGCCCTGGATTGAAGTTCAATCTTTAAGGGCTGAACTTCAATCCGGCCTCTGGACGGAAGTTCTATCTCTTTAAGCAAAAGTGGCCACAAACTAAATATTTTGGTATTAGTGGCTTGTGCCCAAAGACCAGTGGCAAAAGTGACCTTTCGTGCACTTAGCCCACGAATCTGTAATAATAAAAGAAGAAAAAAATTGGTATGGGGAGTTGCGCATTAGTTCTATCTAAGCCAAGGCCCAAAACAAAATACAGCAACCCAGTAGTGTGGATATGTGGACAAAATTTACAATCTGTAGGGCAAAGAAAGAGAATGACTTTGAAAGAGACTGACGTAAATAATATGTTATTTAGAACCTAGTAAGCAAAAAGAATAATGGTCATGAATTCGTTGTCAAGAATTGTTATCAGCATAGTAAATATTATTTACTGTAGCAGCTGTTAATAATTTAAGTGTTTACTTTTAGCTTTCTTATCAGCTTAGTAACGTGAGTTAGTAGTTCCTAGTTTTTAGATTTCTGTTAATGTTTGTGGTCAGGTTGTTTCCTTTTCTTTAGGAATCATGGAAGGTAGTTTGTTGTTTGAGTTATCTCTATATAAGAAGTCTGATGTAACTTGGTTTATACACAGCAAATACAAAGTTACTTCTGCCTTCAATATTTCTTCTTTATTTTCTGGTTATATAGTTTACATTTGGTATAAGAGCCAGGTTCATCTCTATAGTTTGCTGTAGCATATTGTCAATGGCAGCTGACAATTTTGTTCAACCTGCAATTCCTCGCTTTGATGGTCACTATGATCATTGGAGCATGATGATGGAGAACTTCTTGAGGTCGAAGGAATACTGGCAGGTTGTTTCGGAGGGAATACCAGAACCGGCAGTAGGCACAACAGTGTCAGATGCACAGAAGGCAGAAATAGAAGGAATAAAGTTAAAGGATCTCAAAGCAAAAAATTATTTGTTTCAAGCTATTGATCGTTCAATCCTAGAGACGATCTTGTGCAAAGATAATTCCAAACATATATGGGATTCTATGAAGAAGAAGTACCAGGGTAATGCAAGGGCGAAGCGAGCACAGCTTCAGACTCTTCGTAGTGAGTTTGAAACTCTACGGATGAAAGTCGGAGAGTCCGTTACAAATTACTTCTCAAGGACGATGGCTATTGCAAATAAGATGCGGATTCATGGAGACAAAATGGAGGATGGCCAAATTGTGGAAAAAATACTTCGCACAATGACAACAAAGTTCAACTATGTTGTCTGCTCCATTGAAGAATCGAAAGATACAGAGGCAATGTCAATTGATGAGTTGCATAGCTCCCTCCTAGTTCATGAGCAGAAAATAAACCAAGAAGATAAGGAAGAGCAAGCCTTGAAAGCAGCAACAAATTCAAAAGGATATGGTCGTGAGAAAGGAAAAGGGAAGGGCAAGCTTGGACAACACAAAAATGACAAGAACAGAGCTGGTGAATCTCAAGGAAATAAGAAACGGCACAACAAATCAAACGTGGAATGCTATCGATGTCATCGGTATGGACACTATCGATTTGAATGCCGAACTAATTTAAATAAAAATGCTGGTAGATCTAACTTTGCATAGACACAAGCCGAAGAAACAAAGGAAGAAGAGGTTCTCTTGATGGTTTGTAATCCGAAAGAGGAAATTTCCTCAAGCAAATGGTATCTTGATACAGGTTGTAGCAATCATATGTGTGGAAAAAAATTAGCTTTCTCTAAATCGGATGAATCTTTTCATGATACAGTGAAATTTGGAGACAACTCCAGCGTGTCGGTTATGGGAAAAGGAAAGGTACAAATCTCAACCAAGAACAACTCCATTCATACTATTAACGATGTACTTTTTGTTCCAGACTTGAAGACGAATTTGCTAAGTATTGGGCAACTTCAAGAAAGAGGTTATGAGGTTAATATTAAAGATGGAGTTTGTCAAATTCGAGATTTGAAGTTGGGCTTAATTGCTCAAGCCAAGATGACAACAAATCGACTGTTTCCACTTTATCTCCACACCAACTCTCAAGTTTGTTTCTCTGCAAAATTGAAGGACGAAGCATGGCTTTGGCATTTTCGATATGGCCATTTGAACTTTGGAGGTCTGAAGACACTACTGCAAAAGACAAATGGTGTTAGATCTTCCACATTTCAAAATTCCTAATGAAGTGTGTGAAGAATGTATTGTTAGCAAACAACATCGGAGTCCATTTCCAGCAAGCACATCTTGGAGGGCAAAGAAAGTGTTGGAGTTAATTCACTCTGATATTTGTGGCCCTTTAAATCCTACATCAAATGGAGGTAAACGCTACTTCATCAGCTTTATTGATGATTTTAGCAGAAACACGTGGGTATATTTTTTGCAGGAGAAAGCTGAAGCATTTGAAACCTTTAAAAGGTTTAAAGCTCTTGTCGAAAAGGAAGCTGATTCTCAAATTAAAGTTCTTCGCACAGACCGTGGTAGAGAATTCAACTCAAAATAATTTGTGGAGTTTTGTGCGAGGAATGGAGTCAAAAGACAACTTACAGCAGCTCACACGCCTCAACAAAATGGTGTTTGTGAGAGGAAGTATCGCACAATTGTTAACATGGTACGAAGTCTCTTAAAGAGAAGCGGGTTACCTAAAAGTTTCTGGCCCGAAGCTGTTCGCTGGAGTGTGCATATTTTGAATAGAAGTCCTACTTTTTCTGTCCAAAATATGACTCCTTATGAAGCTTGGAATGGGTGCAAACCAGCTGTTGCTTATTTCAGAATATTTGGGTGTATCGCATATGCCCATATTCCGGATGTTACAAGAAAGAAATTGGATGACAAGGGGCAAAAATGCATTTTTCTTGGTGTTAGTGATGAATCAAAAGCTTATAAATTATTCAATCCTATAACCAAGAAAATTGTCATCAGTCGAGATGTTATTTTTGATGAAGAAGCAACTTGGAATTGGAGTAATGGTGATACTTCTCAACGGATTCCAGTAAGCTTTGAAGATGAGCAAGAGCAGCAGCATATGGAGGTCAACCAACAAGTAGATTCAGACTCTTCAAACTTAACAAGTCAGGAATCAAATGATGTCCAGTCAGGACTTGAAACAGATGATGTCCAAGCAACCAATGCTCGTCCTCAACGAACTAGAAGCGCTCCAGCATGGATGGAAGATTATGAGGTATATGGGACTGGACAATCTGAAAATTTGTTTACTTATGTTGCTTTATTTTCAGATTGCGATCCTTTATCCTTTGAAGATGCCGTTAAAGAGATGAAGTGGCAACATGCAATGGATGATGAGATTAGAGCAATTGAAAGAGATCAAACTTGGTGTAATCACCTAATTTTGGCACAAAAAATACCAAAATGCATAAAATAGTAATGTTAATTTTCTTCAGTTTTATATGTATCGTAGCTAATGCTAGGCATTTAATTAGGAGAAAAATACTAGAAAAGTATCAAATATATATTTGTTATGTGTCTAACTGTGTCTTTACATTTTGTGATAATCTGTGCACTTGTATAATTTAAGTGTTAGTTAATTAGTCTATTTGTCAATTGTGTGTGTTATATAATCTGTACTTTAGTAGTTTAAACTTGCAATTGGGGTTATTTGTGAAATCCAAAAGAGAGTTAAAAGAGCCCAATATCCTAGCCCACACACTTTGACCCGAAACCATCACAGCCGTCTGATTAATTTGATCTAATGGCTCAGATTCACCCATCCCTTTCACCCTTAAATACAATTTTCTCATCATTTTTTCTCATTACACACATGAGGTCTTTTGACCTAAGGAAACTATGTCCAAACACACGCAGCCCACCGGAAATCGCCCCACCGTTGCCCCGCCGATCAGCCACCGCCGGCCACCACCTCCGGTGGCCGGAAAAATACAAAAAATACATCATTCCGAAGCTTTGGCTCCCTGGTTCCATTTCTCAACTCGCATTTTACAAAATCCCAACCGTTTGGTGTAGATCGGGTTTTGAAAGTCGGCGCTCCGACGACTTTTTCTCTTTTCCGGTGAGTTTTCTCTTCTTCTTCTTTTCCCCTCCACCCCGTTCACCCTCACATCCCCATTTTCCCAAACCCCGTCCCCGTTTTTCCCGTTCCCTTCCGTCCATTTTCTGTTCTTTCTCTTCGTCTTCTTATTTTCTTTTTCCTTTCTTTAATAATGATGCTTTGGAGGAGGCTGTGATGTTTGGCATGGAGTGGATGGCTGCGATGATTTGAACGGATGGGGGCTATGTTTCAATGGTTGCTAGTGCTGCGATAATGAGGCAGTGATGGGTTTCGTTCCATGATGTTCGTGATGGTGGCAATGCCTTTACTTTGGTTGTGAACATGGGGTGTATGGTGGGACTTGGAAGCAGAGGCGATACACTGGCAAGGCAGGGATGACACTGTGTGTGGGTGTTGAAACAGTGGTAGCAAGGCAGCGGGGTATGATCGAGCAGCGGTGAGGCAGTGGCGAGGGCATCACTGCAGTGTTGGCTCGCTTATTGCAATTTTGATCTAACGACATTGGGGTAATTTTAGCTATGCCACCGGTTAGATAAGATTCAATCTCTTTTCCTGTTTCTTTTGGATCCTTGGTAAAAATAGTATTGTTAGGATTCAGTTATTATAAACTAGTGCAATTGTTAGTATTAGTTTGAGTAATGGAATCATCACTTGAATCTTTGACTTGAAACTGCAAGGTTTGTTTCCTGTTACTATATATGCGTTGGTGCGTGGTTTACTAGTATCATTCATGACTGGTTCCGTGCTCGCTTTACTTTATGTCGTGTTTGGACATGTTCTAGAATTAGTTGTTGGTTAAAGGACTTGCCACTTGCTAACTTTGTATCTTATTTTGCTACCTAGAATGTGTCCCATAGGTGTCCGTTGATCGTGGAAGTTTGAGTTAGTAAATATAAGTTTAGCACTAGTCTTATGTATTAAGTTGTCATTGATTGGATATAAGCTTGATCAAACCTTGCTAGCGTAAAATAGTTGAACCTGCTTATGCATGTTTAATATGGAAATGATCTTTTGGTCATGAGAAAGGTGTCTGTTGATCTCTTTGAAATCTTGAGTTTGAGTCCACTTATGTAATCTGATGGGTTTGTGGTTTGCTTTGAGGTCTAATGCTGAGTGTTGGACTTTAGTGGACTTTAGGCAGTCAATTTAAGAAGTTGAGGGGGTGGGAGGTCAAGTCCAAGACTTTTTTTTAATAAGTTAAAAGCTGGAAAGGATTTAGAATTAAAGTAAGAGTTGCAAGCTGGACAAAAGAAATTTGAAAGTTGAAAAAATTGAAACAAATCAGCCTCATTAATGAGGCAGATTTGGTATGGCCAGAAATGCTAAAAAAGAAATTGGCATGGCAGCCCCCCTCCCTGTCATATTTCCCTATTAAGTAAGGCTCCAAACAAGGCATTTATTTGCCATAGCATGCCTGTTGAAAAGTAATTTTTCCTTGGGGTTTGACCCCAGCTGTCCAGCAGCTCTTACCCTCCTCTCTCCTCTATAAAAAGAGCTCATTTACTACACATTGAAGGCAGCAGATACACATTGAATACACAGGAGTTACTCCTCTCAACTACCCTAAGAAAAAAGAATTTCAGATCTGGAAATTTGAAAAAAAAAACAAAAGAGAGCTAAGTTTAGAGTGAGTAAAGAAAAGGAAAAACAAATGAAAGAAGGGAGCAAATAGCCAGTATAGGAAGAGTTGAATTTGGTTTTTGGAGTCAGATGTCTGTTGTACCCTGTTTGGGGGTCGTTGCTGGTTCTTGAAAGTTTGGTTGGTTCAGCCGCTCGGGATTTGAGTTGTGGATACATTTGCTCATTAGGTATTTTCCTCTTAACTTTGTATATTTTATGAAACATGCATGAAATCAAGCCTAATGGAATTTTGTTCATATTTATATCTCGCATTTTGTTTTAAAACATACTATGTTTGGATCAAGTATGGGATTATTTGTACTTACGTTTCATGTTGCTTCCATTTACATCCTATTGACAGTTTTTTTATTTGGGTCATAAAAAATATATGTTAAAAAGAGGAACATCGGTAGATTGCTAAGCACTAATTTATCATCAAGTCTTTGAAATAGCATCTAACATCAATAATGAGTTTATTTTCCGTATGTAAACAACAGAAGTTAAGCAGAAATAGTTTATATAAAGGGGATAAAAGATAAAATAGAATGAGAATGAGGATATCAAGTATAACTTTGAAAGGAATAAGAGTTTTCTTCTTGCAAATTACCGTTTAAGTTGACAAGCGAAATTGGTGCGAACAATACCAAAAAACGGAATTGAGTAAAACATGCCAACATTAAGTGAGATCTGTTTAGACCTTCGGCAGCAGACAATTATCTAATTTTATAAGCAAGGGTAGTGTCTGCTTTTATCCACGTTTAAAGCATAACAGGAGTACAAAGCTTTCTTTTGTTAAATAGGTGGAGATTTTGCAAGTACACCACTTTCATCCTAACCTTTAGTTTAAGGCCACTTTAAATCAAATGAACCAAATTTTGCGGATCCGGATCAATTAGTTTTAGTCCTTTAATTTTAAGGCTCAATAATGTTTAAATGTAAATTTAGTAACTTTTTTTTCTTTTAATTATGATAAATAAAAATCAAAACTAAGTGAAGGACAAATGAATAAGCTAAGAGACATTAGTATCGGAACCAAATAAATTGATTCAAGTGTAGTTTATTTAAATTGGAAGATCTCGAACGGGTGAAGTGCCTGCGCGACCATATCCGGTTTTAAATAAATTACATTTGTAAATATTGAATCGAGCCGTATTTAAATAAGATATATATGTGTCAAAAGTAAATGCGACATGTATAATAAAAATCAAGCTGAATTATGAGTTTCAAGTTTGACAAAAAATAATACAATAATAAAAAATAAATTTGGAGACTCAAATCAAGGTTGATAAGGTTTCGAACGGGTGAAGTGCCTGCGCCAAAATATTCGGCCGAGTCACTGGAACAACAAAAATAAATAAAATAAATAAAAACAAATAAATAAATAAATAAAAATAAAATAATAATAGATCAAAGTGTAGCAAAGGGAAATAAATAAAGGCAGGTACAATAAATATTTCATATAGCCGGAATGCGTCAATAAAAGCAACTGTGCTCGACACAGGACTCGAGGGTGCCTAACCCCTTCCCGAGAGTCAACCGAGATCCTTACCCGGAACTCTAACGCAGACCACTAACGAGTCATAGGTGTTCCAAGGTACCCTTTGGGTGACTTGGCACACCTTAAACTTGTCAAGTGGCGACTCCGAATTTTAAATAAACAATTCGTACCTTGAAACACCGTCACTTCCTTAAATGGAAACCCTAGCTCGGGATAGCGCCAAATAATCGTAAAAAATCCCATAAGCGCTTTCCTAAACCCGAAACGCCCTCCCCAAAATCGGGCGCGCGGAAAAAAGGGGTGTGACAGCTTGGCGACTCCGCTGGGGATACCAGTGAAAACTGAGAATCTGAGGCTTTATACTTTGTCGTTTTCGGCTTTTAAATATTGTTTGTACATGCTGCCTTGAATGTTACTGCTTTGATATGTTTGAACTGTATATACACAACTGTCTTCTCTCGTACACCTCTGAGTCTTCTGGAACACTGCACACATGCACGCCAGTCTCGCTTCGGCGTCTGGAATTTCTGTCGTGTCTCAGGACACAAAAAGTTAACCCTTTTTAGGAGGAGGTGCGTTGGGTTAGGCCGTTAGACGTTGTCGATCGGTACCCCCGAGGCACTTCCAAATTGCCAGAAACTATAGAACATGAACCCATCGAGTCACCTAGAGTTGAACCTGTACTTTTGTCTAGGCCGATTTATTTGCATATCATTAGACTTAGTGAGGTGCGGTACACCGGTACCGCACTTGTCTAGGCTGACCCTTTAGAGTCTAGATGGGGCCCACGCCCCAGAAAGACAGTAATGGCATCTTCTGTGTTGCATCTAGGGAGGCCGTTATGCTGACCGTTTATCGAGGGAAAGCGGGTTAGTTTGGAAAAATGGAAAAAAAGAAGAAAAAAAAATGAAAAAGAAAGAAAAAAAAAAGAAAAAGAGAGAAGAGACACTTTGTTAAGAGGGGCAATTTCAGATTTTCAAATATTAGCGTGTCTAATGTCCTTTTCCCGTTGTCGGCAAAGATTTTAAAGCCAATTTCACGCCGTTATAGCGGCCAATTTTTGTGAAAAAAAAAAAACAACGTCAATAGTCAATTTTGGTGGCGTTGTCATGTCAAATTCTGTTCAAAATTAGAAAAATAAAAAAAAAGAATTCAATCAAATAGAGTCATCTTGTTCGGTAAAACATTGACGAGTTTTGTTTGTCTAGGCTAGTCGAATCATGTAAATGTTTTATTTGAGTCGGCTTGTCCGTTTTAATGTCAATAGTCAAATTTTGGTGTCGTTGTCATGTCAAATTTTGTTCAAAAAAAATTAGAAAGTCAAAAATAGAGTCGTCTTGTTTTGTAAAACATTGACAAGTTTTATTTGCTAGCCTAGTCAATCATGTAAAAAATTTCGTTTGAGTCGGCTCGTCCGTTTTAATGTTGCTTTACAAATTTTGTCCAAAGTTTTCTCGGTCCTAATACTTCATTTTTAATAAAATAGGTATCATGGCTGCATCATCATCTAGAGTAGGAAAAAGGAAGTTTCCTGAGGGATCTACTCCACCGCCTATTAAGATGGTCGATAAATGTCCTCCATTGTTGAGGAATTGGTGGTACCATTTGAGCGAAAAGCAGAAAGGGGTTGTGCATGCGAGAATTGGGGAAATGACACATTTTCTTAACCCTAAGTTTGCCCCACGTCGGAAACTAGTAAATGCTTTGATTCGGTATTGGGAACCGAGTCAAAATACCTTTGTGTTTGGTGATATTGAGATGACTCCTACTTTAGAAGAGATCTCGGGTTTGACTAATGGAGTATTTAGGACAAAGAAGTGCATAGCACCTCGGTTTGTGAGAGTCGAGGAGTTCCTACGGGACATGAGTATGCGTTCTGATACCCAGTTAGTGAGTTTGGCCTCAGGTTGGGTCAGTCTGGAGTATCTTTATGCTCTTTATGGGCGGGGAGATGGATACACAGAGCATCGGCCGAAATTCATCACAATGTTGAGCCATGACCAATGGGATAACCTTAGGGAAAGAGCTTTCATTTTCGCCTTCCTTGGCCTCATGGTCTTCCCGATGGAGAATGGACAAATCTCTATCCATACCTCTTGGATCGTGAGAGCTTTATTTGGGGGAGTTCGAGATTCTACTGTGGTGCCGATGATCTTGGGCAGTATTTACCGTGCTCTGACTCGATGCAAAGAGAAAGGGGCCTGATTTTTCGAGGGTTGCAACTTGTTGTTGCAAGTATGGTTCGTTGAGCATTTGTTCGGCCGTTCCGACCCTACTCCACTACCCGATGCGCCTAAATGCCATTTGAACACCCATTATTATCGTGCTCGGCATCTTGATCTACCTGAGAGCTTTGATGGGTGGGCAAAGTATTTGAGCGAGCTCACTCTGGAGAATATCCGGTGGCAGGTTAGTTGGTACCCCTCGAAAGAGGGAATATATGGTAGTATGGACCGTCCTTTTCTAGTATTGATGGGTCATAAGGGAGCCGAGCCTTATTGCCCTACGCGGGTGCTCCGACAGCTTGGGCGCGTTCAGGGTGTACCTAGGGTAGAGGCTGTGGAAGAGTATCGCCTTGATCATATTAGCGGTGAGTTTCCCAGGCACACTCAGTGGTTCTCCATTTGGGATAATATGAGACCTTTGACCTCCAGCACACAGGTTATAGACCGATTCAGAGGCGAGGTCACTCCCGAGTATGTTTTCTGGTTCGGCCGACAGCCTGCTTTGGTAGCTATGCCAGCGAAAACGGTCAAGGGACCGTATGATGAGGCACTCAGGATTGACATGAAGATAGAGATGCATAGGGTAGAGACTGAGGAGAGATATGCGGGTCTAGTCTACCGTCTTCGTTCTGAGAGGGATGCCGCTCGAGCTGCTTTGGTTGAGAGTGAGGGTCTCGCGCATCAGCACCTAGACACAGTTAGACGACTCTGTGTTATGCACTCTGAGGCATTGACAGAGCGGGATGCCGACAGGGCAGCTTTTGTGGAGAGCAGGAGAAGGGAGGATTATCATCGTCGGGATGCCATGAATGCTCGAGCTCGACTCGATAGGGCACTGGAGCAGGAGGAGCAGCTCAGGGAGCTAGCACAGAGCCGACTTCAGGATATACAGGCTGCAGGACGGACTATCAGTGTAGTTTATCGGCAGGTTTATGACTCTGCTGTATATGTTGCACAGGCTATCAGTGACTATAGGAGGTTGTCCGCAGAGGACCTACTTCCACATGTGCTTCCCTTCGTCACCAGAGTTGCAGAAAATTTGGCTGGATTGCGCCGCACCTTGGTGGAGGGCCCACCAGCAGATCCCGAGGAGCCACCGGAGGAAGATCTCGACGAGCCGTTTGAGTCAGATCCAGAGGAGCCAGATGAGACAGGGCCCGGATCACCTTAGCAGATATATGCCAGTCCGAGATGATGCAACTCATTGCCTTTTGTTTGTCATTTAGCATCTTGGACAGATTGTAGCTTTTATTATGTATTGGTATTTCTATTTCGAACAGTCGGTCTAGTTTGTTTATTTGAATTTGTAGGAGTACTACTATTGCCCCATGTTGTCGGCGGGCTTTTTATATTGTACTATTTCGGCATTTATGAAAAGGAAATCAGAAAATCCAAAATTGTGTCTTTTATTATCTTAAATGCATTTTTTTTTCTTCCTTTTTCAATCTGATTTTTGGACCCCTCTTACATTTGAAAGATATATGATATGATATGAAAAAAAAAATGAAGAAAAAAAAAATGAAAAAAAAAGAGCGAAAGAAAGAGAGGAAAATGAAAAAAAAAAAAGAAAAGAAAGAAAAAAAAAGGGAAAGAAAGAAAGGACCCGCTTTGTCTTGATTCGGGATGATGCATGACGACTCTAGGCTCTTAGGCGCGCTCGGCTCATAAATATCATGTTTCCTAACCTGTTTTGTTTGCAGACAAGACTAGATTACCAGTGACTTGGTGCAGCGTTCTAGCATTACCCCACTCTCACACAACTAACTCAAGGGGACTTGAAATTCCATTTGGTAACATGGCCACTGAAGGAGACAAATCCGATGCCGGTTCCGAAGAAAATGATAGGACGACAGAAGAGGCCCTGATTCTGAAGCAATTTCTGGTGGACATGCATCATGCGATAACCACGGGACGGGTACCTCCTCCCATGCCAAACCTCCTAGATGGGCTTATGCCAACGGTTAGCCAGCGAGCACCAGGCACATCTACGGCGGTCGAGGATCCGACCTATCCCCCTGGTTTTGGCACCAGTCAGGGTCCAACAAAAGAAGTTGAAGTGCGCCCTCATGCACCGCCCCCACCACCTCTACCTCAAGGACAATATGGACAACATCCACCACAGGGGCAGTATGGTCCACCCCCACCACAGGGACAGTATGGTCCACCTCCGCCACAGGGGCAGTATGGCCCACCTCTCCCACAAGTTCCAATTTTTCGAGGCCCAGCTAGGCCTGCTATGGCTAGGTCCAACAGCGAACCACATCTCCAGGCTGGAGATCATCATTATGATCAGCACCATGAACCCAATTTCCGACATAGTGACTCGTATGATCTGGGGTTCCATCGCGGGTCTCAAGTTGAGGTTGATCGATCAGGAAAGCTTGATGAGAGCGAGGTTCTAAGAAAGATGAGGGGCCTAGAACAAGCAGTAAGGACCATTCAAGGATATGGAGATCATACTGACATCTCTTTCAAGGATCTTTGCCCCTACCCTGAATTGCAATTGCCAGATGGGTTCATAGTGCCAAAGTTTGATCTATACACCGGGCAAGGAGATCCAAGGGTTCATATGAAAACCTACTGCAACAAAATGAGAGGGGTCAAGAAAGACAAACTGTTGATAGCTTACTTTTCTGAAAGCTTGGGGGGCGCAGCTGCCGAATGGTTCATGAGGCAGGATTTAACTAAATGGTTGTCATTTGAGGATATGGCACAGGCATTCTACGACCAGTACAAATACCACATTGAAGTTTTGCCAGATCGTTCCTCTTTGGATGGGATAAAAAAGAAGCCAAGCGAAAGCTTTAGGGAGTACGCCCTCAGATGGCGCGAGCAGGCCGCTCGAGTGAGCCCCGCAATCCCGGACGATGACATGGTCCGTTTGTTCATTGAGGCGCAGGATGAGGCGTTCTATGGTTCATTGATCGTCGCCTTTGGAAAACCGTTTAGTGAAGTCGTCAAGATGGGAGAAATGATTGAGAGAGGAGTCAAAGCTGGCAAAATTGTGAGCCAGACTGCACTAAAGGCGACCACACAGGCTGTGCAGACAGGGGCAGCAGGGTTCGGTAAGAAGAAGAAAGAAGATGTTGCCATGGTAGGGTCGGGTCCACGAAGGTGGAATGATGAGCGATACAGTCAAGCTAATTCATACCAAGCTCCACAAGCACCCTATTTACAACACTATTACCCGCCACAAAATGCACAATACTCCATACCTCCACCCCAATACTCTGTACACGCTGCGCAGCCATATGCCCCAACGTCTTATCCGCAATGGCGCGCACCAGCCCCACAGCCTACATATCCCATTCACCAAGCTCCACATAATCACTATCAGGCTCCACCTAACCCTACTTACCGACCAAGAGGTCCGGCAAGCTTTCGTCCGAGAGCTGAATTCAAGAAGGCTCGAGAAGAGAAGAAGAGGGAATTCACGCCAATTGGAGAATCCTACACCAGTATCTTTGAGAAACTGCGGGCCTTGAACATGATAAAGCCAATTCAAGGAAACATGAATCCTACTGGCAAAGTGGATCATTCTCGGCATTGTGATTACCACTCGGGCGCACCAGGGCATGATACAGAAGATTGCTACTATCTCAAGAGGGTGGTGCAGGATTTGATTGACAACAACCAAATCG
The DNA here is from genome assembly GCA_037355625.1 of Petunia x hybrida. NCBI lineage: Eukaryota > Viridiplantae > Streptophyta > Magnoliopsida > Solanales > Solanaceae > Petunia > Petunia x hybrida. The sequence goes on from JBBBVM010000808.1 coordinate 1,566,255, forward strand.
TGATTGAAGATGCAGAAACGCCAAACATTAATCGCAATCCTCTGCCAGTCCATGATGTACACATGGTATATGCATGCACAGGGGGATTTGAAAGCGAATCTGCAAGGCCAATAGTGTCAGTCGATGCAATAACAATTGGGGTGGAAAAGATGCATATCACTTCAAAGACAAGTCCTGTTGTGGTGTCCGGAGGAACAAAGCCATCTGTCCAGTTGGATAAGCCCGTGTTAACATTGAAACGAGCTGTTGAGAAAGGGGAAAGGTTGACTGAGAAGCCAAAGTTGGTAATCTCAAGGGCCATCAGCAAGGAAGGGGAAGCGGATTCTGCTACCAAACCGAGGTTGGTTATAAAAAATGCACCCCGGGAAGATGATTTGAACACAATGCGCGAGCCCATTGTCATAAAGAGGGCATCCCAGTTCCATGTGACAGATAACAAGGCTGTCCCATGGAACTATGCCCAGGCAGTGGTAACGTACATGGGAAAGGAGGTTGTAGCAGAAACGACACAAGTGGGTGGTCTAACTCGTTCTGGGCGGTGCTTTACCCCGGAAGAGTTAAGAAAGGCAAGGCAAGCTAGGGAAAATCAAGGTCCAGTCAAGGAGCCTGTCACTGAGAAAGAGGCGGAAGAGTTTCTAAAGAAGATGAAAGTGCAAGATTACTCTATCGTGGAGCAGCTGAGGAAGACCTTCTGCTCAAATTTCTTTGATGTCCCTGCTGATGCATTCTGAGGCGCACCGTCATGCTCTTTTGAAAATCCTGAATGAAGCTCATGTATCTGATAAAATGACTGTGGGTAACTTGGAGGCTGTTGCTGCCCGTATCTTTGAAGTCAACAGGATCACTTTCACTGATGAAGAATTGCCTATGGAAGGCACAGGCCACAACAAAGCTCTGCATCTGACTGTTAAGTGTGACAACTCTTACGTCACGAGAGTGCTGGTTGATGGTGGGTCCGGTTTGAACATTTGTCCACTGTCTACTTTGAAGAGATTGAAAATCAACGTGGATAGAATTCGAACCAATACTATGAGTCTCCGTGCTTTTGATGGAGAAAAAAGACAGTCAATTGGTGAGATCGAGCTGACATTGACAATTGGGCCTGTGGACTTTGCTATTGATTTCCAAGTCCTCGATATGGATTCGTCTTATAATCTACTGTTGGGAAGGCCCTGGATTCATATGGCGGGCGCAGTACCGTCAACTTTGCACCAGACTGTGAAGTTTGAGTGGAACCGTGAGATGATCATGGTACACGGAGAGGGAGATCTGTCAATCTATAAGGACCCATCCATTCCAGTTATCGAGGTCACCAATGATAGCCCAACTCTGATGTACCAAGCCTTTGAAGCAGTCAATGTGGAAGAGGTTCCTGAAGGCAAACCTTTGACCCAAGCAAGATTGTCAGAAGCGGCAGTCATGATGGCTACAGAAATGTTGAAGCACGGTCTTCAACCAGGAAAGGGTCTCGGGGCATCACTTCAAGGAATGTCGCATCCAATTAATCCATTTGGCATTCGAGGTACCTGGGGTCTGGGATACAAGCCCACAGCTGCAGACAGAGCAAGAGCTAGGAAGATGAAGAAACAAGAATGGTCCCTTGAGAAGCCTGTCCCTTGCCTCGCTCAGTCTTTCACGAGGTCCAACGGGGGCAAGTCTATTTCCAAGAATGCTGAGGAGACTGAAGAACAAAAGAAGCTCCTGGCCGATCTGAGGCACGTATTTGGCATCAACATGGTGCAAACTGGCGAAGGATCTAGCAATGCAGAAATCCAAGACATTGGCCCTGATGTGAAGCTGAACAACTGGGAATCCATGCCTCTCCCCACTAGGAGGGGCTATTGGTAGCAAGTTTTGTTATCCTTTCTGTATACTTGGTTATTCTAAGGGTTGTAATCCAAGTGTATTTATTTTGCTCGTTATGATGTCAAACCCTTTTATCTTTCAAATTCAATGAAAAGCAAGACATGTTCTTGTCTCCTTATTCTATCTCTTTACTTTCCTGATTTTTATTTCTTATTTCTTTCTGTAGCTATATTTCTGATGGCCTTAATAACATGACATGCATGCTGAAATCACGCCCTGATCTAAACACACAGTTTAACTTGGTCTCAATGAATCAACCAAAAATTGAGGAAATACATGTTGGTGGGTGGAGTGATTATGAAGTAACAGTTGAGGAGGTAGATGATATGGAAAGGACGGATACCGAAGAAATGTTTGAGAAAGAATATGATGAGGAGGGAGCTGAGAGTGAAATAAATGGGGAATTAGAACAGCTTGAGAACAAGCCTAAGCCCAATTTAGATGACACAGAAAATATAAATTTGGGAACCCCTGACGATGTTAGGGAAACCAAGATAAGCATGCACGCTGCGCCAAAAGTGAAAAATGACATAGTCCAAGTCTTGTTTGACTATAGAGACGTGTTTGCTTGGTCATATGATGACATGCCCGGTTTGAGCACAGATTTGGTGGTTCACAAGTTGCCAATTAATCCTGGTTTCCCTCCGGTCAAGCAGCTACGGAGGAAATTCAAGACAGAAATAAGCAAGAAAATCCATGAGGAAATCATGAAGCAGCTATCTGCGAAGGTGATACAATCTCTTCAGTATTCCACTTGGTTGGCCAATGTTGTGCCGGTGCCGAAGAAAGATGGGAAGACAAGAATTTGTGTTGACTATCGAGATTTGAACAAGGCCAGTCCCAAGGATAATTTTCCTTTGCCTAATATTCACATTCTCATAGACAATTGTGCTAAACACGAGATCCAATCTTTTGTGGATTGCTACGCCGGATATCACCAGATCCTGATGGATGAGGATGATGCCGAGAAGACAGCATTCACCACGCCCTGGGGAACCTTTTGTTACAGGGTCATGCCGTTCGGCTTGAAGAACGCTGGGGCAACGTACATGAGAGCCATGACAATTGTTTTCCATGATATGATACACAAAGAAATTGAAGTGTATGTGGATGATGTGATAATCAAATCAAGAACGGTAGAGGATCATGTTAAAGACCTCAGGAAATTCTTTGAAAGACTCAGAAGGTACAATTTGAAGTTGAACCCGGCCAAATGTGCGTTCGGTGTTCCAGCTGGAAAGTTGTTGGGTTTCATTGTTAGCAGGCGGGGTATTGAATTAGATCCTTCAAAGATCAAGGCTATACAAGAGTTGCCTCCGCCAAAGAACAAGAAAGAAGTTATGAGTTTCCTCGGAAGATTGAACTACATCAGTAGGTTCATCGCTCAACTCACCACCACGTGTGAGCCAATCTTCAAGCTGCTAAAGAAAGATGCTGCAGTTAAGTGGACTGAGGAATGTCAAGCGGCCTTTGACCAAATCAAGCAGTACCTGTCGAATCCACCAGTTCTGGTCCTGCCAGAGCCAGGACGACCTTTGTTCCTCTATCTGTCGGTGATGGACAATTCATTTGGTTGCGTACTGGGGCAACATGATGCCACGGGAAAAAAAGAACAGGCAATCTACTACATGAGCAAGAAGTTCACGGATTACGAGGTCAAGTACACTTTGCTGGAAAGAACGTGTTGTGCCCTCACATGGGTAGCACAGAAGTTGAGGCATTATTTGTTGTCATACACTACTTACCTCATATCCCGGATGGATCCACTAAAGTACATTTTTTCAAAGCCTATGCCAACAGGAAGGCTTGCCAAGTGGCAAATGTTACTCACAGAGTTCGACATAGTTTATGTCACCAGAACTGCAATGAAAGCCCAGGCTTTGGCTGATCATTTGGCCGAAAATACAGTGGATGATGAGTATGAACCTCTTAAGACATACTTTCCTGATGAAGAGGTAGGCACAATTGAGGAGTTGCCTTCTGAAGACGATCATTATTGGAAGCTCTATTTTGATGGGGCCTCTAACTCCAAGGGCGATGGTATTGGGGCTGTTCTCATATCCCCGACAGGTCACTATTATCCGGCGACTGCGCAACTTCGTTTCTGGTGTACCAATAACACGGCAGAATATGAAGCTTGCATCATGGGTCTACGCATGGCGATAGATATGGACATCAAAGAACTACTAGTGCTTGGAGATTCCGACCTACTAGTACATCAAATCAAGGGTGAATGGGAAACTCGAGACGTGAAACTCATCATGTATAAGCAGTATCTGGAAGAGCTTTGCCGAAGGTTTGATTCCATTGAATTCAGGCATATCCCAAGAATGCACAATGAGTTGGCAGACGCTTTGGCTACATTAGCGTCCATGCTTAGTCATCCTGACCAGACTCACATTGATCCTATCGAGATTCAAGTTAGGGATCAACATGCTTATTGCAACATGGTTGAAGAAGAACTTGACGGCGAGCCATGGTACCTGGACATCAAAAACTACATCAAGAATGGAGAGTATCCAGCGCTGGCAGAGAGCAATCAGGAATCTGTGGGCCACACATGAATGGCTATGTGTTGTACAAGAGAACCCCAGATCTGGGACTGTTGAGATGTGTGGACGCACAAGAAGCCTCAAGAATTCTCAATGAGGTGCATTCGGGAATCTGTGGGCCACACATGAATGGCTATGTGTTAGCCAAGAAGATCTTAAGAGCAGGTTATTTTTGGCTCACCATGGAGCGAGATTGCATAGGGTTCGTGCGGAAATGCCACCAATGTCAAGTGCACGGCGACCTGATACATTCACCTCCCTTAGAGCTCCACACAATGTCCGCTCCTTGGCCTTTCGTAGCATGGGGGATGGATGTCATTGGCCCGATAGAACCAAAGGCATCGAATGGGCATAGATTCATTTTGGTCGCCATTGACTATTTTACTAAGTGGGTGGAAGCGACGACATTCAAGTCGGTAACCAAGAAAGCTGTGGTCGACTTTGTTCATTCAAACATCATTTGCCGGTTCGGTATTCCCAATACCATCATCACCGACAATGGGGCTAATCTGAACAGTCATTTGATGAGAGAGGTATGTGAAAGGTTCAAAATTGTGCATAGAAACTCCACACCATACCGGCCAAAGGCAAATGGCGCGGTCGAAGCTGCAAACAAAAACATCAAGAAGATCCTTCAAAAAATGGTGGAAGGATCTTGAGATTGGCATGAGAAGTTGCCATTTGCTCTTCTGGGTTATCGCACAACTGTGCGCACCTCAATAGGCACGACCCCATATGAACTGGTGTATGGGACTGAAGCGGTCATTCCAGCGGAAGTCGAAATACCATCCTTGAGAATCATTGTTGAAGCTGAGATCGAGGACACTGAATGGGTCAAATCCCGCTTGGAACAATTGGCTTTGATTGACGAGAAAAGGCTAAATGCAGTATGTTATGGTCAACTATATCAGAGAAGAATGGCCAAAGCATACAACAAGAAAGTGCGCCAACGCAAATTCAGTGAAGGCCAGTTAGTCTTGAAGCGCATCTTTCCACATCAGGAAGAAGCAAAGGGCAAGTTCGCTCCAAATTGGCAAGGACCGTATGTGGTGAAGAAGGTGTTGCCCAATGGTGCCCTATTCTTGACAGACATCGAAGGCACGATGGCTGAAATGATTGTTAATGCTGATGCAGTGAAGAGGTACTACATTTGACGTTCTTAGATTAGGATACCGAAGGTCTTTGTTTCCCTTATCCAGATGATGTATCCCTTTTGTTGGCTTTTGGCTTTGTATTGCTTTTGTGAACCCTTATTGGGAGTCCTGTAATTGTAATGAAATGAGATGAATGAAAGAAAGATTCAAAACAACAAATTTGGCATTAAGTTGCCAGAGCTACGTCTGACCTGATTCCTCTCAAAGGATACGTAGGCAACCATTCTGGTGCGGTCAAAATAGGGGAAAGTTCCATTTTTTCTTATCTCATATCGACGCAAAACTCGCCTCCAAGTTTGCGGCCAAATTCAAAGAAAATCCCAATCTGCAGTTTCTGCTAAACTGGGGCAGAAGTTTGTTTTTATTTTATTTCATCAATAAAATAAAAACAAACTTCTACTATTCTTACCATCTTTTCACATGCTCATGAGACGTTTGGCATTTCAGTCTCGAAATCAGGAAGAGGCTCGGAGCGCCTAAGACATTATCATCAGCAAGAGAAAAAAAAGAAAAAAAGAGAAGAAAAAGGAAATGAAGTCTTGCCGGTGAAAACCTGAAAGGGCACCGCACGACAAACAGTGAGATAAAAGAACAAAGAGAGAGGTTAGTTGGTGAAAACCCCGAAAGGGGCACCACTAACCGAATGAGGGTCTTCATAAATGTCATCAAGAGGGTTTGGAAAGTGGTCATGACCGAATGTCCAACTAGAGAAAGATCGAGGAAGAACTGTTGTGAATGATCAGGTTTTGAGGACCAGAAGCATGTCATGTTATTAGGGTCGTCACTTCCACCCTCAGATAAGTTTCTTTTTACATCTCCAAAAGGACATCATTTCGTTCGGAGTCCTTTTGTCCGAAGTCTTTCCCATTTCTTCACTTTTCAATCAAAATAACATCAAAACGAGCAAAAGAAAGTTTGCAAAAAATTGTTTACCTGTTTTGCAGTTGTAGCAGAGCATGGTCAGGATCCGCCTGGATAATGGAAGCCAAATCATCTCTCAATCGCAAATTGACGTGTTGAGAATTTGCACTATGAAAGAGATCATCAGACGGTAGGCAGATTTCAAGATCATCAAATCTCGCCTGAGCACCAATTTCAAGAGTGACAATGTCAGTTTTCAAGTCAGAAGCAGCATTCATAAAGGAGTAGTATTTAAGAAGTCAAGGCACCCACCTGGAAAATGAGGGAGTAGTTGTAAAGAAGTCGAGGCACCCACCTGGAGAATGAGGGAGTAGTTGTAAAGAAGTCGAGGCACCCACCCGGAGAATGAGGGAGTAATTTGGAAAGTCGAGGCACCCACCTAGAGAATGAGGGAGTAGTTTAGAGAAGCCGAGGCACCCACCTGGAGAATGAGGGAGCAGTTTTGAGAAGTCGAGGCACCCACCTGGAGAATGAGGGAGTAGTTTGGAGAATGAGCGAGTAGTTCGGAGAAAGTCGAGGCACCCACCTGGAAAATGAGGGAGTAGTTTAGAGAAAGTCAAGGCACCCACCTGGAGAATGAGGGAGTAGTTTAGAGAAAGTCGAGGCACCCACCTGGAGAACGAGGGAGTAGTTTGGAAAGTCACCCACCTGAGGAACGAGGGAATCCGCTTCTGTAAAGAAGCAAGACCCATCAGAGTGATGGTTTCCAATTCAGCAAGAACAAGACCCATCAGAGAGATGGTTTTAATTTTCAGCAAAAGCAAGACCTACCAGAGTGATGGTTCCAGTTTTATCCTTCAAGTCAAGCCCGTCAAAGCGGCCAGTCCAATTTTCAAGTCAAAGCCCGTCAAAGCGGCAATCTTACTTTCAAGTCAAAGCCCGTCTAAGCGGCAATTTTACTTTCAAGTCAAAGCCCGTCAAGGCGGCAGTTTCAACTTGCAAGTCAAAGCCCGTCAAAGCGGCAATTTCAATTTTCAAGTCAAAACCCGTCAAAGCGGCAATTTCAATTTTCAAGTCAAAGCCCGCCCAAGCGGCAGTTTCAATTTTCAAGTCAAAGCCCGTCAAAGCGGCAATTTCAAGTTCTCAAGACCCACTTGGTAGCGGGAGCTTCAGACCAGTTTATCAGTTTGGGAAGCATGAAGAAGTTAGCTTAGAAATTGTAATTTTACATTTCAAATGTTGTATTTTCATTTTCCTTTGTAAAGCAGTGACCACCAGCCAGCTAGCCAGCAACCAGCGACAATGACCAGCAGCAACAACTCTAGTATATCTTGTGTCAGTCCTAATGTGTGTAGAAGCATCTAGAATCAATCGTGGTGAGTCTAGGTGTTTAGTATCAGTCTAGTTTAGTTTAGAAGTGTCTAGGTTATATGTCTAGGAAGCGGTAGTCCCAGCCATCGCATGTCAGGAACTACACTGACCTGATTCCTTAGTCCAAGGATATGTAGGAGCCTTACAGTCAGGGCACGGTCGCCATTTTTCAAGTGTCACCCTCGGCTAAAACCGGAGAGCCAAAATTAGTTGTTGATTACGTCTTTGTCCGAAAACTCTTCATGTTCCCGAACAAAGAGGGGCAGCTGTAATCACCTAATTTTGGCACAAAAATACCAAAATGCATAAAATAGTAATGTTAATTTTCTTCAGTTTTATATGTATCGTAGCTAATGCTAGGCATTTAATTAGGAGAAAAATACTAGAAAAGTATCAAATATATATTTGTTATGTATCTAACTGTGTCTTTACATTTTGTGATAATCTGTGCACTTGTATAATTTAAGTGTTAGTTAATTAGTCTATTTGTCAATTGTGTGTGTTATATAATCTGTACTTTAGTAGTTTAAACTTGCAATTGGGGCTATTTGTGAAATCTAAAAGAGAGTTAAAAGAGCCCAATATCCTAGCCCACACACTTTGACCCGAAACCATCACAGCCGTCGGATTAATTTGATCTAATGGCTCAGATTCACCCATCCCTTTCACCCTTAAATACAATTTTCTCATCATTTTTTCTCATTACACACATGAGGTCTTTTGACCTAAGGAAACTATGTCCAAACACACGCAGTTTTGGGTCTTTAACACTGGTATTTGGTTTGAGGTCACTATTTTCTTTGGTCTTACACTAAAGGCCACTTTTGGGCATTTACTAAATAAATATTGACTTAAGTTCTGATAATTGACTGAAGTTCAGTCCATACGGCCCCTGGACTGAAGTTCTATCTCTTAAGGACTGAACTTTCAGTCCATATGGCCATGGACTGAAGTTCCATATTAAGGACTGGACTGAATTTCAGTCCATATGGCCCTGGATTGAAGTTCAATCTTTAAGGGCTGAACTTCAATCCGGCCTCTGGACGGAAGTTCTATCTCTTTAAGCAAAAGTGGCCACAAACTAAATATTTTGGTATTAGTGGCCTGTGCCCAAAGACCAGTGGCAAAAGTGACCTTTCGTGCACTTAGCCCACGAATCTGTAATAATAAAAGAAGAAAAACATTGGTATGGGGAGTTGCGCATTAGTTCTATCTAAGCCAAGGCCCAAAACAAAATACAGCAACCCAGTAGTGTGGATATGTGGACAAAATTTACAATCTGTAGGGCAAAGAAAGAGAATGACTTTGAAAGAGACTGACGTAAATAATATGTTATTTAGAACCTAGTAAGCAAAAAGAATAATGGTCATGAATTCGTTGTCAAGAATTGTTATCAGCATAGTAAATATTATTTACTGTAGCAGCTGTTAATAATTGAACTGTTTACTTTTAGCTTTCTTATCAGCTTAGTAACGTGAGTTAGTAGTTCCTAGTTTTTAGATTTCTGTTAATGTTTGTGGTCAGGTTGTTTCTTTTTCTTTAGGAATCATGGAAGGTAGTTTGTTGTTTGAGTTATCTCTATATAAGAAGTCTGATGTAACTTGGTTTATACACAGCAAATACAAAGTTACTTCTGCCTTCAATATTTCTTCTTTATTTTCTGGTTATATAGTTTACATTTGGTATAAGAGCCAGGTTCATCTCTATAGTTTGCTGTAGCATATTGTCAATGGCAGCTGACAATTTTGTTCAACCTGCAATTCCTCGCTTTGATGGTCACTATGATCATTGGAGCATGATGATGGAGAACTTCTTGAGGTCGAAGGAATACTGGCAGGTTGTTTCGGAGGGAATACCAGAACCGGCAGTAGGCACAGCAGTGTCAGATGCACAGAAGGCAGAAATAGAAGGAATAAAGTTAAAGGATCTCAAAGCAAAAAATTATTTGTTTCAAGCTATTGATCGTTCAATCCTAGAGACGATCTTGTGCAAAGATAATTCCAAACATATATGGGATTCTATGAAGAAGAAGTACCAGGGTAATGCAAGGGCGAAGCGAGCACAGCTTCAGACTCTTCGTAGTGAGTTTGAAACTCTACGGATGAAAGTCGGAGAGTCCGTTACAAATTACTTCTCAAGGACGATGGCTATTGAAAATAAGATGCGGATTCATGGAGACAAAATGGAGGATGGCCAAATTGTGGAAAAAATACTTCGCACAATGACAACAAAGTTCAACTATGTTGTCTGCTCCATTGAAGAATCGAAAGATACAGAGGCAATGTCAATTGATGAGTTGCATAGCTCCCTCCTAGTTCATGAGCAGAAAATAAACCAAGAAGATAAGGAAGAGCAAGCCTTGAAAGCAGCAACAAATTCAAAAGGATATGGTCGTGAGAAAGGAAAAGGGAAGGGCAAGCTTGGACAACACAAAAATGACAAGAACAGAGCTGGTGAATCTCAAGGAAATAAGAAACGGCACAACAAATCAAACGTGGAATGCTATCGATGTCATCGGTATGGACACTATCGATTTGAATGCCGAACTAATTTAAATAAAAATGCTGGTTGATCTAACTTTGCATAGACACAAGCCGAAGAAACAAAGGAAGAAGAGGTTCTCTTGATGGTTTGTAATCCGAAAGAGGAAATTTCCTCAAGCAAATGGTATCTTGATACAGGTTGTAGCAATCATATGTGTGGACAAAAATTAGCTTTCTCTAAATTGGATGAATCTTTTCATGATACAGTGAAATTTGGAGACAACTCCAGCGTGTCGGTTATGGGAAAAGGAAAGGTACAAATCTCAACCAAGAACAACTCCATTCATACTATTAACGATGTACTTTTTGTTCCAGACTTGAAGACGAATTTGCTAAGTATTGGGCAACTTCAAGAAAGAGGTTATGAGGTTAATATTAAAGATGGAGTTTGTCAAATTCGAGATTTGAAGTTGGGCTTAATTGCTCAAGCCAAGATGACAACAAATCGACTGTTTCCACTTTATTTCCACACCAACTCTCAAGTTTGTTTCTCTGCAAAATTGAAGGACGAAGCATGGCTTTGGCATTTTCGATATGGCCATTTGAACTTTGGAGGTCTGAAGACACTACTGCAAAAGACAAATGGTGTTAGATCTTCCACATTTCAAAATTCCTAATGAAGTGTGTGAAGAATGTATTGTTAGCAAACAACATCGGAGTCCATTTCCAGCAAGCACATCTTGGAGGGCAAAGAAAGTGTTGGAGTTAATTCACTCTGATATTTGTGGCCCTTTAAATCCTACATCAAATGGAGGTAAACGCTACTTCATCAGCTTTATTGATGATTTTAGCAGAAACACGTGGGTATATTTTTTGCAGGAGAAAGCTGAAGCATTTGAAACCTTTAAAAGGTTTAAAGCTCTTGTCGAAAAGGAAGCTGATTCTCAAATTAAAGTTCTTCGCACAGACCGTGGTAGAGAATTCAACTCAAAATAATTTGTGGAGTTTTGTGCGAGGAATGGAGTCAAAAGACAACTTACAGCAGCTCACACGCCTCAACAAAATGGTGTTTGTGAGAGGAAGTATCGCACAATTGTTAACATGGTACGAAGTCTCTTAAAGAGAAGCGGGTTACCTAAAAGTTTCTGGCCCGAAGCTGTTCGCTGGAGTGTGCATATTTTGAATAGAAGTCCTACTTTTTCTGTCCAAAATATGACTCCTTATGAAGCTTGGAATGGGTGCAAACCAGCTGTTGCTTATTTCAGAATATTTGGGTGTATCGCATATGCCCATATTCCGGATGTTACAAGAAAGAAATTGGATGACAAGGGGCAAAAATGCATTTTTCTTGGTGTTAGTGATGAATCAAAAGCTTATAAATTATTCAATCCTATAACCAAGAAAATTGTCATCAGTCGAGATGTTATTTTTGATGAAGAAGCAACTTGGAATTGGAGTAATGGTGATACTTCTCAACGGATTCCAGTAAGCTTTGAAGATGAGCAAGAGCAGCAGCATATGGAGGTCAACCAACAAGTAGATTCAGACTCTTCAAACTTAACAAGTCAGGAATCAAATGATGTCCAGTCAGGACTTGAAACAGATGATGTCCAAGCAACCAATGCTCGTCCTCAACAAACTAGAAGCGCTCCAGCATTGATGGAAGATTATGAGGTATATGGGACTGGACAATCTGAAAATTTGTTTACTTATGTTGCTTTATTTTCAGATTGCGATCCTTTATCCTTTGAAGATGCCGTTAAAGAGATGAAGTGGCAACATGCAATGGATGATGAGATTAGAGCAATTGAAAGAGATCAAACTTGGTGTAATTTTGGCACAAAAAATACCAAAATGCATAAAATAGTAATGTTAATTTTCTTCAGTTTTATATGTATCGTAGCTAATGCTAGGCATTTAATTAGGAGAAAAATACTAGAAAAGTATCAAATATATATTTGTTATGTGTCTAACTGTGTCTTTACATTTTGTGATAATCTGTGCACTTGTATAATTTAAGTGTTAGTTAATTAGTCTATTTGTCAATTGTGTGTGTTATATAATCTGTACTTTAGTAGTTTAAACTTGCAATTGGGGCTATTTGTGAAATCCAAAAGAGAGTTAAAAGAGCCCAATATCCTAGCCCACACACTTTGACCCGAAACCATCACAGCCGTCGGATTAATTTGATCTAATGGCTCAGATTCACCCATCCCTTTCACCCTTAAATACAATTTTCTCATCATTTTTTCTCATTACACACATGAGGTCTTTTGACCTAAGGAAACTATGTCCAAACACACGCAGCCCACCGGAAATCGCCCCACAGTTGCCCCGCCGATCGGCCACCGCCGGCCACCACCTCCGGTGGCCGGAAAAATACAAAAAATACATCATTCCGAAGCTTTTGGCTCCCTGGTTCCATTTCTCAACTCGCATTTTACAAAATCCCAACCGTTTGGTGTAGATCGGGTTTTGAAAGTCGGCGCTCCGACGACTTTTTCTCTTTTCCGGTGAGTTTTCTCTTCTTCTTCTTTTCGCCTCCACCCCGTTCACCCTCACATCCCCATTTTCCCAAACCCCGTCCCCGTTTTTCCCGTTCCCTTCCGTCCATTTTCTGTTCTTTCTCTTCGTCTTCTTATTTTCTTTTTCCTTTCTTTAATAATGATGCTTTGGAGGAGGCTGTGATGTTTGGCATGGAGTGGATGGCTGCGATGATTTGAACGGATGGGGGCTATGTTTCAATGGTTGCTAGTGCTGCGATAATGAGGCAGTGATGGGTTTCGTTCCATGATGTTCGTGATGGTGGCAATGCCTTTACTTTGGTTGTGAACATGGGGTGTATGGTGGGACTTGGAAGCAGAGGCGATACACTGGCAAGGCAGGGATGACACTGTGTGTGGGTGTTGAAACAGTGGTAGCAAGGCAGCGGGGTATGATCGAGCAGCGGTGAGGCAGTGGCGAGGGCATCACTGCAGTGTTGGCTCGCTTATTGCAATTTTGATCTAACGACATTGGGGTAATTTTAGCTATGCCACCGGTTAGATAAGATTCAATCTCTTTTCCTGTTTCTTTTGGATCCTTGGTAAAAATAGTATTGTTAGGATTCAGTTATTATAAACTAGTGCAATTGTTAGTATTAGTTTGAGTAATGGAATCATCACTTGAATCTTTGACTTGAAACTGCAAGGTTTGTTTCCTGTTACTATATATGCGTTGGTGCGTGGTTTACTAGTATCATTCATGACTGGTTCCGTGCTCGCTTTACTTTATGTCGTGTTTGGACATGTTCTAGAATTAGTTGTTGGTTAAAGGACTTGCCACTTGCTAACTTTGTATCTTATTTTGCTACCTAGAATGTGTCCCATAGGTGTCCGTTGATCGTGGAAGTTTGAGTTAGTAAATATAAGTTTAGCACTAGTCTTATGTATTAAGTTGTCATTGATTGGATATAAGCTTGATCAAACCTTGCTAGCGTAAAATAGTTGAACCTGCTTATGCATGTTTAATATGGAAATGATCTTTTGGTCATGAGAAAGGTGTCTGTTGATCTCTTTGAAATCTTGAGTTTGAGTCCACTTATGTAATCTGATGGGTTTGTGGTTTGCTTTGAGGTCTAATGCTGAGTGTTGGACTTGAGTGGACTTTAGGCAGTCAATTTAAGAAGTTGAGGGGGTGGGAGGTCAAGTCCAAGACTTTTTTTTAATAAGTTAAAAGCTGGAAAGGATTTAGAATTAAAGTAAGAGTTGCAAGCTGGACAAAAGAAATTTGAAAGTTGAAAAAATTGAAACAAATCAGCCTCATTAATGAGGCAGATTTGGTATGGCCAGAAATGCTAAAAAAGAAATTGGCATGGCAGCCCCCCTCCCTGTCATATTTCCCTATTAAGTAAGGCTCCAAACAAGGCATTTATTTGCCATAGCATGCCTGTTGAAAAGTAATTTTTCCTTGGGGTTTGACCCCAGCTGTCCAGCAGCTCTTACCCTCCTCTCTCCTCTATAAAAAGAGCTCATTTACTACACATTGAAGGCAGCAGATACACATTGAATACACAGGAGTTACTCCTCTCAACTACCCTAAGAAAAAAGAATTTCAGATCTGGAAATTTGAAAAAAAAAACAAAAGAGAGCTAAGTTTAGAGTGAGTAAAGAAAAGGAAAAACAAATGAAAGAAGGGAGCAAATAGCCAGTATAGGAAGAGTTGAATTTGGTTTTTGGAGTCAGATGTCTGTTGTACCCTGTTTGGGGGTCGTTGCTGGTTCTTGAAAGTTTGGTTGGTTCAGCCGCTCGGGATTTGAGCTGTGGATACATTTGCTCATTAGGTATTTTCCTCTTAACTTTGTATATTTTATGAAATATGCATGAAATCAAGCCTAATGGAATTTTGTTCATACTTATATCTCGCATTTTGTTTTAAAACATACTATGTTTGGATCAAGTATGGGATTATTTGTACTTACGTTTCATGTTGCTTCCATTTACATCCTATTGACAGTTTTTTTATTTGGGTCATAAAAAATATATGTTAAAAAGAGGAACATCGGTAGATTGCTAAGCACTAATTTATCATCAAGTCTTTGAAATAGCATCTAACATCAATAATGAGTTTATTTTCCGTATGTAAACAACAGAAGTTAAGCAGAAATAGTTTATATAAAGGGGATAAAAGATAAAATAGAATGAGAATGAGGATATCAAGTATAACTTTGAAAGGAATAAGAGTTTTCTTCTTGCAAATTGCCGTTTAAGTTGACAAGCGAAATTGGTGCGAACAATACCAAAAAACGGAATTGAGTAAAACATGCCAACATTAAGTGAGATCTGTTTAGACCTTCAGCAGCAGACAATTATCTAATTTTATAAGCAAGGGTAGTGTCTGCTTTTATCCACGTTTAAAGCATAACAGGAGTACAAAGCTTTCTTTTGTTAAATAGGTGGAGATTTTGCAAGTACACCACTTTCATCCTAACCTTTAGTTTAAGGCCACTTTAAATCAAATGAACCAAATTTTGCGGATCCGGATCAATTAGTTTTAGTCCTTTAATTTTAAGGCTCAATAGTGTTTAAATGTAAATTTAGTAACTTTTTTTCTTTTAATTATGATAAATAAAAATCAAAACTAAGTGAAGGACAAATGAATAAGCTAAGAGACATTAGTATCGGAAACCAAATAAATTAATTCAAGTGTAGTTTATTTAAATTGGAAGATCTCGAACGGGTGAAGTGCCTGCGCGACCATATCCGGTTTTAAATAAATTACATTTGTAAATATTGAATCGAGCCGTATTTAAATAAGATATATATGTGTCAAAAGTAAATGCGACATGTATAATAAAAATCAAGCTGAATTATGAGTTTCAAGTTTGACCAAAAATAATACAATAATAAAGAATAAATTTGGAGACTCAAATCAAGGTTGATAAGGTTTCGAACGGGTGAAGTGCCTGCGCGAAAATATTCGGCCGAGTCACTGGAACAACAAAAAAAAATAAAAAAAATAAAAAAAAATAAATAAATAAAAATAAAATAATAATAGATCAAAGCGTAGCAAAGGGAAATAAATAAAGGCAGGTACAATAAATATTTCATATAGCCGGAATGCGTCAATAAAAGCAACTGTGCTCGACACAGGACTCGAGGGTGCCTAACCCATTCCCGAGAGTCAACCGAGATCCTTACCCGGAACTCTAACGCAGACCACTAACGAGTCATAGGTGTTCCAAGGTACCCTTTGGGTGACTTGGCACACCTTAAACTTGTCAAGTGGCGACTCCGAATTTTAAATAAATAATTCGTACCTTGAAACACCGTCACTTCCTTAAATGGAAACCCTAGCTCGGGATAGCGCCAAATAATCGTAAAAAATCCCATAAGCGCTTTCCTAAACCCGAAACGCCCTCCCCAAAAGCGGGCGCGCGGAAAAAAGGGGTGTGACACTTGGGAGCTGGTGGACCTTCCGGAGAATAAGAAAACTATTGGCGTCAAATGGGTTTACAAGACAAAATTAAAAGAAAATGGAGAAATTGACAAGTACAAAGCTCGCCTTGTAGCTAAAGGCTACAAGCAAGAGCATGGTGTTGACTACAAAGAGGTTTTTGCTCCGGTTGCAAAAATGGACACCATCAGAATGATAATCTCTTTGGCTGCACAAAATGGATGGCCTATCTTCCAGTTAGATGTAAAGTCAGCATTCTTACATGGAGAGCTGAAAGAAGAGGTATTTATCGATCAACCTCCTGGCTATGTGAAAATTGGTAGCGAGAACAAGGTCTGTAAATTGAAAAAGGCTCTATATGGACTAAAACAAGCTCCTAGGGCTTGGTATAGTCATATAGATACCTATTTTTTAAAGGAGGGATTTCGTAAATGTCCATATGAACATACTCTTTTCATTAAGAAAAATGGTGAAGGGAAATTCTAATGGTGTCTTTATATGTTGATGACATGATCTATACTGGAAATGATCAGGCTATGATTGAACATTTTAAAAGGTCCATGATGACCGAATTTGATATGTCTGATCTTTGTATGATGCATTATTTTCTTGGTATAGAAGTGAAGCAACTTGCTGCAGGGATTTTCATTTCTCAGAAAAAATACTTGGAAGAAGTTTTAGAAAGGTTTCGGATGAAGGAATGCAATTCAGTGAGTACCCCAATGGAAGTTGGTTTGAAACTCATAAAAGAGCCTGGTGGACAAAAGGTGGACAGCACCCTATACAAGCAGATGGTAGGATGTTTGATGTATTTAACCGCAAAAAGGCCTGACATAATGCATTCTGTTAGCTGCATTAGCAGGTATATGGATTGTCCTAAAGAAGTTCATCTTAAAGCTGCAAAGAGAATTCTTCGGTACTTGAGAGGTACGAGTGGTTATGGGATATTTTACAAAAGGAAAACAATGGGAAGTCTGTTTGGTTACACGGACAGTGACTACGCTAGAGATTTGGATGACAGAAAAAGCACCTCTGGGTATGTTTTTAAGCTGGATTCAGGAGTCATTTCATGGTCCTCAAAGAAACAACCAATTGTTACATTATCAACCACAGAAGCGGAATTTGTAGCTGCTGCATATTGTGCGAGTCAAGCTATTTGGTTGAGAAATATACTTGATGAACTTCACTTTAAACAACAAGGTCCTACAATCATCCATTGTGACAATAACTCTGCAATTAATCTCTCAAAAAATCCTGTTCTACATGGAAGGAGTAAGCACATAGATGTGAGATATCATTTCTTGCGGGATCTTAACAAGGATGAGAAGATTAAATTGGTTCATTGCAGAAGTGAAGATCAAGTTGCAGACATGTTTACTAAACCTCTCAAGTTAGCGAGTTTTTTGAAGTTACGAGAATTACTTGGTGTCTGCAAATTAAACTGAAAGTTTTTCAGTTTAAAGGAGGGAATGTCAAGAATTGTTATCAGCATAGTAAATATTATTTACTGTAGCAGCTGTTAATAATTTAAGTGTTTACTTTTAGCTTTCTTATCAGCTTAGTAACGTGAGTTAGTAGTTCCTAGTTTTTAGATTTCTGTTAATGTTTGTGGTCAGGTTGTTTCATTTTCTTTTAGGAGTCATGGAAGGTAGTTTGTTGTTTGAGTTATCTCTATATAAGAAGTCTGATGTAACTTGATTTATACACAGCAAATACAAAGTTACTTCTGCCTTCAATATTTCTTCTTTATTTTCTAGTTATATAGTTTACATTCGTAAACATAAAATCTTGAATCTGCATCTGATTAGAGCCATCACCGATACAAACATAAAAGAAAGTGAGCCAAAAATATACAGGGAGTAGGGCGTGTAGTGCTTGCAGGTCAACAGTGTAGACAAGTAAATTTTATTGAATTTGAATCCATGAAATAATGTGGCTATATGTTAAAAATATATTGGTCCAAATAAGTGTTATGGGCTAATATAATTAGGCTAGTTATTTAAATATAATAAAAGTCCAATCTTGCTAGGCTAGCCCAACTAACTTATGGCCCAATATAAGTTTTCCTAAAGGCCCAACAATGTGCCACATCCCAAGTGACGTGGCGCCAAGTCAAATGAAATAGCCGATTGGATCATGCCACTCGTCAAATGACGTGTCAATCCAAGTCAAACCCAAAGGCCAATAAAAATATACCATGTGGACATGTGACATATTATGACCAATCAAATATGGCCTAGTCACTGCTTAAATCCGATTGGCCGGTCCACGGGCCAAGGCCCGTCAGGGTTTCTTGGTGGCTACTCCACCTCATATCTATATAAAGGGGTCAAATCTCTCATTTGAAAAAAAGGAAGAAATCAGAAGCAAGAATCCATAACAAGAAGCAAGAAAGAGCTCGTGGATCAAAGCAAGAGATTTCTGCAAAAGCTGCAAGCACTCAAATATTTCTCTACAAGTTCTAGAGATCAAGACGAAGATTCAAGATCAAGCTTCAAGCCCTTGAATCCAAGTACAAGTTCAAGATCAAGACCAAGTTCAAGATAAAGCTCCAAGCTCTTGAACTCATCAAGTCAAGATCAAGATCAAATCCAAAGCCAAATCCAAATCCAAACTTCAAGATCAAGCTCAAAAGCCCTTGAAGTTATAGTTTGAAAAGACGAATCAGAGGAATCATAGAGATTGTAACACTCATATTTTGATAAATAAAATATATTGTTGCAATATTTTCCTGTCTCGATATTTATTTTCTTGACGCGAATTTAGTTGTTACAAATTCTGGCACGCCCAGTGGGACAATCTCTACCTCTCATCTCAACTTTTCAACTCACAAAGTTCAGCAACACTGAGATGGCTTCCAAGAACACCAACTCAAAATCTATCGTTGCAAAATCTGTCTGGCCTCATGACCTTGATGCCAATTCCAAGTTCTCTTCTGAGGTTCAAAGCTGCATGAATGCTACTAAGGGAAGCTTTGGACCAGTTACAAGAAACAAAGCAAACTTAATGGGACAACAAGCACATCAGGTGCCGCCCGCATCAACTCTAATTTTCGGTTCTTCATCTTCCAAAGGAGCAGGGTCATCTACTGAGCCATTGGAAAAAGGGGAAAATATCGCTGAAATTGTTGAAAACACTTTGGCTCGACTTAGACTCTGCAGATCCAGAAGTCCAGCAACGAAGAAAGACGATGAAGTTTTAAGCATTGGATCCTCTCCAACCACGCCGCGTGAGTCATTCCAGTCAAAGATCAATCTATGGGAGAATCCATGTTATTCCCCATCATCTCCAACAGCAGTGCATGCCATGGCGACTAATACTTTAACAGTGGAGGAACAACTTGCAAACTTGACAAAGGCGATTGATAGCTTATCAAACTATGTCAAGGATCAAGACGCTCGCATCAACAAGATGGAAAGCATGATGGAGGGAGAATCTAGCCATGCACCAGGAAAACGTCCAGAAGTTCAAGAGGTGATTAATACTCCAGCTAAGCAAGTAACACCTGCTAAGGAAATCCAAGTTTCTGCTGATGGGGTGATTCAAATTAACCAACTGAAGGAGTTCATTATGGGAACAATCAAGGATAAGTACGAGGTTTCTTCCAAGTCTTCTCTTGCATATGAAAAGCCATACACCGCAAGAATCGATAGCTTGAAAATGCCCATCGGTTATCAACCCCCAAAATTTCAGCAGTTCGATGGCAAAGGAAACCCAAAGCAGCATGTGGCGCACTTCGTTGAGACATGCAACAATGCTGGAACCTACGACGATTATCTCGTCAAGTAGTTCGTCCGTTCCCTCAAAGGGAATGCTTTCGATTGGTATACAGACCTTGAGTCTGGTTCAGTTGATAGCTGGGAGCAGCTGGAACATGAGTTCCTCAATCGCTTTTATAGTACTAGGCGTACCGTAAGCATGATAGAGCTTACAAACACGCAACAGCGAAAGGAAGAACCAGTCATTGACTTCATCAACCGATGGAGGAATGCAAGTCTCAACTGCAAAGATAGACTCAGTGAAGCTTCAGGAATTGAGATGTGCATTCAAGGTATGTATTGGGGGCTTCGCTACATCTTGCAAGGCATAAAGCCAAGGACTTTTGAAGAGTTGGCAACACGTGCTCATGATATGGAGCTAAGCATGGCCTCCACTGGAAAAGAAGGGCCGCCGATCACCGAACTCTCACAAGGGAAAAGACAAGCAAGAAGTCAAGAGATGGAGCAAAGTGGTACCCAAGGTTGAAAGCAAAGAGTCCATGAATGTTGATGCCAAGTCTGTGAAGTTCACCACAAAGTTTAGCAAGAAACAAAGTGTGAAGACGACTTCTTTCAAGGATAGACAGGTCGGAAATCAACTTTGAGAGAGATGCAAGATAGGGAATACCCATTCCTTGATTCTGATGTTCCTGCAATCTTTGATGAACTTCTGGAACTAAAGCTCATTGAGCTACCAGAAATGAAGCGTCCTAATGAAGCTGGAAGAACGAATGATCCAAACTACTGCAAGTACCATCGGCTTTTAGGTCACTCTCTTGAAAAATGTTTTGTCTTTAAGGACAAAGTCATGGAGTTGGCCGACAAAGGGGAGATTATACTCGAAGATGAAAAGGAAAATGCAAACCAAGTTTCCATCATCTTTGGCTCACAAGATCCCATTGCGATCTGCAACTTCACTGAAGGATTCGAAGGGCAAGATGTCATGATCAAGTTTGGCGACTTCGAACCCGTTCCAGCAAAAGGATCATTTTCTCCCCCAAAGCTGTGTGAACAAAGTATGAAGAAAGCATCGCTCGAGGAAGATAATGATGGTTGGATATTGGTGACTCGACGGAGGCGTCGTAAGGCAAGCCCACGAGACGAACCAGCTGAGAAACCAACAAGGAAGAAGATGGTAAGGAAGCCAAGGAAGCAAAAAGCGATCGTACGTCCACACGAGGCAAAGGTGGAGGTTTGCCATCACCAAAAGTCGCGTCAGCCAGTGACCTTAGAGGAGTTTCTACCAAGTTGGTTCCGCATGAAGATCCCTAAAGATGATACGAAGGCCTCATGTTGTAATGCTGATAAAGTAGAGGAGAACAATGAAAGTCCAAAGCCATCTTCACCTGCAAAGTCAGAAAAACTCACTGAATCTACAGCCGGAGAAGCAAATACTTGTGAAGCAAAGATCACATTCACAAGTGATGATATCCTACTTGGGGAAGTTCCTCACAATCGTCCGTTGTTCATGGTTGGATATGTGAGTGAACAAAGAGTGAATAGAATCTTGATTGATGGAGGATCTGGAATCAACATTCTGCCTATTCACACAATGAACGAACTTGGCATCTCAAGAGAAGATTTGATTTAAAACCGTTTGATGATCCATGGATTCAACCAAGGGGGGCAAAGGGCCATAGGTGCTACAAAAATAGACCTCACTATTGGAGAAATGACTTCAAGCGCATGGTTGCATGTGATCGATGCAAAGACTTCCTATAACATCTTGCTGGGAAGGCCGTGGATACATGAGAATAAAGTCCTCCCATCCACTTATCACCAATGCCTTAAGTATCACGAAGATGGTATTGAGAAGAAAATCGTGGCTGATGACAAGCCATTCACTGAATCTGAAGTGTACTGTGCTGACGCTAAATTTTACTTGAAGAATACCGTGAATGAAGTCAGGGTTGATAACATCGCCAAGATATCGGATCCTAAGATTGCAATAAAGAAGGCTGAGATTGCAGCCGGGAAAGCAAAAGTTGTAGAGGATGAAGATAGAAGCCACTCTATTCAAAGGAAACCACATAGGCAATATTTTGCACCTTCAGGAAAGAAGACAGGATCTACGCTCCGCTACGTCCCAAAATTGAAGGAAAAGAAAGACCAATCATCCGACCTACAAAGTGACATGCTGAATGGATTAACCCTTCCTATCAAGCGGCTTGATGCCTTGAAGTTATCCTCAAATTTGCTTGGAAAGTTTGTGGCCCGAAATCCGCCAGAGAATAGTTCACTCCCCACAAAGCGCACAAACGAGGGTTTTGATCCGAATGCTTATAAACTATTTGCAAAGGCTGGGTATGATCCCAACGAACCATCTAAGTTAGGGAAGCTCCTACCAGAAGGATCAATGAAGAAATCACGTGAAGGCTTGGGTTTCGAAAAACCTCCACCAGTTCGCATCTCTATAAAGAGGGCAAGCATCAATTATGTCGGTGCTGAGGAGGAGTCCGTTCCTTCGAACAAAAGAAAGTCTGTCTTTGATCGGCTCGGAGAACCAACTGCAAGAACTTCTGTCTTTGATAGATTGGGACCATCGAAGAAGAGGAACAAGCTCCAAAAGGGTGATGTAAAGGCGAAGATAATCATTTCTCCTAACGACCCAAAACTTTCGAGAGATTGCCAAAGTCTGATCCCTTCAAGGATGAAGCGTCAAGCGAAACTAGTAGTTTCATGTGGAGAAGTGTTAAAGGCAAAGACTCACACTATAATCCACACAAGGGAGCGTGAGGAAGATGAAGAAAGTGTAGGATCTTCATATTATGTCGTTGCAGAAGAAGAGCAGAATGCTTCATATCCAAATAATGTCAAGAATGAGTCGGAAGATATTTCTTGGTGTCACCACATATCTTTCAATGACGGAGATCTGCAGGAAGATGAAGATGCTAAAGATGCTCCACCTGAGCTTGAAGAAGGAACGAAGGCGACAGTTGATGCATTGAAAGAAATCAACCTCGGCACAGATGAAGAACCAAGACCCACATATATAAGTGCTTTGCTGATGAAGGATGAAGAAAGTGCTTATGTAGAGCTGCTGAAAGAGTATAGAGATGTCTTTGCTTGGAGCTACAAAGAGATGCCTGGTTTAGACCCCAAAGTAGCGGTTCATCATCTGGCGGTTAGAAATGGTGCTCGTCCTGTTAAGCAAAGCCAACGCCGCTTCAGGTCAGAGCTGGTACCCTTGATCGAGAATGAAGTCAATAAGCTTATTAAGGCTGGTTTTATTCGGGAAGTCAAGTATCCTACTTGGATTTCAAGTATAGTCTCTGTAAGGAAGAAAAATGGCCAAATTCGAGTTTGTGTTGATTTTAGAGATCTCAACAATGCATGTCCTAAGGATGAATTTCCACTCCCCATCCCAGAACTCATGATTGATGCCACTACTGGATATGAGGCAATGTCTTTTATGGATGGCTCATCTGGCTATAACCAGATTCGCATGTCTCCTAAGGATGAAGAACTCACAACATTT
Organism: Petunia x hybrida; assembly: GCA_037355625.1. NCBI lineage: Eukaryota > Viridiplantae > Streptophyta > Magnoliopsida > Solanales > Solanaceae > Petunia > Petunia x hybrida. The sequence continues at coordinate 1,589,712 of JBBBVM010000808.1, forward strand.
CGAACTCCTAAGGGAATTTACTGCTACAAGGTGATACCATTTGGCCTGAAGAATGCTGGAGCTACCTATCAAAGAGCGATGCAAAATATCTTTGACAACATGCTTCACAAAAGTGTCGAGTGCTATGTTGATGACTTGGTGGTGAAATGAAGAAACAAGAAGGATCACCTACAGGACTTGAGAACGGTGTTTGAATTGCTGCGAAGATACCAACTTCGGATGAATCCTTTAAAGTGCGCATTCGGAGTCACTTCTGGTAAATTCCTTGGTTTCATTGTTCGACACTGAGGGATTGAAATTGATCAAGCTAAAGTCGATGCGATTTTGAAGATGCCTGAGCCTAGAAATATTCATGAACTAAAGAGTCTACAAGGAAAGTTGGCGTATCTTAGGAGATTCATTTCAAATCTGGCCGGAAGATGTCAACCATTCAGCCGTCTTATGAAGAAAGGTGTCCCTTTCGAATGGGACCAAGCTTGCAGCAACGCATTCGAGAGCATCAAGTCGTACCTGATGAAACCTCCAGTTTTAGCTGCACCTATACCTGGAAAGCCGTTAATACTATATATCGCAGCGCAAGAAAGGTCTGTTGGGGCGCTTTTGGCTCAAGAGAATAGTGAAGGGAAAGAAAATTCCCTTTACTATTTAAGTAGGATGATGACACCAAATGAGTTGAAGTACTTGTCAATCGAAAAGTTGTGTTTGGCGCTAGTCTTCTCTATTCAAAAGTTTAAGCACTACTTTCAAGCTCATGTCGTCCGACTCATTTCCAAAGCAAATCCTATAAAATTTGTGATGTCGAAACCAATCCTTAGTGATCGTTTGGCGAGATGGTACCTCCAGTTTCAACAATTTGAAATTGTGTACGTCCCTCAAAAAGCGGTGAAAGGACAAGCATTAGCAGACTTCTTGGCAGACCATCCGATACCTGATGATTGGGAGCTCACTAATGAATTACCTGATGAAGATGCAATGGTCGTCGAAGTTCAACCATCGTGGAAGATGTACTTCGACGGTGCTGCACGTCGTGATGGAGCTGGGGCTGGTGTGGTTTTTGTAACTTCCGAAGGAGAGGTTTTCCCATATTCTTTCACGTTAATGCAACTTTGCTCTAATAACGTCGCAGAGTATCAAGAACTCATACTTGGTCTCGAAATGGCCGTTGACATGAAGCAGTTACAATTGCAAGTATACGGAGACTCTAAATTGGTAATCAATCAGCTTCTAGGTAGCTATGAGGTAAAGAAACCAGAGTTACGACCCTATCACAATTATGCACAGAAGTTAATAGGATGGCTTGAGGATGTAACTCTCCAGCATGTGCCGAGGAAGGAAAATAAGAAAGCCGATGCCTTAGCGGCTTTGGCGTCAACACTTGCCTTGCCTGAACAGACGCAAGTTACTATCTGCCAAAAATGGGTAGTACCACCATTTGATGAAGGCGTGGATGGTGAAAATGAGCTTCAACGTCTTGTTGCTATTTCTGAGGCTGAGAAGGAGGACTGGCGGAAACCTATAATTGATTACCTCAGTCATGGAACCCTGCCAGAAAATCCGAGAAGAAGAAGCGAAATTCGTCGAGCACCCCGTTTCCTTTACTACAAGGACACTCTATATAGAAGATCATTTGAGGGAGTACTTTTGCGATGTTTAGGAGATGAAGAAACACTTCAAGCTCTGGAAGAAGCACATTCTGGGGTATGTGGATCACATCAGTCAGGGCCGAAGCTTCACTTCCATATAAAAAGGATGGGGTACTATTGGCCAACAATGGTGAAGGATTGCTTGGACCATGCTCGGAGATGCAAAGCTTGTCAGCTCCATACAAACTTCATACATCAACCACCTGAAGTGTTGCACCCAACGGTCGCATCTTGGCCATTTGATGCTTGGGGGTTAGACATTGTTGGACCATTGCCGAAGTCTTCTAAAGGACACGTGTTCATATTAGCTGCAACTGAGTACTTCTCAAAATGGGCAGAAGCCGTCGCTCTCAAGGAAGTAAAGAAGGAGAAGGTTGCAAACTTCATCCGAGTTAATATTATTTACCGCTTTGGTATCCCTCGTTATATAATAACGGATAAGGGCAAGCCATTCGATAATAGACTGATGAATAAAATATGTGATCTCTTTGGCTTCAAGCAGCGCAAATCTTCCATGTACAATGCTGCCGCCAATGGCCTAGCCGAAGCATTCAACAAGACCTTGTGCGACTTGCTTAATAAGGTTGTGTCCAAATCCAAGCGAGATTGGCATGAAAGGATGGAAGAAGCTTTATAGGCATATAGGACAACTCACCGCACACCAACGCAAGCAACTCCTTACTCGCTTGTTTATGGAGTTGAAGCTGTGTTGCCGCTGGAGCGTCAAATACCATCCTTGAGACTTGCTCTCCAAGAAGGGCTCACTGATGAAGAAAATGCTCGCTTACGCCTTGAAGAGTTGGAGGCTCTCGATGAGAAAATACTCGAAGCTCAGCAAAGCCTTGAATGTTATCAAGCTCGTCTATCTCGTGCTTTTAATAAAAAGGTTCGCCCAAGATCTTTCCAGGTTGGTGATCAAGTCCTTGCAGTAAGAAGACCCATCATCACTTTCTATAAATTTGGGGGCAAGTTCACTGCAAAATAGGACGGACCATATGTTGTGCAAGAAGTCTATTCAAGTGGTGCTTATAAGCTTATTGATGCTGAAGGAAAAAGACTCGGTCCCATTAACGGGAAATTCTTGAAGAAGTACTATCCTTGAAGTTGAAATTCTCCTTAACGCACGAGCCTAAACTGCAAGTTGAAACGCTCCTCGATGCACGAGCCTAAACTGCAAGTTGACACGCTACTAAACGCACGAGCCTAAACTGCAAGTTGACATGCTCCTCAACGCACGAGCCTAAACTGCAAGTTGAAATGCTCCTCAACGCACGAGCCTAAACTGCAAGTTGAAATGCTCCTCAACGCACGAGCCTAAACTGCAAGTTGAAATGCTCCTCGACGCACGAGCCTAAACTGCAAGTTCATACGCTCCTCAACGTACGAGCCTAAACTGCAAGTTGACACGCTGCTCGACGCACGGGCCTAAACTGAAAGTTCATACGCTCCTAGAAGGACGAGCTTAAACTGCAAATCGCTACGCTCCTTTGATGCACGAGCATAAATTGCAATAAAACTCCTGGCCCGCAAGAGTCTAAACTGTGCACGGCCTAAAAAAAAAACAACAAAAAGTCCGCTAAGTTGAAAACCTCAAAAGAGGCGGCCTAGGCAAAATTTAGGACCAAAAAAAGAAAAAAAAAAGAAAAAAAGAACGTACCTCTTCTTTTATGAACTACGTAATGACTTGATCCTCTTCGTCGAGGTACGTAGGCAGCTTAGAGCTCAAATTCTAAGTCCAATCGCCCAAAAAGAAGAAAAGTTCTTTTCCTTGCCAAGTTTCACATTGTTATTTATATATCAAGTTTAAATTGTTAAATCTTGCAACCTAGAGAGAAAACGTGATTACCTGCCAGGGTGTTGCAAATTCTGAGTATTACTATTCTAGGAAAGTTTAGAGAGACTCGGCTCAAGATATTAGATTTGTGGAGGGAGGATATCTCTTATGCTCTCTCGTATACTTCAAGCATGAAAAGTGAGAGATGACCCTCGGGATTCAAACAGTGATGGTTTGATATGGGCAACCCTCCAAAGAAAATTGGTGGATATCCTTCACGCTACCAAGTCTTCATCTTAGAGTCTTCGAATTCGTCAAGTCTTCAAGTGTGAGCCTTAGAATTCGTCAAAGTCTTCAGGCTACCAAGTCTTCATCTTGGAGTCTTCGAATTCGTCAAGTCTTCAAGTGTGAGACTTCAAATTCGCCAAAGTCTTCAGGCTGGGATCTTCAAATTTGCCAAGTCTTCGAGTTCGAGTTTGTAGTATTCAAGTTTGAGCCTTCAAATTCGCAAGTCTTCTAAGTCTTTAAGCTGGAATCTTCATATTCGCCAAGTTTTCAAGTTGGAGTTGGTCAAGTCTTCAAGTGGAATCTTCCTCAAAGCTGGAGTCTCTAAATCTGCCAAGTCTTCAAGTTAGAGTCTTCAAATTTGCGAGTCTTTAAATTTGCAAGTCTTCTAGTTAGAGTCTTCAAATTTATCAAGTGTTCAAGTTAGAGTCTCCAAGTTTGTGTCTTCAAGTTGGATTCTACAAACTTCAAATTTTCCAAGTCTTCAAGTTGGAATCTTCATATTCGCCAAGTGTTCAAGCTGGAGTCTCCAAATTCTCCAAGTCTTCAAGCTAGATTATTCAATTTCGCCAAGTATTCAAGTTGGAGTCTCCAAGTCTTCAAGCTGATGTCTTCAAATATATGTCAAGTCTTCAAGTTGGGGTTTTCAAGTTTGTCAAGTCTTCAAGTGGGATCTTCAGATTTGACAATCTTTCAAGTTAAGGTCTTCGACTCTTCCAAGTTTGGCAAGTCTAAAGGTTGAAGTCTTCAAGTCCATTGGTCTTAAAGTCGATGTCATTCAGGTACGGAAAGTTTTCAAAGTTGAAGTACTTAATTTAAAGAGCCTTCGAGTTTATCGAGTCTTGGGATGGAGTTTTCATATTCGCCGGTCTTCAAGTTGCTCTTCCAAATGGCTTCTTCCATGGATTGTCGTCGTTAATGTGGGAGTGCGTTGCCACTCCAATCACCTTAAACTTGACTTTTCCATGAGTATCGCTCCAAATAAGTCTTCCATGGGATTGTCGTCGTTAAAGTAGGAGTGCGTTGCCGCTCCAATTACCTTAAATTTGACTTTCCCATGAGTATCGCTCCAAAGAAGTCTTCCATGGGATTGTCGTCATTAAAGTGGGAGTGCGTTGCCACCCCAATCACCTTAAACTTGACTTTCCCATGAGTATCGCTCCCAAATAAGTCTTCAATGGGCCGTCCTCGTTAAAGTAAAGGGTGACTTCTTCATAATCATCTTTTGACCTACAACCCAAAAAAAAAAAAAAAACACAAGAAAGAAAGTACGAAGAAAAGGACGGGATTACCTGCGAAGAGTACAATCACTCCAAGTGATTGAAGAAGCATAGAATCTTTGAGTAAGATGCTGCGAGCTAGTCATGAAACAAGCACCATTTAGTGGATATACGTCAAAAAAAAAAGGGGGGGCCGAACTGAAAGAAAATGATAGGCACCTTGATCTTTGCAAATCGGACCTGAGCTTCTGTCAAAAAGAGTTCACAAATTTTGCTCTACGAATGAGAAGAGCACATATATTTATAGAGGTCATAAAGACGGCATTTAAGAGTTAGTATTGGTATTAGGAGCAGTAATCATTGTCCAACACTAATTAGGTGATTCAGTTTTCTTGGAACAAAAGAAAGGGCTTTGGCGGTGATTTGTCCTAACCACAATGGAATGGGAAATCTACGTGGTATTATATATCTATATTTACAAAGGAGAACATTGTTAATTCTTAAAAGAATTGAAGACAAAATAAGAGAAAAAAAAATCCACCGCCAATCATTAAATTTAACATGAGCTAGGAATGAACAAGGAATGCAAAGATTCCTTACGTAGCAATACTATGGAAGGAAATAAAGTCAACATCCTGTTCAATTTCCGTCTCATGATTTTATGGGAATTTCTTGACAAGCGGCCACTGTTAAGGCTGCTGACTGAAAGGTAGTCGCTTTTTGTTTGGGTAGATTCTTGACTAATAGCCCTTTCATGGATTGTTAACTGGAGAATAGCCAATTGTTGGCACAACTTGTTTATGAAGTAGCTACACTGTACGCTGTTAATTCAAAATCACCACATGACCAAAGAAATTACTTCAAGCCTAGTCTTCGGGTGCTGACATGTTTAACCCCGACAAGCCTTGAAGTAGGAGGCATTTGTAGACAAGTAAATTTTATTGGATTTAAATCCATGAAATAATGTGGCTATATGTTAAAAATATATTGGTCCAAATAAGTGTTATGGGCTAATATAATTAGACTAGTCTATATATATATATATATATATATATATATATATATATATAAATATAAAAAAGCAAAGGCTTAGGAAAGCTGACATGGCACTTCTCTATGGCAAGCAACGGTATTTATCTTTTTTCTCAGTTTTTTGAACTTTTCACCTTATTTTTCCTGGTAAAAGTATGATATATTTATGGGATTACCGGAACATTTAAATGATGTGTAACTTACAGTTAAATGCTCAACATTTACACTTAAAAAAACTTAAAAGTTGCAGGGATGCCTATTACTGTTCGACCCTTTCATATACCTAATTTAAGGAGAAACGATGAATGATAAATACACACATTAATGATAAATAAAAGACCCAAATATCTGCTTCCAACCTTCCAAAGAAGAAAGAAACGGTAGCAATAATTAATGAAATAATGGTGCAAATTTAAAGCCTTCTTAAAGCTGATCATCAAAAGGTTACAACAAACAACTAATGGTGCCCATTTTTCCCTTTATATATTCCGTATATAGGCCATTGAATTCAGTACTGAGGGTTTGGCAAGAACTTTGAATTCATACAAGCTACAGATGACTAAATCGATGGATCAAGTGACGGTGATGCTGGGACTAAAGCTAAGTGAAATGATGAATTGACTCAAAGCGGAGGTAAATTGCTTCACCCTTGACACAAACAATATTTGAGGTGTATTTCCATATCTTCTTTTCACATGCCATAGACTTCTCTCTCTATATTTGTAAGGAAAAAAGTGTAGAGATAGAAGGACATTGTATGATTGTACCAATAAAAATGAAAAAGAGTACAAATTAAGGTAAAGGAATAGTGTTGGAGATAGAGAATTAAAATGGTTCGATCAACGACAAGGAAGCTTAACGAAAGAGAAGCATGGAAAAGGAAGGAACTCTCACTTCTGATAATACCTGCGATACAAACAAGGAACAAGGACTCAATTTTGATCCTAGCAAGAGTCAAAGGAATAAGCAGATATGGGCACTGACTCATAGGTAAATTCAAAGAAAAGGTGGATGATAGGTAATTTCAAAGAAAAGGTAAATTCAGAAGGATATACATATGCGTAGCATGTGATGTGATATAGCATATTTGTAATGCATTTTTATTATAGAATATTTTTTTTTTGGATAAGTTGGTTAGGAGCTAAACAAATAAGTAGTAGTAGCAAAGGGTAGCAGTTTATTAGTTGTTTATATAAATTCAGCTGTACAGAAAACGTTATATTCAGAAAAAGAAACAGAATTTCTCTCAACTTTTCTTTCAAAGAAGATGAAAAAAAGGAAGCAAATGTTAAAAAAGGACAGGAGAAATGTTTAAAAGTAACGGATGCTTCTAATGACTTTTTGTGGTATTGAAGTCAAAATTGTTGTATTTTTTTTTTGAGTTGATTGCCTCTATGGTCACTCAACTTTGAGTAATTGGTCACCATGGTCACTTATCTTTGCTTTGTCTTTCTATGGTCACTCAACTTTGGATAATTGGCTATCATGGTCACTTATCTTTGCTTTGTCTTTCTATGGTCACTCAACTTTGCCCAAGTAGGTCCTATGGTCATCCAACACAGAAATCCTAACGTCCGTTAAATTTTGCTGACATGAAAATTACAAAAATATTTTGGCAAGTTACATAAATAGAAAAAAATTAAATTATTTAAGATCAACCCAATTAAAATTAAACCCCACCCAAGAGTTCTTGCTTGATGTGCCCATTTTTCCAAAAAATGACTCCTTTTTTTTTTTTAAATATATCAAGAAAGCCTTCTGGTAATACATTTTCAACATTACTTTCTTCACCTAATGAAAATCTGAGCACCCAAATAAAGTTCGCCTCACTTTGCTCATTCACTTACAAATGAAACATAAACATACGAAGACTCATTCTTCTTAACTAGTCATCGAATAATTCTAGAGCTTTACTCATTCTCTACTGTTGTTTTCATTTCATGAATAAGTGGACCTACAGATGTGACCTTCTTTTTGCTTAGAGTTGAGAGATAATCCACATACTTCCCTTCAATTTCATTATAAATATTGATCAAAATAATATCTTGGGATATTGCAAATCCATTGAAAGCAAAATTTGGTCCCAAGAAGTTGTTCATCTTGGCAGCGAGTTGGAGTTGCTTTGCTGCATACTCCTTAAGAAAAATATCTGAGAATGCAAAATCTCTTGAACCAGTTTTGCTAAACAAAAATGGTATTATTTAAACAAACTGTGAAATACTATATAATAAATAAAAAATTTATGTCACTTCAATAAAAATTTCAGCTTATAGAAAGCGTCAAAAGCCACTAATTCGTTAAGGCCAGACACTAATTCATTTGGGTGCTCAAATTTTCATTAGGTGAAGAAATTAACGTTGAAAATATGTTACCAGAAAGCTTTCTTGATAGATTTAATGAAAAATGAGTTATTTTTTTTGGAAAAATGGGCACCTCAAGTAAGAACTCTTGGGTGGGGTTTAATTTTAATTGGGTTGGTCTTAAATAATTTATTTTTTTTCTATTTATGTAACTTGCCAAAATATTTTTGTAATTTCCATGTCAGCAAAATTTAACGGACGTTAGGATTTTTGTATTGGATGACCATAGTAGCTACTTGGGCAAAGTTGAGTGACCATAGAAAGACAAAGCAAATATAAGTGACCATGGTAGTCAATTATTTAAAGTTGAGTGACCATAGAAAGACAAAGCAAAGATAAGTGACCATAGTGGCCAATTACCTAAAGTTGAGTGACCATAGAGGCAATCAACTCCTTTTTTTTTTTTTTTTTGTCTCCTTTTAGTTTTCTTTAAGTATTTAAAAAAGTTTGACAATAAAAATATTAGATATCCTCAAATTCTAAGAATTTGGCACACAACTATAATTTTGTTTGAAAGTAAAAATATTAGATATACTCAAATTCTAAGAATTTGCCTATACTTTTGTTTTTCTATCTTTTTAGTTTAAATTAAAATTTCTCTATTAAGATACTATTTTTCTGTCCAAGTTAGGGTACAACAATTTTTGATAACTGTTTATTTTAATAATTCTTTTACTATTGAATAAAAAAATTGTTAGCCTAATGAATAATATATGTGTCAAAATTTCACACGAGGAAAATATTAAAAAAAGTCGATGGCATCTTAAGCTTACACCTCAAACTTTTATTTAATCATTTTGTTATATTTTTCAATTTTTCTTACTCAAGATCACATATATTGATTTAAATGAATTATTTTCTTTGTTTCTCAAAATACTTTATATTGAGTTTTTCATTAAAGTTTTGACATTAATTTTCAATCAAACTTTAGTATCTTTTCTTAGAACTTTCATTATAGCTCTTTAATTTCTTGCAAAAACTAAGTGGAAGTTACTAACCATAAGTTTTTGTGTTATTATCATTATCAATTTATCTCTACAAGTTTTTGTAAAGTTTTTTCAGGCTAAAATTTAAAAATGCAATACAATTCATCATATATGATTGCAACTAATTTCTATTACTGTAATGGATCTTAAAGAATAGTATGCATGTCTCCAATATCTGATTAGTTATCTTGACTGTTTGACTATTTTTTCCCCAAAAAGAAAAAAAATATATATATGGGTGAGAAATAAAAAAAGAAAAATGAACAGGAAAATTACTAACAATGGAAACAACATTAATTTCATCAATCCTATCTCGAAATATTAAAACAATGTTAATTTTTTATTAATTAAAAATATTTACCACCGCGCGAAGCGCGGGGTACTTCACTAGTTATTTAAATATAATAAAAGTCCAATCTTGCTAGGCTAGCCCAACTAACTTATGGCCCAATGGATATAAGTTTTTTAAAGGCCCAACAATGTGCCACATGGAAAGTGACGTGGCGCCAAGTCAAATGAAATAGCCAATTGGATCATGCCACTCGTCAAATGACGTGGCAATCCAAGTCAAACCCAAAGGCCAATGAAAATATACCATGTGGACATGTGACATATTATGACCAATCAAATATGGCATAGTCACTGCTTAAATATGATTGGCCGGTCCACGGGCCAAGGCCCGTCAGGGTTTCTTGGTGGCTACTCCATCTCATATCTATATAAAGGGGTCAAATCTCTCATTTGAAAAAAAGAAAGAAATCAGAAGCAAGAATTCATAACAAGAAGCAAGAAAGAGCTCGTGGATCAAAGCAAGAGATTTCTGCAAAAGCTGCAAGCACTCAAATATTTCTCTACAAGTTCTAGAGATCAAGACGAAGATTCAAGATCAAGCTTCAAGCCCTTGAATCCAAGTACAAGTTCAAGATCAAGACCAAGTTCAAGATAAAGCTCTAAGCTCTTGAACTCATCAAGTCAAGATCAAGATCAAATCCAAAGCCAAATCCAAATCCAAACTTCAAGATCAAGCTCAAAAGCCCTTGAAGTTATAGTTTGAAAAGACGAATCAGAGGAATCATAGAGATTGTAACACTCATATTTTGATAAATAAAATATATTGTTGCAGTATTTTTCTGTCTCGATATTTATTTTTTTGACGCGAATTTAATTGTTACAAACAGGAGGATGTAAGCCCTTTTTTTTCTATGCAGAAAACGAATAGTGGCACCAGATTGGAAGTGGCCCAGAAATAAGATTGAACCTCCCATGGTGATTCAGGCCCACTTTTGGAATATGGGCACCTCAAAATTGTTGGATGCTACGTACGAACAATTTAGCAGGAAACAGAACCCATAATGTTATTGTCGTAGATGATGTCTAGGGTAAGATTGCTGGATAGGCAACTTGAGGAGTAATACAGTTCATATTTTAGCACCATATATATTGAGTAAAATATATAGACGTTCTTTTCTAGTTTTTATTGATAATCTTTTTGTTTTTAGATGTATGATTATAATATTACTTTAAAAGATTATCTCAAGATTCAAACATTCAAATTCTTTTAAGTAATCAAACTTAAGTTTACATATTTTTGTTATTATTCTAACTTCTCTGTCATTTTTTTTTCCTATTATCCAGTAGACGTTAATAAACATCATGTTATGCGTTTGTTAGATACAAGTTTTTCTCTTTGCTCCCCAAAGTGAATATATGATATAACGTATATCCCAATTTATTTAACAGTGTTTGAGCCTTAGTTTAAGAAAGAAAAAAAAAATACTTCTAGAGCTTATGGTATAAAATAAGCTAAACATGGACATTTGTGCAATAATAAATTATCTAATTAAGGATAGAGTGATAAGTTTAAAGTTAAATTTAGTATAAATATAGAAATGTGACCTTTTGACAATAAAGGGAAAATATCATAGTGAGACTCATGAAGTATGAATAATTAGGGGAACAGTAAAAAGTAAAACGATCTTATTAAACAACAAATGGTGTTTTCCTCACATGCATTTTACTCCCCTTACTTTTCCATAGGTAGCATCTTCGAGGATCTTGACTACCAAATCCCATATCTTCATCATCAATTTGAAGTCCTGCAGTTGCCAAAATGTTGGAAAGTTATATACTTATGTTTCCTGTGTTTGTCTCCAAAGATCGTTGGGCCCAAGACCGTTATATGCCAAAGGATGGGACAGTGGAAAATACAAATATAGAAATAGTGCAAAAGGCAACAAAAACATAAATTTCAAAGGTTCAATTAGTACTGTCTAAATTCAAGTCTGTTCCCAATCAAAGAATAATTTTTGCTACCCCATCGTATTCATAGACCTTAGCATTAGCTAACTCGTGTCTCACGATCTGGTAAAAGACTTGGTTTACCTACCCAAAATTGGAATTCTGATCAGATAGCTCAATTTGACAGAGTACCATGCATTCCACTTCTTTTCAATCTTTTTATACCATTTACGAAACTCTGGTGAGACACTGTTATAACAAATACTCCATCCATTTCAAATTAATTAGTCTTACCTTGCTTTCTAAAATAAAAAAAATCTCTATTATTTCACCATAATTTAGTTATAAATTTATAATAAACTTACGTACGTATTACAAGTACTATTGTTGTAGCAAAGCTAAACAAATTGCTTCTGCCGAATAAACTTCAACATTTTTTGGCTTATTTGACTTGACAGAAAAGTGCCTAAAACAGTCCATTACCCATTTTAGTGTCGATCTCACTTTATTTGTCATTATTTGACTTGATATAAAATTTAATAAAGAAAATAGGACTTTTGAAATTGTAGTATAAAATTAATCATAAATATTTATGTGACTGTAAATGAGTAAAATGATAAAGTTAAATTAAATTATTTTCAGAATTAGAAATATGACAATTTTTTCAGGACAGACTAATCAAGAAAAGTACACAAATAAAGTGAGATGGAGAGTTTTTTGATAAACTGGTGGTGGGGAAAAAGGGTTAATAGAAGACAGAATAATATGGATTGGGATAAATTATTATTCTTGAACTTTCATTTTTATTGTTTTAGAGTTTAGGGCCTCTACACTTGACAAGGAAGATATTTAAGACTCCTATATCTAAGTTTTTTTTTTTGGGGGAAAAGATGTTCATTAATCATTTTTCATGTATATAGTCCGACTAATAATTAAACTCAGGCTTCATCAAAACCACTAAGAAACTGTTATCATTTTTTCTTTCAACACTACTGTATTTATCTTTCAGAAAGCATAGGGGGTTTATTAATTGTAATTTGTATGCATGTCTTTTTCCCTTTTAATATTTTTCAAAGATTAACTGCATCACTCTATGGAAAACTGTGTTTCTTGATCTAAAGGAAACTCTAGAAAGGCTGAGAAATAATCTAACATGTCAGTCTCTTTCAATCATATGTCGTCCACCCAGTAAGGCCAAACTTGTTAATAGAAGATTGGTCATCCATTAAGACTCAAAGTTATCAATCATAAGTTTCATTTACTACAAGTGTAACTTTCGAATTTACAATCAACTGAACTGTATCCTAATAAAGTACAGTACCTACTTTGATATGTGCGTGGCTGTATATTCATTTAATTGTTCATATAACCATGTGCAACATGTGACATGTACGAACTTATAATATGTCAAGCGGCTAACTCTGCAATTAATTAATCCTAGTGATTAAATACAGTGTTCAAACACATCTTATAGAGCTAGTCGTCGTAAACATATGACTAAGTTTGAGATTCTCATGAATAGATAAATTATACTAGAATTTACGAAATTAAACGTGTTACTTTTTTAAAGTGAAATTGCTTCCGATGACACATCCACACAGGCTTTGGTAGAGGTCGGTATTGTCAAGAATTGTGTGTGTTTTTAGACATATGATCATTTTTAGGAAATAAGTAAAATATACTAATACAAGGGGTCGGTCAAATTAAAACATATCAACTTTAGTATCATTTTCTGTACTTTAAAGTATAATTATTGGTCATAGGAGATTTTTCCCTTCAGACTTTGCGGGTGTTTGATTAAGCTTATAAGCCGGTCAAATAAGTATAAGTTGGCCATTCTCAACTTATAAGCACTTTTAGTTTGACCAAATATTTTATTATTTTATGCTTAAAATATTTTATAATCCATAAAATCTCATTTGTAAAATAAAATTTTCTACATCCTCTTTATTTTGTATTTGTCATTTTAATATAAAAATACTTTTAAATTTTTTTGTAAATAACTTAAATGACGGTTTAGTCATTTTAATAAAAAGTCTACTTATTAGCACTTTTTTTACCAAACACATCAACTGCTTATTACTAGTTTCAACATTTCTTTCCAAATATGTAATTGTTTATTTATAAAAGCAACTTCAGCACCTAAAAGTGTTTTCAGCACTTGATGCTTATCAGCCACTTTAAATCAGCTAATCCAAACATGCTTTTTATCACAAGCCTTTACCAACTTAATTTTAAAGTTTCCTTTCCAATGGTGGCATGAGGGAAAGAGTCGCCGTGTAAACTTTTGGTTTTCATTTGATTTAATCTGTGTATAATCAAAATTAGAAAGGAGATAAGTGAATTGTCGATGGAGTTTAATCTTGGACCTGAATGTTATTGAAGGGAATAGTAGCAGCATATATTTGTGATTACAGGGTTAGGACAAGCTAGTTGTTTTTTTGTCATGGAAAGAGAAATCAGCGTGTCATTCAAGTCTAATCAAAAGAATTAAGTTAAATAATGGCCCTATGATGATAATATATTGTAGTCCAAGTTTTCATAACTGGGTTAAGCTTTCTTTTTTCTTTTTACTAGTATAATACCCGCGCGATGCGCGGAGAGTGAGTGTCACTGAAGGGGTTATATATAAGAAGTTAAGAATATGTAATTCTAGTCCTACTCAACCTTCATCTAAATTCAGTACGTGAATAGACTATCGAAAATCTAACTTACACACACAAATATAAGATTGAATATTACCTTAAACGGTATAATGTTAGTATGATCGAATAATATCTGCATAAAAAATTTCTACATTTTATATTCTAGCTTGTAGTAGCAATTGGAGGTATCTCCACGGACATTAATCGATCTGCATATAGTGTAGTGTAATCTATAAGAACAAACATATAAAATATTTTTTTCATTCAACTTAAAATGTAAACAGAATCTACTATAAATAACATGAATTTGAACTCAACAACTTGAGAAAGTTCATGATTAGACGCATGCCAAGTATTGCGAACAGAATATTGCATTGCATACATAAATAAATTTATCAAAAATATTATAATTATGAACACTATTCAAATGGAATGTATGTTAAGAGAAAATTAAGCTACTTTGAAATTTATGGGCTCTAATAGCTGCATCACCACAATTTGATAGCTGGATTCGACTACGTGTGAAAGATCTGGTCCACAAAATCTCCCCAAAATGTAGCATTAATTTTCTTTTCCCTACATGGTGATCATCAGAAAATTAATAATATTTAACTAAATGATAAGCTAAAATCAAGGTCGTATAACATACTCGCAGTCTTGGAGCTCAAGCTCCATAAATGTACTGTCTTCCCAAATTGCTTATATGACTGATCATTACTACATCCGATGACCTATCCTATTATATCTATCATAACTCAATAAAAATATCAGTATTATAAAGTTGATAGTTGATAGTAATACATAAAGTAAAAAAATGAGAAGGATTAATTACCAAACAGTTCAGCGTCATAATAATCGACCCCATTTACCAATACATCATAAAGGCAAAAGTGAAGTATGTTCAAGCTGAAATGCTGATCATTTGCTTCTTGCACAATCATTCTGTATGTAAAGGTAAGCTTTAATTTGTGTTTGTTGGTCTTAAGCTTCAAATTATTGTGTCCAACCATAAAGTTCTTCATTAAGTATAATCCAAGCTCTCTTACTTTTGTTTTAGACATGCGGATAATCGGCCTTCCACAGTCGCATGGATACGATTTCCCTAAAAAAAACTATCTTAAAATCTTAAGATAGTACGTGCAGCGTGATGATATGCAGATTAATTAAGAAACGAAAAACAACCCATAGAATACTAATTAGCTGATGTACTATAATGTCTTGATAAAATTTCAATTATCATCTTACTTTTTATTGCAATATAACCAATTACATTTTTTATTTTTTAAAAAAACTAAAGAAAACAAATCCTATATACATTGATTAAATCATGAATAGAACTTAAATACGAAGTATCATAATTATACAATATGTGAAAGAAAAGAGAGAGAATGTAACACTCGTGATGCGCGGTCATATTTAAAAAAAAAAATTAATTGTAACAAATTGTATATATCAAAGCAACATAAATAAAATATTGATATGATATTAATATTTACCATTCTCCAGCTTTTTTATTTTGGTTGAAATGCTCTTAAGATAGGTACGATAAGAAAATTTAGATATATCAATTAATCCTTCATTTATTATCAATTAAATTACAATTTTGCATAATTGAGCACTTTAATTTATTTGTTTTAACAATATTTAACTATCTTCTTGATTAGTATATGTAGTTGGCTTATTCAAGTATAACACCCGCGCGATGCGCGGAGAGTGAGTGTCACTGAAGGGGTTATATATAAGAAGTTAAGAATATGTAATTCTAGTCCTACTCAACCTTCATCTAAATTCAGTACGTGAATAGACTATCGAAAATCTAACTTACACACACAAATATAAGATTGAATATTACCTTAAACGGTATAATGTTAGTATGATCGAATAATATCTGCATAAAAAATTTCTACATTTTATATTCTAGCTTGTAGTAGCAATTGGAGGTATCTCCACGGACATTAATCGATCTGCATATAGTGTAGTGTAATCTATAAGAACAAACATATAAAATATTTTTTTCATTCAACTTAAAATGTAAACAGAATCTACTATAAATAACATGAATTTGAACTCAACAACTTGAGAAAGTTCATGATTAGACGCATGCCAAGTATTGCGAACAGAATATTGCATTACATACATAAATAAATTTATCAAAAATATTATAATTATGAACACTATTCAAATGGAATGTATGTTAAGAGAAAATTAAGCTACTTTGAAATTTATGGGCTCTAATAGCTGCATCACCACAATTTGATAGCTGGATTCGACTACGTGTGAAAGATCTGGTCCACAAAATCTCCCCAAAATGTAGCATTAATTTTCTTTTCCCTACATGGTGATCATCAGAAAATTAATAATATTTAACTAAATGATAAGCTAAAATCAAGGTCATATAACATACTCGCAGTCTTGGAGCTCAAGCTCCATAAATGTACTGTCTTCCCAAATTGCTTATATGACTGATCATTACTACATCCGATGACCTATCCTATTATATCTATCATAACTCAATAAAAATATCAGTATTATAAAGTTGATAGTTGATAGTAATACATAAAGTAAAAAAATGAGAAGGATTAATTACCAAACAGTTCAGCGTCATAATAATCGACCCCATTTACCAATACATCATAAAGGCAAAAGTGAAGTATGTTCAAGCTGAAATGCTGATCATTTGCTTCTTGCACAATCATTCTGTATGTAAAGGTAAGCTTTAATTTGTGTTTGTTGGTCTTAAGCTTCAAATTATTGTGTCCAACCATAAAGTTCTTCATTAAGTATAATCCAAGCTCTCTTACTTTTGTTTTAGACATGCGGATAATCGGCCTTCCAACAGTCGCATGGATACGATTTCCCTAAAAAAAACTATCTTAAAATCTTAAGATAGTACGTGCAGCGTGATGATATGCAGATTAATTAAGAAACGAAAAACAACCCATAGAATACTAATTAGCTGATGTACTATAATGTCTTGATAAAATTTCAATTATCATCTTACTTTTTATTGCAATATAACCAATTACATTTTTTATTTTTTAAAAAAACTAAAGAAAACAAATCCTATATACATTGATTAAATCATGAATAGAACTTAAATACGAAGTATCATAATTATACAATATGTGAAAGAAAAGAGAGAGAATGTAACACTCGTGATGCGCGGTCATATTTAAAAAAAAAATTAATTGTAACAAATTGTATATATCAAAGCAACATAAATAAAATATTGATATGATATTAATATTTACCATTTTCCAGCTTTTTTATTTTGGTTGAAATGCTCTTAAGATAGGTACGATAAGAAAATTTAGATATATCAATTAATCCTTCATTTATTATCAATTAAATTACAATTTTGCATAATTGAGCACTTTAATTTATTTGTTTTAACAATATTTAACTATCTTCTTGATTAGTATATGTAGTTGGCTTATTCAAGGAGACTATTCTCCTTCTAGATAGATGTATTATCTTCTTGTTTGATGAAAAAACAGGCATAAATATGCCAATTCATATTTGAAAATATGACATACCAAATATCATTCTCTACAAAAATTTATTCGATCTAATTCATGTTATCTAGACTATTCTCTAAATCTCTATAGCCGTACGTTTCCACGCACATAACTACATAAGTTTAACAAAATTATCATATTCAAAGATGATCAATGATTCTCTTTTGGGATGCACTTCGGCTAATTATATCATGACGTTCTCTATACAACTTCCTCTTTCTATAAATTTCCTTATTGACAACATATTTAAAGAACTCATGCAAGTTAAAAGATGTTTTTAAGTTTCGACGTATCAAGAATCATTTTGTAAAAAATTATGACATAACCTGCAAGGAAATCCTTAAATGATTAAGATTAACGTTCCACAAGGAGCCTTATAAACCATAATATTCAAAGAATTAAGGCATTAAGTCCGCCAGTCATATTATTCAAGAAAATATGCTTCTTCTTTTTCTTAATCTTAACTAATTTGAAAAGAGGAAAATATGTTGATCAAACGATTGGACGTACCTGTGCATGATCGCTTATCGATTAGCGGTTCAATCCCAATACTGGACCAGTAACAGTTGTAATACTAACACACTAATAACACCACCTTGAAACCAATTTTTCTATTATATCAAATCTTAATCACTACAACTTGGAAAAATCACACTCTATACTTAATCAAATGTGCATATGGCTCTTATTCTTCTATACACATAATATAACAGAGAACGAAATAATGTCTACTTATAATTGATTATACCAATACAAATTTATTTGCTTTTGGTTCAGGAATACCTCATTAATGTTCAAATCTCTCCTTGTGCGGTGCAAAAAGCTTTGTTGACCTAAAGGAAATGAAAGGAAAGGAAGGGAAGAAATCTAAATCATTATAGAACAAAGTTAAAATAAACACCAAAACTTGCATGAAAGTATCAAACTGCATGCATATTCACCCAAAGCATATATATATCAACCTAAATATACATAACCAATAAAAGTACACTGAAATCTTATTATAGATTGACTATAGAGGAATAAAAGTTCAATGATACAGATATCTACTTTTGTTGAGATATACTAAGGGATGAAAAAGAGCAAATAGAAGAAGTAAATTAAGAGAATGATCAAACAGGGACTACCTTTAGGTTGGCAAGATGCTGACCGAAATGACGAAACCTTAAAATCGTGTATATAAAGAAATATATTACATTTATCCTCCAAAACTTTTAATTCAAATTCAAAAACGTTATCTTTAAATTTAAAAGATGTTTATCCTTAAAATTCTAGTGTAACCATCAGTATTTAAAAAAGATATTATTCAATATTTAATGTAGTATATCACTTAGGATGTTTCCTCTTTATTCTGATCATGCTTTATCATATAATGAGGAAAGTAGCAACTAATTTGAATTTGAAGAAGTGGTATCAACTCTATAGGATTTCTTTCTCAATTTTACTTAAATGTGATGTATCGTATCTACATTATTCCCTAAATTAATACGTTATTTACGTACTAACGTCTTGTAATTCAAATTCAATGTTTAATACTATTGAATTTATCTTAAATTTAAATTAGTTAAGATTTTATCTTTATCTTCTTAGTTAGTTAAGTTAACATGAGCATAAATTCACTCCAACTATATACAACAATTAACTTTCCACAAGGAGCCTATCCAGCTTTATTTTTTTAATATATATATATATATTCAAATTTAAAAAGTAGCTATATAAATATAAATAAATAAATAAATATATGTATTATTATTATTATTATTATTATTATTATTATTTTGAAGTAGGACATTTATATTTATTTTCTTAATTATCTGAGATAGGAAAAGGAAAAGAGCGAAACTAAAACTTGAATTGAATTTAAAGTAAATGTCATCATCTTTTAATTCAAATTTCAAATTCTAAATTAGTTTAAATGTTTATCTTTTAACTAAAATTTAAAAATTAGTTGAAACTTCTTATTAAAAAGTTTCTTATCCGTATTCTTTTATTTTTTATTTTTTTACGATGAAATATTTGGTCAAAGTTGATTTACACATTTAGTGGGATAAGGATTTGTCTTATCCTTATACCTTAGCAGAGAAGCGGGCCTAATCTTGCTAATTCCAATTTTGAAACGCTCATTTAAAACTAATAAAGTTCATGCTAATTTTTATATCAAATTCTAAAGCATAGTTATCTTTCAAATTTAAGTTATAATTATTCAAAAAAAATACTTATTTTTATATTTAAAATTTGGATTTGGATTAATGTCATTACAAATGTTGTCCTAATGTCTTATCCTAAATTTTGTCCTAAGCGTTCTTTGCTTTTATATATATATAGATTTATTTGTATCTTTTGTTGAACAGTAAATTAGCACCGACAGTTTTTGCGTTTCTGGAGTTGCATCCAAATTAACGCACTTCAATTTTGTACGAGCTGACTCCCTTCCTCAAATTCATTTTCCTTAAAACGAAATCTCTGAAAGATAGTTCCTAATATATATGGCACTTAGATGATTGAACATAGATTTATTAGAAACTATCTCTTAATTTTCATACGGAGTCGGAGAAAAAACACATTTAGCGTGATAGAAAAGGAAAAAAGAAGAAATTTTGCATTAATTTTTAAGTTTTATTAACTAGTAGAACGGAAAAGTTCAAAGAACAAGTGGGGAAAATATTCATTTGCGTATAGTGAGACTATGATCTTGTTATGATTGTGCCAGAGAGAGACACAATTAATTGGCGTAATATAAAAGAAGAAAAAAGCAAAATTCTAGTGAAAGTAATTATGATGAGTGATAGAAATTAAAATTTTAGCAAATGATTATCATGGTTATATCATATGGTTGAGTAGGCACTAAAATCTGCGCATGCATCCTCATTGCTCTTTCCAGCGATGATAAAGTACGCATTCGAGGACATTTTAATTTTGTAGAGAAATAAAAAAGAACTTTATAAATAAAATTTTATAATACCGTTGGCGATAAAAAGAAATTTGAGAAAATGATCATTGATGTCGTAAATAACCCTATGTTATAGATTTGTTATGTTATCTTTGCAAATATCATATGTAACTTTTTCAGTAATTTCTTGTAAACTTTCATAGTTTCATACAACTAAAATCACTATTGTAAATGAATATAAAGTCAAATCTTCCTTCAAATTCTACATTACTACTCGTACTCCAATATGCCACTAAAACTTTCCATTGGGACATTAGCAATGTACTGCTCCCTTCATTCCACAAAGCATTTCCTATAGCCTGTTTAGTCAATGCTTTTCAAAAGTCAAAAATATTTTTTTTTCAAGAAAAAGTACTTTTGAAGAATTTTGAAGTGTTAGGCAAAAAAAAAAAGTATTTTTGAGAAGAAGCAAAAATAATTTTTCTGCTGTTGAGGAGAAACTACAAATTTCTACTTCTCCCCAGAAGTAGAAGCAGTTTATTAATATTTTAAGACAACAATATCCTTTACCAAAAATATTTATTTACCATACTATATTTAATTATTTTAACCAATATATTTCTTAAATATAAATAAAACTTTATTTTTTGCTTCCTCTTTTGGTTTAACCTTATTTCTATTAATTGAAAACCATGGTATATATTTATTTTTATATATTTTATATTTAAACTAAATGAAAATAAAATATTAAATTAACTCTTTTATTGAAAAAATATTTAAATCTTTGATACGTTTAAATTATATTAATCGCATAATGAATCTTAGTAATGCACTTTTTCGTAATTTGACACTCAAAAGTACTTTTTGTAAAAATTATCCAAACACAAACTGTTTAGAAAAGTACTTCTCAAATAAGTTGGCCAAACACAAACTGCTTATTCTTCAAAAGTACTTATCTGAAAAGTACTTCTGATAAAAGTACTTTTCAAAATAAGTAGTTTTTGACAGCTTGGACAAACAGGCTCCAAGTTTGACTTGAATCGAATTTTAAAAAATAAAAAGGGCATTTTAAAATTTATAATCCAAAATAAATCCTATCTAAAGAAAATTATGACATCTTTTGTGGCTATAAAATATTTTATTAAGGGTAAGTTTAAAGTTAAAATATTTGTAAATTTAGAATTGTGTCATTCTTTTTGAAACAGACTAATAAGAAAATTATGACATCTTTTATGTAACGAAGGAAATATTAAAAGATGAAAATTGTCCAAAATAATTTCTTCTTATGTGTTTAAGCTTTGGTATGTAAAATTAACTTATACCAATTCCCGTAGAAAATGGTAGGTATCCACTGAAAATAGCGAGAAATACTTTTATATTTATAGGATTCAGAAAATAGAGGGATGAAAAAGTCAGTTGGAGATTCATACTGGACTATTTTTAGCAGAATCAATTGATACTAGTTTATTTACTACTTTTTTCTCTAAATTAAAGTCCATCTCATGGGGCTGGTCTGAAAATATTGAATTAATTAACGACGTAGAGCATGAGCAACTTGCATCCAAATCTATAGAATGCGGTGGGCGGTCAAAATAATAACACTGTCGTTTATAAAATCGTATACGTACTAACCACAACAAATAAGTAATTGAATAATTAAAAGTAAAAGGTATTAAAAAGAAAGAAAAAAAAAGTGTTAAAGCATATGCTCGAAGGTCGTCGGTGGATCTAGCTGTCAGAAAAATAAACATAAATAAATAAAAAAGGATGGTAACGTTAACAAGGCACGTCAACTTACTTTTCCTCTAATTTTAGTAGCATAACTCCCTTTACTTAACTATATTTTTGGTAATTGTTGGCTAAAAAATTGTACTCTAGCATTTGGGGATTTATTTTTTAAAAAAATAATAATGATAAAATTCAGCAATTGATAACACAATAAATACGAAGGTGGCTAAAAGGAGAGACAATAAAAACCATAGTTCTTATACGAAAAGTCAAATATTCTCTCCGGACCACATTATCTTGTGATGTTTTTGCACTCCTGGAAAAAGAGTATATAATTTTAGTTTAATTATAGAATATTTATGAAAGTAGCATTTACTTTTCTCATAAATGCATATTTAATTAACACTTGTATAATTGGAACAATAATAGTTAATCTGAGAAATAAATGAACTATTGTTTCTGTTTTTCCACTTAGTTTACATCTACTTGACGGGGACAATTTAATAACCAAAGAGAGACCAACGACTTCATATTTCTCACGTAATTTGCACTAAGGAAGGTTGCTCATTAAACAAGATGAAACGTGTAAACACATGAAAATGAGATGATGGCTATTAGAGGCAAGATATAAATTCAATAGTCAAGAATTTATTTAGATGCTAAAATTGACACCATTGGACTAGAGAATTTAACAGTGTTGAAGATGAAAATAAGTGGAACGTTCTTTTGTCCCCTCCGCTCTGTCACGAAAGGCAAAGTATAAGGGAAAAATACAAAATTAAAAAAAGTGTTTTATATGGACAAAAAGGGACATGGAACGTGATCTTTATAGCCCCAGCAGTAATGGTCATCATCGTCCATTAACGTGGAAAAAGTACCAAATTAAAAGTAGATTCTCACTTCCATGTTGCATTCTCTTCCTTTATATCTCCTCAGTTTAGACCTTTTTAATTGCTTGTTTTTTCCTACTCAAATGAGATTGTATTAACCCCTCCGTTATCATATCGTCTATTTTAGCTTGACTGGACAAAAATATTAAAAGTTGAATATTGTGATTGTAAACATTGAATCTTATAATTTTAAACATGTTTTGTCATTCATCTAGGAGGTATCATGAAAGATAAAGTAAGAATATTGAAATTAAAAAATTCTACTATATATAAAATTTTAACATTCTTTACTAGATCGATTAAAGAAAAGTAAGATACATAAATTAAACTCGGCATTTTTTTTTTATAATTTCGCCTCCAGTTAAGCACAACTAAACTGTAAACTTGCCAAAATATTGAATTCCAGAGCATATTTATAGGAAATTCCACAAAATACCAAAAGGGAAAGTGAGGCTATACTGGCTACTGCTCACATCATCCAACCCACAAACTACAGCATCCAGTCCAAATCTTGCAGCTAACAGAAGCTTCTCTTTACTGTCTCTCTCTTTAGAATTCCTTTGTTTGTACCACAAAAACCGGAGATGAATTGGGAAACTAAAAATAACACATCAAGAAACACTTTCCAAATAACACCATGAAACCAGCAGCTCATGTTTTGAGCATCTTTTTTATACTTTCACTATTTACATCTTTCACAGCTCAATATCAAGAATTGGTTGTTAAACAAAACACTAGGAGAATTCTACATCAACCACTTTTTCCAGTTAGTTCATCACCACCACCACCAGATTCTGTACTATTGCCACCGCCATCGCCATCGGTCCCGAGCCAAGACCAGCCTTTCTTCCCTGAAGTTCCAACTGGGACTACACCAGATCAGCCACAACAACAGCCACCATCATCATCACTTCCAGCTAATGGAACTCCAGTGTCAAATCCAGTTGCCACTCAGCCAGCAAAACCTGTCAAGAAAGTGGCCATTGCTTTATCAGTTGGAATTGTCACACTGGGAATGTTATCTGCTTTGGCATTTTACATTTACAAGCATAGAGCTAAACACCCTGATGAAACTCAAAAGCTTGTAGGAGGTGGTAATTATTCTCAGAGGATTAATGAGGAATCAAGAATGCCACCTTCTACTTTCCTTTACATTGGTACTGTTGAACCATCTCCTCAAACATCTGTTACTGAATCCAATGGTGCTGCTAATGATTCGCCTTATCGAAAATTGAACTCTTTAAAAAGATCGGAGAGGTATAGACCAAGTCCTGATCTTCAACCATTACCACCACTGAGTAAACCCCCAGCCCCGCCCTCGGCCCTGGCCCCGAATTCACCTACTGCAATGTCATCATCCGATGAGGAGAGTCGTGACACTGGATTTCACACTCCACAAGGATCATCTGTTAGTAATGATGAAGGTTATTATTATACTCCGAGTTCACGACAGAGTTACCAAAGCAGCAACAATTCTGTCAAGAATTATGTACCTTATTCGAAGAGAACTTCGCCAAGATCACGCCTTTCTGATTCATCCCCTGATGTAAAACATGCTATTATACCATCCATTAAGCAAGCTCCAGCTCATCCACCACCACCACCACCTCCCCCGCAACCACAAAAGGGTGATCAGTTGGAACAACTTCCACCTGAGCCTCCCTTGCAGTATACTAAGCCGCCAGCACTGCCATTTGTGCCAAAAAGGGCAAAATTTTCATCACCACCTCCTCCACCAGATATGGCAAGACTTCAATTGATGAGCAAACAAGCGCAACAAATATCACAAGCACCACCACCACCACCTCCTCCCCCTCCTCCTCCACCACCCCCACTTCCACTCTCAACGCCTCGCAAACTAGGAGGATCACAAATAAATGGTCCTTCAGCAGCTCCCCTTCAAATGGTTAAGTCAGAATCAAGGAGCCCCACTCCAAAAACAACACCAGGGAGTGAGAAGACAAGTTCTTCTGAAGAAGAAGACAGAGGTGCCAGTTCTTTAGAAAGACATGATTCTGGCGATACAGATCCATCCAAGCCAAAGTTGAAGCCTTTGCACTGGGACAAAGTGCGAGCAACATCTGATCGAGCAACGGTGTGGGATCAATTAAAATCAAGCTCCTTCCAGTAAGTAGATGATCAAATATGTTAAGCTCCATTTACCAGAAAGATTTGTATATCTTACCAAAAAAATACCTTTTGTATTGCAGATTGAATGAGGGCATGATGGAGTCACTTTTTGGATGTAATTCAGCAAATTCAGTCCCAAAGGAAGCAACAAGGAAATCGGTCCTTCCACCAGTTGAGCTGGAGAATAAGGTACTCGACACCAAGAAATCACAGAATATTGCCATAATGTTAAGAGCACTGAATGTAACTACGGACGAGGTTTCTGAAGCCCTTCTAAATGGTACGTAATATCTATCATGCCTCTGCACTAGAATGCAGTATTCAGTATCTTGTACTACTAAATTTAGGATATGTCTAAAGAGTGAAACTGCAATCTTTTTTTGCATAATCAAAGAAATGAGAAAGTTTTGTATATAACAAGCATAGGCATTAGCTTATGAAATCCTTGGAACTTTAGAATTTAGAAAGGTTGAATCAAGTCCATTACTGGAAAGAGCCAGTGAAAACTTGCATTTTTCATATGTTATTTGTCCTGACTACTTTCATTCTCCCTGTGATGAGAAAGCCATTTCAAATGCATGTATTTCTAGTTCTCCAGTTGTAAGTTCCTAAATAAACAATTTCACCATATAGTTCATGCATTCAATCGATAGCATTCTAACGAGTTTCCTAATACCATTTGGTGCCTTGGAGAATGCTCAGATTATATCTGCAGAAATATAGAAAGTTTCCTATTCCACAGGTAAAAGCTTATTGCTTCCACTTCTCATTAAGCAATGACCCTAACCTCTTCAGAAGAGTCAAATACAGAAAACAACAGATAGCCAAACACACATGCTGTCCTGCATGTAATTCAATAAACAATTTGAAGCGTTTAGGCAGAGTATCCGTCCGTCTTTTTCAATGTTTGCAACACTCCTGAAAACCTATATGTGTTTTGTCTTGCCAGAAAATGTGTACTTCAACTTAATAAACATTAAGCAGCATAGCATTTTCCTTCTTGCTTTCAATAACTTTGTAAATCTACCTGAAATCTCTATTAGCATTTTGCTGAACCGAGCTTTAAGAAATGCAATGCGATCAACTTACTATTGTCAATGTCTTGTCTCAAGTTGTGGCATCTTTTGAACCAAGGTAGTTAAACATGACCAGTGCATAGAGGACTTCGTGACAAGTATGCCATTATGAAGCTAATTGTCATATAGTTTGTTACTCGCATATCTGCAGTTCCACGTATACCAAAATAGTTCACTTGTGACATATAACGACTTCGAGATTCATGACCCCACATGATGCTGCCTATCTATTCCGGCTATCATTCAGTAACTCCTTTTCCTTACAGCTTCACTGATATGGACAGTATTTTTGTGTTGCAGGAGACCCTGAAGGATTGGGGCCTGAGCTTCTGGAGACTTTGGTCAAGATGGCTCCTACAAAAGAAGAAGAGATAAAACTGAGAGAATACAGTGGAGATACCACAAAATTGGGGTCTGCAGAACGATTCCTAAAGGCAGTGCTTGATATACCGTTTGCCTTCAAAAGAGTAGAAGCCATGCTTTACAGAACAAATTTTGATGCCGAAGTAAAAGATTTGAGAAATTCCTTCCAAACCCTTGAGGTACTATCAGCTATCTATTTATATTTGTGCTGTCTTAGATGAGCTTAAAGGTCATTTATACTCACGTGTTATTGACAAGTTGCTTAGGACAAAAGTCTGATGCTTGTTTTCTAAACTGGGACATTCCCTACATGACCAAGATAACTTTT
The DNA here is from genome assembly GCA_037355625.1 of Petunia x hybrida. Classification (NCBI taxonomy): domain Eukaryota; kingdom Viridiplantae; phylum Streptophyta; class Magnoliopsida; order Solanales; family Solanaceae; genus Petunia; species Petunia x hybrida. The sequence continues at coordinate 1,616,818 of JBBBVM010000808.1, forward strand.
ATGAGCTGGCTGAATTCTTCTCCAAAGTACATTAACATAGACTCTTTCAGTCTATGATTTCTCAAGAGTTTATCAGATGTTTCTGTACCCTTTTATTATCTCGCTTTAACTCCTTTACTCAAGTATTACAAGGCCTCGTGATAGTTTGATATCTCAGGGTGGTGTCACATAGATATATGACATAGTGACGTTCCCCAAGATCTTCACTGTATTAGAACCTCTACAATAGATTTGTTGTGCCTGAATCCAGAGTTCAATCTAATGCCTTTAATGAGCTTATTAGCATTGATTACCTTCTCAAGAATCTTGACTACAACAATGTATTCCACTGGTAAGCTTGAGCCACTCTCAGGGAAATACTGTTCTAGTTACCTAAAAGACCTAAGGTTGGCTGATTTTATTTTTCTTTTTGCCTCGTATACCTGGATTTAGACATTTCTTCCAACAATTTAATAGAATCTTAATAACTCTGGTGCATTGCACATTATATGAACAGGTAGCCAGTGAAGAATTGAAGAACAGTAGACTATTCCTCAAACTCCTTGAAGCTGTTCTAAGGACAGGAAACCGCATGAATGATGGAACTAATCGTGGTGATGCCAGAGCGTTCAAACTTGACACTCTTTTGAAATTAGTAGACATAAAAGGAACAGATGGGAAGACAACCTTGCTTCACTTTGTGGTCCAGGAGATTATCAGGTCAGAAGGGCCGAGTTTTGATCCTAGTGGTGATAGTCTTTCTGATAAAGCAAACATCAAATTCAAAGAGGTAGATTTCAAGAAGCAAGGGTTGCAGGTTGTTGCTGGATTGAGCAGAGAACTTAGCAATGTCAAAAAAGCAGCGGCAATGGACTCAGATGTCCTAGGGAGCTATGTCTCGAAGCTTGAAGTGGGACTTGAGAAAGTAAGATCGGTTTTGCAAAATGAAAAGAAAAGTATGCAAGGTAACTTTTTTGAATCGATGAAATTATTCCTTAAGGAGGCAGAAGATGGAATAGTGAGAATCAGGGCAGAAGAAAGAAAAGCCTTATCCATGGTCAAACAGGTAACAGAATATTTTCACGGTGATACTGCAAAAGAGGAAGCTCATCCGCTGAGAATATTCGTGATCGTACGTGACTTCCTTTCCATATTGGATAATGTGTGTAAAGATGTTAGGAGGATGCAGGATCAAACAGTGGTTGGTGGTGCAAGATCATTCAGAATAGCTGCAACTGCACCACTACCGGTCTTAAACAGATACAATGTGAAACAAGAAGGAAGTTGGGATGATGATGTCTCATCACCATGAGATTTATGTGAATAATTGAACCATCTCATGAAGAGAATCAGAGATTTTGCAACAAGTACATCAAATGAGCACGAAGATGGAAAGAGAAGCACCAGTCTGAAGCAGTTTCACATCTTCACAGTGACATGAAAATTTTGGTGCTAGTAGGCAAAGATAGCAGTTAGCTCCACGAAGACGAAGCAATAAGTGAAAGGACAATATAACATCTACACGTCGAATGATACAAAACACTAGACAGCAGCATTCTAGCCTTCCTTTAAACAGTCTTAACCAATGCTAGTAATAATCAATATTCAATATGAGGTAAAGAGATTATTTTTCATTTTATTCATATCCTTTGAGATGGGTATAGACCTAGGTACAGTCCTATACTCTTTCATTTTTGTAAACATAGTCAAGAGACATAAAAGTTCAATGCCAGGCACATTATAGTCTGAACTCGATTTTGATATTGTTACCACTCTGCAATATAAAGGAAATTCTTTCTCTTTCTTTATAAAATAACCATTCTTTACACCTTTGTATAAGTACCATACAGCTATTTAGCCAGCTGATTAAGTGGAAATTACGGAAAGCATGTCTGGAATAAGGCCCCGCAGCCACTACTAATGCAAAAGGATGTCTAAAAAGTAAACTCTAAACAAAGCAGTAAATCATTTTATCCAGCCTAATGAACTATTTTGATATACAAAGCCTTAGACAAATGTAAACAGGTGGATCCTGTATAAATGCAGTGGATGTACGTGCACTCACATTCTCATTATATGTACTAAGAAAATTTAAAGATATGTATATACATGTATGTGTTTACCAGGTACATTCACTAACTCTAAATTCTGAATCCGTCTCACTAAGGTAAGAGAAATACAATGATGGTCCGACCAAATGACTGTTTTATTTTACGCTGTTAATTGCCTGATTAATGTTTTTACTAGCTCCTTATAAACATATGCAATAGATATATATATGAAGGGATCACAATTTGCATGTTTCCCCTTACTGTTGAATAATTGAATAAGCATAATGGAAAAGGTTTAGAAGATCTTAATTTGATAATGACTGCGACATGTTGCGTGTGATTTCTCTAGCAATTTGTGTAGGGGAAAACAAGAAAATAAGGTAATTGTACCTCAGACATAACCAGACAGATGAGAAGGCAAGTTCTCAAAGGAGGCAGTAGTCACCAATTCTTTCTCCAGGACAGTTGCGAGTTGCCCTTTCGACTGAATATCTTTCTAAGTGTTCAATTTTTCATTTTCACCTCATTAATAGAAACATTATTTAGCATGTATACTTTACCTCCTTATTTATTTCATTGTTAAATATGACAAAAATAGATCCTCTTCTATAGCAAGGACCATACTGACAAAAGATAAGTAATTTTGCATTGATATTTTAAATGGACACTTATTTTGAGACGAAAATAAAATTAAAAAATGACCACTTATTATGGGACAGATAGTAAGTATCCTAATGCTCCTAATGCTTAGTTTAACGCCTCAAGATTCAAAAATATATTTTATTCAGCTTTGTGGTCTAGTTAAACTAAAAACACATAAAAAAGTCGATATACTAGTATTGCTACTAAGCTCATTCCTCTGTTATTTTAATTGGACTGGACATAGACATTTAAGATTTGAGACATGAAACACTATGAAAGTTGTATAAAATGGAATGACATCATTAGTTTGCGCCTTCATGTATACTAGTCAATATTGCTTGTGAGATCAAGGAACACTGTGGAGGTGGTGAAATTTCCCTAGTAAGTCCCCAGTAGAAAGTGCAATTTATTTTGAAGTGTTTTGGTTAACTACTATATGTCATTAACAACTAAGGTAAGCAGTGCTTTATTTAATTGGATTTCTTATCTGTTTTATTCATATATAATTTTTCCTTATACATTAGCCTACTTTGGAATCAGACACTTTGTTCTTGGTTTTAGTGCGTTTAACACAATTCTAAAATTGAGCATTTTGGGAGTTAGCCTGGCATCAGCAGCACACACCTTTGCTTCTAACTCCAGTGATTTGTCTTTACAGTAGTAGCCAACATATTAGCTTCTGCCAATTTTGAATTTGCTGTATCTTTGGCCTCTGCATACTCCAAGCACATCTCACACATGCAGCGTCTCTTTTGTGAGTGACAATTCCTTCCTTGGCTTCACATTTTGAATGCTCGAGCAACTGTTACCAATTCAAGCTTAAGTTCTTTAGCCTTTTCTTGTGATTCTAGATATTAACAAATAAAATACTTGAGTTGTGCTCCCCTGCAACCACTTTGCCCTTTGTAAAAGAAGGCTCAATTGTAGCATGTAAGCCTTTCCATTGCTCAGTTTCCGCTTGATTTCTCAGAGATGGAAACTAATTCAGTATATTTTATGTTACAAAATGAAATGTTTTTTAAACCTTTAAATGTTCTTCTAATTCAATTGTGTTTTAAAATTTTATGATAAAATCTAGCTCTACCTTTTATGAGAAAATCAATAATACTCAATAGATGAAGTAAAGATGTTTTGAATTGTGCACGCTTGCAACGGTCAAGCTTACTTTTCCTATTAGTTATTTTCTCAAACAAGTATAAGGTCATGGTAGAACTGAAGTATTCCAACCCGTAATATGAACATAAGTCAACATATTCGCTTTTTTTTTTTTTTTTTTTTTTTTTTTTTAGCGTATACATAACTACATATTGAGATTATAATAAGACATCCAAGGACTTTAGTCTGGCCAAAGTTCTTCCATTGTTAAGTTGACTAAGATCAATGTTCATTACTTCATTATGCCTTTTCAATTTCTTCAACTTTAATTTTATAACTCAAACACATTATACATCATTGTTAAAAATAATTGTACTCATTGATATTGTAATCACCTAATTTTGACCAAATTTGTCTTTAATTAGGACGTTAAAATTTGAGAATTAACAAAAAATTACTTGTTATATGTTTAATTGTTAATTCTATGTTAAATTGTGATTATATTACAAGTTTATACGGTTTAGATTATGGTTAATTGCGTGTGTTTTTGTAACTAGTAACCGTTTTAATGGTTATTTGTAAAAAATAATACAGCCCAATGCCTAGCCCATCAGCCCATTCAATACCCGAGCCCAAACCCACGCTATATAAACCCCAAAGCCACATTTTTCACTCCCACACCCATTAGCTCATTTGAGCTGGCCAAATGCTGCCCAAAATTTCCCCTCCCACCGGAAATCCCCTTCCGCCGTGGCTCCACCGCACGGCCGCCGCCGGCCACCACCTCCGGTGGCCGGAAAAAATTCCAAAATACACTATGTTATAGATCTCGGCCCCCTCTTTCCATTTCCGCTATTATTTTCTTCAAAATCCCGACGGTTTAGAGTAGATCGACGGTCAAAGCTCGGTCAAACTTTCAAATTTGGTGAGTTCTTTTTAGTTTTTTCTCTATCTTCTTTCCCTTACCCTTCCCCGTCACCCCTTGTACCCCATCTCCCAAAAACCCCTCTCCCCTGCCCGTGTTCCCCGTTTTTCCGTTTCTGTTTCTCTTTTCCTTCTTCTTCTCATTTTTTCTTTTTCTGTTTTTTTTTGTTGTTGTTGTGGTGACGATGGTGAGGACTGTGAGGATGATTGTTTGGGAGTGGTGGGGGCTGTTTGTAGCTGCGATGACGATGTTTTGTATGGTGTCGAGGCAGTGAGGAAGATAGCGATGCAGCGAGCAAAGTTCCGAGCCAGTGGCGATTGCTTTGATGGCTGGGATTTGCTAATGCGGTTAGATAAAAATCTTAATCCATTTTTCTTTCTTTTCATGTATAGTCTAGCTCATGCTTAGTGGTAAAAGTAGTTTGGTTTAGTCATGGAAATGTTGTGCAGATTGTTTAGCAATTAAATTAATGTTTAGTTTGTCTTGTCTTGGAATTTCCATGCTAATGAATCAAAATACTAATTTAGTTCATTTGTCCTTGTTTTGAATTGAGTTTGTTTTTGTTTAGTCTATAAATTAAGGTTTGGGACTTTGTTTGGATTTGTAGCTTAGTTTGTTGTGTTGGTTTGAATTAGATTGATAGTTGGACTTTATGAAGTCCAAATGAACTTGTGCTAGCTTAGTTAGAATTTGGTTCACCTTTGGTTCAGTTTTTAGTTAGTTTGAGGGTTGATTTAGTTGCTCTAGTTGGTCTTGGACTTTCTAGTTTATGTAATGAGTATTGGGGGTCCTCTTAAAGGACCCTACTTGTAGTTTTTCAGCTCTTAGGACTGTTTTGGAGAGCTGAAACAGTGGCTGTTCTACTGCTGTACTTTTGCTTGAAAAATGGGACTAAAAGCACTCAAGTGTAGGGTGTGGGCTTGTACCTTTTGTACAAGTCCACACTCCAACCTTTGGCTCTCATTTTTCAGCTATAAAAGGCATTGAATGCCCTCATTTAAGACACAACAACAAGCTGAAATTTACACAAGAAAAATAGAGAGCAAAACACTTAAAAAAAATAGTAAGTCGGAAGGAGGGATTTAGAACCAAAGGCTTGACATTAAGAGCCTTTGGGGTATAAATCTTGGAGTTTTAAGGGATAAATATTGGTGTCAAAGAGTCAAGTTTGAGTTCAGAAAGGGGCTGCTCGTTTGCTTATGGATGTGGTTGTTTGCTTGATTGGTTTTGGCTTTAAAGACTCGTTAAATGTTTGGCATTGCTGGTGCTAGGAAGTATTTTCATTAGGTAAATATTCCAACTTCATGTTATATCCTTCGTTCGTGAATGTCATGTTTAAAGTTGCTTATATGTCAATTGAAGCTTCCATCATGTCTGTCCTTTTCTCTTGTGCTTAAAAGATAAAACAAGAAATACATATGTTCACCAAGTGGTCACTAAACTTTTCTCACTATTTGATATCTAGAACATATTAGTTCATTTATGGCCTGGCTGTTTGTATGGGCCAAGCCCATTTGTAATAAGCTGCATGCATGCTTAACATTTAAAGAGGAATTTTGTTAAAATAAGTTTGGGTTTGTACGATGGTATTTAGAATCAACTAGGCAAAACATATGACCATATGACAAAACTCATGCCATTGCTTAAAGAAAGGTTGCAAATAATATTGTGCGCGCAAATCTGGACAAATGTGATAAAAGTAGGCAGAATAGGACCCTAAATTCAAAGTTATCCCAACACCGTTTCTGGAACGAGTAGGCTACAGATTTAGGACGCCATTTAAATTCTGACCACTTTTTGATTTTTATTAAAAAACCATCACTTGAATATAAGCACAATGTGACTAATTTTGCAAACACACCATAAAGTAATTTATTTTTGCAAAGTAATTCAGCCCATTTTCTTTTGCATCATCAGTCCACAAGGCAGCTTTATTTAGTAAACAGCCACTAATTAGATAAATAGCCATATTTTAGCTTCTTTGTTGTTAAATTTTTTAGCCAATTGTTGCTATTTAAATGCGATTAGGCAAAAATCAATAGGAATGATAAAACCTCCACTTGATTAGGCATAATGATAAGTGTGACTTGTGGTCCGCTTATTACACGAAAAGTTAAACTAATTAATTTTCGAAGCTAATTCTTTTAAAGATAAACAAAGCCCTTTGTAAGGTTGGAAATGCGAAATAAATTGTGTTATCTATTTATTTATTTGTTTATTTATCTACTATGAATTAAAGCGTAAATTCGTCCAGTCCTCTGTGAGGTTGGATAAGAATTACGCTTTTTAATTTTCTTAATCAAAGTATAAGTTCAAATTAACGGCATTAATATAACAACCATATTTAATAAATTAAAACTGCGACAATAAAGCAACTGTGCTCGGCACAGGACTCGAGGGTGCCTAATACCTTCCCGAGAGTCAACTGAGAACCTTACCCGAATCTTTAAACGCAGACCATTAGACGAGTCAAAGGTGTTTCCAAGGTACCTTCTGGTGACTTGGCACACCTTAAACTATGTCAAGTGGCGACTCCGAGTTCTCTAAATAAATTTGTACCTTTTTGAACACCAGTCACGAGCCTTTAAATAAATAAACTCGCACCCGCGCAGTTTAATATAATTAATTTTTAGGGCGTGACAGCTTGGCGACTCCGCTGGGGAAATTAGTGAAAACTAGAATCTCCGGCTTTGATAAATTGTCGCATGTTCTAATTTATTAAATATTTGGTTGTTATTTTATTGCCGTTATCACCTGAAAAGTTGAATGTTACTGCTTTGATATTTGTTGAACTGTATATATAAACTGTCTTCCTCCGCAACCCACTGAGTCTCTGAAACACACACACACGTACACTTACCAGATTGCTTGTGGCATCTGGGACTTTCTTACTAAATTGTCCATGATTTAGGAGGAAGGCGTGACGGGGTTTTAGGCCGGACACACTGTCTCCGGATGGCCCTGATGCGCTTTCCGCCCGGTTTGTCCACCGGGTTTTCAGCCAGTCTAGACACTGAGTCAGTTGTGTCACCTAGAGTTAAACCTTTAGGCCCAATTATCTGCATCATATCCGACTTAATGAGGTGCGATACACCGGTATTGCACTTGTCTAGGTTGACTACCTTTTGTCTGAACGGGACCCACTTCCCGGGAAAGACTTGTCTGAAAAAAGCATTCTATGTGTTGCATGCGATTAGGAAAGGTTGTTATGCTGACCAAGTTGGGGAGAGACGGATTTCAAAAGAAAAAAAAAATAGGAAAAAAAGAAGAAGAGAAAAATGAAAGGAAAAGTGAGGAAGAGGTTGAATTTTATGTTTTAAATGTAAATGTTTTGCTATTTTTATAAAATTGAGTCATACTGCTGTAATGGCAATTTTTTGTAAAAACGCCAGTGTTTGCCGTCTTTTGTATATGTCAGTTTGTGTCGTTATAATGACGAAAATTTTACAAAAAAAAAAAAAAATATGTACATACTTAGTAGTCAGTTTTCACGCCGTTATAATGGCGAATTTTTAGAAAAAAGACTCGTATGCCGATGTTGGGAGTTTTTGAGATCCAGTTTTTCACGTCGTTATGCCGGCGAATTTTTGCAAAAGTACTGTAGTGTTCATCACTGGAAATGAAATTTTGTTTTGATGTCAATGTGGCGTCGTTGTAACGTCGAATTTTTTCTTTTATAAATTACATCTAAATACCAATGTTGGTAAATTCCTGGAGTCAGTCCTGATGCCGTTATGATGGCAAATTTTTTCGATTCTCTTAGGGTCAACTTTACGTCATTACAATGACAAAAGTTTTTTTTTTTTTTTTTTTGAAAATTGGAGTTTCGAATTAGCAGTTTAGGCATCTGTTTTGCTCTGTCGGTCAGTTGTTTTAAGTTGTTCTCAGGCTTTCAAACATTTGACACATTTTTTTATTAGGAACAATGGCTGCATCATCTTCTAGGACAGTCAAAAGAAAATACCCTGCTGATGCCATTCCACCCTCTATTATGATGACTGATGGCCCACCCAAATCGGATAAATCTCTAAAGTCTTGGTGGGACACAATGAGTGAAATGCAGAAAGATATAGTCCAGGAGAAGATTGGTTTTCTGACTGACCTTGTGACTAAAACTATTGTCCCGCGGCGAGACTTGGTCAGTGCACTAGTTGGGTTTTGGAACCCAAACCAAAATACCTTCTGTTTTAAGGGGTTTGAGATGACGCCGACCCTCGAGGAAATAGCTGGGCTTCTTAAGTTGGATTTTGAGAAAAAGAATATGATTGCTCCGAGGAAGGTTAATGAGCGTGATTTTTTCAATAATATCAAGCTACGGACGGACCTCTCAATCGCTAGTGTTCGTCAAGGCTGGATTTCATTTGATTACCTTTATGATCGTTTTGGGGCCGATAATGGTTTTAAGAAGTATGGATTTGAGTTCCACGATAAGTTGAAATATGAAGATTGGGTACTCCTCTGTCCTAAGGTCTTTGTGTTCGCTTTGCTAGGGTTGTTGGTTTTCCCACTACCGGATAGAGCGATATCCATTAAGGTCAGCTGGACCATGGCAGCTTTGTATGGTGGAGCACCAGATGCCACTATCATCCCGACGATTCTGGGTAGTATGTTTCATGCTTTGACTCGATGCCACAAGGGAGAGAGCAGTTTCTTTGAGGGGTGTAACCTTCTATTACAGGTCTGGTTCTTGGAGCATGTACGCCCTTGCCCACCTCGTGATATTCTTAGGTGCTGTGACATCGATTATCTTGAACACCATCTCGAACACATCGAGAGGTATAAATTCCCAGGAAGTGAGCCGGATTGGAGGTCTTTCTTGAACTCTCTCACGCCGGACAAGATTTTGTGGCAGTGTAGCTGGTTTCCTAAGAGGGAGGTTGTACACAGATGCGTGGATCGTCCTTTTCTCGTTCTGATGGGTTTGACAGCATCCCAGCCTTATGTTCCTCTGCGTGTACTTAGGCAGTTGGGTCGAAAGCAGGAGATCCCTATAGTTGAGGACATGAGTGCATATGCCTCAGACTATCCTTTCAACCCAGCTACTCTTAGAGGTGAGATCCTGCGCCTGTGGGATACTAGGAGGCACCTCGCAGAAAGCACACAGGTTCAGGATGGACTTAAGGGGGAGGTCGTTCGGGAGTATAAGTTCTGGTATTACCATCAGCCCATACCCAAAGAGATGCCCGCGAGGTCGAGAGCAGGCATGGTTGACACTGAGGCCAGGCTGGATATGCAGGTTCAGCTTGCTAGGCACGAGATTAGGAAGGAATGCCGTGATACCATACAAAGCTTAATTGCAGAGAGGGATGCCGCCAGAGCTGCTCAGTCAGAGAGTGAGGGTTTCGCGCATCAGCACCTAGACACAGTCAGACGACTCCGTGTCATGCACTCACAGGCATTGACAGAGCGGGATGCCGCCAGAGCTGCTCAGGCAGAGAGTGAGGGTTTCGCGCATCAGCACCTAGACACAGTCAGACGACTCCGTGTCATGCACTCACAGGCATTGACAGAGCGGGATGCCGACAGGGCAGCTTTGTTGGAAAGCAGGAAAAGGGAAGAGTATCATCGCCAGGATGCCATAGATTCTCGAGCTCGACTTGACAGGGCATTAGAGCAGGGTGAGCAGCTCAGAGGGCTAGCACAGGACCGACTTCGAGACATACAGGCTGCAGGACGGACCATCAGTGTAGCTTATCGGCAAGTTTATGACTCCGCTACATATGTGGCACGGTCCATCGATGAGTATAGGAGGCTTCCCGCAGAGGACATACTCCCACATGTGCTTCCCTTTGTCACTAGAGTTGCGGCAGATTTGAATGGATTGCATCGTACTTTTGCAGAAGGCCCGCCAGCAGATCCCGTGGAGCCATTTGAGTTCGACCCAGAGGAGCCAGCTGACTTTGTGCCCCAGTCACCCTAGTAGATACATCAGGCCAAGATGATGCAGATTATTGCTTTTTTGTCATTTATTTTACATCCTGGCATTGTTGTACTTTATGTCGCTTTTGAATTTGGCATGTTGTAATTTATTTTCACCTTTTTAAGTCATTTGTACGTTTCCTTTTGGTCGTGCTCCGGAAGCACCGTATGTACTCTTTCTTTTGAAGTAATGAAAATATTTTGCTTATTTTTATGTGTCAATTCATTTCAATCTCTAGCCTCACTTGAAAAAAAAAAAAAAAAAAAGAAAGAAAAGAAAGGAAAAGAAAAGAAAGAAAAAAAAAGAAAGAAGAGAAAAGAGATCAAATAATACACTTGGGGATCTAATCTAAACCAATTTGGGATGACGCATAACGACCTTAGGCATTGTTCAGGCCGACGAGCAAATTCATATTCCATGCTATCTTGTTGCACTAACGTGTTTTGATTTGTTTAGAGCTTGAGCAACTGCCGTGCTGGCCCCACATTCCTATTCCACCAGAATCAAGGGACCACCGCCTGTTCCAGAAGTGGTTGAAGCACCTCTTCAAGAAGACACTCCAGCAACGATGGCCGAAGAAACTGAGAACACTGAGCTGGTTCGCTTGGCTGAACAACAGGCTAAGATGGCCGAGGATTTCACGGCCATGAAAGAAATGATGATGCAACTGGTCCGTAACTTGTCGGCAGTTCAGGCACCTCCTGCTCCGCCAGGTGCTGCTGGTTTCACGCCGAATGCTCAGCCACCAGGGCAAGGGCAATCTACAATGGCAGAAGACCCCCGTTATCCTCCAGGGTTCGGTCCACATCCAGAAACTGACAACATAGCTTGGCCCTCTACTGTACAACCTGGGGCACAATTCCCACAACATGGACAACATGGCCAAGCCCAAGTTCCTGCCACAGTATTCACTGTTCCTGCAGGACACACATTGCAAAGGTCAAACAGTGACCCACAGTTGAGGGCTCGTGATCAACAATTCGACCAAACCCGGGGTAATGTACTCCGCCCCACTGAGTCGTATGATCATGGACAGCACCCCGAATCACATGCTGATGTCGAAAGATTGGGGAAAACAGAAGAGGCTGACTTTGCTCGGAAATTGAAAAGCCTGGAGCAAACTGTGAAAAACATACAAGGGCAAGGGGGTAAAACCAGTATTTCATACAAAGACATGTGCTTATTCCCTCATGTGCCATTGCCTGAAGGCTTTGTTGTGCCCAAATTTGATCCATACACTGGGCAAAGTGACCCGAGGATCCATGTGAAGATATACCTTAACAAAATGAGGGGTATCGAGAAGGACGAATTATTGATGGCGTACTTTGCGGACAGTTTGGGAGGACCGGCCACAGAATGGTTTATGCAACAAGATGTTTCCAAGTGGGTCACCTTTGACGACATGGCCAGCGCTTTCCTGAATCATTATGGCTACAAAATGGAGGCTGCTCCTGATCGTTCTTCTTTGAAGACGATCACAAAGAAACCAGGCGAAAGCTTCAGAGAGTATGCCTATAGGTGGCGCGAACAGGCGGCGCGTGTGAGCCCTTTGATCCCAGACGATAAAATGGTTGAAGAATTCGTCGAAGTACTTGACGAAACATACTACCAAGCAATGGCCTCTGCCCTTGGGAAGCAATTCAGTGAAGCAGTAAAAATTGGGGAGATGATTGAGAGAGGAATCAAAGCAGGCAAGATTGTGAGCCAAACAGCTTTGAGAGCCACGACCCAAGCGTTGCAATCAGGGTCAGGTACTTATGGGAAGAAGAAAGAGAAAAAAGACGAGGTGGCAATGGTTGGTCCTGGACCGAGAAGAAATGATGGGAGATACAATGACCGTCAAGGGTACATTCAGGCACCCCCGCCACAACAATTCTATCCAACTCACGGCCAACAATTTGCCATGCCGCAGTTCTCATTCCCTGTAAATGCAGCATCCTATGCTCAGCCGCTATCTGGGCCACAATGGCGTCCACCCCCTGCTCCAGTCCAATACAACAATCAACAAGCACATACTCAATTCCAGGCTCACCAGGAGATGCCTTATCGACCACGAGGTCCGCAGGGCTTTCGCCCAAACATGCAACAGAGAAACATGCAACAAGAGAAAAGGCAGTTCACCCCACTGGGGGAAACTTACACTAATTTGTTTGAAAAGTTGCAACAAGCCAATCTGTTGAAGCCAATCCCGGGAAAAGTGAACCCCAATGGAAGAGTTGATCATTCACGCCATTGTGCGTTTCATTCTGGAGCACCTGGACATGACACAGAATCCTGCTGGGAACTCAAAAGGGCAATCCAGGCAATGATAGACAACAACCAGATAAAAGTCGTGGGGGATGAAGCACAAAATGTAAATCAAAACCCCTTACCAGCTCATGATGTTCAAAACAACGTACACATGGTAGGGATGGTATGCATAGAAGAGGACATGAAAGGGAAAGGCGCCAAGCAGATTGTGGCAGTTGGTCCCTCTCCAGACATCAAAGGCCCTGAGCCGTTTATTGTTGTAATCAGGGGAAAGTCAAGAGCGTCTGTTGTCAACAAAGCAAAGCAAGATACCGCTGTTGAGCCAAGTTTCACAATTCCGGTTGCAAAGCAGGAAAAAGTTCATGACAGTGCACCAACATTTATTGTGCAAGGGGCATCATGCCAGAAAACTCCGGTCTTCGAGGTTAAGGCAAAGAAGTGTGAACCGGTTATCATCACTCAAGCAGCGCAACTCCCTGTCAAAAGTACAAAGGCTGTTCCTTGGAACTACAACAAGACAATTGTGTCTTACAACGGGAAAGAAATCATGGAGGTTGCTGCAGATGTAAATGGTCTAACCCGGTCCGGGAGATGTTTTACCCCGGAAGAATTGAGAAAGGCAAAGCCAGGTCGAGAAGACCAAGGACCCATCAAAGAGCCTGTCTGAGAAAGAAGCTGAAGAATTTTTGAAGAAAATGAGATCGACAGATTATTCTATCGTCGAGCAATTGAGAAAGACTCCAGCTCAGATATCACTCTTATCTCTACTTATGAACTCTGAAGCACATCGCAATGCACTGTTGAAGATATTGAATGAGGCCTACATTCCTGAACAAACTACTGTGGCTAATCTGGAAGCACTTGCTGGCAGAGTATTTGAGACTAATCGTGTGATGTTCACCGATGAGGAGCTGCCAGCAGAAGGAACCGGTCATAATCGAGCGCTTCATGTCTCAGTTAAGTGTGAAGACTCCTATGTCACACGTGTTCTAATAGATGGCGGCGCAGGATTGAATATTTGCCCTCTGTCTACACTGAAGAGTCTAAGGGTGGATATGAGCAAAATCAGGGCAAGTTCCTCTGCTGTTCGTGCTTTTGATGGTGGAGTTCGAGAATCTTTGGGCATCATCAATCTTGAGTTAACCATTGGGCCCGCTACCTTCAGCATTGAGTTTCAAGTCATGGAGACGGATGCATCATACAATCTGTTATTGGGCCGACCATGGATTCACATGGCTTGTGCAGTACCATCCACAGTTCATCAGGTGGTCAAGTTTACTTGGGATAATCAAGCTGTCGTGGTTTATGGGGAGGATGACTCACAGTTTAACAATAGCCTGGACGTGCCAGCCCTTGAAGCCGTCACTACACGCCCGACCATCATGTATCAAACCTCCGATGTGGTGTATGTGGAAAAAGTAACAGAAGGGAAACCTATACCCATCCCAAGAGTGTCAGAGACGTCTATCATGATGGCGTCCGAAATGTTAAAGCATGGTTTCCAATTTGGAAAGGGTTTGGGAGCATCACTACAAGGCAGGGTAAATCCAGTTTATCCAAATGGTGTGCAAGGCACGTGGGGACTAGGTTTCAAGCCAAAATCAGCTGATCGCAAGCAAGCAAAGAAAAAGAAGTCGGAAGTTTGGTCTCTCCCAAAGCCAATTCCGTGTCTCGCTCAGTCTTTTGTGGGTTATGTTATGAAACCAAAGGTTGTCGCTACAAATGTCAACATAGTGGAAGACAATCAGGATGCACCATTTGATCTAGGTGGCATTTTTGAAATCTGCATGGTACAGCCGGGTGAAGGCTCCAGTAATGCTTCAATTCAGTACATTGGCCCGGACGTGCACCTGACAAACTGGAATGCAACTCCCTTCCCCATCAGGAAGGGGTCTTGGTAGACTGTTGTTTTACAGTTTTCTTTTGAATACACTTGGATATTCTAAGGGTTGTATGCCAAGTGTATTATTTTGCTCATCTTTCCTTTTGTAATTCAAACCCTTTTTCATTAATGAAAGGCCAAGAGCCAAGCTTTACTTCAATCTCTGTTCATATTCCTAATTTTATTCTATTTTTGTTTATCTGTAGTGATATATCTGCTGGTCCTGATATCATGACATGTTCAAGGAACTTATCGTCCATCCAGGGACCGCAATCTGATTTTGGCTCCATAACCATAGTTGAGGTTGAAAGTGACGAAGAAAACATTGAGGAATCTGTTAATGAGATCGAATATGACGGGGAACAGGCAGATTTTGAAATAGGCCTGGAAGTTGAACGCCATGAGGGCAAGCCTAAACCCAATTTGGCTGATACAGAGGATGTTAATCTTGGGAGCCCCGATGATGTGAGGGAAACCAAGATAAGCATGTACGCTCTACCTGAAGTGAAGAACGATATTCGGAAAGTACTCTTTGAATATCGAGATGTTTTTGCATGGTCATACGATGAGATGCCGGGTTTGAGTTCTGAATTGATAGTCCATGAATTGCCAATTCAACCTGGTTTCCCTCCAGTGAGACAAATGCAACGGAAGTTCAAAACTGATATGATCAAGAAAATCCATGATGAAATAATGAAACAGCTGGATGCAAAAGTGATTCAATCGGTTCAGTACACTACTTGGGTTGCAAATGTTGTTCCGGTTCCTAAGAAGGATGGAAAAACAAGGATATGTGTCGACTATCGAGATTTGAACAAGGCGAGTCCCAAAGACAATTTTCCATTGCCTAATATTCACACTCTCGTAGATAATTGTGCCAAACATGAGATACAATCCTTTGTTGACTGCTATGCCGGATACCACCAAATCCAGATGGATGAAGATGATGCATACAAAACGGCATTCACTACGCCTTGGGGAACTTATTGCTATAGAGTGATGCCATTTGGTTTGAAAAATGCTGGGGCAACCTACGTAAGGGCTATGACTGCCATTTTCCATGATATGATGCATAAAGAAATAGAAGTGTACGTGGATGATGTGATCATCAAGTCTAGAACTGCTGAAGACCACGTGAGAGATCTCAGAAAGTTCTTTGAAAGGCTCCGTAGGTACAATCTGAAGCTGAATCCAGCCAAGTGTGCATTTGGTGTGCCTGCTGGAAAACTGTTGGGTTTCATTGTTAGTAGGCGAGGTATTGAACTGGATCCCGCAAAGATCAAAGCAATACAAGAACTACCTCCGCCTCGAACCAAGAAGGATGTTAAAAGCTTTCTAGGCAGGCTAAATTACATCAGTAGGTTCGTTGCTCAACTTACCACAATATGCGAGCCGATCCTCAAGTTGTTGAAAAAGAATGCATCAATTGCATGGACCGAGGAGTGCCAAGAAGCCTTTGACAAGATCAAGCAATACTTGTCGAATCCTCCTGTTTTGGTTCCGCCAGAGCCTGGCCGACCATTGTTTTTGTACTTGTCAGTCAACGAAAACTCCTTTGGTTGTGTACTGGGGCAACATGATGCCTCGGGAAAGAAAGAACAGGCCATTTATTATCTGAGCAAGAAGTTCACAGATTGCGAGGGGAGATACACTTTGTTGGAAAGGACGTGTTGTGCTCTAACTTGGGTTGCACAAAAGTTGAAACATTATCTTTTGTCCTATACCACTTATCTGATTTCCCGGATGGATCCATTGAAGTACATATTTCAAAAGCCAATGCCAACTGGCAAGCTTGCAAAATGGCAAATCCTGCTTACAGAATTTGACATAGTTTATGTCACCAGAACTGCAATGAAAGCTCAAGCCTTAGCTGATCATTTGGCTGAAAATCCGGTGGATGATGATTATGAGCCGTTGAAGACTTACTTCCCTGATGAGGAGGTAGATGTGCTTGAAGAGTTGATTAATGAAGAAGAGCACGTGTGGAAAATGTACTTTGACGGTGCTTCTAACTCAAAAGGCCATGGTATTGGAGCAGTCCTCATTTCTCCCACAGGGCATTACTATCCAGCAGCTGCCCAACTCCGCTTCAGTTGCACTAATAACACATCTGAGTATGAAGCTTGCATAATGGGTTTGCGTATGGCTCTAGACATGGACATCAAAGAATTGCTGGTAATCGGAGATTCAGATCTTTTAATACGCCAAATGAAGGGTGAATGGGAGACTCGAGATCTTAAGTTGATTATGTACAAGCAGTGTATGGACGACCTTCGCCAAAAGTTCGATGTTCTAAAGTTTAGACATGTTCTCAGAATACATAATGAGCTGGCTGACGCATTGGCTACACTAGCCTCGATGCTTGTCCATCCTGATAAAGCCCATATTGATCCGTTAGAGATTCAGGTCCAAAGCCAACATGCATACTGCAATGTGATTGAAGAAGAAATTGACGGTCAACCGTGGTACTTTGATGTCAAGAATTTCCTTCAAGATGGGACATATCCTCCAATGGCAGAAAATAATCAAAAGAGAACGCTTCGACGACTGGCAAGTGGTTTCTTTCTGAGTGGAGGGGTGGTGTACAAAAGGACACCTGATTTGGGACTGTTAAGATGCGTGGATGCAACTGAAGCCACGAAAATTCTCAATGACATGCATTCCGGATCTGTGGACCCCACATGAGCGGGTACGTGCTAGCTAAGAAAGTACTCAGAGCGGGATACTTATGGCTTACCATGGAAAATGACTGCATTACTTTTGTGCGAAAGTGTTATCAATGCCAAGTACACGGTGATTTGATACATTCACCTCCTTTAGAGTTGCACACAATGTCAGCCCCTTGGCCTTTCACAGCATGGGGGATGGATGTTATCGGGCCTATTGAACCAAGAGCATCAAATGGGCACAGATTCATTTTGGTTGCAATAGATTATTTCACCAAATGGGTTGAGGCTGTCACTCTCAAGTCCGTGACCAAGAAAGCTGTGGTGGATTTCGTTCATTCTAATATTATTTGTCGCTTTGGTATCCCAAGTACCATCATCACTGATAATGCGGCAAATCTGAACAGTCATTTAATGAATGACGTGTGTGAAAGATTCAAGATCATACACCGAAATTCCACACCTTACCGGCCAAAGGCAAATGGTGCGGTTGAAGCAGCCAATAAGAATATCAAGAAGATCCTTAGGAAAATGATACAAGGATCTCGTGATTGGCATGAGAAGTTGTCTTTCGCTCTGCTTGGTTACCGCACAACTGTGCGCACTTCTATAGGTGCGACCCCATATTCATTGGTATATGGAACTGAAGCAGTCATACCCGCTGAAGTTGAAATACCATCTCTCAGAATCATCGTGGAAGCAGAAATTGAGGACACAGAATGGGTCAAAACCCGATTGGAACAGTTGTCATTCATTGATGAAAAGAGGCTCAATGCAGTTTGTCATGGTCAATTGTATCAACAGAGAATGGCCCGAGCCTACAACAAGAAAGTGCGCCTCCGCGACTTGAAAGAAGGGCAATTAGTCTTGAAAAGAATCTTTCCTCATCAGGAAGAAGCTAAAAGAAAATTTGCTCCAAATTGGCAAGGGCCATACCTGGTAAAGAAAGTATTGCCAAATGGCGCCTTGTACCTTACAGATCCGGAAGGCAGGACAACTGAAATACCCGTCAATGCAGACGCGGTCAAGAGGTACTACATTTGACTCCAAGATGACTTTCAACTCGGGATGAATGCAAAGCTTTTGTTCTTTTTTGCTATCCCAAAATGTATCCCTTATTAGCACTTTGAACATTGTACTTTCGAGACATGTTCTCCGTTTGGAATCAATGTAATTGTACCAAAATGAAATGAAACTGAAAAGCATCAAAAAGAAACCTGGGCATTTGCCTAGAGCTACTTCTGACCTGATTCCTCTCAAAAGGATACGTAGGCAACCATTCTGGTGCGGTCGCAATAAGAAAAAATTCCTCTTTTCCTGTTCATATTGACGCAAAACTTGCCTCCAAGTTCGCGGCCAACATCAAAGGAAATTTAGATTCCCTTTTTCATGCTAAACTGGGGCAGAAGTTTGTTTTTATTTTATTTCATAAATAAAATAAAATAAAAACAAACTTCTATCATTTTTGTATCATCTATTCACATTTTTCAAGAGATGTTGGTATTGTAAATTGAAATGAATTGAAAGAAAAAGAAAAAAAAAAAAAAAAAAAAAGAGAAAAGAAAGAAGTCTTGTCGGTGAAAACCTGAGAAGGCGCCGCAAGACAAACAGTGAGGAAAAAGATTAAAGAGAGAGGCTAGTTGGTGAAAACCCGAAAGGGCGCTACTAGTCGACTTGAGAGTCACCTCAACTTGGTTATGGTTTGATATCTTCTGTGGATCAACTCTCAACAAACAAGTGGTACTGGTCGGACGAGGTCATCCAAGATACATGTCATGATCATCAAGGCCGCCAGTTTATTGCCAGATAAGTCTCCCTTTTCAGAAAGACGTTCTCTGTCCAAACGACTTTCGCCCTTAAACTTTTTTATTTCCATTTTGTACATCTTGCCTCACCATTTCCTCGCCCTTTCGGCGCTAACCTCACATGAGCAACAAAAGAAAATTGCAAAACTCTGTCTTTCAGGATTCAGGTTTAATTCCAGCGAGCAGGGCACACCCTCGGCAATGGGAAAGTTCTCAGCAAGTCATGATCAACATTGATAATTGGAGCCCAGCACGACACATCAGGCCGGAAGGACGACATACCAAAATTGTATCATGAAGAGTGGATATGTTTGGGAGAAGCTTTAAGCGTTGTTCATCCCACAGTACTGTGAAGAATAGAACAAGAGTCACTAAGCTTATTTGCAAGATCCGAAACAGGGTGTATCCACGATGCAGGAAAGTAAGTGTGACATTTGCTATGTTGCTAAGAAAGAGCTAGGACTACTTGAACTGGGATAGTTGCGCTATATGTCAGACGGAACTCCATTCTCTCTTCGAGTCAATTCCCGCTAGAACACAATGTCATTTCTTTTCCATATCAAGATCTGCTAAAAGACAGCGATCATTTCCTATTCGAGTCAGTTTGCTCAAAGATAGCTTCATTTCTTTTCCGTGTCAAGATCTGCTAAAAGACAGCGATCATTTCCTTTTCAAGTCAGTTTCGCTCAAAGATAGCGTCATTTCCTTTCCGTGTCAGGATCTGCTAAAAGATAGCGATCATTTCCTTTTCAAGTCAGTTTTCGCTCAAAGATAGCGTCAGATTCTTTTCCATATCAAGATCTGCTAAAAGATAGCGATCATTTCCTTTTCGAGTCAGTTTCGCTCAAAGATAGCTTTATTTCTTTTCCGTGTCAAGATCTGCTAAAGGACAGCGATCATTTCCTTTTCGAGTCAGTTTCGCTCAAAGATAGCTTTATTTCTTTTCCGTGTCAAGATCTGCTAAAAGACAGCGATCATTTCCTTTTCGAGTCAATTCGCTCAAAGATAGCGTCATTTCCTTTCAATGTCAAGATCTGCTAAAAGATAGCGATCATTCCCTTTTCGAGTCAGTTCGCTCAAAGATAGCGTCATTTCTTTTCCATATCAAGATCGTTAAAAGATAGCGATCATTTCCTTTTTCGAGTCAGTTTCGCTCAAAGATAGCGTCATTTCCTTTCCATGTCAAGATCTGCTAAAAGATAGCGATCATTTTCCTTTCAAGTCAGTTTTGCTAGAAGATAGCACTCACATGTAGTTGAAGTCATTTGCGCTCAAAGATAGCAACCACTCCCTTTTCAAGTTAGTCCTGCTCGAAGATAGCGACCATCCCCAGCTTCAAGTCAAGACCTGTTTGAAACAAGTGCGACCATTTCAAGTTTCAGATGATGCTTGCCCATACAACGGGCGATGGAGCTGTCTTTCAAGCCAAGATTCACCTCAAGGAAGCATGAAGATTTAGGCTAGGGATTGTAATTTTACATTTTCCCTTGTATTTCCATTCCTTGTAAAGCAATGACCACCAGCAAGCGACCAGTAATCAGCAGCGACAGCCTCTTAGTAGTCTAGAGTGTCTAGTATCAGCCCCAAGTGTGTCTAGAAGAGCCTCTGGTTTGTCTTAAGTAGTCTAGAGTGTCTAGGGTTGTCTTAGTGAGTCTTAGTGAATCTAGTGTCTGTTTGAATGCGGTAGTCCCAGCTACCGCACGTAAGGAACTACACTGACCTGATTCCTTAGTCCAGGGATATGTAGGTAACTTTGTTCTCGGTTAGAACCGAAATTCAAGGTACGGTCACCGTTTTGAAAAGCGTGCTCTCGGCTAGAACCGAAAAAGCCAAAATTAGTTGTCGATTACTTCTTTGTCCGAAAACTCTTCGTGTTCCCGAACAAAGAGGGGCAGCTGTAATCACCTAATTTTGACCAAATTTGTCTTTAATTAGGACGTTAAAATTTGAGAATTAACAAAAAATTACTTGTTATATGTTTAATTGTTAATTCTATGTTAAATTGTGATTATATTGCAAGTTTATACGGTTTAGATTATGGTTAATTGCGTGTGTTTTTGTAACTAGTAACCGTTTTAATGGTTATTTGTAAAAAATAATACAGCCCAATGCCTAGCCCATCAGCCCATTCAATACCCGAGCCCAAACCCACGCTATATAAACCCCAAAGCCACATTTTTCACTCCCACACCCATTAGCTCATTTGAGCTGGCCAAATGCTGCCCAAAATTTCCCCTCCCACCGGAAATCCCCTTCCGCCGTGGCTCCACCGCACGGCCGCCGCCGGCCACCACCTCCGGTGGCCGGAAAAAATTCCAAAATACACTATGTTATAGATCTCGGCCCCCTCTTTCCATTTCCGCTATTATTTTCTTCAAAATCCCGACGGTTTAGAGTAGATCGACGGTCAAAGCTCGGTCAAACTTTCAAATTTGGTGAGTTCTTTTTAGTTTTTTCTCTATCTTCTTTCCCTTACCCTTCCCCGTCACCCCTTGTACCCCATCTCCCAAAAACCCCTCTCCCCTGCCCGTGTTCCCCGTTTTTCCGTTTCTGTTTCTCTTTTCCTTCTTCTTCTCATTTTTTCTTTTTCTGTTTTTTTTTGTTGTTGTTGTGGTGACGATGGTGAGGACTGTGAGGATGATTGTTTGGGAGTGGTGGGGGCTGTTTGTAGCTGCGATGACGATGTTTTGTATGGTGTCGAGGCAGTGAGGAAGATAGCGATGCAGCGAGCAAAGTTCCGAGCCAGTGGCGATTGCTTTGATGGCTGGGATTTGCTAATGCGGTTAGATAAAAATCTTAATCCATTTTTCTTTCTTTTCATGTATAGTCTAGCTCATGCTTAGTGGTAAAAGTAGTTTGGTTTAGTCATGGAAATGTTGTGCAGATTGTTTAGCAATTAAATTAATGTTTAGTTTGTCTTGTCTTGGAATTTCCATGCTAATGAATCAAAATACTAATTTAGTTCATTTGTCCTTGTTTTGAATTGAGTTTGTTTTTGTTTAGTCTATAAATTAAGGTTTGGGACTTTGTTTGGATTTGTAGCTTAGTTTGTTGTGTTGGTTTGAATTAGATTGATAGTTGGACTTTATGAAGTCCAAATGAACTTGTGCTAGCTTAGTTAGAATTTGGTTCACCTTTGGTTCAGTTTTTAGTTAGTTTGAGGGTTGATTTAGTTGCTCTAGTTGGTCTTGGACTTTCTAGTTTATGTAATGAGTATTGGGGGTCCTCTTAAAGGACCCTACTTGTAGTTTTTCAGCTCTTAGGACTGTTTTGGAGAGCTAAAACAGTGGCTGTTCTACTGCTGTACTTTTGCTTGAAAAATGGGACTAAAAGCACTCAAGTGTAGGGTGTGGGCTTGTACCTTTTGTACAAGTCCACACTCCAACCTTTGGCTCTCATTTTTCAGCTATAAAAGGCATTGAATGCCCTCATTTAAGACACAACAACAAGCTGAAATTTACACAAGAAAAATAGAGAGCAAAACACTTTAAAAAAATAGTAAGTCGGAAGGAGGGATTTAGAACCAAAGGCTTGACATTAAGAGCCTTTGGGGTATAAATCTTGGAGTTTTAAGGGATAAATATTGGTGTCAAAGAGTCAAGTTTGAGTTCAGAAAGGGGCTGCTCGTTTGCTTATGGATGTGGTTGTTTGCTTGATTGGTTTTGGCTTTAAAGACTCGTTAAATGTTTGGCATTGCTGGTGCTAGGAAGTATTTTCATTAGGTAAATATTCCAACTTCATGTTATATCCTTCGTTCGTGAATGTCATGTTTAAAGTTGCTTATATGTCAATTGAAGCTTCCATCATGTCTGTCCTTTTCTCTTGTGCTTAAAAGATAAAACAAGAAATACATATGTTCACCAAGTGGTCACTAAACTTTTCTCACTATTTGATATCTAGAACATATTAGTTCATTTATGGCCTGGCTGTTTGTATGGGCCAAGCCCATTTGTAATAAGCTGCATGCATGCTTAACATTTAAAGAGGAATTTTGTTAAAATAAGTTTGGGTTTGTACGATGGTATTTAGAATCAACTAGGCAAAACATATGACCATATGACAAAACTCATGCCATTGCTTAAAGAAAGGTTGCAAATAATATTGTGCGCGCAAATCTGGACAAATGTGATAAAAGTAGGCAGAATAGGACCCTAAATTCAAAGTTATCCCAACACCGTTTCTGGAACGAGTAGGCTACAGATTTAGGACGCCATTTAAATTCTGACCACTTTTTGATTTTTATTAAAAAACCATCACTTGAATATAAGCACAATGTGACTAATTTTGCAAACACACCATAAAGTAATTTATTTTTGCAAAGTAATTCAGCCCATTTTCTTTTGCATCATCAGTCCACAAGGCAGCTTTATTTAGTAAACAGCCACTAATTAGATAAATAGCCATATTTTAGCTTCTTTGTTGTTAAATTTTTTAGCCAATTGTTGCTATTTAAATGCGATTAGGCAAAAATCAATAGGAATGATAAAACCTCCACTTGATTAGGCATAATGATAAGTGTGACTTGTGGTCCGCTTATTACACGAAAAGTTAAACTAATTAATTTTCGAAGCTAATTCTTTTAAAGATAAACAAAGCCCTTTGTAAGGTTGGAAATGCGAAATAAATTGTGTTATCTATTTATTTATTTGTTTATTTATCTACTATGAATTAAAGCGTAAATTCGTCCAGTCCTCTGTGAGGTTGGATAAGAATTACGCTTTTTAATTTTCTTAATCAAAGTATAAGTTCAAATTAACGGCATTAATATAACAACCATATTTAATAAATTAAAACTGCGACAATAAAGCAACTGTGCTCGGCACAGGACTCGAGGGTGCCTAATACCTTCCCGAGAGTCAACTGAGAACCTTACCCGAATCTTTAAACGCAGACCATTAGACGAGTCAAAGGTGTTTCCAAGGTACCTTCTGGTGACTTGGCACACCTTAAACTATGTCAAGTGGCGACTCCGAGTTCTCTAAATAAATTTGTACCTTTTTGAACACCAGTCACGAGCCTTTAAATAAATAAACTCGCACCCGCGCAGTTTAATATAATTAATTTTTAGGGCGTGACAGATATGGGATGTTGCTTGTCCCAAAATAATACATAAAATAGCATATGACTAAGACTTAGACATTTGTGCTCTCACCAGGGCCCCCATAAGCAATTGTATGCCTATAAACGTCTCCGAAATTGGGTGTATCTATAATCTTGTATATGTCAGGATTACTCATATATTTTGTCACAGCACCAACATCTGCTTGTAGACCGGTGTTATCTAATGTCTTAAGTTGTCTACAATATGAATCATAGGTAAAGTCTCCTATCGGCAGAAAGCTAGAGCCCATTGGAGGTTCAAGCACTCCTGGGGGACTGTAAACCACTCCTCCCCATTCAACGTTTGATGCGAAATCATTCAATTCATTAAAAATACGTTCAGGCCAGAAACCAATTTGTGTATTATTTGGTGTGAGCAAAAGCCACCAGTTTCCATTAGCAAGGTCCTGTTTGTCAAAAAAAAAAAAAAAAAAAGGAGCAGGAGAAAAAAAAAGTTAGCACGCTATTTGCATCTTATTAAGTTGTTGGTTTTATTGAATAACCATGAATAAGTAAAATAAGATTAAAGTTTACCCGGATTATGTACATTGTTTCTGCATACTCGATTTTACCTCCGCGTTGTTGAATATGAGAGAATGCATAGTCTAAGGGTATTTCTGTGTTTACAATTATAAAGCCAGGACACTGGGTATTGAAACAGTGAGTATTGCCTGCCTATAAGAGAAATGCATGAAATCTATTGTAAAGATATTGTGAACTGAAATTCATGTCCAAATTATAAAACTTTTAAATTTTATATACAACTAATAGTTTTTCACAAACTTAAAATGATTTACTTGAAAATGTGTATAGAGCCGAGTTCTGTTATCTCCATAAAGCGTACGATCCACCTGCAATAAGAAGATAAAATAATAACAAAAATCAAAATTATTTTCATAAAAAAAATAAAAGAATCTTGCATGCATAAATAAAATTTAGCTAATATACACCAATATATAAGAGGGCTAACTGATAAGGAGAAAAGGATAAAAACTACTAGTACTATTAATGAAGAAAGTCATAAAACTTACTCTCCATCCAACTTGTATATTTTCCGACCCTTTTTGAATTTTCACTCGACATGCACTATTTTGTTGACCTTCCACATGGGGGTTAAAAATAGCAGTAATCATTCCACCTCCCCCAAACTTGTTGCTTGGATTATTTCCAGTTTGAACAGTTGCAAACTAAAAAATAGAATGAATGAAATTAAAGTACGTCCTAATTAAAGGTAGTATCTATTATTGAATTATTTTTCTTTACTTTTTTCCTTTTTTTTTTACATCTAAAAATCTTTGACGCATAGGAAAAACGCAACTTAAGATCCAGAAATTGTCAAACAAATCTTTGGCATAAGCCATTCACGAAATGATACTGAATTCATGGATATCTACCTTGTAACCTTTGGAAGGAAAAAATGCTTTATCGCTGAAATTGGTTTCCTACATAAAGTAAAATTGGTACTACGAGATAAGTGATGGTATAGAGTATATGATTATTTCTGTAATCATAAATGAGAATTGCCGATATAGACATCTTCAGGTGTAGGTGGCATAAGTTTTTGTCTAATAAGATCGTCTTTTGTAGTTCTTCTGATTGGAACTGTTCCATCTGGACAACCTCCATTTTTGAATGGCTTTTCGAAAGGCCAACTGTTTATGGAGTTGTCATGACCATCTTTCATTATTGGCAATATGGGTTTCATCTGTGCATGAAAACATAAAAGGTATTAATACTGAAATACTATATAAATAGTTGCAATTTGGAGTTAAGTGAATGTTGTAGAGACAAGCCTTGGGATGAAATGTATGATTCTGCAATAATGGATGGTCAAATGCTGGCTGCTTGTAGAAATCCACACAATCATATATATCGCCATTTTCTGTCTGTTAACTCAATAAAAAATAAATTAGTTACGTCACTTATTGTTTTCACATAAAAATGTGTGATATTATAAGTCACTTTCTGATTCTAGATGCTATTTGTGTAAACGTATACGATGGTATAGAATATTACTAGAGAACACTTTAATGAATCGGTAAAAAAATTCACATAGGATATTGTTGAAGGAAACCATGATTATTTTGGTTCTCTTTCTTTATATACAGTGCTTACCAGTTACCAAAAGGGAAAAAAAGAAAAAGAAGTTAAAGCATAAAATACCTTGATTGTTTTGATTGCAGGCTTGTTTAAGAGCTTTAACTGCTTCTCCAACTCTAAATCTTCAAGGTGAGATAATTTTGTTCTTCCTTGGACCTCATTGTAGCTCAAAACAGATATTGCAATCAAAATGTAACAGATTGCATGTTGTTGCATCATCATTTTCTAAACCATGATGTAAAGTCAAATTAACATTTTTATTTAATTAAAATTGCATTTTTTACTCATTTGAATTAAAACAAGAAAATGCTAAGCCAATCCAAAATCAAAATATAAAGGGACGTATTCACATATCAAAACGTACAAGATTTTTTGAGTTCTGAAAGAAACAAGGTAGAATTTGATATCATCTTTTCAAGTAATTTATAACCAAAAAAAAAAAGTAAATAGAGTACATTCTTAGCCTCTTAACCTTTTTGGTTAGGAAAATTATACCCACTAACTAAGCCTTTTAAATGGGACAGAGAATTCCCTTGATTTCAAAGTTAACTGCAGAAAATGAGGTTGTCTATTAATGAATCCTCAAAGGGTCAATAAGTTCCTTCATCTAGTATGACTTAGTAACAGTTTAGTATGTTAGGAAAATTATATGCACTAACTTGCCTTTGAATTGTTATAGAGAACTTCCCTTTTTCTGGCTGGTCCTCTAACAAGAAAAAAAATCCTAATCCTTTCTGTTATAGCACAAAAATTTAAGGATTCTCTACCTTAGTATTGTGATTTAAATTCTGATGAAATAAGTAAAATTGTTTAAATAATTGAAACCCGCGGATTCAAAGGAACTACTTACCCTCAATTTTATATATCTAGTTATACTGAAAAGATAATGATAATACCTTCATCCTATACCTGATTTTGCCAAGAGATAAAAGAATTTCTTCTGAATGCTTTTTAAGCAATGTACAATTGTTATGCTCTTATTATAGGGTGCAGGAGCTTAACTTCAGATTATTGTAATATGGAATAAATACTATTTTATCTTGCAAACTCATGGTCAAGATGGGAAAATCCTACTCATGTTGACTGGGTCTTTTAAGGCATAACAATTTATCTTATAATTGCCATTACATAGTAAAAATGATCTACTAACTCGTAAGTAATTTGTTGGCAGAAAAGGTTTTTTTGACCATATATATAATATAGGAACTAAATTAAAAAAATATTTCTTTTCCCCAGAGGGGATAATTTGAAAAGTTGCTTTTATTTGTGTAAAAATTTAGTCACGCAGCCAGTTTTGACCGCGTTAAATGAATACTAGCCAGCAATGCAAAACTGTTTGAAGACTAGCCAGCTCCGGACAAATCACAGTATAAATACTGGGGCTTTGAACAAGTTTTGTTCAAAGCCCCAGTACTTATACTGGGAAGCTGAAGTAAACTAATCCCAGTATAAAATACTGGGGCTTTGAACAAGTTTTGTTCAAGGCCCCATCATTTTGTTATGAGACTTTGTATAAAGCTTCAGTCCCATAACAAAATGCTGGGGCTGTGAACAAAACTTGTTCAAAGCCCCAGTATTGTTATGGGACTGAAGCTTTATATATAAAGTCCCATAACCCCATAACAAAATGCTGGGGCTGTGAACAAAACTTGTTCAAAGCCCCATCATTTTGTTATGGGACTGAAACTTTATATATAAAGTCCCATAACAAAATACTTGGGCTTTGAACAAGTTGTTTTTTGTTATGGGACTAGTTTGGGGTGTTTTTCCAACGCTAATGGAGCTTAAGTGTGCGCGCGAATTTTTGACTATTCTTCAATGAATTTTGAAACGGTGGATAGTCCCCATTGAGCGCGTCCAAAAATAGCTAGTGATCAAAATTTCCCTTTATTTGTTATCAAGTACTAATCGTCCAATACCTTTCTTCAAACCTTCTGATTTTTCTCAAAAGTCTAATTGGAAAATTTAGAGATATGTATGTGTTTAACCGGTGCATTCGCCGACTCTAAATTATGAACCCATGTTAGGTAGAAATGTAAGAGGAATGCAACGATCGGACCCACCAAGTGGCTGTAAGAATGCCTGTTTGACGCTACCAACCTAATTAATAATAGTACTAGCTCCTTCAAAAATATGCAATTGTTATAAATTCATTTATGAGAAATTTACGCCCCATGAACGTTGACCAAGAATATTACTTTTTTTGTATACATTTTCTTGTTTCTTTCTTTCCATATATATTTTACCCTTTTTAAATATATTTTAAATATGTATTTAATATTTTAAATATTATTGATATTTCATATTTTAAATATATATTGAATATATTAATCTTATCGATATTTAATATATTTAATATTATTGATATTTCATATTTGAAATATATATATTTAATATTTTAAATATTATTATGTTGATAGGACTCTATCATTAAGCCTAAAATCGTGCAACTACCATATTTAATGGTAATCTTTTTTTTTTTTTTTTTACCATTGATTGTTTCCTTTAATTAAGGGAGTTGAATATCATACTATTAAATATTAATATTAATATTAAGAAATATATTTAATATGTACTAAATTTTTGGATACAAAAAGTTATGGACGCCTAAAAGTAATTATTTCTTGATGGGCGGATATATATGTAAAGAGCCGTTCATTTATTTATGTGGATGACCACTACTCACCATTATTCAATTGTAATATATGGTTTACTATCCCACTTTCTCCTATTTAATTCCTCCCCACTAAGGGACCACTAATTTCTTATTAAGTCACTACTTAATTCTTGTAACATTTGGGTTGATTTGTAACCTATGTATTTGTATTCTATAAATAGAGCACATTTGGCTCTATGGAAGAACACTTGAAACACTTTGAGAATAATACAAGTTCTTCCTTCTCCTCTCATATATTTTGTCTTGTTCTTGCACTACTTTACTATTAGTTTTACAACAGCAATAAATATATGAAGGGATTACAATTTGCATGTTTCCCCATGTTGAATAAGAGTAATGGAGTAAGTTCAAGAGATCAAATTTGATAATTACTGCGTAAGGTTCCGGTTGACTTCTCTAGCAATTTGTGTAGGGGAAAACTTGAAAATTGAGAACCGTACATAGAGTCATAGACATAAATATAACCCAGACAGATGAGAAGGTAAGCTCTTAAAGGAGGCCATAGGCACCATTTCTTTTTACTGGTGAAACATTCGAAGCTTGAGTCGGCTTACTAGGCTTGGCAATGGGGCGGTATGGGTTAAATCTTCCCTAGCCAAATTATTGCTCTGCCTGCCTTGCCTCATTTAGCTCTTTGTCCCATTTAAATCTGAACCTTTATTGCCGCGTTTAGACTTGATCCACCCTGTCCCGTTTATTATCAAAATAAAATAGTTCTTTCACTTTATTCTATTTAACATCATCCCAACTTCTTTTTGACTTTTGTAAATCTTAGATTTGTTAATTTTTCACTGTAATCCATTTGATTCTTGCTAGTTTTACTTTAATTAATTTAATTTAATTGTGTTTACACATCTACAACTCTTAATGTACTCTTATAACTCTTTTTGTTCTTGCTGAATTCTCAATCTAATTCTCAGCTGTAACTTATTCAGCTATTTCTTGGCCTCTAACACTTCCAACTTAACTGTTATAATTCACCTTATTTTCTTTTGAATATCAGTATCACTTGCAGGCTTGCAGCATAGTTTAAAAGACAATATGTAATCTGCATGTGAAATATATTGATAACAACTTGCTAATGGATAAAGTGATATATCCTTTGAACTTATTGTTGTGTTTGCGCCATAGTTTTCCCATCCATTATCAGTCATAATTTATAAAGGCAGGTTGTGCCATGTTTGTGCCACAATTTTTTCTGCCTCTATACCCGAATTAAGACCTTTTTTCCAATAATTTAAAAGAATCTTAACAACTCTTGTGTATTGCGCATTATATGACCATGTAGCCAGTGAAGAATTGAAGAACAATAGACTATTCCTCAAACTCCTTGAAGAGGTTCTACGGACAGGAAACCGCATAAACGTAGGAACTAATCGTGGTGATGCCAGAGCATTCAAACTTGACAATCTTTTAAAATTAGTAGATATAAAAGGAACATATGGGAAGAAGACCTTGCTTCACTTTGTGGTTCAGGAGATTATCGGTCAAATATCAAAAGGGTTGGGATCCAGCTAGTGGTAGTAAGATAAACACATCAAATACAAAGAAGACGTTTACAAGAAGCAAGGGCTGCAGGTTGTTGTTGGATTGAGCAAAGAACTTGGCAATGTCAAAAAGTAGCCAGTAATGGACTAAAATATCCTGGGAAGCTATGTCTTGAAACTTGAAATAGGAATAGAGAAAGTAAGATCGATTTAGCATTATGAAAACAAAGGATGCAAGGTAATTTTTTTGAATCGATGAAATTAATATTTCATAAGGAGGCAGAAGACGGAACAATGAGGATCTATGCAGAAGAAAGAAAGGCCTTATTCGTGGTCAAACAAGTTATAGAATATTTTTATGGTGATGCTGCAAGAGGAAGTTCATCCTCTACGAATATTTGTAATTGTGCAAAACTTCCTCTCCATACTGGATAATGTATTTAAAGATATTAAGAGGATGCAAGTTATCAAACAATGGTTGGTGGTGCAAGATCATTTAGAATAGCTACAACTGCACCACTACCGGTCTTAAATAGATATAATTTGAAACAAGAACGGAGATGGGATGGTGATGTCGTCCCTAAGTGACGCCAACACTATACAGCTACCTTGACAGCTCTGGAGCTTGACTAGTTGATCCGTTACAACTTTCAACCTCTTCTTAAAGAACATAATGTAGTTTGTAATAACCCCAAGCATGAATATTGTGCTTCTGTGAACTCCATCATAGAGTTAATGAATAGCATCATAGCTGTTTGGAGTTATTACAAACTACATTATGTTCTTTAAGAAGACGTTGAAAGCTGCAAGGGCGGGAAAGTCCTTGTGCACGCTCTGGAGCTGGCAGCGTGGCTGCATAGAGCTGGCGACACTCAGGACATTGATCGCTCCCTATTGCCGCCCTACTTCCGATGCAGTCATCATGGTAGCGATGATGGCATGTAGGATGAACTCGAATGAGTTTTCCTACCTCTATACTTTCCAAACATATACTGCACCGATCGACCTCCCCAGAAAAGGGTTTGAGTATAAAGTGCTAATATCCGACCCTTATCCTCAACGCTCTTAGGTTTGTCTGATGACGCATTTGGGCAAAGGGGTGGCGTGAGTTTGAGTATCATCGATGTTGTCCTCTTACTGTGACCTAGTGGGAGGGGAGACTGAGTAGTCTCAGTTGGATTTTATACACATGCTCGGACATATGAAAAGTATAAAATGATCAGGCATGCACATCTTCCCATTATGCCTAGTGGTATCCATTAGGGATAATGAGTGTTCTTGTCGAAGGAATTTCACTGGACACTAGTTTGTGCTCTACCTCCGTACTTTTTTCTTGACATATTATAGGTTTATTCTTAATATTTCTAGTGTATAGTACTATGGAATGACAGAACATAATACAATATGTCCAATCGCCGAACTTACCGAAGCAATATAATACAATACGATATGATCTGGTCATATGTACCTTTTTCTTAAAGAACATAATGTAGTTTGTAATAACCCCAAGCATGAATAGTGTGCTTCTGTGAACTCCATCATAGAGTTAATGAATAGCATCATAGTCGCTTGGGGTTATTACAAACTACATTATGTTCTTTAAGAAGACGTTGAAAGCTGCAAGGGTAGGAAAGTCCTTGTGCACGCTCTGGAGCTGGCAACGTGACTGCATAGAGCTGGCGAAACTCAAGACATTGATCGCTCCCTATTGCCGCCCTACATCCGATGCAGTTATCATGGTAGCGATGATGGCATGCGGGAAGAACTCGAATGAGTTCTCCTACCTCAAAACTTTCCAAGCATATACTGCACCGATCGGCCTCCCTAGAAAAGGGTTTGAGCATAAAGTGCTAATGCTTATCTGACCCTCATCCTCAACGCTCTCAGGATCATCTGATGACATATTTGGGCAAGGGGGTGGCGTGAGGCTGAGCATCGTCGATGTTGTCCTCTTACTGTGACCTAGCGGGAGGTGAGGCTGAGTAGTCTCAGTTGGATTTTATACACATGCTCAGACATATAAAAAGTATAAAATGAACAGGCATGCACATCCTCCCATTATACCTAGTGGTATCCATTAAGGATAATGAGTGTTCTTGTCGAAGGAATTTCGCTGGACACTAGTTTGTGCTCTACCTCCATACTTTTTTCTCGACATTTTATAAGTTTATTCTTAATATTGCTAGTGTGTAGTATTATGGAACGACAGAAAATAATACAATATGTCCAAACGCTGAACTTACCGAAGCAATATAATACAAAACGATATGATCTGGTCATATGCACGGAATACTGTGCACATGACTCTACACAGCCTCCCCTTCCACCCCCATCGGTCACAGTATGACAACATTGATGATGTGCATTACTTAAACTTTTTAGGCCTCAAAATTGTATTGCATATAACATTCTCTTTATTGTTGCGAGTAGGGGTGTTTATCGGTCGGTTCGGTTCGGTTTTGCACCTTATCGGTTTGGACTATCGATTTTCGGTTTTTAAAAGTGCTAAACCAATAACCGAACCAATAAGCTATCGGTTTTCGGTTTTCGGGTTATCGATTTTAGGTTCTTATCGGTTCGGTTTTCGGTTTAACCATTAAGAAACTTAGGCCTAACAAGTGTTAAAAAAAACCTCTTAAATGATTGCATCCAATGCAAAATCGGCTTTATTTTCACAGCGATTTCAAATGCCTCTTATAGCATTTGCCATATTCAAAAAATCAACCAACAACAGATTCAAATATACTTCATTATTCTATAAACTAATGGAGGAGGCAAGGAGTGAAATAGTAAATCAGTGGTTGAAATGGATGGGGCGACTTGAAAGCTACATAAGTAAAAGAAGACGAGGGTTTGAGGTTTCCAAGTTCCAACTAATAGTAATTAAGTATACTACTTTTATGCACATAAGCTCAACATAGTAAATTTGAAAACCTTATTGGGTTATCGGTTTAACTAATAAGAAAAATGTACAAAACCGACAACCGAACCGATAACCCAATAAAAAAATTTTGCAAACCGTTAAATAACCGATAACCCGATAATCGAATATTTATAAATCATTAAATTTTTATCGGTTTAAACCAAAAAATGAACAGCCCTAGTTGCGAGAATGTGCATTTTTAATTACGTGCAGAGAATGTGCATTTTTACTTTTGTGCATGGAATGTGCATTTTTAATTTCGTGCATAAAATGTGCATTTTAAATTTTGTGTAGATAATGTGTTTTTTAGTATCGTGCAGAGAATGTGCATTTTCAATTCATAACCTCTTTTTTTGTTCCCTTTCTTGAATGTGGCATTCACTAAAGTAAAAAAGCTTGCATCCAAACATAAAGGCAAAAAAATAAAAAGATTTTTTTTAATAACTCAATTCACCTCCTCTTATGTCGTGTGTGCTAAATCTAACATGCAGTATTAAGAAGATAAATTATTCTGTGCTTTTATTGAATTTTCAGCTGGATTCTGTATACATGCCAAGGCATATAAGAGGTATACAAAGATCAGAAAGACACTTTCTCCCAATATGCCTAGTGGCATCCATGAGAGATGGTGGGTTTTCTTGTCGAAGAAATTTCGGTTGATACTAAGTTTTGTTCCTACACACATCACTAGGCAACTGAACTAGAAGGTAAGTTGAAGAAAAATTATGGCTATTGATGTGATGAAGGCTCCAAGGGCAGTACCAGAATATTTTAAAATGGTGTTGGCTAGTTGTATTTTTCGTATTTATCAGGAGGGGCAGTGTGAAGATCAACTAGCTAGAAGAATGGAGAGTTAGAAATTTAATCAGTAGTGATATAGTGGAACTTTTGTGAAGATGTGATTGTATATAAGCAGTAGTTTTGAGGTCCAGTAGATGCTGAGTTGGACTACTGTTCAACTTCATTGTAGCTTGTAAATAAATTCCTCCAAGAAAGGACCTTAACGTGAAAGATGAAAGCAATTCATTACTAGTTGTGCGTAACTTAATGGAAAAGATAGACACATCAAATGGTGGTCTAGATAACTACTAAATTAATCCATTAGCTTAATGAGAGACTTGTT
Organism: Petunia x hybrida; assembly: GCA_037355625.1. Classification (NCBI taxonomy): domain Eukaryota; kingdom Viridiplantae; phylum Streptophyta; class Magnoliopsida; order Solanales; family Solanaceae; genus Petunia; species Petunia x hybrida. The sequence goes on from JBBBVM010000808.1 coordinate 1,651,443, forward strand.
TCCATTGATAAATTTATTGGCAAATTTAACTATCTTTGGATCATCCAATATCAATTTATTGTGTAGTGTTTTGGTTAAGATAAGTCCGCTATATATTTAATTTTTTTAATTGTTTGTGTATGAAAAATAGGTTTGCAAAGAATCTTTATTTATGTATATTTGATGTTGTGTGTGTATAAAGAATCTTTATATATATATATATATATATATATATATATATATTGCTTCATTTGCATAATCTTGAAGGATTCTCGGTACTGTTTATGAACTTCTAAATGAAAGACTTGCTACTAAGTCATTATAAACTACAAAAGGTAAGCAGTGATTATTTATTTGGATTGCTTTTCTGTTTTATTTTTATGAAAACTTTTCTTATACATTACCCTACTTCGATTTCGACTGAGGTACATGTATCTTTCTTCGCTACTTTGACGCCTTATTTCCATCTTTTATGATTTATGTATCTACGTAAGAAAATGGAATGGATTGGGCTGGAAAGTACTTGTGCACGCTCGGGAACTGTCAAGGCAGTTGTATAGAGCTGGCGGTATTCAGAACATTTATGACTCATTGTTGCCACCCAGTTTTCGATGCAATCGTCATGGTAGCGATGATGGCATGAGGAAAAAACTACTAGTTAGATGTTAAAATAGTTTCATACATTTTGAATATTCTAGTCTAAATTGATTTGAAATTTATTTTGATCCACTCTTTGTAAAAAATAATCAATTCTAAAAGGTACTACAAAAGAATTTATGTTTATTAATAATATCATCATCAAATCCACATTTTTCACATCTTGTATGCTTGTTATTAAATTCGACTATTTATCTAAGTAAGCTCTTCTTTTACTAAATAACCTCTACCAGATTTCAAATAAGAGGCATTAATTTAATATCTTACTAATAACAATAATATTTATTTTATACACATATAAGAGAAGTAATTCAAAAAAAATGGGCCTTTATTTTGGGGGTCTAAAGCAAATGCTTAAGTAGCCTCTCCCCCTAGGGCCGGCCTTGCTTTTCAATAACTTAAATTTATTTTTTTCTTTAACTTTGAATATATAACTCAGACATTTACTACATGATTGTTAATGATAATTGTAGTCTTTTAAATGGGATGTTGTGTGTCCCAGAATAATACATAATGTAGCATATGACAAGACTTAGACATTTTTGCTCTCGTCAGGGCCCCCATAAGCAATAGCATGCTTATAAAACTCTCCGCAATTGGGTGTATCAAAAATTTTGTATATGTCGGGATCACTCATATACACTGTCACAGCACCAGCATCTGCTCGTAGACCATTGTCATCTAATGTCTTTATTTGTCTGCAATATCCATCATTGCTAAAGTCTCCTATCGGCATAAAGCTAGAGCCCATTGAAGGTTCAAACACTCCTGGGGGACTGTAAACTACTCCTCCCCATTCAACGCTTGATGCAAAATCATTCAATTCATTAAAAATACGTTTAGGCCAGAAACCAATTTGTATATTACTTGGTGTGAGCAAAAGCCACCAGTCTCCAGCATCAAGGTCCTGTTTGTCAAAAACAAAAAACAAAAAGTTAGTGCTATTTGCTTCTTATAAGTTGTGCCACTTTCTTGGTTTTATAGAATAACCATGTATAATTAAAATAAGATTAAAGTTTACCCGGGTTATGTACATTGTTTCTGCATATTCTCTGTAACTTCCGTGTTGTTGAACATGAGAGAATACATAATCTAAGGGTATTTCTGTGTTAAAAATTACAAAGCCGGGACATTGTGTATTGAAACATTGAGTATTGCCCGCCTATAAGAGAAATGTTATATTAAGGTATTAACTGAGTTTCAAGCCCAAATGTTTAAAAGTTTCACATCGTATATACAACTAATAGTTTTACACAAACTTAAAATGATTTACTTGAAAATATGTATAGAGTCGAGTTCTATTATCTCCATAAAGCGTAGGATCCACCTGCAATAAGAATATATAACAATAACAAAAAAATCAAAATTATTTATAAAAATTAAAAACGGTTGCAATATTCCTAAACCACATAAAAACTTGCTAATATACACCAATATATAATATGGATAACTAATTAGGAGAAAAAGATTAAAAAAAAAAAAACCATTATCATTAATAGTCATGACACTTACTCTCCATCCAACTTGTATATTTTCGGATCCTTTCTGAATTTTCATTCTACATGCACTATTTTGTTGATCTTCCACGTGAGGATTATAAATAGCGGTAATCATTCCACCTCCCCCAAACTTATTGTTTGGATTATTTTCCGTTTGAACAATAGCAAGCTGAAAAATAGAATGAATGAAATTAAAGTACGTCCTGAAGCTCGTATCTATTTTTGAATTAGTTTACTTTTTCTTTTGCTTTTTTCCTTTATTTGAATTTTACATCTAAAAATTTTCATATGAAACGCAACTTAAGATCCGAAAATTGTCAAACAAATCTTTGGTTTAATTACAGAACAATAAAGATTATAAAAACAATTGGACTATCGTATTGTCTAAATAAAAAATACAACCAAAAGAATAGGCAGAAGTCTGAACACGAAATGATAATGAATTCAAGGATATCTACCTTGTACCCTTTGGAAGGAGAAAATGCTTTATCACTGAAATTGGTTTCCTACATAAAGTAAAATTTGTACCACGAGATAAGTGATGGTATAGTTTTATGTAATTATTTGTGTCATCACAAATAAGGAAAATGATTGTACTTACATAAGTTAATGAATTGCTGATATGGACATCTTCAGATGCGGGTGCCATAAATTTTTGTCTAATAAGATCTTCTTTTGTAGTTCTTCTGATTGGAACTGTTCCATCAGGACAGCCTCCATTTTTGAATGGCTTTTCGAATGGCCAACTGTTTGTGGAGTTATCATGACCATCTTTCATTATTGGCAACGTGGGTTTCATCTGTGCATGAAAATATAAAAAGACTTAATACCGACATACTATATAAATAGTTGCAATTCGGAGTTAAGTGAATGTTGTAGAGACAAACCTTGGGATGAAATGTATGATTCTGCAATAATGGATGGTCAAATGCTGGCTGCTTGTAAAAATCCACACAATCGTATATATCGCCATATTCCGTCTGTTAAGTCAATAAAAAAAATAGTAATTTATGATTCTAAATGCTATTTGTGTAAACGTATACGATGGTATAAAATATTATTAGAGAACACATTAATGAATCAATAAAAAAATTCACATAGAATATTATTGAAGGAAACCATGATTCTTTAAGTACTCTTTCTTTATATACAGTGCTTACTAGTTACCAAAAAGGAAACAAAAGTAAAGCGTAAAATACCTTTATTGTTTTAATTGCTGGTTTGTTTAAGAGCTTTAACTGCTTCTCCAACTCTAAGTCTTCAAGGTGGGATAATTTTGTTCTTCCTTGGACCTCATTGTTGCTTAGAACGAATATTGCAATCAAAATGTAACATATTGTCTGCTGTTGTATCATCATTATCTAAATCACGAAGTAAAGTCAAACTGACAGCTTTTTATTAAAATTGCATTCTTAATCATCTGAGTTAAAATTAGAAAATGTTAAGCCAATCCTACACCAAAATACTACAAAGGAACGTATTCGCATATCAAAACATACAAGATTTTTTGAGTGCTGAAAGATACAAGGTGGAATTTGATCTCATGTTGTTCAAATAATTTAATTTTAGCATCTTAATTACCCATTGCTAAGCCTGACAGTTGGTTAGGAAAATAATTCCCTTTCTCTGGCTGGTCCTCTAACAAGATAAAAATTCTAATCTTTGCAGTTATAGCACCTTTGTACTGTGATTTCAATTCTCATGAAATAAGTAAAATAATTTAATAACACTAATCAACTCAAAATAACATATTTCTATTTTCAATCTGAATATTTGAAACAAACGGATATAAAGGAACTAAGTACCTCCAATTTTATGTATCCAATTAGACTGGGAAAAAAATGATAAAAGAATACCTCATTGTATACCTGATTTTGCCAAGAGGCAATAGATAAGAATTTCCTGAATGTTTTTCAAATAAGGTATAATTGTTATGCTCTTATTTATAGGATGCAAGAGCTTAACTTCAGATTTTTGTAATATGGCATTACCATTTTATCTCTCCAGCTCATGGCCTAGATGGGAAAATCCTACTCATGTTGAGTGGGCCTTTTAAGGCATAACAATTAATTAATTACCAAAACATATAAAAATGATCTAACTCATACGTAATTTGTCGGCAAAAAAATGTTATTTTGACCAAATATTCAAAATATGTTATAACTTAATTTACGAATTATTTTCCTTTTCCAGAGGGGATGATTTGAAAAATTACTTGTATCTGATATGGAGTACTAAAATTAAGATAATCTTGTATACCTTGATTTTTTCTCAAAATTGTAATTGAAAATTTTAAAACAAGTATGTGACGGGTGCATTCGCTAACTCTATATAAGAATGCGGTTAGACGCTACCAACCTGCTCAATAATAGTACTAGCTCCTTCTAAAATATGCAATAGATATATGAAGGGATTACAAATTGTATTTTCCCCCTATTGTTGAATAATTGAACAAGAGTAATGGATTACGTCTAAGAGATCAAACCTGATAATGACTGCATAATGTTCCCGGTTAATTTCTCTAGCAATTTGTGTAGGGGGAAACTTGAAAATTGAGAACCACACATAGAGTCATAGATAAATATTCAGACAGATGAGAAGGTAAGTTCTCAAAGGAGGCAGTAGGCACCATCTCTTTCTACTGGCGAAACATTCGAAGCTTGAGTCGACTTACTAGGCATGGCAATGGGGCGGGATGAGTTAGTCTTTCCCTGCCAAATTTTATCCTGACCTCCCTCATTTAGATCTTTGTCTCATTTAAATCCGAACATTTACTATCACGTTTAGACTTGATCAGCCCTGTCCCATTTAGCCCCTTTACATTGCTCTTTATTCGTTATTTTTATCAAAATTAAGTATTCCTTTCACTTTATTTACGCGACCCTAGAGTAAAAATAACCACAATGGACAACGGTTCTTGACAATTTATGTCAAAAGACCGTCCTAAATTGGCTTAAATTCCTTAACAACAATTTTATCTGGTCCCTATAAAAAATTATTGTATGTTTAAGGAATTAAAATAGTATTTTTTGCCATATTTGAAAACTGACCAGATTTTAATGGCAAATGGCCTGAAATTGAGATGTGTTTACAGGTTTGCCCCTTTAAATTATGTAAGGTGAAACAGAGGCTGAAATTGCAAGGAGACAGCCGATTTAGTATGTTTATACAAATGTTTGGACTGACTGTTGCACCGAGTTAAACCCTGGGCCCTAATTGCGTAAAATGATCTAAGTTAGAGTATAAATTGATCTTTCAGCCTCATTTGCAGAATAAGTACTCTTTTAAGTTAGGAATATTCTCCCCTTGGTTTCGCACCATGTCTTGATACTTATTAGAATTCTGCTAAGGCCTTTTACACCATTTCACTTCTTTACATGCCTTTAATGCCTTAGTTTGTTTCTTTAACCCAATTCAAAAGAATTGACTAGGAACCACCTTTTGTGGGGCTTATGAAATGTCTAACACCTTTTTTCTAAGTCATTTGAATATCTTACCGAGAATCTCTGTTGTAAAGACTTATACCGGAGTTCATTTAGAGAACTTAGACAAATTTTAAGTGTCCTAATACGCTTAGGAAATCTATTCGGTGGCGACTCCGAAACTCAACTCAAATGAGTTACCTACTCAAACCCAACTTTCGAACTCATCCAAATTTTGAAAAAAAAAGGGGGTGCGACACCACCTTAGGTCCTTAGGTATATATTCTTCCAGAAAATGTACCATTCCAGGCCAATTCCATGGAAATTATGAGTTTGTAAATTGCACCTTCGTCAAGTTGTGTAAGGTCCTGGAAACTTCATGAATCAGTCTTAATCTTGCATATGAAACCTTGCCACTATATCGAATCATATTTCTTTGCTCCCACAATTCCCGCATAATAATGGATGGTACATCATAATAGATTGGTGTCATCGATGGCTTCCATCTTGGTAACCACCATCTATCAAATGTCTCATAAAAATTGTAATAATCTTCAATGATAATCCCAGCACGAGAAGCGAAAAAATTTCTAACTTTTTTGGCCAACAGACTAGCTATAAAAAGACGTTCCCTTGTTTCTTGTTTTGGCGACTCGCAGTACCAACATCTGATAAAACACTGAATCCCAGGCGCTACATAGAGCTGGCGACTGTCGGGACATTCATCGCACCCTATTGTCGCCTGCTTCTGATGCACTCATCATGGTACGATGATGGCATGTGGGAAGAACTCGAATGAGTTCTCCTACCTCAAAACTTTCCAAGCATATGCCGCAAACCGACCGGCCTCCCCAGAAAAGGGTTCGAGCGGAAAAGTGCTAATGCTTATCTGGCCTTTATCCTCAGCACTCTCAGGTTCATCTGATGATACATTAATTGGGCTAGGGGATGCCAGTAAGCTGAGCACCGTTGATGTTGTCTTCATGTTGCGACAAAAAAGGAGTGATGGAAGGCTAAGTAGTCTCAACTGGATTTTTTAAGCATGCCCAGACATATAAAAAGTATAAAATGATCAAGAATACACCTCCTCCCATTATGCCTAGTGACATCCATGAGGGATAGTGAGTGTTCTTGTCGAAAGTATTTTGATGGATGCTATCTCCAATGATTTCTCTTTATAGCTAGTCTTATTTGGTTATGCCAATTTTGAATCTGCTATATCTTTAGCCTCTGCATACTACAAACGCACCTCACACAATGCTTTCTCTACAACCGTAATATACCTAGTGTATATCATAAGTGGGGTCTGGGGCACACAATGATTTCTCTATCTCTTCAAATTTCTTTGATGTTGTTGTTTCTGCGATCAAATAAATTAGAAGATACAAAAACCTGAAATATATAATCTGTTAGTAATAGGACAATCCCGAGCCCACAAGTTACTTGTGTCTCCTTAAGAAATTTAACCCCCTCACGATGCCCAAGGTTCACGGGTTAATTTCTCCCAGGATGGAACGGGATAACAGTTCTACCGTAGCGGAACTTCAAACGGTAGAACACGGCGAACACAAAGGAACGGAGCAAATCACACGACTCACATAATATGCAGAAAGAGAGGGGATGCAGTAAGATATGATTTCTGTCAGTGTTTTTCTCTGCCCGAGTGTTTCTATCCTCTGCCCGAGGTTGTGTCTATCTATCCGAGCCAGAGTCTATCCTTTGTCCGAGGTTTAGTCTCTGTTGACACCTAATTTTGTCCCGGAGTTATTGGAATTGATAATTTACTATGGAAAGGTTTTTAATTAAGGATAAAATTGAAAATAAAAGAGATAAAGCAGTTGATTTTGATCAAAAGAGGCTAAAAGCATAATTCATAGCCCTAAATCCGTCCTACCCGTGTAAATCCCCATATAACTTAAAATACCCAAAATTAGAAATCCCTAAGCTTTCTCCCTAATCAGCTAACCCAATACCCACAACCCTACAACCCGATGCCCAAATGTCCTCTCCCCAAAATTTGCCGTCGCCTTCTCCATTTCCATTTTCAGCCATACCCAAGCTTCATCCCCACCTTCCCTTGCCACCCCAAACATGGTAATGGTCCCGTAATTCGACCCCCTTTCGTTTCCCCCCAAAACCGCGACCCCACTGTGGGAAAATCCGATCTACACCGTTTGTTTCTACTCCTTCTCATCATCAAGGGCTCGGATCAAAGACAAATAGGCTTTTGAATTCAAAATCAGAATCGAAAAAGGAATATCCGATTTGATTCGGATTCCTTTTTTGTTTTCTGATTTTTCTTTTCAAAAGCTTGTAAAAAGGGGTCAAAATCCGAACGTTGGAGAAGAGGTAAGGATATACTAGTCTTTTCATTATAGATCGAAAACCCTAGTTTTTTCCCCTATATATATATGCTTATTAGTGAAGTAAAGGAGGTTTTTTTGGGGGGGGGGGGGGGGGGGAGATATCAAGAAACGGCACTAAGAAAAGAGAACAGAAAATTTCTTTTAGGTTTCTGATAGGTTTTCCATACAGTGGTGACAGTTTCGCTTCTAGTTTTAGATTTTTGGAGTTGATATCCCTGTTTTCTTAGTCATCGCATCGTATTACTGGTGTTGTTTGTCACGTCGCTCTTGTTCAAGTCGTTTTCTTTGGTTCATCGCTTCAGTTACTGCCTCGCAAAAGGTCAGTGTTCTATCATTTTCTTGTGTCCGTTAAGTGTTTTGGTTATATTAATCATGAGTTGCTTAATATATAGTTTATGTCTTGCTTAAGATTAGAAATAGTTAACCATGATTAGTAAAGTGTGTTAAAGATGTTTGATTAGTTTAAACAGATCTTAAAGCTTGTTTTTAGAAATAGTTTAAGTATTGATCCGTTCGTGACATCTTTAGGTCCAAAGTACAATTAGAATAAAGCTTGAACTCTTGATAAAACATGTGAACTGCTGCATTTAGATTTCCTAAGTGATCTGCTCTTGGCAAGTCATTAGATTCCATTTTGTTTTCCTTGGAGTATTTCTTCATTTCAGTTGTAACTTTCTTGAATAGTTTGGCCTGCTTGCTGTGAATGATTGAGTTATTATCTGGTGGCTTTGATTTAGTGTATGTGCAGTTTGTTTGAGGTTGTAGCAGGGGTTTCAGGAGCTTGGAATTGTTCCTGATGCTTTTGGTTGTCCAGGAGTAGGCAGGGAGGATGCTACTTGTTCAGGGTAGCTCTTGGTCTCTGTTTGTTTGCAGGTAGTAGAAGGGTTCAGGAGAGGTTTTGTTTGTTTGGTGTTGGAAGTCAGGCAGTGTGTGTGTGTGGTGGTTCAGGCAGGGATGAGTTTTCTGAGGGTGGGTGAGTGTGCTATGGTGTTCTGGAGTTGTTGAAGAGAGTGTGAGGGAGGTTTTGGAGGCTGTTCAGGGTGTTGGTGAGTTCAATGTAGGAGTAGTTCTGGTAGCTCAGGGAGGTCTGTTTGTTAGGGAGAATGTGAGGGTGCAGGCGGGGTAGATGTATGTGAATAGTTTATGAGGCAAGGTGGAATGTGTAGGGATTTTAGGGAGTTAGGGAATTCATAGTTGATTGTAGGGGTTTGCAGATGGTCTCTAAAGGGATTGCCCTGTTGTCTTTGACAGTGGTATAATCTGCTGGAGTTCAGGAGATAGTGTATGCTATTTGTTTGGTGATCATAGTAGTCTAGGTAATAGCAGGGAGTTGAGGAGGTATCCAGGGATTTTGTAGGCCGCAGTTTTGTGCAGGTGTTTAGTGTGAGTTCTGGTGGCCTGGTAGTTAGTTTGGGAGTTGTGTGAGGTTATTTTCAAGGGTAATGTCGCAGAAGTCTATTGATAATTCTTGCCTTGATTTTTTAATTCTTGTTCTTTATTTTAAAGAAAGACTGTTGCATCTCTTTATCTTAAAATAGATTGACTTCTAAAGAATCACTGTGATAAAGATCAAGTCTTTATAGTTTATTAGCTATCTGTGAGAATGATTTTTATGAAAATCCCGAATCTTTGTTCATCGTAACGAAAGGTCTAATTTTAGTGTTTTGGGTATGTTATATATAAAAAATCTGAATTTCACTTATTATTTGATGTTTTAATTTGAAAACTGTGTGAATCGATGCTCCTTGGCTATAAGATGAATTTTTAGTTTGGTGAAAGCAATCAACCTGTTAGCTTGAGAAGTGCATGCACTAGTTAATGGCAGACCTGCTTCCTTGTTTTCTTGAACCTGTTACATTGTTTTAGGACCAAACTTTGGGAAGCTATTTAGTTTCACTTCAAATTAATTCCTAAGCAGATTATTGTGAGAGCTTCCAGTAAAGATCTGATCCTCTTTGGTTTAGAAGTAGGAAACTGGAATCACTTTGTGTATTTTGACTATATGCCTCTACTAAGAGTGATTATTATTCATGCGTCCCTAACTATAAAAGGGTTCAAATGATTTCATGGTATTCTATTTGCTATAACCATGTAATGTTGTAAGTTTTAATTAGTTAAGAATTTGTTGTTGGATTTTAGAATAACCTTTCTTTAGAATGTACATGCTGGCTGTTTCAATCCTCAGGGTCATTTAGTCATGAAAACTTCATTCATTTACTTAGATGGAAACTTTTGAATAATTAGCTCCGGGACTAGCTTCTTTACTAATTCGCATCGATTTCCTCACTTGGTCTTGCTCTTCATGAATAGAAATAAATGTCTAGATTGCTTGTTAATTAGTTAGATCTATGAAGTTAGTAAAATTTGGAACATTTATCTGCTTAATTTTAGAATTCTTACATATCTTTGTATTGTGATCTGCTTTCAACCTTCACTCTTATAACTGTAGCTTTCCTTTTCTTTCTTTTGATGTGAATATTTGAAATGCTCTTTACATTTACTAATTTTCTTTTTCTTTACTTTTTTTGCATAATCAACTTTGGACGAGCTTGAGTTGTTAAACTCATAAATTGGGATGGTCTGCATTGGGAAGTCATTTGATCCGCTCCACATTTTCGGGACTTGATATCCCCGAAAATGTAAAATAAAAGAAAAATGAAAACCTTGTGAAATACAGGGCTCGAGTTGGGTTCGCTATCCGGGTTCTACCTTTCTAAACTCCCTCTCTCTCATCCTCTTTAGAAAAGCATGTTTTAGGATCTTTGAAATCGGACTAGGATAGAATTTTGTGAAATAAATTTCCTTGTGAATATTTATAGTAGTTTTTATTGAATCATTTGTATCGTTTTCTTCGGAACCCGCCAGTTAATTTAGAAATTGCGAACTATTTGTTAATTAATGAGTACAAAAATAAACAACAATTAAAATGACGCTTTCCCTTAATGCCTATTTACTTAAATAATAATAATAATAATAATAATAATAATTGATATGCATTCATATTGTATTTACTTATCTATTTAATTATAAAACGGTTAATTAGTCAATTAATTACTTAATTTGTCAATTATCGTTTAGTTAATTTGTTCATTAATCAATTGCGCCAATTAATTGTTTTTCCATTAAGTAACTTAATTCATTGATCATTTGATAGTCTACTATTAATTGCCTAGCTATTTAATCGACAACTCATTTATTTACTTAACGATGTTTGGATTATTTAATCAACTATTCAATTAGTTAATATTGGTTTATCTATTCACCCATTACTTATTTTACTTAACTTATTAAGAGAAGTAATCCACCCCTTCTTATTTTATCTATACAATTATTTATCCATTTATTATTCAATTTGAGTAAGCAATTGAGCTTAATATCTATTTTATATAACATAACTAAGGAAGCTACTCATTCGTTAATTATATGGGTAATCATTTATTTATCCATTATTTACAATTATATGTATTTAATTATCCATTTAATTAATTAATTAATTAATTTTTTATTTTATCTATTTATTATCGACTAATTAATTAGTTAAGCAATTATTCACTTGCCTTACTTATTTACTTGTCCGATTATCTAACCGCTTAATTAACCATTCATTTATTTACCTTACTTATTTATATTGATTACTTTATCTAGTTTTACAAATTATGTTATTATCCTAATAATTCGTGAAAATCGCCGGATTAACCGCCTTTTAGCGGATTTTCGAAAGTGCTCCCGCAAGGGACCTTCTTTCGAATTTAATAGAACCACTTACTCAGAATCTCTGAATTATTTTCCTGTAAATAAGGAATAAAATTGCACTCATCAGTTAACTTTAGGTTCCTAATAATCCTTAAATTAGGTGGCGACTCCAAAGAAACCCTTTGGAATCCCATTTTGTTGAAATATACCCGAAACTTGTCTTTTCTTAAAGAAAGGGTAATTTTTGGGGTTCAACAGCGTGGCGACTCCGCTGGGGAAACAGAAATGGTTCTAACCAAAAGATTTTCACGAATTTACTTTATTTATATATGTGTTGATTGTATGTATGCGTAGCTCATTATTGTTTGAATGCCTAAACTAGTATGCATAGCTTAAATAAATGTTCGTTTGTATGATTAGATTGATTGTGTATAAAGCATGTTCTTATTTGTGCATAGTCCACATTCCGTTCATATTTCCTCCCTCATGGAGCCTGTCAATTCTCTTTCACCTCCTCGATTTCATCACGGGGCACCCGCTTGACGGGTAGTTATGCAGGAAGGGCATTGCCCTTACCTCACTTTTTGAAACTTCTTTCGTGTCACCAAAGTTAGTTCGGGATATTGAGATTGCCTGGTTTTGTCATGGCTAGTTCTACTGCGTTGTGAGGCCAGGTCTATCCCACATAGGTCGAGTCAGCCTCAACCGTTAACCCACTCTTAGAAGGAGATTAGGTCATGCATGCATATACACCTTAGTTTGGACCCGGTCCTTGGTACCGTTTCCAGGAATTAAGAAACCGCCCTTTTGTTGACGGGTTATTGCAGACCCAACGACGTTGCATCTTATGTGATCGTGTGGATATTATAATGAACTTCAAGCCCTTTGCCATGTCAAATCTGGGATCTCATGTCGTGTCTTTTGTTGTTTTATAGATATGAATGCAGACCACCTTTTTCCGAGTTTCTGGAACACTCAGATGATCCACACTTGTCCAAAAATTCTCAAAGACTGGTGGGATAACATCAGAAGAGATCATGGTTCCTTGGTCATAAGGAAAACAGGGAACCCAGTTTCATTAATGGATATCCAGGGAGACAAGGGTCTTATCGAGGCTTTAATAAGACCATGGGATCCTGAGCAGGGCGTTTTCCGTTTCCCAGATTGTGAATTATGCCCTTCTTTAGAGGAAATTTCTGGTTTTACCAATTTGGCCCTGGATGACCGTGAGTTGATTGTGCCCATGGAGAAGTGTGAGAAAAAATTCTGCAAAATGTTTGAATTAAACTACTCTTCATCACTGATAACTAAAACCCAGGGCACAGTATCTTTGAAATATTTGTTTGACCGTTTCGGAAGAAAGGGATCTTATCGTGCCAATCCAAGGGCGTTCAAATGCACTGAACATAAATGGGAGAAGCTCAGGCCCAAAGCTTTTGTACTGGCGTTGCTTGGCACTTTAGTATTTCCTTGTGGCTATGACGCAGTTGACATGCGACTTAGCACCGTGGTCCGATCTATATTTGAGGGCGTAAATGGGAGGCAGACTACTTTGGTTCCCATTATTTTGGCTGATATACTGGGCGCTTTGACTGAGTGTTCTAAAGGAGGGAATTGTCATTTTTCTGGTTGCAATCTTCTTTTGCAACTATGGGTTATTGAACATCTTTGCACTCGAGGCCCATTGAATGATTTGATTCCTCAAAATGAAAACCAAATCGCCACACACCATGCAAGAATGGGAGGTTTCAGATGTCATAAGACTGCTCAAGGTTGGTATGATGATATAAAGGGTTTGAGTGGCGCGGACATTCACTGGAATTATTCATGGATTGGCAATCATGAAGTTCGCCTAAGGAGTCCCGACCGGTATTATATCAGGTTGATCGGGTTCAGGAGCATCCAGCCTTACGCTCCGATCCGTGTGATGAGGCAGTTCGGGTTGTTAGAGTCCATCCCACTCATTGCTGGTATTCGGGAGTCTGAAATCAAATATGAAGCACCTAATTACACAGTTCCTGAAGCAACGAACATCTGTAATGACTGGGCTCGCTTAGAAAGAGAATTGATTCGTCGAGACCAAAACCCACCATGCTCTCCTGAGTATTATGCATGGGCAAGGCACGCCTATGAAACTGGGGAGATAGAAACAAGTCCTTGGGAGCAGATTGGTTTTGTTGACAAAGAAGCTAAACGGCATTCTCGCCTTCACATTCTGCCCATGACAACATTGGATGATTTGATGTTTGACCAAGTTCGCCATTACCCGGGATATTCAGGATATCTTTATGCCACAAACCGGTTATATCGTGAGAGTCTACCTGCCTGATGATGTTGCTGAATGCTGATGATTATTGCTGATTCCTAAAGATTGAAGCAGAATTTATCTCTTATTTTTCTAAAAATCCCCCTTCTTTTGTCCCGATGTAAAGCTTGATGCTTCTTCCCCTTTTTAGTATTCGGATATTATTATCCCAACTCTATCACGATGTAACATTTTGAGACCAGTTTATTACTAATGGCAATTACTAATGTTTATTTACATCCCAATTTTGTATTGGCAAACAGTTTGTATCATTATAATATCCACATGTGTTTATGCAATTTGCGCGATTAGGCTTACCTCTAGCACAAAGAGGCACCCTACAGGGTAGGACGCGTCCGCATTTTTATTTTACGCACATTATTTGTGGTTGCCACATGCCTAATTTATCGCCCGTTTAAAATGCAAAAGCGCTACGTGACGCGCGCTATGTGATTACGTGCAAATTTTACCAACAACATGCAAACTAACACAGTTACCTTTTGAATTTTTCTTTTGTTTTGTTTATTCCCAAACAGAGGTTTGATTTGTGCTGATTGAGCTGATCCAAAGACTTTCCTCTGCACATTGATTCGACAAAATGTCTGGTAGCGATGATCAGCCTCCCGTTCTCAATGATAAGACTCTCGAAACTCCCGGATCTTCGAGGGGAAACATCCTCCTTGCTCAGGATGACCTTATTTTGAATCTGACCAAACAGATACAGATGCTGAGCGATGAGCTAGCAGCCATTAAAGGGCAAGCCCCTCAAAACGTACCTTTAAATGCCAATCCTATTCACAATGTACCCGCGTACCAAAACAACCCACTTAATCAAACACCACCACCACAAAACCGCCCACAAGTTAGTCAAAATACCCCGCCCGCTCAGCAAAATACTCAACCCGCTGGTTATCCTTCATATTATCCATATCCTAATGACCCCACTCCTCATCACTACCAATATTTGCCTGCTAAAGACACTCCCCGTCCTCCACAATCTCAAGCGCCCATTCTTGTAGCCGTTGCTCCTCCAAACGCCAATGATCCAAGGCAGGGATATCCCGAGGCGTTATATTATGAGCATGATCCTAATGGCAAGAATGTGGACTTCACAGACTATCAGCCACAGAATGAAATGCCCACAACTGTGGAAAAACAGGGAAAGACAAGCGAACAAGAGGAGATAATCCAAGCAATGAAAGTCATGCAACAATCTATTAAGGACTTGCAGGTGACTAAGAAACGACAAAGCACTTCATACCGCAGTCTTTATCTATTCCCGGACATTACTCCTCCTCCCGGTTTTAAAGTGCCGAAGTTTGACATGTATGATGGTCATGGTGACCCATTTGCTCATTTAACCAAGTACCTCAACAGAATGAGGGTGGCGGGAGGCAATGAAGAACTTCTGATGGCTTACTTTAGCCATAGTCTGGAAGGTATTGCCGCTGAATGGTTTGCCAGACA
Organism: Petunia x hybrida; assembly: GCA_037355625.1. Classification (NCBI taxonomy): domain Eukaryota; kingdom Viridiplantae; phylum Streptophyta; class Magnoliopsida; order Solanales; family Solanaceae; genus Petunia; species Petunia x hybrida. Next base: position 1,666,831 of record JBBBVM010000808.1, read on the forward strand.
AGACATAAGCAAATGGCACGAGTTTGATGATATAGCTGGTGATTTCACAAAGCAGTTTGAATACAATGTGGCGATGGTCCCTGACCTCATAACCTTGGCCAATTTGAAGAAGAAACCAACCGAAACTTTTAGGGAATACGCCTTGAGGTGGCGTGAACAGGCTGCACGGGTGCAACCCCCGATGACTGAGAGGGATATGGTGAAGTACTTTATTCGTACTCAAGACGACTCCTATTACATGCATATGCTTCCTATGATGGGTGCACCTTATGCTGAACTTCTCACAATGGGGGAGATGATGGAAGAAGGCATCAAATCCGGTCGGATTGTGAGCTTTGCTGAAATAAAGTCGAGTGCTCAAAATGCTCAAGCCAGCCCAAACAATTCTAGAAGAAGAGAGAAGAGGGAAGAAGTCACAGCTGTTGCCGCAGACATTGACCGCCGCCCGACTAGGAGGTTGAACTTTGATAATCTACCAGCCTACCCTACTTACCAAAACGCCCCTCCTCATTACCCAAATGCACCTCCTCATTACCCAAATATTCCTTCTCCTTACCCAAATGCACCACCCCCAAATTACCCTAGTAACTATCAAATTCCTCCCGCTCCATACCCTGTCTATCAAGCCCAACCCAGTTATTATCCACCACGAGCACTAGCACCACAACAATATCCTCCTCGCCAACAAAATTACCAACCCCGTGCTCCTGTCCGTCCAAATATGCAAGGACCTAACCAAAGCTATGAAAGGAGAGCACCCAAAACCTATACTCCTATAGCTGAATCTTATGGTCAATTAGTTGAAAGACTAAGAAGAGCGGGAGTTGTGCAGCCTGTTCCTGACAATACTCCAAATCCTCCTCCAAGGTGGTATGATATTAATAAGCATTGTGTTTATCATTCTGGGGCTGCGGGCCATGATGTGGAAAGGTGTTATGCCTTCAAGGATAGAGTGGAAGCTTTGATCAAATCAGGCACTATCCAGCTTACTGGAACTCAGCCAAATGTGCAAGATAATCCTCTTCCCGCCTATGGAAACAATGCTGTCAATGTCATTTCCCTTGAGGAGGAGGTCGATTTGAAAGGGACCATTGTTCCCGTTAGCAATGTGAGGGTTGCTAACGAGGCCAAAGTGTCTGTGCAAGTTAGAGCTCCCATTCTGGTGCAAGCTGGTATCCCAAGGCCAACTATCACCGTCATGCTTGCCTCACCCCTTCAATATGATAGCAAGAGGGTTCCTTGGAACTATTCTGAAGTGCCTATCAGAAGTGGAAAGGTAACTGTTGCTGTTGCTGCTGCACAAGGCATGACCAGATCTGGTAGATTCTATACGCCTGAGAAGTTGGGTCAAAGCCTTGGAGAAAAGGAGGGCATTGTAAGAAGAGTGACTGACACCGAGGCTGAGGACTTCTGGAGGAAAATGCAGTCAAAAGAATACTCTATTCTGGAGCATTTAAAGAATACTCCTTCCCGGATATCCATCATGGCTTTGCTGATGAGCTCTGAAACACACAGAAATGCATTGTTGAAAGTGCTCAAAGAAGCAGAGGTCCCTGCTGAGACCACGGGTGAGAGCTTGGCCGTCTTGGTTGGCCAAATCTTGGAACCTCACAAGGTGTCCTTCTTCAAAGAAGAGCTTCTACCCGAGGGTCTCGGACACAACAAAGCCTTGCATATTGTTGTCAAATGTAGGGATAAATTTGTTGGACGGGTACTGATCGACGGTGGTTCCGGTCTCAATATATGTCCGTTGGCAACTCTGAAGGAGCTTGGAATTGATGCTGGCAAAATTAGACAAAGCAATGTGAAAGCAAGGGCTTTTGATGGGGCTCAAAGGTGCACCTTAGGAGAAGTTGATCTTGATCTGCAAATAGGTCCCGTGAACTTCTCTGTGGAGTTTCAGGTATTCGACATCCCGTCTACCTATAATATGCTATTAGGAAGACCTTGGATTCACATGGCCGGAGCCGTCCCTTCTACTTTGCATCAAAGTGTGAAATTCATATGGGATAATGAAGAAGTAGTGGTTAAGGGCGAGGGAAACAGCCCCATGCGTGCTAGCACCACGATTCCTATGGTGGACAACGCCACAGAGCTTGATGTGACTACTTTTCACACGGTTGAGCTAATGAATGTGACCCGAGCATCTAATGATGATTCAAAGAAAGGTACCCTACCCAGAGTCCCCAAGATGATTGCTGTGGAAATGTTGAAAAATGGTTTCAAACCTGGTTCGGGATTGGGAGCAAATCTGAACGGCATTACTGAACCCATCTGCTTGCCCAAGAATCTGGGTACCTTTGGCTTGGGTTACTGTCCTACCAAAAAGGAGATTGAAAAGGCCAAAAGGAAACCAGCCATTGTTATGCCAGAACCCATTCCTTCCTTATACCAGTCATTTGTCAAGGCACTGGAAGTCATTATACCGGATCTGATAGAGGGAGTTGGTAATTTGTTTCTGAGTGATGATTTGGAATGCGATGTTATTATTGAAGACTATGTTGAGGAATCACCTGTGCAGAATGTTGAGGCAAAGGATCTGATGGCCAATTGGACCTGTGTCCCAGTGGAAGAGACATGGTGAATGAACTCACTAGTCTATTTTGGCATCACAGTCAGATTGAGGCCCTGAACTGTGTTTCGCCTTTGGTTTATGTTTATGTCTTTTCAAAATAATCTGTTTACATTCTGCGTGTTTTACTTTAATGTATGCCTCCCTAAACTAGACTTTTGAAACAAATAAAATGCACTGCATTCCCCCTACTATTATTTTGCTATGCTTTAATTATTTACTTTATTTTACGCTTTTGATGAATGTTTGTTTCTGTTTCAGCTTTCCACTTAACAAAACTGCCGAAACTTTACTTGTGACATATAATGAAACAACTGAACAAACTGGTACTGATGCATTGAGTATTGGGGAGTTTAATGAAGATTTTGTTCCTGATGAAATAACAAGAGAAGTGGATCAATTTGAGAACAAACCAAAGCCTAACTTGGAAGAAACCGAGTCAATCAACTTGGGGACTTCAGAAGATGTTAGAGAAACCAGAATCAGTGTTCATTTGACCTCGGAAGAAAGAAGAGCTTATATCGAACTATTGAACGAGTATCGAGACATCTTTGCTTGGTCTTATGATGATATGCCCGGTTTGAGTACCGACCTTGTCACTCACAAGTTGCCTACTGATCCTTCATTTCCGCCTGTTAAGCAAAAGAAGAGAAACTTCAAAACTTCCACAAGCAAACAAATATTGGAAGAAGTGCAAAAGCAATTGACCGCTAAGGTGATTCGATCTCTCAAATATCCCACTTGGTTAGCAAATATTGTGCCGGTGCCCAAGAAAGACGGCAAGGTTAGAGTTTGTGTTGATTATCGTGATCTCAACAAAGCAAGTCCAAAGGATGATTTTCCATTGCCAAATATTCATATCCTTATTGATAGCTGTGCAAAACATGAGCTTCAGTCTTTTGTAGATTGCTTTGCTGGCTATCACCAGATTCTAATGGATGAAGATGACGCTGAAAAGACCGCTTTCATCACGCCTCAGGGTGTGTTCTGTTATAAAGTTATGCCTTTCGGTTTGAAGAATGCCGGGGCAACATATATGAAAGCGATGACAACTCTTTTCCATGATATGATTCACAAAGAGATTGAAGTCTATGTAGATGATGTTGTTATCAAATCAAAGAAGAAAGAAGAGCATTTGACTGATTTGAGAAAATTCTTCAACCGCCTTCGACGGTATAACTTGAAGCTTAATCCTGCAAAATGTGCGTTTGGTGTTCCCGCCGGTAGGATGTTGGGTTTCATTGTAAGCCGGAGGGGTATAGAATTGGATCCGTCTAAAATCAAGACTATCCAAGACTTGCCTCCCCCAAAGAGCCGGAAGGATGTGATGAGCTTTCTTGGCCGCTTGAACTACATAAGCCGCTTCATTGCACAATCCACGGTTATTTGTGAACCAATAATCAAGCTGTTGAAAAAAGATGCTGTTATTGAATTGACAGAAGATTGTCAAAAGGCTTTTGATAGGATCAAGGAGTATCTATCTAATCCGCCTGTGTTAGTTCCTCCTGAACCTGGAAGGCCATTGATCTTATATTTGTCTGTCTCAGAAAATGCATTTGGATGTGTCTTGGGACAACATGACAAGACCGGAAAGAAAGAACAAGCCATTTATTATCTAAGCAAGAAGTTCACCCCTTATGAAGCCAGGTATACTCTTTTGGAGCGAACTTGTTGCGCCTTAACTTGGACTGCACAAAGGTTAAGGCACTATCTTTCATCATATACAACTTATCTTATCTCGAGGATGGATCCTTTAAAGTACATCTTCCAAAAGCCGATGCCCACGGGGAAATTGGCAAAATGGCAGATTTTTTTGAGCGAATTTGACATAGTCTATGCCACCCAAAAGGCGGTAAAAGCACAAGCATTGGCGGATCATTTGGCTGAAAATCCTGTTGATGACAACTATGAACCATTGAGAACTTACTTTCCCGATGAAGAGGTCTTGTTTCTGGGTGAAGACATCTCTTCTGAATATGATGGTTGGCGTCTTTTCTTTGACGGAGCAGCCAATTTCAAAGGTGTTGGTATTGGAGCTGTCTTAATTTCTGAAACGGGTCAGCATTATCCTGTTTCGGCCAAGCTCAGGTTTCCATGCACTAACAATATGGCTGAGTATGAAGCATGCATTTTGGGTCTTCGATTGGCAGTTGATATGAATATTCAAGAACTTTTAGTAATTGGGGATTCCGACTTGCTGATTCACCAAGTACAAGGCGAGTGGAACACCAAGAATGCAAAGATTCTTCCTTATTTGCGTTGTGTCAAGGAATTGTGCAAAAGGTTCACAAAGATTGAGTTCAAGCATGTTCCTAGACTGCAAAATGAGTTTGCCGATGCTTTGGCAACTTTATCTTCCATGATCCAACATCCTGACAAGAATTATATTGATCCTATCGAAATTGAATTGCATGATAGGCCAGCTTATTGTTTTCAAGTTGAGGAAGAGCGGGATGGCCATCCTTGGTATTTTGATATCAAGAATTATCTCAAGGTCGGGAGTTATCTCGAAAATGCAACAAGTGTCCAAAAGAAGAGCATTCGTAGGTTAGCAAATCAATTCTTTCTAAGCGGTGAAATCCTATATAGGAGGACCCCAGACTTAGGACTCTTAAGATGTGTTGATGCAGTTGAAGCAAATAAATTGCTTACGGAAGTGCATGCGGGAGTTTGTGGGCCGCATATGAATGGTTTTGTATTGGCAAAGAAGATTTTGAGAGCCGGCTATTTTTGGCTAACAATGGAAACTGATTATGTTCAGTTTGTGCGGAAATGCCATCAATGTCAAATTCACAGAGATATGATCAAAAGACCTCCTTCCGAACTTCATGCAATGAGTTCTCCCTGGCCTTTTGTCGCGTTGGGAATGGATGTTATTGGTCCTATTGAGCCGGCCGCTTCAAATGGACACCGTTTTATTTTGGTGGCTATTGATTACTTCACCAAGTGGGTGGAAGCAACTTCTCACAAGTCTGTAACCAAGAAAGTGGTGTCAGATTTCGTGCGCAACAATATCATTTGTAGATTCGGAGTTCCTGAATCAATCATCACTGATAATGGTGCAAACTTGAATAGTGATTTGATGAGAGCAACTTGTGAGAGTTTCAAGATTACTCATCGCAACTCTACCGCATACCGTCCTCAAATGAATGGAGCTGTGGAAGCGGCAAATAAGAACATCAAGCGTATTCTTCGCAAGATGATTGATAATTATAGAGATTGGCATGAAAAGTTGTCTTTTGCGCTTCTTGGGTACCGCACCACCACTAGAACTTCAACTGGGGCAACTCCCTATCTTTTGGTGTATGGCACAGAAGCAGTCTTACCCGCGGAGGTAGAAATCCCTTCCTTGAGAATCATTCAAGAAGCTGACTTGGAAAATGCTGAATGGGTAAAGATCAGATGTGAACAGTTGATGCTTATTGATGAGAAAAGAATGAATGCAATTTGTCACGGGCAACTTTATCAAAATCGCATGATCAAGTCTTTTGGCAAGAAAGTGAGAGTGAGAGACTTTAAACCGGGGCAATTGGTGTTAAAGAAGATCTTTCCTAATCAAGAAGAAGTAAGGGGCAAATTTGCACCAAATTGGCAAGGTCCATATGTGGTTCATCGGGTTTTATCCGGAGGAGCACTGATTCTGGCAGAAATGGATGGTCAAGTTTGGCCAAAAGCAATCAACGCAGATGCCGTCAAAAGATACTATGTTTGAGGCGATCGCAAGTTAGCATGGTTTTGAATGTAATCTTTGATGTAATGCGAACTACGCGTGACCTGAGTCCCAAGGCTGGATACGTAGTAACTCACATAGAGTTTGGTTGCTTTGATATAAGAATTTCCCCTATTCCCTCTTTTGTGTAAGTTTGAACTACTTCTGACCTGATTCCTGGAATGGCAACAGGATAAGTAGGCAATCCCCGTCGGATTCGGTCAAAATATTGTAACACTTTAGGCTTGTTTATCTTTTATGATGTAATGCCGAACTATGCATCTGGGCAGATGTGTGGATTTTCCAATTCGGATACGGCTTCGTACTTAGATTGCCATATTTCCAAAAAAATCTTTATGTAAGCAGAACTACGCATGGTCTGATTCCCGTGGAGCGATACGTAGGCGCTCTTAACGGGCTCGACTCTATAATACTAAAATTTTCAGTCTCCCTTAAGGCAAGCAACTGGAGCCTCTGCATACTACAAACGCACCTCACAGAATGCTTTCTCTACAACAATAATATACCTAGTGTATATCATAAGTGGGGTCTGGGGCACACAATGATTTCTCTATCTCTTCAAATTTCTTTGATGTTGTTGTTTCTGCGATCAAATAAATTAGAAGATACAAAAACCTGAAATATATAATCTGTTAGTAATAGGACAATCCCGAGCCCACAAGTTACTTGTGTCTCCTTAAGAAATTTAACCCCCTCACGATGCCCAAGGTTCACGGGTTAATTTCTCCCAGGATGGAACGGGATAACAGTTCTACCGTAGCGGAACTTCAAACAATAGAACACGGCGAACACAAAGGAACGGAGCAAATCACACGACTCACATAATATGCAGAAAGAGAGGGGATGCAGTAAGATATGATTTCTGTCAGTGTTTTTCTCTGCCCGAGTGTTTCTATCCTCTGCCCGAGGTTGTGTCTATCTATCCGAGCCATCTATCCTCTGTCCGAGGTTTAGTCTCTGTTGACACCTAATTTTGTCCCGGAGTTATTGGAATTGATAATTTACTATGGAAAGGTTTTTAATTAAGGATAAAATTGAAAATAAAAGAGATAAAGCAATTGATTTTGATCAAAAGAGGCTAAAAGCATAATTCATAGCCCTAAATCCGTCCTACCCGTGTAAATCCCCATATAACTTAAAATACCCAAAATTAGAAATCCCTAAGCTTTCTCCCTAATCAGATAACCCAATACCCACAACCCTACAACCCGATGCCCAAATGTCCTCTCCCCAAAATTTGCCGTCGCCTTCTCCATTTCCATTTTCAGCCATACCCAAGCTTCGTCCCCACCTTCCCTTGCCACCCCAAACATGGTAATGGTCCCGTAATCCGACCCCCTTTCGTTTCCCCCCAAAACCGCGACCCCACTGTGGGAAAATCCGATCTACACCGTTTGTTTCTACTCCTTCTCATCATCAAGGGCTCGGATCAAAGACAAATAGGCTTTTGAATTCAAAATCAGAATCGAAAAAGGAATATTCGATTTGATTCGGATTCCTTTTTTGTTTTCTGATTTTTCTTTTCAAAAGCTTGTAAAAAGGGGTCAAAATCCGAACGTTGGAGAAGAGGTAAGGATATACTAGTCTTTTCATTATAGATCGAAAACCCTAGTTTTTTCCCCTATATATATATGCTTATCAGTGAAGTAAAGGAGGTTTTTTTTGGGGGGGAGATATCAAGAAACGACACTAAGAAAAGAGAACAGAAAATTTCTTTTAGGTTTCTGATAGGTTTTCCATACAGTGGTGACAGTTTCGCTTCTAGTTTTAGATTTTTGGAGTTGATATCCCTGTTTTCTTAGTCATCGCATCGTATTACTGGTGTTGTTTGTCACGTCGCTCTTGTTCAAGTCGTTTTCTTTGGTTCATCGCTTCAGTTACTGCCTCGCAAAAGGTCAGTGTTCTATCATTTTCTTGTGTCCGTTAAGTGTTTTGGTTATATTAATCATGAGTTGCTTAATATATAGTTTATGTCTTGCTTAAGATTAGAAATAGTTAACCATGATTAGTAAAGTGTGTTAAAGATGTTTGATTAGTTTAAACAGATTTTAAAGCTTGTTTTTAGAAATAGTTTAAGTATTGATCCGTTCGTGACATCTTTAGGTCCAAAGTACAATTGGAATAAAGCTTGAACTCTTGATAAAACATGTGAACTGCTGCATTTAGATTTCTTAAGTGATCTGCTCTTGGCAAGTCATTAGATTCCATTTTGTTTTCCTTGGAGTATTTCTTCATTTCAGTTGTAACTTTCTTGAATAGTTTGGCCTGCTTGCTGTGAATGATTGAGTTATTATCTGGTGGCTTTGATTTAGTGTATGTGCAGTTTGTTTGAGGTTGTAGCAGGGGTTTCAGGAGATTAATTCCTCTCCCCAAAATTTGCCGTCGCCTTCTCCATTTCCATTTTCAGCCATACCCAAGCTTCGTCCCCACCTTCCCTTGCCACCCCAAACATGGTAATGGTCCCGTAATCCGACCCCCTTTCGTTTCCCCCCAAAACCGCGACCCCACTGTGGGAAAATCCGATCTACACCGTTTGTTTCTACTCCTTCTCATCATCAAGGGCTCGGATCAAAGACAAATAGGCTTTTGAATTCAAAATCAGAATCGAAAAAGGAATATTCGATTTGATTCGGATTCCTTTTTTGTTTTCTGATTTTTCTTTTCAAAAGCTTGTAAAAAGGGGTCAAAATCCGAACGTTGGAGAAGAGGTAAGGATATACTAGTCTTTTCATTATAGATCGAAAACCCTAGTTTTTTCCCCTATATATATATGCTTATCAGTGAAGTAAAGGAGGTTTTTTTTGGGGGGGAGATATCAAGAAACGGCACTAAGAAAAGAGAACAGAAAATTTCTTTTAGGTTTCTGATAGGTTTTCCATACAGTGGTGACAGTTTCGCTTCTAGTTTTAGATTTTTGGAGTTGATATCCCTGTTTTCTTAGTCATCGCATCGTATTACTGGTGTTGTTTGTCACGTCGCTCTTGTTCAAGTCGTTTTCTTTGGTTCATCGCTTCAGTTACTGCCTCGCAAAAGGTCAGTGTTCTATCATTTTCTTGTGTCCGTTAAGTGTTTTGGTTATATTAATCATGAGTTGCTTAATATATAGTTTATGTCTTGCTTAAGTTTAGAAATAGTTAACCATGATTAGTAAAGTGTGTTAAAGATGTTTGATTAGTTTAAACAGATTTTAAAGCTTGTTTTTAGAAATAGTTTAAGTATTGATCCGTTCGTGACATCTTTAGGTCCAAAGTACAATTGGAATAAAGCTTGAACTCTTGATAAAACATGTGAACTGCTGCATTTAGATTTCCTAAGTGATCTGCTCTTGGCAAGTCATTAGATTCCATTTTTTTTCCTTGGAGTCTTTCTTCATTTCAGTTGTAACTTTCTTGAATAGTTTGGCCTGCTTGCTGTGAATGATTGAGTTATTATCTGGTGGCTTTGATTTAGTGTATGTGCAGTTTGTTTGAGGTTGTAGCAGGGGTTTCAGGAGATTAATTCCTCTCCCCAAAATTTGCCGTCGCCTTCTCCATTTCCATTTTCAGCCATACCCAAGCTTCGTCCCCACCTTCCCTTGCCACCCCAAACATGGTAATGGTCCCGTAATCCAACCCCCTTTCGTTTCCCCCCAAAACCGCGACCCCACTGTGGGAAAATCCGATCTACACCGTTTGTTTCTACTCCTTCTCATCATCAAGGGCTCGGATTAAAGACAAATAGGCTTTTGAATTTAAAATCAGAATCGAAAAAGGAATATTCGATTTGATTCGGATTCCTTTTTTGTTTTCTGATTTTTCTTTTCAAAAGCTTGTAAAAAGGGGTCAAAATCCGAACGTTGGAGAAGAGGTAAGGATATACTAGTCTTTTCATTATAGATCGAAAACCCTAGTTTTTTCCCCTATATATATATGCTTATCAGTGAAGTAAAGGAGGTTTTTTTTGGGGGGGAGATATCAAGAAACGACACTAAGAAAAGAGAACAGAAAATTTCTTTTAGGTTTCTGATAGGTTTTCCATACAGTGGTGATAGTTTCGCTTCTAGTTTTAGATTTTTGGAGTTGATATCCCTGTTTTCTTAGTCATCGCATCGTATTACTGGTGTTGTTTGTCACGTCGCTCTTGTTCAAGTCGTTTTCTTTGGTTCATCGCTTCAGTTACTGCCTCGCAAAAGGTCAGTGTTCTATCATTTTCTTGTGTCCGTTAAGTGTTTTGGTTATATTAATCATGAGTTGCTTAATATATAGTTTATGTCTTGCTTAAGATTAGAAATAGTTAACCATGATTAGTAAAGTGTGTTAAAGATGTTTGATTAGTTTAAACAGATTTTAAAGCTTGTTTTTAGAAATAGTTTAAGTATTGATCCGTTCGTGACATCTTTAGGTCCAAAGTACAATTGGAATAAAGCTTGAACTCTTGATAAAACATGTGAACTGCTGCATTTAGATTTCTTAAGTGATCTGCTCTTGGCAAGTCATTAGATTCCATTTTGTTTTCCTTGGAGTATTTCTTCATTTCAGTTGTAACTTTCTTGAATAGTTTGGCCTGCTTGCTGTGAATGATTGAGTTATTATCTGGTGGCTTTGATTTAGTGTATGTGCAGTTTGTTTGAGGTTGTAGCAGGGGTTTCAGGAGATTAATTCCTCTCCCCAAAATTTGCCGTCGCCTTCTCCATTTCCGTTTTCAGCCATACCCAAGCTTCGTCCCCACCTTCCCTTGCCACCCCAAACATGGTAATGGTCCCGTAATCCGACCCCCTTTCGTTTCCCCCCAAAACCGCGACCCCACTGTGGGAAAATCCGATCTACACCGTTTGTTTCTACTCCTTCTCATCATCAAGGGCTCGGATCAAAGACAAATAGGCTTTTGAATTCAAAATCAGAATCGAAAAAGGAATATTCGATTTGATTCGGATTCCTTTTTTGTTTTCTGATTTTTCTTTTCAAAAGCTTGTAAAAAGGGGTCAAAATCCGAACGTTGGAGAAGAGGTAAGGATGTACTAGTCTTTTCATTATAGATCGAAAACCCTAGTTTTTTCCCCTATATATATATGCTTATCAGTGAAGTAAAGGAGGTTTTTTTTGGGGGGGAGATATCAAGAAACGACACTAAGAAAAGAGAACAGAAAATTTCTTTTAGGTTTCTGATAGGTTTTCCATACAGTGGTGACAATTTCGCTTCTAGTTTTAGATTTTTGGAGTTGATATCCCTGTTTTCTTAGTCATCGCATCGTATTACTGGTGTTGTTTGTCACGTCGCTCTTGTTCAAGTCGTTTTCTTTGGTTCATCGCTTCAGTTACTGCCTCGCAAAAGGTCAGTGTTCTATCATTTTCTTGTGTCCGTTAAGTGTTTTGGTTATATTAATCATGAGTTGCTTAATATATAGTTTATGTCTTGCTTAAGATTAGAAATAGTTAACCATGATTAGTAAAGTGTGTTAAAGATGTTTGATTAGTTTAAACAGATTTTAAAGCTTGTTTTTAGAAATAGTTTAAGTATTGATCCGTTCGTGACATCTTTAGGTCCAAAGTACAATTGGAATAAAGCTTGAACTCTTGATAAAACATGTGAACTGCTGCATTTAGATTTTCTAAGTGATCTGCTCTTGGCAAGTCATTAGATTCCATTTTGTTTTCCTTGGAGTATTTCTTCATTTCAGTTGTAACTTTCTTGAATAGTTTGGCCTGCTTGCTGTGAATGATTGAGTTATTATCTGGTGGCTTTGATTTAGTGTATGTGCAGTTTGTTTTGGTTGTCCAGGAGTAGGCAGGGAGGATGCTACTTGTTCAGGGTAGCTCTTGGTCTCTGTTTGTTTGCAGGTGTTGACACCCAATTTCATCCCTAGATTTAATTAGCGGCTAAATTATTTAAATAAGAATCAATTATGAAAATAAAATTAAAATTAGATTTGGATAATTAAAATTATTTGAATTGAGTTCAAATTAATCAAATTTAATTAAAGTAAATTGACTGATTTCAAAGAAGGTTAATTTCGTTCAAAGTCCTAGAGATTTTCCTACCCGTGCAACATCCCTATCTTAATTCAATTTGACTTAAAAGGGGGCTAAATGTGCAAGCCCATGCAATCCCAGCCTACCCATGCAAGCAATATATAACATATAATACATTGTATATCAGTTCCTTTTCAGTTTCCAATCCCGCGACCCGTTTCCCCTCACCCGCGACCCAATTCCCTTTCCCAACCCGTTTTCTCTCACGTTCGACCCGCGATTGATCTCCATTTCCTCCAAAATCGATCCGCTAGCAGCCAAAATCTCGTACCACTTGTCCCCTTTCCTCTTCCCTCTCTCTAGTACAAGATCTCAATCGATCCTAGCCCTCCATTTTGAATCACGGATCAATCCGAGCCGTAGAGGGATTCAGCGTCCGTTTTTCTCTTTGAATCAGGGTGAAAATAGTACAATCCAAGAGGATTATACTATTTTGACCTTGATTTCAAAGGGGAAAAGCAAAGGGAGTAGGGATCGGCTTGGAATTTCAAGAGAATCCTAAAACCCTAAAGCTCAGGTATATATTCCTTATCTTGTTCATTTGTAGGTGGTGGATCTTTACATAACAAAAAAAACGGCAGCATCTAATATTTGAAGAATTTTTTTTCACTTCCTTTCCCTAAAAAAAGAAAAAACTATATACTATTGAAGTTGAGAGTTGAATCTGGTCTCGGAGTATACTACTTTTATCAGTCGTCATCGTCGTTGAGTGTCGAGTCGATTGCTTCATTTCGTCGCCTTAGTTCATTGCTCAAAAGCAGGTGATAAGCCTTTTTTTTTTTTTTATTTTCAGTTCATTTGAAGCCTTTATTTCATTTCATTTGTTAATATTTTGGTGTTAACTTGTCGAAATGTAGTAAAATCATCACCCATATGTTTGTCAAAATGACTTGTAACTGTTCTTAAATTAAAGCTTGTTCTGTTAAGATAAATGTTGAATCTTCTTAACAGCAAATGATCATTTGTTATCACTGAATCTTGAATCTGGAAGAGTTTAAGATGTTTTAGGTAGTTTGAACTAAAAGTTTATGACTTGAGTTTCTGATTAGTTTAAAAATGGTTTGAATCAGTCAACTAATAATATATTTGAACCTTGAAATGTATAACTGCAAAAATGAATATCTTTTGAAATAGTGAAGTCTGTTTGGGCTTGTTTCTTGGCTTTGAAAAAAAAAGGAGAAGTCGTAGTAGTCAGTTTCTATTGGTTCAGTGGCTTGTAAAGGGTCTGCTAGTGAGGAGAATAGAAGGTTATTCAAGAAGGGTAGTTCAGGGTATGAGTTTTGGGATCTGTTCTCCAGCTGCTTCTAGGAAGAGCAGGGGTCTATGGAGTTTGTTTCAGGATGTTGGAAGATGATGGGGAATCTGGTTCTGGTGATGCTAGGAAGTGTGAGGGTCTGTTAGGGTGTTTCAGGTGATGTGCAGTTAGTGTAGGAGCTGGCTGTCTGGTGAGCTGAAGTTTGTTTGTGAATGTAGAGGTGCTTTTTGGTCTGTGTGTGTGAGAGTATATCTGGGGTGGGTCCTGGTGCAGGAGGTGTATGCAGGCCTGGTCTGAAGTTTTTCCAGATGCATAGGAGAGTAGCTGTTTAGTGTGCAGGGTATGTTAGGTAGTTTGTGAAGGTCTGTAGGTGAGGAAGCAGGGGTGAGGCTCAGGGTTCTCAGGTAGACCTAGGCAGTGAGGGGTCTGGGAGGTTTCAGGTGGATGTTAGTATAGTTGAGTGTGTTTGTAGGGGGTCTAGTTTAGTTGTCTTGTTGGTTCAGGGTTATAGGGGTTTCAGTTTGAATGGAAGATTGTAGGTGGTGTTTCAGGGAATTGCTCTTGGGGTTTTGTTTCTGGAAGTGTAGTCTGCTCTGGGGTGTTTTGGGGATCAGGAAGTGAGCTTGTGAGTCTCCTGGTCTGCCTGGATTTCAAGAGTGTAGTGCAGCCAGAGTATGTGGTTGTTCAGCAGGGATCTGGGTTTGTTTCTAGTCTGGTTTCCAAGTAGGACTAGGTGTAGAGGCTGAGTTGAATTTGGAATTGATTGGAGAGGCTCTGGTGGTTAGGAGTCAGTTGTTCTCAGGCCTTGTGAAGAGCTGCATGTAGGTGAAAGGGGTTTTGGGAGTAAAGCTTGGTGTGTTCTAATTTTTAGTGCCTAGTTTGTTAAATATCCATGCTTAGATAATTATTGTGGATCAAGAACAAGTAGCTACTATTTCTTATTTCTAATGCTCCAACTCAAGTGATGATAGTGTATAAAAACAACGGAACACTTATAATTTGCAATATTCCCTGTAGTTATGTCTAGCATATTCTAAAAGAATCGTTCGTCAATAATAAAATAGAGCTTGATTGTTTTATGCAAACTGCTAAGTTAAAATTTTCTTTGGTTTCTGTGACCTTTGAAGAGTTTCCATAGATGCCACCTTAATTTACGTATGAAGGTTTAAACCGCTAGTTTTATTGTTCATTTATTATGTTACAAGTTACTCTAGAAATAGAACAGAGAAACAGATAATTGGTAGATCACTGTATCGTTCTCATCGTCTTCCTTTATTTCTCTGTTCAAATTTGGAACTATGTTCTTTTCTGATTAACATGTTCTGTAAAGACTTACCATCTTGTACATGCACTAATTCCTTCTCTCTTCTATTTTCTTTGCATGAATTCTTGGGAACGAGTTTGAAATAAAAACTCGCAAACGGGGATGGCTACGTGCATTCGAAGTTACTTGAACCGCTCCGCATTTTCGGGACTTGATATCCCCGAAAATGTAAAACAAAAAAAAAAAGATGAAATAAAAAGCCTTGTGAAACGCAGGGCTCGCATTGAATTCGCTATCTCGGGTTCTACTTTCTAAAACTCCTTCTTTCCCGTCCCCTTTTAGAAAGCATGTTTTAAGACTTCGTATGATTAGAAGCCTGGTAGATTAGTTGCTTTAATTGAATTGTTATCTTATTGTTTGCCTAAGATTGTTTATAAATTGCATATCCCGTCTCTTTGGGACTCGCCAATTAATTTAAGATAGTAGAAACCTTTAGTTAATTTTCGAGTGCAAAAGAAATAAAGTTAAAATTGTACCTATTTACTCATTATTTATATTTAGTCAATTATTTATCCGATTATTAAATTTATTTATTTATTCATTAATTAAATTAATTAAGTGGCATTTATTATTAATTTATCTGTTTAACTTTAATTAACCATTTAGCTGTCTAATCAATTATAATTATTTATTTACTTATTTATTTATTTATTCATCAAATTATTTAAGTGGTATTTATTTACTATTTTATTTAATTAATTAATTAATTATTTATTTTTTTTATCAAATATGTTTATTTATTTAACTAGTCAATTATTATTGCTCACCCCTTATCTAATTGGAATCATATTAATATTCATTTATCTAATTAAGTTATTCATCTAATTAATTCATTAATCAATTATTATTCTTTATCTAATCATTCATTAATTTATTTACTTAGCCCTTATTTATTTAATCAATCAATCAACCCTTATCTCATTATTCATTTAATTAATTGTAAGTTTTTTTGTTGTTCAAGTATTGTCATAATCAATTTTATCTTCTTTATACTATTATCTATTTATTTTACTTAAAATTTATATTAAATTAATTATCTTTAAGTAAAATTCGTGAAAATCGCCGGATTAACCGCTTTTAGCGGATTTTCGAAAGTGCTCCCGTAATAAGGACCTTCTTTCGAATTTAATAGAACCACTTACTCGGAATCTCTGATTTTTACTTAAGTTTATTTAATTAAAAAATAAATTGCACTCATTAGTTAACTTTAGGTTCCTAATAATCCTTAAATTAGGTGGCGACTCCAAAGAAACCCTTTGGAATCCCACTTTGTTGAAATATTCCGAAACCTATCCTTTTTTAAAGAAAGGGTAATTTTTGGGGTTCAACAGCGTGGCGACTCCGCTGGGGATACGCAAATGGTTCTAACCAAAAGGCTTTCACGAATTTCTTTTGTTTGTTTGTTTGAATTGTATGACGATATTAGTATGTGTGACTTATTTATTTATCGTTGAAAATTAGCATGATTATATCTACTGTTTATTTGCGAGCATGCTTAGATTAATCTAATTGATTGCTGTGTGTCACGAAAGCATGTCACTACACCCTATTTGCGCACATATAAACTGGCATTCCGTTCATACTTCCCCCACTCCTGGGAACCTCTTGCATTCTCACTTAAATATCCGCGAGGTGTGTGCATACGCACCCGCAATTTCTTCCACTAAAGAACCCTTTGACGAGTTGGTATACCGGCGGATTGTCGTGGGAGTTATTCGACCACGAAGCCGCCTGCCACTCACCTGTTAGCCTCAACCGTTAACCCACTCTTAGAAAACCCTTTGACGAGTTGGTGTACCGGCGGATTGTCGTGGAAGTTATTCGACCACGAAGCCGCCTGCCACTCGTCTGTTAGCCTCAACCGTTAACCCACTTTTGATGGAACTTTAAGAGCATGCATGCATTCACACCTTAGTCTGGACCCGGTCCTTGGTACCGCCTCCATAGTCAGGAATCCGCCCTTGTGTCAACGGGTCCTTATAACCCGTTGACCCGCATATTATGTGTTTTGTGATAACGAATCTCCAGTCCCAGCTGAATTTTGAGCACAATCAAATTTAGAATTTGTTTTCATTATCTTGTAGGGTAAAGAATGGAACAGCAGTTTGACAAAGTCTACATGGTTGTAGAGGTCCCAGAGAAGTTAAAATTATGGTGGGGTAACTTTTGTGAGGAGGAGAGAAAGACAGTTGAGGGGAAATTAGGAAGGTTGGTAGAGCTGATTGATGTTCATCCAAACCGTGATCTAGTCCAAGCTCTTATTGCGTATTGGCGCCCGACGCGAGCTGTATTCAGGTTCAAAGACTTTGAGTTGACTCCCACTTTAGGAGAAATAGTTGGGCTAACGGGATTGAAGTGTCTGGGCCAAGAGATAATCCTTCCAAACAGTCAAACAGGGAAGAAATTCCAAGAGAGACTAGGATTGGAAAGGAATGATAGTTTGGGAGGCATTGAAAACAAATGGGTTCATCTGGATTATCTGTACACCAGGTTTGGGCGCATAACGGGTTTTGATGATTTTGAGCAGGAATTTAACTGTGGTGAGAAGACTTGGAGAGACCAGCGTGTAAGGGCTTTTATCATTGCATTCTTAGGGACTTTGGTCTTCCCAACAAAGAATGGACACATTAGGACTTGCATTGGTTTCGTAGTTCGGGTGATGTTTGAAGGGATCAATGGGAACAAATCTACCACCATAGTTCCTATGATTCTAGCAGAAATGTATCGGGCTCTGAATGAATGCAGAAGAGGGTCGATGTATTTCGAAGGTTGTAATCTTCTCCTTCAGGTATGGGCGATAGACCAAGTGTGCCGTCGAAACCCTATGGTGGATATTTGTAAAATGTTAGATAGCCGGAGATTAGTAAATCCTATTGCTACCCAAAACATAAGAACGAGGTGGTGTGAAAAACCTGAAAGTTTTGCGGGATGGTATGATTTCTTAGCCCGCCTTACTGATAAGAGAGTGATGTGGAAGTTAAGTTATGTTCCTAAAGATGAGATTGCGCTTAGGACTTCCAAGCGATACTACATCGAGTTGCCGGGATTAACGGGGCTTCAACCGTACGCACCTTTGAGGGTCCTCCGTCAATTTGGGATGGAACAATTTATTCCCCTTTGTGCGGATATGTCGAAGTCAGAAACTCCTTTCAACCTGCAGAATGCAATTCCAAGGAAAAGAGAAATCCTCGAGGATTGGAAGGGTTTGCAACCGATAGAAGTGTCAACAAAGCACCAGAGCTGCACACCAGAGTATCTCGTCTGGATCAAAGAAGAGCGGCGCTTAGGTCTCAGTCCTCCAGGAAGAGTTGGCTATGAAGACATTGATATGACAAAGAAAATGAGACGGGCAAGGGCAGAAACTGGTCTTGATGAAACATCCGCTCCAACAAGCAAGAAGATGAAGCAAGCGGGAACATGATGCATAACTTGGACAAATGGCAGTTTATTTATTTACTTTTGATGTACTTTCTATTATGCTTTCTGCTGTTGTATTTTCACTTATTATGTAATGATCATGTATTGAAAAAAAAAAAAAAAAAAAGAGAAAAGAAAAGAGAAAAGGGAAAAGAAGGCAGGAAAGAATGAAAGAAGTTGATTACAATGATGCAGACCTGATGATGAAGATGAAGCAAAGAAAGCAGAATTCAGTCACAACAGTGCACCTACACCGGTATGATGCAGTTGATCGGCAGAGTGACGGCTTTTATTTTAGTTTTGATGTATTCTCAATTATGTCTTTATATTTATTGTATTTTTCATTTGCTATGTAAGGATTATGTATGAAGAAAGAAAAGAAAGAAAAGAAAAAGAAAAAAGAGAAAGAAAAGAAGAAGGAAAAAAGAAAGAAAGAAAGAAGAGGATGAAAGTATGATGTTATGTTATGAAAGACAATTTTGTATCAACTTTATCTATTTTAATGAAATATTTTACTCTAAATTTGAATTTCTCAAAAATGGCTGTGACTATTTTTCGTTATCATTTATTTGCGCGATTAGGCTCACCTCTAGCACAAAGAGGCACCCTACAGGGTAGGACGCGTCCGCATTTTATTTTACGCACATTATTTGTGGTTGCCACATGCCTAATTTATCGCCCGTTTAAAATGCAAAAGCGCTACGTGACGCGCGCTATGTGCTTACGTGCAAATTTTACCAACAACATGCAAACTAACACAGTTACCTTTTGAATTTTTCTATTGTTTTGTTTACTCCTAAACAGAGGTTTGATTTGTGCTGATTGAGCTGATCCAAAGGCTTTCCTCTGCACATTGATATACACTTCAGAATTTCGACAAAATGTCCGGTAATGATGATCAGCCTCCCGTCCTCAATGATAAGACTCTCGAAACTCCTGGATCTTCGAGGGGAAACATCCTCCTTGCTCAGGATGACCTTATTTTGAACCTGACCAAACAGATACAGATGCTGAGCGATGAGCTAGCAGCCATTAAAGGGCAAGCCCCTCAAAACATACCTTTAAATGCCAATCCTGTTCACAATATACCCACATACCAAAACAACCCACTTAATCAAACACCACCACCACAAAATCGCCCACAAGTTAGTCAAAATACCCCGCCCGCTCAGCAGAATGCCCAACCCGCTGGTTATCCTTCATATTATCCATATCCTAACGACCCCACTCCTCCTCACTACCAATATTTGCCTGCTAAAGACACTCCCCGTCCTCCACAATCTCAAGCGCCCATTCCTGTAGCCGTTGCTCCTCCAAACGCCAATGATCCAAGGCAGGGATATCCCGAGGCGTTATATTATGAGCATGACCCTAATGGGAAGAATGCGGACTTCACAGACTATCCGCCACAGAATGAAATGCCCACAGCTGTGGAAAAACAGGGAAGGACAAGTGAACAAGATGAGATAATCCAAGCAATGAAAGTCATGCAACAATCTATTAAGGACTTGCAGGTGACTAAGAAACGGCAAAGCACTTCATACCGCAGTCTTTATCTATTCCCGGACATTACTCCTCCTCCCGGTTTTAAAGTGCCGAAGTTTGACATGTATGATGGTCATGGTGACCCATTTGCTCATTTAACCAAGTACCTCAACAGAATGAGGGCGGCGGGAGGCAAAGAAGAACTTCTGATGGCTTACTTTAGCCACAGTCTGGAAGGTATTGCTGCTGAATGGTTTGCCAGACAAGACATAAGCAAATGGCACGAATTTGATGATATAGCTGGTGATTTCACAAAGCAGTTTGAATACAATGTGGCGATGGTCCCTGACCTCATAACCTTGTCCAATTTGAAGAAGAAACCAACAGAATCTTTTAGGGAATATGCCTTGAGGTGGCGTGAACAGGCTGCACGGGTGCAACCCCCGATGACTGAGAGGGATATGGTGAAGTACTTTATTCGTGCTCAAGACGATTCCTATTACATGCATATGCTTCCTATGATGGGTGCACCTTATGCTGAACTTCTCACAATGGGGGAGATGGTGGAAGAAGGCATCAAATCCGGTCGGATTGTGAGCTTTGCTGAAATGAAGTCAAGTGCTCAAAATGCTCAAGCCAGCTCAAATAATGCTAGAAGAAGAGAGAAGAGGGAAGAAGTCACAGCTGTTGCCGCAGACATTGACCGCCGCCCGGCTAGGAGGTTGAACTTTGATAATCCACCAACCTACTCTACATACCCAAATGCACCTCCTCATTACCCAAATGCACCTCCTCATTACCCAAATATTCCTTCTCCTTACCCAAATGCACCACCCCCAAATTATCCTAGTCACTATCAAATTCCTCCCGCTCCATATCCTGTCTATCAAGCACAACCCAGTTATTATCCACCACGAGCACCAGCACCACAACAATACCCTTCTCGCCCACAAAATTACCAACCCCGTGCTCCTGTCCGTCCAAATATGCAAGGACCTAACCAAAGCTATGAGAGGAGAGCACCCAAAACCTATACTCCTATAGCTGAATCTTATGGTCAATTATTTGAAAGACTAAGAAGCGCTGGAGTTGTGCAGCCTGTTCCTGACAATACTCCAAATCCTCCTCCAAGGTGGTATGATGTTAATAAGCATTGTGTTTATCATTCTGGGGCTGCGGGCCATGATGTGGAAAGGTGTTATGCCTTCAAGGATAGAGTGGAAGCTTTGATCAAATCAGGCACTATCCAGCTTACTGGAACTCAGCCTAATGTGCAAGATAATCCTCTTCCCGCCTATGGAAACAATGCTGTCAATGTCATTTCCCTTGAGGAGGGAGTCGATTTGAAAGGGACCATTGTTCCCGTTAGCAATGTGAGGGTTGCTAACGAGGCCAAAGTATCTGTGCAAGTTAGAGCTCCCATTCTGGTACAAGCGGGTGTCCCGAGGCCAACTGTCACCGTCTTGCTTGCCTCACCCTTTCAATATGATAGCAAGAGGGTTCCTTGGAACTATTCTGAAGTGCCTATCAGAAGTGGAAAGGTAACTGTTGCTGTTGCTGCTGCACAAGGCATGACCAGATCTGGTAGATTCTATACGCCTGAGAGGTTGGGTCAAAGCCTTGGAGAAAAGGAGGGCGTTGTAAGAAGAGTGACGGACACCGAAGACTGAGGACTTCTGGAGGAAAATGCAGTCAAAGGAATACTCTATTCTGGAGCACCTAAAGAATACTCCTTCCCGCATATCCATTATGGCTTTGCTGATGAGCTCTGAAACGCATAGAAATGCATTGCTAAAAGTGCTCAAGGAAGCAGAGGTGCCCGCTGAGACCACGGGTGAGAGCTTGGCTGTCTTGGTTGGCCAAATCTTAGAACCTCACAAGGTGTCCTTCTTCAAAGAAGAGCTTCTACCCGAGGGTCTCGGACACAACAAAGCCTTGCATATTGTTGTCAAATGTAGGGATAAATTTGTTGGACGGGTACTGATCGACGGTGGTTCCGGACTCAATATATGTCCGTTGGCAACTCTGAAGGAGCTTGGAATTGACGCTGGCAAAATTAGACAGAGCAATGTGAAAGCAAGGGCTTTTGATGGGGCTCAAAGGTGCACTTTTGGAGAGATTGATCTTGATCTGCAGATAGGTCCTGTGAACTTCTCTGTGGAGTTTCAGGTATTCGACATCCCGTCTACCTATAACATGCTGTTAGGAAAACCCTGGATTCACATGGCCGGAGCCGTCCCTTCCACTTTGCATCAAAGTGTGAAATTTATATGGGATAATGAAGAAGTAGTGGTCAAGGGCGAGGGAAACAGCCCCACGCATGCTAGCACCACGATTCCCATGGTGGACAACGCCGCAGAACTTGATGGAACTACTTTCCACACGGTTGAGCTAATGAATGTGACCCGAGCATCTAAGGATGATTCTAAGAAAGGTACCCTACCCAGAGTCCCCAAGATGATTGCTGTGGAAATGTTGAAAAATGGTTTCAAACCTGGTTCGGGATTGGGAGCAAATCTGAACGGCATTACTGAACCCATCTGCTTGCCCAAGAATCTGGGTACCTTTGGCTTGGGTTACTGTCCCACCAAAAAGGAGATTGAGAAGGCCAAAAGGAAACCAGCCATTTCCATGCCAGAACCCCTTCCTTCCTTGTACCAGTCATTTGTCAAGGCACCGGAAGTCATTATACCGGATCTGATAGAGGGAGTTGGCGATTTGTTTCTGAGGGATGATTTAGAATGCGATGTTATTATTGAAGACTTTGCTGAGGAGTCACCTGTGCAGAATGTTGAGGCAAAGGATCCGATGGCCAATTGGACCTGTGTCCCAGTGGAAGAGACCTGGTGAATGAACTCAACAGTTTGTTTTAGCGTCACAGTCAGATTGAGGCCCTGAACTGTGTTTCGCTTTTGGTTTACGTTTATGTCTTTTCAAAATAATCTGTTTACATTCTGCATGTTTTACTTTAATGTATGCCTCCCTAAACTAGATTTTGAAACAAATAAAATGCATTGCATTTTCCCTACTATTATTTTGATATGCTTTAATTATTTACTTTATTTTACACTTTTGATTAATGTTCGTTTCTGTTTCAGCTTCCCACTTAACAAAACTGCCGAAACTTTGCTTGTGACATATAACGAAACAACTGAACAAACTGGTACTGATGCATTGAGTATTGGGGAGTTTGATGAAGATTTTGTTCCTGATGAAATAACAAGAGAAGTGGATCAATTTGAGAACAAACCAAAGCCTAACTTGGAAGAAACCGAGTCAATCAACTTGGGGACTTCAGAAAATGTTAGAGAAACCAGAATCAGTGTTCATCTGACCTCGGAAGAAAGAAGAGCTTATATTGAACTATTGAACGAGTACCGAGACATCTTTGCTTGGTCTTATGAGGATATGCCCGGTTTGAGTACCGATCTTGTCACTCACAAATTGCCAACTGATCCTTCATTTCCGCCTGTTAAACAAAAGAAGAGAAACTTCAAAACTTCCACAAGCAAACAAATATTGGAAGAAGTGCAAAAGCAATTGACCGCTAAGGTAATTCGATCTCTCAAATATCCCACTTGGTTAGCAAATATTGTGCCGGTGCCCAAGAAAGATGGAAAGGTTAGAGTTTGTGTTGATTATCGTGATCTCAACAAAGCAAGTCCAAAGGATGATTTTCCATTGCCAAATATTCATATCCTTATTGATAGCTGTGCAAAACATGAGCTTCAGTCTTTTGTCGATTGTTTTGCCGGTTATCACCAGATCCTGATGGATGAAGATGATGCTGAAAAGACCGCCTTCATCACGCCTTGGGGTGTGTTTTGTTATAGAGTTATGCCTTTCGGTTTGAAGAATGCCGGGGCAACATATATGAGAGCAATGACAACTCTTTTCCATGATATGATTCACAAAGAGATTGAAGTCTATGTAGATGATGTTGTTATCAAGTCAAAGAAGAAAGAAGAGCATTTGACCGATTTGAGAAAGTTCTTCAACCGCCTTCGGCGGTATAACTTGAAGCTTAATCCTGCGAAATGTGCATTTGGTGTTCCCGCCGGTAAGATGTTGGGTTTCATTGTAAGCCGGAGGGGTATAGAATTGGATCCGTCTAAAATCAAGACTATCCAAGACTTGCCTCCTCCAAAGAGCCGGAAGGATGTGATGAGCTTTCTTGGCCGCTTGAACTACATAAGCCGCTTCATTGCACAATCCACGGTTATTTGTGAACCAATAATCAAGTTGTTGAAGAAAGATGCTGTTATTGAGTGGACGGAAGATTGTCAAAAGGCTTTTGATAGGATCAAGGAGTATCTATCTAATCCGCCTGTGTTAGTTCCTCCTGAACCCGGAAGACCATTGATCTTATATTTGTCTGTCTCGGAAAATGCATTTGGATGTGTCTTGGGGCAACATGACAAGACCGGGAAGAAAGAACAAGCCATTTATTATCTAAGCAAGAAGTTCACCCCTTATGAAGCCAGGTACACTCTCCTGGAGCGAACTTGTTGCGCCTTAACTTGGACTGCACAAAGGTTAAGGCACTATCTTTCATCGTATACAACTTATCTTATCTCGAGGATGGATCCTTTGAAGTACATCTTCCAAAAGCCGATGCCTACGGGAAAATTAGCAAAATGGCAGATTCTGTTAAGTGAATTTGACATAGTTTATGTCACCCAAAAGGCGGTAAAGGCACAAGCATTGGCAGATCATTTAGCTGAAAATCCTGTTGATGACAACTATGAACCATTGAGAACTTACTTTCCCGATGAAGAGGTTTTGTTTCTGGGTGAAGACATCTCTTCCGAATATGATGGTTGGCGTCTTTTCTTTGACGGAGCAGCAAATTTCAAAGGTGTTGGTATTGGAGCTGTCTTAATTTCTGAAATGGGTCAGCATTACCCTGTTTCGGCCAAGCTCAGATTTCCATGCACTAACAATATGGCTGAATATGAAGCATGCATTTTGGGTCTTCGATTGGCAGTTGATATGAACATTCAAGAACTTCTAGTGATTGGAGATTCCGACTTGCTGATTCACCAAGTACAGGGCGAGTGGAACACCAAAAATGCAAAGATTCTTCCTTATTTGCGTTGTGTCAAGGAATTGTGCAAAAGGTTCGCAAAGATAGAGTTCAAGCATGTTCCGAGGCTTCAAAATGAGTTTGCCGATGCTTTGGCAACTTTATCTTCCATGATCCAACATCCTGACAAGAATTATATTGATCCTATCGAAATCGAATTGCATGATAGGCCAGCTTATTGTTTTCAAGTTGAGGAAGAGCGGGATGGACATCCATGGTATTTTGATATCAAGAATTATCTCAAGGTTGGGAGTTATCCTGAAAATGCAACAAGTGTCCAAAGGAAGAGCATCCGGAGGTTAGCAAATCAATTCTTTCTAAGCGGTGAAATCCTATATAGGAGGACCCCGGACTTAGGACTCTTAAGATGTGTTGATGCAGTCGAAGCAAATAAATTGCTTACGGAAGTGCATGCGGGAGTTTGTGGGCCGCATATGAATGGTTTTGTATTGGCAAAGAAGATCTTGAGAGCCGGTTATTTTTGGCTAACTATGGAAACCGATTGTGTGCAGTTTGTACGGAAATGCCATCAATGTCAAATTCACGGAGATATGATCAAAAGACATCCTTCCGAACTTCATGCAATGAGTTCTCCCTGGCCTTTTGTTGCTTGGGGAATGGATGTTATTGGTCCTATTGAACCGGCCGCTTCAAATGGACATCGCTTTATTTTAGTGGCTATTGATTACTTCACCAAGTGGGTGGAAGCAACTTCTCACAAGTCTGTAACCAAGAAAGTGGTGTCAGATTTCGTGCGCAACAATATCATTTGTAGATTCGGAGTTCCTAAATCAATCATCACTGATAATGGTGCAAACTTGAATAGTGATTTGATGAGAGCGACTTGTGAGAGTTTCAAGGTTACTCATCGCAATTCTACTGCATACCGTCCTCAAATGAATGGAGCTGTTGAAGCGGCGAATAAGAACATCAAGCGTATTCTTCGCAAGATGATTGATAATTATAGAGATTGGCATGAAAAGTTGCCATTTGCACTTCTTGGGTACCGCACCACCACTAGAACTTCAACTGGGGCAACTCCCTATCTTTTGGTGTATGGCACAGAAGCAGTCTTACCCGCGGAGGTAGAAATTCCTTCCTTGAGAATCATTCAAGAAGCTGAATTGGAAAACGCTGAATGGGTGAAGATCAGATGTGAACAATTGATGCTTATTGATGAGAAAAGAATGAATGCAATTTGTCATGGGCAACTTTACCAAAATCGCATGATCAAGTCTTTTGGCAAGAAAGTGAGAGTGAGAGACTTTAAACCGGGGCAATTGGTGTTAAAGAAGATCTTTCCTAATCAAGAAGAAGCAAGGGGCAAATTTGCACCGAATTGGCAAGGTCCATATGTGGTTCATCGGGTTTTATCCGGAGGAGCACTGATTCTGGCATAAATGGATGGTCAAGTTTGGCCAAAAGCAATCAACGCAGATGCCGTCAAAAGATACTATGTTTGAGGCAATCGCAAGTTAGCATGGTTTTGAATGTAATCTTCGACGTAATGCGAACTACGCGTGACCTGAGTCCCAAGGCGGGATACGTAGTAACTCACATAGAGTTTGGTTGCATTGATATAAGAATTTCCCCTATTCCCTATTTTGTGTAAGTTTGAACTACTTCTGACCTGATTCCTGGAATGGCAACAGGATAAGTAGGCAATCCCCGTCGGATTCGGTCAAAATATTGTAACATTTTAGGCTTGTTTATCTTTTATGATGTAATGCCGAACTATGCATCTGGGCAGATGTGTTGATTTTCCAATTCGGATACGGCTTCGTACTTAGATTGCCATACTTTCCCAAAAATATTTATGTAAGCAGAACTACGCACGGTCTGATTCCCGTGGAGGGATACGTAGGCGCTCTTAACGGGCTCGACTCTATAATATTAAAATTTTCAGTCTCCCCTAAGGCAAGAAACTGGGGCAATTTTTGCAAAGATAATTTGAAGATACGGAAGATAGAAACTGGGGCAATTTTGCAAGACAATTTGAAGATTTGAAAGATATCAACCGGGGCAAATTTTTCAAAATGAGTTGAAGATTTGGAAGTTCATCACTGGGGCAGATCTTTGCAAGAATTGGTTTGCTTATCAAAGGATGAAGCGGCAAAGTTCGAAAAGTATTCAAGATTAGCACAAGTTGCAATACAAAGGACGTTCAGTTTGTTTCAAGATATGTCATGAGTTTGAGTTAAAGCAAGAATTTTAAATGCATTATAAACTTTGTATTTGCATATCAATGATTACTTGCTTACTATTTTATTGAATTACTTTATTTTGCCTCTATCTTAAGATGAGTTATACTATTGAGTTCATAAACCAAGTTTTCGAGGATGGTTTTCAAAGCCCAAGTCTCACGAAGAAAAGGAAGCGATAGCGGCAAATTCAAGATGAATCAGCACAAATCAAACACCCCTCCCCAAAACTAACAAAATTTTCTTTGAGAGCAGGAACCTGAAAGCTTGCAATGGAAGGATCATTCGCACTACGGATGAACAATTTATGGAATGCGCATTCAAAGAATTGAACATCAGATCCAATTTGAACTAAAGAGGGCATTCAAAACTTTGTACCACTATCCATACAAGCAACACAATCAAGTTGACAATGCAAATGATTTGGCTTGACAGATCATTCAAATTTACTCTTGCGGCATCTAAGCATCACATTATATTATTGCCGAAAACGAGGCGCTTTTCTTTTCTCAAGTTTTAACATTGTTATGGAATTTATCTTGCAATATTGATAGACAAGTCGGCTGGAACATCGCTTTCGGAGTGTTTCGCGATGTCGGTTGTCTTGCAATATTGGCATTTTTATATTTTAAATTTATTAATAGTTTGAGACAAGTCGGCTGGAACACCGCTTTCGGAATGTTTCGCGATGTCGGTTGTCTTGCAATATTGGCATTTTATATTTTAAATTTATTAATAGTTTGAGACAAGTCGGCTGGAACACCGCTTTCGGAGTGTTTCGCGATGTCGGTTGTCTTGCAATATTGGCATTTTATATTTTAAATTTATTAATAGTTTGAGACAAGTCGGCTGGAACACCGCTTTCGGAGTGTTTCGCGATGTCGGTTGTCCTGCAATATTGGCATTTTATATTTAAAATTTATTGATAATCTAAGACAAGTCGGCTGGAACACCGCTTTCGGAGTGTTTCGCGATGTCGGTTGTCCTGCAATATTGGCATGTTATGTTTAAAGTAGATTGATAATCTAAGACAAGTCGGCTGGAACACCGCTTTCGGAGTGTTTCGCGATGTCGGTTGTCTTGCAATATTGGCATTTTATATTTAAAATTTATTGATCGTTTAAGACAAGTCGGCTGAAGCACCACGTTCGGAGTGTTTTCGCGATGTCGGTTGTCTTGCAATATTAGCATTTTATGTTTAAAATAGATTGATAGTTTAAGGCAAGTCGGCTGGAACACCGCTTTCGGAGTGTTTCGCAATGTCGGTTGTCTCTCAATATCGACATATTGTATTTGAAATGCATGATTTGACTCGAGACATCACGTCTCGTTAGTCAACTTATCTTATGAAAGCCTTGCATTTTCGCTTTACTTATTGTCTTACTTTACTGTTTCAGAATAATGATCAGCCTAAAGGTTCTCCGGGCGGAGCATCTCGTCAGTTGATCGAGAGAAGAACTTATTGAGCATCACGACCAGCATTTACAATTTTATATTATACTTTTATTTATTTCTTATTCCAAATATTATTGTAGTTTATTAGCAGTTGCTCGCTTACCATTTGTTAAGTCTTTACAGAATTTTGGCAATACCGCAGTAGCATTTGGAGCATAACGTGGAACTTTTTCTTAGCAGTGAACTGGGGCAATCGTTGATATGAGCTAGACTCGCCAACGAGGATCTGAAGAATCGCACTCGAACAAACAAGTTTTACCTAATCTTTCATTTCAGATTAGGCGTCAGTTTGAATTCTTTCCTATTCGTGCGTCTTTTCTTTTGTCAATCGTGCGAGTCTTCGTTTCTAAGTGTCGTCGAACTACATATGGCCTGATTCTCTTTTAGCCCGAGATATGTAGGAAACTCGGAAGCCGGAGTTTGGCCATACCCATAAGCCTCGCCCCTCGGTCCATTAGAACCAGGGTCCTTGGCTTTATCGCGATAAAATTGGGTTCTCGTCAACTTCTTTACCCTAAAAACTCTTTCATCCTTTTCCGGGTAAAGAGGGGCAGCTGTTGACACCCAATTTCATCCCAAGATTTAATTAGCGGCTAAATTATTTAAATAAGAATCAATTATGAAAATAAAATTAAAATTAGATTTGGATAATTAAAATTATTTGAATTGAGTTCAAATTAATCAAATTTAATTAAAGTAAATTGACTGATTTCAAAGAAGGTTAATTTCGTTCAAAGTCCTAGAGATTTTCCTACCCGTGCAACATCCCTATCTTAATTCAATTTGACTTAAAAGGGGGCTAAATGTGCAAGCCCATGCAATCCCAGCCTACCCATGCAAGCAATATATAACATATAATACATTGTATATCAGTTCCTTTTCAGTTTCCAATCCCGCGACCCGTTTCCCCTCACCCGCGACCCAATTCCCTTTCCCAACCCGTTTTCTCTCACGTTCGACCCGCGATTGATCTCCATTTCCTCCAAAATCGATCCGCTAGCAGCCAAAATCTCGTACCACTTGTCCCCTTTCCTCTTCCCTCTCTCTAGTACAAGATCTCAATCGATCCTAGCCCTCCATTTTGAATCACGGATCAATCCGAGCCGTAGAGGGATTCAGCGTCCGTTTTTCTCTTTGAATCAGGGTGAAAATAGTACAATCCAAGAGGATTATACTAGTTTGACCTTGATTTCAAAGGGGAAAAGCAAAGGGAGTAGGGATCGGCTTGGAATTTCAAGAGAATCCTAAAACCCTAAAGCTCAGGTATATATTCCTTATCTTGTTCATTTGTAGGTGGTGGATCTTTACATAACAAAAAAACGGCAGCATCTAATATTTGAAGAATTTTTTTTCACTTCCTTTCCCTAAAAAAAGAAAAAACTATATACTATTGAAGTTGAGAGTTGAATCTGGTCTCGGAGTATACTACTTTTATCAGTCGTCATCGTCGTTGAGTGTCGAGTCGATTGCTTCATTTCGTCGCCTTAGTTCATTGCTCAAAAGCAGGTGATAAGCCTTTTTTTTTTTTTTTTATTTTCAGTTCATTTGAAGCCTTTATTTCATTTCATTTGTTAATATTTTGGTGTTAACTTGTCGAAATGTAGTAAAATCATCACCCATATGTTTGTCAAAATGACTTGTAACTGTTCTTAAATTAAAGCTTGTTCTGTTAAGATAAATGTTGAATCTTCTTAACAGCAAATGATCGTTTGTTATCACTGAATCTTGAATCTGGAAGAGTTTAAGATGTTTTAGGTAGTTTGAACTAAAAGTTTATGACTTGAGTTTCTGATTAGTTTAAAAATGGTTTGAATCAGTCAACTAATAATATATTTGAACCTTGAAATGTATAACTGCAAAAATGAATATCTTTTGAAATAGTGAAGTCTGTTTGGGCTTGTTTCTTGGCTTTAAAAAAAAAAAAAAGTCGTAGTAGTCAGTTTCTATTGGTTCAGTGGCTTGTAAA
Organism: Petunia x hybrida; assembly: GCA_037355625.1. Classification (NCBI taxonomy): domain Eukaryota; kingdom Viridiplantae; phylum Streptophyta; class Magnoliopsida; order Solanales; family Solanaceae; genus Petunia; species Petunia x hybrida. The sequence goes on from JBBBVM010000808.1 coordinate 1,697,330, forward strand.
GGGTCTGCTAGTGAGGAGAATAGAAGGTTATTCAAGAAGGGTAGTTCAGGGTATGAGTTTTGGGATCTGTTCTCCAGCTGCTTCTAGGAAGAGCAGGGGTCTATGGAGTTTGTTTCAGGATGTTGGAAGATGATGGGGAATCTGGTTCTGGTGATGCTAGGAAGTGTGAGGGTCTGTTAGGGTGTTTCAGGTGATGTGCAGTTAGTGTAGGAGCTGGCTGTCTGGTGAGCTGAAGTTTGTTTGTGAATGTAGAGGTGCTGTTTGGTCTGTGTGTGTGAGAGTGTATCTGGGGTGGGTCCTGGTGCAGGAGGTGTATGCAGGCCTGGTCTGAAGTTTTTCCAGATGCATAGGAGAGTAGCTGTTTAGTGTGCAGGGTATGTTAGGTAGTTTGTGAAGGTCTGTAGGTGAGGAAGCAGGGGTGAGGCTCAGGGTTCTCAGGTAGACCTAGGCAGTGAGGGGTCTGGGAGGTTTCAGGTGGATGTTAGTATAGTTGAGTGTGTTTGTAGGGGGTCTAGTTTAGTTGTCTTGTTGGTTCAGGGTTATAGGGGTTTCAGTTTGAATGGAAGATTGTAGGTGGTGTTTCAGGGAATTGCTCTTGGGGTTTTGTTTCTGGAAGTGTAGTCTGCTCTGGGGTGTTTTGGGGATCAGGAAGTGAGCTTGTGAGTCTCCTGGTCTGCCTGGATTTCAAGAGTGTAGTGCAGCCAGAGTATGTGGTTGTTCAGCAGGGATCTGGGTTTGTTTCTAGTCTGGTTTCCAAGTAGGACTAGGTGTAGAGGCTGAGTTGAATTTGGAATTGATTGGAGAGGCTCTGGTGGTTAGGAGTCAGTTGTTCTCAGGCCTTGTGAAGAGCTGCATGTAGGTGAAAGGGGTTTTGGGAGTAAAGCTTGGTGTGTTCTAATTTTTAGTGCCTAGTTTGTTAAATATCCATGCTTAGATAATTATTGTGGATCAAGAACAAGTAGCTACTATTTCTTATTTCTAATGCTCCAACTCAAGTGATGATAGTGTATAAAAACAACGGAACACTTATAATTTGCAATATTCCCTGTAGTTATGTCTAGCATATTCTAAAAGAATCGTTCGTCAATTATAAAATAGAGCTTGATTGTTTTATGCAAACTGCTAAGTTAAAATTTTCTTTGGTTTCTGTGACCTTTGAAGAGTTTCCATAGATGCCACCTTAATTTACGTATGAAGGTTTAAACCGCTAGTTTTATTGTTCATTTATTATGTTACAAGTTACTCTAGAAATAGAACAGAGAAACAGATAATTGGTAGATCACTGTATCGTTCTCATCGTCTTCCTTTATTTCTCTGTTCAAATTTGGAACTATGTTCTTTTCTGATTAACATGTTCTGTAAAGACTTACCATCTTGTACATGCACTAATTCCTTCTCTCTTCTATTTTCTTTGCATGAATTCTTGGGAACGAGTTTGAAATAAAAACTCGCAAACGGGGATGGCTACGTGCATTCGAAGTTACTTGAACCGCTCCGCATTTTCGGGACTTGATATCCCCGAAAATGTAAAAAAAAAAAAAAAAAAAAGATGAAATAAAAAGCCTTGTGAAACGCAGGGCTCGCATTGAATTCGCTATCCCGGGTTCTACTTTCTAAAACTCCTTCTTTCCCGTCCCCTTTTAGAAAGCATGTTTTAAGACTTCGTATGATTAGAAGCCTGGTAGATTAGTCGCTTTAATTGAATTGTTATCTTATTGTTTGCCTAAGATTGTTTATAATATTGCATATCCCGTCTCTTTGGGACTCGCCAATTAATTTAAGATAGTAGAAACCTTTAGTTAATTTTCGAGTGCAAAAGAAATAAAGTTAAAATTGTACCTATTTACTCATTATTTATATTTAGTCAATTATTTATCCGATTATTAAATTTATTTATTTATTCATTAATTAAATTAATTAAGTGGCATTTATTATTAATTTATCTGTTTAACTTTAATTAACCATTTAGCTGTCTAATCAATTATAATTATTTATTTACTTATTTATTTATTTATTCATCAAATTATTTAAGTGGTATTTATTTACTATTTTATTTAATTAATTAATTCTAATTAATTATTTATTTATTTTTTTTATCAATTATGTTTATTTATTTAACTAGTCAATTATTATTGCTCACCCCTTATCTAATTGGAATCATATTAATATTCATTTATCTAATTAAGTTATTCATCTAATTAATTCATTAATCAATTATTATTCTTTATCTAATCATTCATTAATTTATTTACTTAGCCCTTATTTATTTAATCAATCAATCAACCCTTATCTCATTATTCATTTAATTAATTGTAAGTTTTTTTGTTGTTCAAGTATTGTCATAATCAATTTTATCTTCTTTATACTATTATCTATTTATTTTACTTAAAATTTATATTAAATTAATTATCTTTAAGTAAAATTCGTGAAAATCGCCGGATTAACCGCTTTTAGCGGATTTTCGAAAGTGCTCCCGTAATAAGGACATTCTTTCGAATTTAATAGAACCACTTACTCGGAATCTCTGATTTTTACTTAAGTTTATTTAATTAAAAAATAAATTGCACTCATTAGTTAACTTTAGGTTCCTAATAATCCTTAAATTAGGTGGCGACTCCAAAGAAACCCTTTGGAATCCCACTTTGTTGAAATATTCCGAAACCTATCCTTTTCTAAAGAAAGGGTAATTTTTGGGGTTCAACAGCAGGTAGTAGAAGGGTTCAGGAGAGGTTTTGTTTGTTTGGTGTTGGAAGTCAGGCAGTGTGTGTGTGTGGTGGTTCAGGCAGGGATGAGTTTTCTGAGGGTGGGTGAGTGTGCTATGGTGTTCTGGAGTTGTTGAAGAGAGTGTGAGGGAGGTTTTGGAGGCTGTTCAGGGTGTTGGTGAGTTCAATGTAGGAGTAGTTCTGGTAGCTCAGGGAGGTCTGTTTGTTAGGGAGAATGTGAGGGTGCAGGCAGGGTAGATGTATGTGAATAGTTTATGAGGCAAGGTGGAATGTGTAGGGATTTTAGGGAGTTAGGGAATTCATAGTTGATTGTAGGGGTTTGCAGATGGTCTCTAAAGGGATTGCCCTGTTGTCTTTGACAGTGGTATAATCTGCTGGAGTTCAGGAGATAGTGTATGCTATTTGTTTGGTGATCATAGTAGTCTAGGTAATAGCAGGGAGTTGAGGAGGTATCCAGGGATTTTGTAGGCTGCAGTTTTGTGCAGGTGTTTAGTGTGAGTTCTGGTGGCCTGGTAGTTAGTTTGGGAGTTGTGTGAGGTTATTTTCAAGGGTAATGTCGCAGAAGTCTATTGATAATTCTTGCCTTGATTTTTTAATTCTTGGTCTTTATTTTAAAGAAAGACTGTTGCATCTCTTTATCTTAAAATAGATTGACTTCTAAAGAATCACTGTGATAAAGATCAAGTCTTTATAGTTTATTAGCTATCTGTGAGAATGATTTTTATGAAAATCCCGAATCTTTGTTCATCGTAACGAAAGGTCTAATTTTAGTGTTTTGGGTATGTTATATATAAAAATCTGAATTTCACTTATTATTTGATGTTTTAATTTGAAAACTGTGTGAATCGATGCTCCTTGGCTATAAGATGAATTTTTAGTTTGGTGAAAGCAATCAACCTGTTAGCTTGAGAAGTGCATGCACTAGTTAATGGCAGACCTGCTTCCTTGTTTTTTTGAACCTGTTACATTGTTTTAGGACCAAACTTTGGGAAGCTATTTAGTTTCACTTCAAATTAATTCCTAAGCAGATTATTGTGAGAGCTTCCAGTAAAGATCTGATCCTCTTTGGTTTAGAAGTAGGAAACTGGAATCACTTTGTGTATTTTGACTATATGCCTCTACTAAGAGTGATTATTATTCATGCGTCCCTAACTATAAAAGGGTTCAAATGATTTCATGGTATTCTATTTGCTATAACCATGTAATGTTGTAAGTTTTAATTAGTTAAGAATTTGTTGTTGGATTTTAGAATAACCTTTCTTTAGAATATACATGCTGGCTGTTTCAATCCTCAGGGTCATTTAGTCATGAAAACTTCATTCATTTACTTAGATGGAAACTTTTGAATAATTAGCTCCGGGACCAGCTTCTTTACTAATTCGAATCGATTTTCTCACTTGGTCTTGCTCTTCATGAATAGAAATAAATGTCTAGATTGCTTGTTAATTAGTTAGATCTATGAAGTTAGTAAAATTTGGAACATTTATCTGCTTAATTTTAGAATTCTTACATATCTTTGTATTGTGATCTGCTTTCAACCTTCACTCTTATAACTGTAGCTTTCCTTTTCTTTCTTTTGATGTGAATATTTGAAATGCTCTTTACATTTACTAATTTTCTTTTTCTTTACTTTTTTTGCATAATCAACTTTGGACGAGCTTGAGTTGTTAAACTCATAAATTGGGATGGTCTGCATTGGGAAGTCATTTGATCCGCTCCACATTTTCGGGACTTGATATCCCCGAAAATGTAAAATAAAAGAAAAATGAAAACCTTGTGAAATACAGGGCTCGAGTTGGGTTCGCTATCCGGGTTCTACCTTTCTAAACTCCCTCTCTCATCCTCTTTAGAAAAGCATGTTTTAGGATCTTTGAAATCGGACTAGGATAGAATTTTGTGAAATAAATTTCCTTGTGAATATTTATAGTAGTTTTTATTGAATCATTTGTATCGTTTTCTTCGGAACCCGCCAGTTAATTTAGAAATTGCAAACTATTTGTTAATTAATGAGTACAAAAATAAACAACAATTAAAATGATGCTTTCCCTTAATGCCTATTTACTTAAATAATAATAATAATAATAATAATAATAATAATAATAATAATAATAATAATAATAATAATAATAATAATAATAATAATAATTATTGATATGCATTCATATTGTATTTACTTATCTATTTAATTATAAAACGGTTAATTAGTCAATTAATTACTTAATTTGTCAATTATCGTTTAGTTAATTTGTTCATTAATCAATTGCGCCAATTAATTGTTTCTCCATTAAGTAACTTAATTCATTGATCATTTGATAGTCTACTATTAATTGCCTAGCTATTTAATCGACAAATAATTTATTTACTTAACGATGTTTGGATTATTTAATCAACTATTCAATTAGTTAATATTGGTTTATCTATTCACCCATTATTTATTTTACTTAACTTATTAAGAGAAGTAATCCACCCCTTCTTATTTTATCTATACAATTATTTATCCATTTATTATTCAATTTGAGTAAGCAATTGAGCTTAATATTTATTTTATATAACATAACTAAGGAAGCTACTCATTCGTTAATTATATGGGTAATCATTTATTTATCCATTATTTACAATTATATGTATTTAATTATCCATTTAATTAATTAATTAATTAATTTTTAATTCTATCTATTTATTATCGACTAATTAATTAGTTAAGCAATTATTCACTTGCCTTACTTATTTACTTGTCCGATTATCTAACCGCTTAATTAACCATTCATTTATTTACCTTACTTATTTATATTGATTACTTTATCTAGTTTTACAAATTATGTTATTATCCTAATAATTCGTGAAAATCGCCGGATTAACCGCCTTTTAGCGGATTTTCGAAAGTGCTCCCGCAAGGGACCTTCTTTCGAATTTAATAGAACCACTTACTCAGAATCTCTGAATTATTTTCCTTTAAATAAGGAATAAAATTGCACTCATCAGTTAACTTTAGGTTCCTAATAATCCTTAAATTAGGTGGCGACTCCAAAGAAACCCTTTGGAATCCCATTTTGTTGAAATATACCTGAAACTTGTCTTTTCTTAAAGAAAGGGTAATTTTTGGGGTTCAACAGTCTCTTTGTTGTCTCTATGTCAAAGTTTGAGTCTGCGTGTTCTCTTCTATGTCTCAAGGACTGACAAATGATCAGTTTATATAGACACCCAAGGGCAGACGAAGAGACACAGCGGCATTTAATGAGAAAACGTGGAGGAATAAATTGTCCACTAATGACTGACTTCAATGTGGAGCAATTTATCTACCACTAATGACCGACTTTAATGTGGAGGAATTAATCTACCACTAATGACCGACTTTAATGCAAAAATGTGGAGGAATTAATCTGCTGATGTCGCTTCAGCTGCCCGCTACTGAACTCACTTCAGCTGCCCGTTACTGAACTTACTTCAGCTGCCCGTTACAAAAACGGATTAAAATATTAATGGTGCAATGCAAACCCGAAGGAGTTGCTTAGCACGAACGCGGAAGATAAACAACAAAAGATAAAGATAGAAGCAAGACAAAACTTGCTTCTTTTGAAAGAACAGTGAGGAACCTGTCTCAAAGCTCGATCAAAAGGGACACAAGAATCACCTAAACTATGCAACAATCCTCAAGAGAACATTGCCTCTTGCAAACTGAATGATCAAAGAGAAATGTTCAATCGGATTAACCGAAAGCCACAAGTCCATAAAAGCCCTCACAGGGGTTTGCTCACGACGGAGACAAGAAATGTGCTCGGCACTTTCATTAATTCATCAATGTTCAAAAACTCGGTTCTTACAATGAAAGGAAACAAGGTTTATATAGGAAACACTAAGGGTAAACTAGTAAAAGGGTCACAGGCGACCAATAGAAATAAGCCACGCAGGGCTGAGTTAAATTGTGTTCGGCAGACTTTGACTTCGGTAAGCCTTAGCTTCGGTTCTCGATTGTCTGCTCGAACACACTTGTTGCCTTCGGACGCTCAATTGTCTTCGAGCTCATTGTCCTCGGTCACTTTGCCATCGGGCTCAAATCTGAAGATAATGCCTTCGGTTCTTGAGCTCGGCCACTCAGCTTTGGAGCAATTGTTTTCCTTCGGCCAGGCTAAGTGAACGTGCACATCGTGCAGTAGCTTGGCTTGGCTTCTTGTCATCGGTCTCCTCGGTGGATCGAACACTTGATCAGCACGTGTTCGGGCTGCATCATCCTCCCCTACAACACAAGGAATTAAGTCAGCAACATTAAAGGTGTTGGACACGTTATACTCACCAGGGAGGTCGATCACGTAAGCATTGTTGTTGATCTTGGTCAACACTTGAAATGGACCATCCCCTCGAGGAGCCAACTTTCATTTCCTTTGGTTCGGGAAGCGTTCCTTTCGGAAGTGAACCCAAACCCAATCTCCTTCTTTAATTCCAACTTTTTACGCCCCTTGTTTTTCATTAAGGCAACCTTTGCATAGGCCTCCTCGAGGTTCTTCTTCACCTTTGCATGCAATTCGATCATGGCAGCTGCTCGTCGAGTACCTTCAAAATCAAGAACAGAATCTCGAGGCAATGGGGTTAAATCAAGTGGAATCAAAGGATTAAAGCCATACACACATTCAAACGGGGTCATGTTGATCATTCTATGCACCGTTCGATTGTATGCAAACTCCATCATGGGCAAACGATCAGCCCAGTTTCCAACCTTCCCTTTGGTCATTGCCCGAAGCAAAGATCCCAAGGTTCGGTTAACTACCTCGGTCTGTCCATCAGTCTGAGGATGGTGAGACGTCGAGAATAGTAGCTTGGTGCCGAGGGCACCCCACAAACACTTCCAAAAATGACTCAAGAACTTCGAGTCTCGATCACTCACAATAGTACGAGGTACACCATGCAATTTTAACACGTTAGAAACAAACAATGTAGCTACATGCTGTGCATCATCACACTTTTTGCAAGGAATAAAGTGAGCCATTTTCGAAAAACGGCCAACCACAACGAAGATGCTATCATGTCCTCCCCCCGACCTCGGTAACCCCAAGACAAAGTCCATGGATATATCAACCCAAGGTCGATCAGGAACAGGCAACGGGGTGTACAATCCATGAGGGTTGGACTTCGATTTTGCTTTCTTGCAAACGAGACAAGCGTTGCAAAGCTTTTCCACATCTCATCGCATTTTGGGCCAATGGAACTGCTCGGTCAAGATACCAAGAGTTTTATCGACACCGAAGTGTCCCATCAGTCCTCCGGAGTGAGCTTCTCGAACTAAGAGCTCTCTCCACGAAGACACGGGCACACAAACCCTCCCATTCTTGAAGAGGTAGCCATCATGCCATTGATATTTTTCAACCCTTCGGCCACTCAATATAGCGTCACGAACGCATTTCAGTTTGGGATCGTCCTCGTACATCGACTTGATGCTTTCGAATCCCATGAGCCTAGAGGCGAGAGTGGTCGCTAAGGCAAATTTCCTTGATAGCGCATCGGCCACAACATTGTCTTTACCCCTTTTGTAATGAATTACATAGGGAAAGCTTTCAATAAATTCAACCCACTTGGCATGTCTTCGATTCAATTTCTCCTGACCTCGGAGATGTTTCAAAGACTCATGATCACTCTTGATCACAAACTCTCGAGGCCACAAATAATGCTGCCAATGGGCGAGTGCTCGAACGAGGGCATACAATTCTTTGTCATACGTTAAGTAATTCAAAGTTGCACCCTTAAGCTTTTCGCTAAAGTAAGCGATTGGCTTCGATTCTTGCATCAGCACTCCTCCGATCCCAACTCCAGATGCATCACACTCGACTTCGAATGCTTTGCCGAAGTCAGGGAGTTGCAACAACGGGGCAGAACATAGCCTCCGTTTCAACTCTTGGAAAGCCCTTTCTTGGGACTCTTCCCACACAAATGGATGGTCTTTCTTCACCAGCTCAGTTAAAAGAGCTGCCACGGTGCTAAAGTCACGAACAAACCTTCGGTAAAAGCTAGCTAAGCCATGGAAGCTACGAACTTATGATACCGAGGTTGGAGTTGGCCAATCTTTGATGGCTTCGACCTTTGATTCGTCGACTTCGACACCATTAGCACTGACAACAAATCCAAGAAAGATTACACGATCGACACCGAAGGCGCATTTCTTGAAGTTGGCATACAACTTCTCTTCTCGAAGCTTTTCGAGCACTTGCCTTAGGTGTTCTCAATGTTCATCCATGGTTCTCCTATAAACAAGTATGTCATCGAAATAAACGACAACGAACTTGTTTATGAACGGTTTGAGCACATGGTTCATCAGTCGCATGAATGTGCTCGGTGCATTGGATAAGCCAAAAGGCATCACCAACCATTCATAGAGACCGAACTTGGTCTTGAATGCGGTTTTCCACTCGTCTTCGGGTTTTATTCGGATCTGGTGGTAACCGGACCTGAGGTCAATCTTTGTAAAGCATGAAGAACCACTTAATTCATCAAGCATGTCATCTAATCGAGGGATAGGATGACGATACTTTACCGTTATCTTGTTGACTGCTCGACAGTCAACACACATTCACCATGTTCCATCCTTCTTCGGGACAAGGATAACTGGAACGGCGCAAGGACTCAAGCTTTCACGAACGAGGCCCTTGTTTAGCAATTCATCAACCTGCCGTTGGAGCTCTTTGGTGTCTTCGGGATTACACCGGTAAGCAGGTTTGTTAGGGATTTGAGACCCTGGCACGAAGTCAATTTGGTGCTCGATTCCTCTCAACGGAGGTAATCCACCTGGCATTTCCTCGGGAAACATGTCCTCGAAGTCCTGCAAAACTTTACGAACAAACAAAGGCAAAGGGTTATCATTAGAAAAATCATCATTAGAGTTTAGAAAGATACCCTTGTGCATGAGGCAAATCATCATCTGACCGTGGTCGTTGCCTCGTAAGATCTCACCGGGTTGCATGATTGCACAAATTCCTTTTACTTCGGGCGGTGAGTTAGTCTCTTCGGGCCCCAATTTTGCTCCCATCGGAAGCTTAGCTTTGGCCACTTCTTTCAATTCTTTCATCCGTTTATAGTCCTCGGTGACTTGTTTTGGAGACAAGGGTTTGAGTATGAAACTCTTCCCATCGAGCTTCACAGTGTAAGTGTTGGATCTGCCATTGTGAACAGCTGTTCGGTCATACTGCCATGGTCGACCCAATAGCAAATGACAAGCTTGCATCGGAACCACATCGAATATCATTTCATCTTGATACTCTCCGATTTTGAACTTGATCCACACTTGTTTGACAACTCTCAATTCTCCACACTCGTTCAGCCATTGTAACTTGTAAGGGTGGGGATGCTTCATCGTAGGTAATCCCATTTGTGAAACCAAAGTTTGGCTCACTACATTGGCACAACTACCGGAATCAATGATCATCGAACACACCTTTCCCCTCACTCGACATCGGGCATGAAAGAGGTTTTCTCTTTGGTTGTCCTCTTCTTCAAGAGTCATGCAGCTTAAATTCCTTCGAACCACAAGAAACATTTCCGGATGATCAGCTTCGGCAGCCTCATGATCATCATCACCTTCAGCTCGGTCAGTCTCCTCGATAAATTCCTCCTCGGTGTCACTCGCTTGCTCATGGACGGTTCCATCTTCGAGCAAAAGCATAACCTTGCGAGTCGGACACTCTTTTGCCATGTGACCATAACCTTTGCATTTGTGACACTGAATATTTGAAGCACTAGGAGAGTTGAGTTGAACTTTACCTCCCACTTCTCTCGACTGGTTAACGGTCACTCCTCTTTCGAAGGGTCTCTTCGAATCTCGAACAGTGTTAGCACTTGTTTGGTTTGGACTCTTCCATTCTTTACCTCGGTTCAAAGGAGTAGAAGTAGTGACTCCTCGATACCGGTTTGCCTTATCGTCCTTCACCAATTTTTCAGCTTCAGTGGCAGCATCGAACAGATCTTCCAACGTGTGATACACGTGGAGTCTCAAGTGAGATGACACATCCCTAGCCAAGCCATTTTTGAATCTGATAATGGCTTGCTCTTCGTCTTCGACCAGATCAAGATTCAATCGAACCTTTTCGAACTCATCGTGGTACTCTTGGACAGACTTGGACCCTTGCTTTAACTCATAGAGCTTTTGCATTTGAGTCTGCCTGTACTTGGCACTCAAATACTTAGCATCCATTGTTCTTCTCAATTGCGGCCAGGTAGTGACTTCAGGATAGTCATTCCTTCGTCTATGTCTCTTGTCAGATTCCCACCACGTTGATGCATAAGCTTCAAACGAAGCAATGGCATGGGCAGCTTTCCTCTCATCGGTCATCTCATTGGTTTCAAAGATGCGCTCCATTTTAAGCTTCCATTCAAGATACTCATCGGGATCACTAGTTCCTTTAAAGGGTGGAATAGTGATCTTGACACTGTTCAAGTTTGAGTCTCGAACACCTCTAGCCTGTTCGGGAAACTCATCTTCTCGATCATTAGCCTCACGCCCAATATTTCTTTCAACATTTGCGCCTCGGCCTCGACCTCGACCTCGGAAATTTCCACGACCTCGGTGAGCTTGCCTTCGTTGAGCGAATGGCAGCTCACGCTCATATTCATCTCGGGAAATTCCTCTTCATCAACCTCCTTGGCAACGGCTCCAAGATCTCTTCGGGCCATTGGGGGCGGTATTCTTTCTCCTCAGGGAATGCCCAAGTTTTGATAAGCAGCTTGGGGATTGCCCAAGTTAAGTTCTCTCCGAATTGCTTCACTTGTCAACTGATGTTGTCGTACAAGCTCAGCGTACAGTTCAGGTTTCATCGGAGTGGATTGGCTTGTTCCAGCGCCGGACCCATTCATGGCCACGGACGCACTTCCCTGCTCGAGGAGAGTTACTCGAGCAGTTACTCCTCTTAAGTCGGCACTAACGCCTTGTATCGTAGCCATGAGATCGGCTAACGACACTTCGGGCTTCTCAATACTTTTGCCATCATTTCCAGCCATGGTACCTGCACACAGTCAAAGATCAAACAAATGTTAGGGTTAGAAATCACCTCACACACTCCCTCACCTTTGATGGGTGGCACTCGGGTCCACTCAATTTATGGGTTCGGTTTTTGATCACTCAAGGACTTGTTAACAGTGGCTCGTCTGATTGATCTGTCCTCTAAGATCCTTCAAGTTCGACAATAGTCACTGCCTCTTCGGGAAGAGTGAAGTGATGTTCGACTCGATGGAACGGACGCTTTTCACTGAGCTCGGGGAGTCAAAAGAATTTCTACGAAAGTTGGGACTTCGGTCACCCCTTCGCACGAATTCCTATCAGTTCAAAAGAGTTAGTACGACCTCGAGTAGGACAATTACTCAAAAGATCCACCAACTAGAATTTTGACACGAAAGAAAGTGAAAACCTAGGAGAATCTACCCTTTGATTCCCTTTGGAATCTTCCTCGGCCACACCAACTCTTGTCCGTACAAGAGTGGTCCCTCCTTGGTACGGATAGGGTTTTACCTTATCCACTTTCCTTTTTCAGCCGACAATTTTCACCTGGGGTTTTGATGTTAAAAATTTAACCCCTTTCTTCTTCAATGGAACAGTGACCTTTGCTCCGGCGTACGGACACAACAACTTCGGTTCACTGACCACAATGTTCAGCAGATCTGGGTTGCTTTTCAACTCCGGTCTCAACAACGGAGGAAATCAATCTTCACAGCTCGTTCGCGTCGTACACTGTTACGATGGTAACAATTTTCCGGTGTACGGACATCGATTCGAACCTTTTAAACTTTGATTTTCAAGCAACAGACAAACCCAAATCACTCAAGAACCATCTACCTTCATCGGTTTCTTCCAAACACAATGGGGTTCGAGTTCAATCACCATTGAAGCTCAAAACAGTCCAAAAATTCACCAACAAACCCTAGTCACGAAATTAGTACGTCGGGTATTCGTTGGATTTAGAACTCGATGGTGAACAAGAATCAATGGTTGTTTTTCCCAAACAACCAACAATCAAACACAATTTTGAATTTTCCTTTTAACACTTTTTTTTTTTTTTTTATTTGTAAAATAACAACACCAACAGTAACAAAGTTCAAGAACACGAAAAAAGGAAAACAAAGACACACGCACGAAAATAAGGATAACTTGAACAGGATTTGGGGTTGTAGAAACAAGCCCAAACCGTGCTCTGATACCAAGATGGTGCAATGCAAACCCGAAGGAGTTGCTTAGCACGAACGCGGAAGATAAACAACAAAAGATAAAGATAGAAGCAAGACAAAACTTGCTTCTTTTGAAAGAACAGTGAGGAACCTGTCTCAAAGCTCGATCAAAAGGGACACAAGAATCACCTAAACTATGCAACAATCCTCAAGAGAACATTGCCTCTTGCAAACTGAATGATCAAAGAGGAATGTTCAATCGGATTAACCGAAAGCCACAAGTCCATAAAAGCCCTCACAGGGGTTTGCTCACGACGGAGACAAGAAATGTGCTCGGCACTTTCATTAATTCATCAATGTTCAAAAACTCGGTGCTTACAATGAAAGGAAACAAGGTTTATATAGGAAACACTAAGGGTAAACTAGTAAAAGGGTCACAGGCGACCAATAGAAATAAGCCACGCAGGGCTGAGTTAAATTGTGTTCGGCAGACTTTGACTTCGGTAAGCCTGATGCAGCCCGAACACGTGCTGATCAAGTGTTCGATCCACTGAGGAGACCGATGACAAGAAGCCAAGCCAAGCTGCTGCACGATGTGCACGTTCACTTAGCCTGGCCGAAGGAAAATAATTGCTCCGAAGATGAGTGGCCGAGCTCAAGAACCGAAGGCATTATTTTCAGATTTGAGCCCGATGGCAAAGTGACCGAGGACAAGGAGCTCGAAGACAATTGAGCGTCCGAAGGCAACAAGTGTGTGTTCGAGCAGACAACCGAGAACCGAAGCCAAGGCTTACCGAAGTCAAAGTCTGCCGAACACAATTTAACTCAGCCCTGCGTGGCTTACTTCTATTGGTCGCCTGAGACCCTTTTACTAGTTTACCCTTAGTATTTCCTATATAAACCTTGTTTCCTTTCATTGTAGATAGCTAGTTTTTGAATATTGATGAATTGAATGAAAGTGCCGAGCACATTTCTTCTTGCTTCCGTCGTGAGCAAAACCCCGGTGAGGGCTTTTAAGGACTTGTGGCTTTCGGTTAATCCGATTGAACATTCCTCTTGATCATTCAGTTTGCAAGAGGCAATGTTCTCTTGAGGATTGTTGCATAGTATAGGTGATCCTTGTATTCCTTTCGATTGAGCTTTGAGACAGGTTCCTCACTGTTCTTTCGAAAGAAGCAAGTTTTGTCTTGCTTCTATCTTTATCTTTCTTGTTTGTTCTTCCGTGTTTGTGCTTAGCAATTCCTTCGGGTTTGCATTGCACCATCTTGGTATCAGAGCACGGTTTGGGCTTGTTTCTACAACCCCAAATCCTGTTCACGTTATCTTTAATTTTCGTTCGTTTGTGTCTCTGTTTTCCGTTTCGTGTTCTTGGTTTTTGTTACTGTTGGTGTTGTTATTTTTACAAAAAAAAAAAAAAAAAAAAAGTGTTAAAAGAAAAATTCAAAAATTGTGTTTGATTGCTGGTTGTTTGGGAAAACAACCATAGATTCTTGTTCACCATCGAGTTCCGAATCCAACAAGTACCCGACGTACCAATTTCGTGACTAGGGTTTCTTGGTGAATTTTTGGACTGTTTTGAGCTTTAATGGTGACTGAAAACTCGAACCCCACTGTGTTTGGAAGAAACCGGTGAAGATTGGTGGTTCTTGAGTGATTTGAGTTTGTTTATTGCTCAAAAATCGAAGCTCTGAGTTTAAATCGTTGTCCGTACGCCGGAAAATTGTTACAAAAATCGTAACAGTGTACGACACGAACGAGCTGATTTTTAGTTCGAAGAACTTCGTTTGATTTCCTCCGTTGTTGTTTGGAACCGGAGTCGAAAGAGCAACTCAGATCTGTTGAATTTCGTGGTCAGTGAACCGAAGTTGTTGTGTCCGTACGCCGGAGCAAGGTCACTGTTCCATTGAAGAAGAAAGGGGTTAAACTTTCTAACATCAAAACCCCAGGAGAAAATTGTCGGCTGAAAAAGGAAAGTGGATAAGGTAAAACCCTATCCGTACCAAGGAGGGACCACTTTTGTACGGACAGGAGTGGGTGTGATCGAAAAAGATTCCAAAAGGGAATCAAAGGGTAGATTCTCCTAGGTTCTCACTTTCTTTCGTGTCAAAATTCTAGTTGGTGGATCTTTCGAGTAATTGTCCTACTCGAGGTCGTACTAACTCTTTTAAGCTGGTAGGAATTCGTGCGAAGGGGTGACCGAAGTCCAAACTTTCGTAGAAATTCTTTTGACTCCCCGAGCTCAGTTAAAAAGCGTCTGTTCCATCGAGTCGAACATCACTTCACTCTTCCCGAAGAGGCAGTGACTATTGTCGAACTTGAAGGATCTTAGAGGACCGATCAATTAGACGAGCCACTGTTAACAAGTCCTTGAGTGATCAAAAACCGAACCCATAAATTGAGTGGACCCGAGCGCCACCCATCAAAGGTGAGGGAGTGTGTGAGGTGATTTCTAACCCTAACATTTGTTCGATCTTTGACTTGTGCAGGTACCATGGCTGGAAACGATGGCAAAAGCATTGAGAAGCCCGAGTTGTCGTTAGCCGATCTCATGGCTGCGATACAAGGCATCAGTGCCGAAGTAAGAGGAGTGAGTGCTCGAGTAGCTAACCTCGAGCAGGGAAGTGCGTCCGTGGCCATGAATGGGTCCGGCGCTGGAACTAGCCAAACCACTCCGATGAAACCTGAGCTGTATGCTGAGCTTGTACGACAACATCAGTTGACAAGTGAAGCAATTCGAAGAGAACTTAACTTGGGCAATCCCCAAGCTGCTTATCAAAACTTGGGCAATCCCCAAGCTGCTTATCAAAACTTGGGCATTCCCCGAGGAGAAAGAATACCACCTCCAGTGGCCCGAAGAGATCTTGGAGCCGTTGCCGAGGAGGTTGATGAAGAGGAATTTCCCGAGGACGAATATGAGCGTGAGCCGCCATTCGCTCAACGAAGGCAAGCTCACCGAGGTCGTGGAAATTTCTGAGGTCGAGGCCGAGGCGCAAATGTTGAAAGAAATATTGGGCGTGAGGCTGATGATCGAGAAGATGAGCTTCCCGAACAGGCTAGAGCTGTTCGAGACTCAAATTTGAACAGTGTCAAGATCACTATCCCACCCTTTAAAGGAACTAGTGATCCCGATGAGTATCTTGAATGGAAGCTTAGAATGGAGCGCATCTTTGAAACCAATGAGATGACAGATGAGAGAAAAGCTGCCCATGCCATTGCTTCGTTCGAAGCTTATGCATCAACATGGTGGGAATCTGACAAGAGGCATAGACGAAGGAATGACTATCCCGAAGTCAATACTTGGCCACAATTGAGAAGAGCAATGGATGCTAAGTATTTGAGTGCCAAGTACAGGCAAACTCAAATGCAAAAGTTGTATGAGCTGAAACAAGGGTCCAAGTCAGTTCAAGAGTACCACGATGAATTTGAAAAGGTTCGATTGAATCTTGATCTGGTCGAAGACGAAGAGCAAGCCATTATCAGATTCAAAAATGGCTTGGCTAGGGATGTGTCGTCTCAGTTGAGACTCCACGTGTACCACACGTTGGAAGATTTGTTTGATGCTGCCACCGAAGCTGAAAAATTGGTGAAGGACGATAAGGCGAACCGGTATCGAGGAGTCACTACTTCTACTCCTTTGAACCGAGGAAAAGAATGGAAAAGTCCAAACCAAACAAGTGCTAACACTGTTCGAGATTCGAAGAGACCCTTCGAAAGAGGTGTGACCGTTAACCAGTCGAGAGAAGTGGGAGGTAAAGTTCAACTCAACTCTCCTAGTGCTTCAAATATTCAGTGTCACAAATGCAGAGGTTATGGTCACATGGCAAAAGAGTGTCCAACTCGCAAATTTATGCTTCTGCTCGAAGATGGAACCGTCCATGAGCAAGCGAGTGACACCGAGGAGGAAATTATCGAGGAGACTGATCGAGCTGAAGTTGATGATGATCATGAGGCTGCCGAAGCTGATCATCCGGAAATGTTTCTTGTGGTTCGAAGGAATTTGAGCTGCATGACTCTTGAAGAAGAGGACAACCAAAGAGAAAACCTCTTTCATGCCCGATGTCGAGTGAGGGGAAGGGTGTGTTCGATGATCATTGATTCCGGTAGTTGTGCCAATGTAGTGAGCCAAACTTTGGTTTCACAAATGGGATTACCTACGATGAAGCATCCCCACCCTTACAAGTTACAATGGCTGAATAAGTGTGGAGAATTGAGAGTTGTCAAACAAGTGTGGATCAAGTTCAAAATCGGAGAGTATCAAGATGAGATGATATTCGATGTGGTTCCGATGCAAGCTTGTCATTTGCTATTGGGTCGACCATGGCAGTATGACCGAACAGCTGTTCACAATGGCAGATCCAACACTTACACTGTGAAGCTTGATGGAAAGAGTTTCGTACTCAAACCCTTGTCTCCAAAACAAGTCACCGAGGACTATAAACGAATGAAAGAATTGAAAGAAGCGGCCAAAGCTAAGCTTCCGATAGGAGCAAAATTGGGGCCCGAAGAGACAAACTCACCGCCCGAAGTGAAAGGAATTTGTGCAATCATGCAACCCGGTGAGATCTTACGAGGCAACGACCACGGTCAGATGATGATTTGCCTCGTGCACAAGGGTATCCTTCTAAACTCTAATGATGATTTTTCTAATGATAACCCTTTGCCTTTGCTTGTTCGTAAAGTTTTGCAGGACTTCGAGGACATGTTTCCCGAGGAAATGCCAGGTGGATTACCTCCGTTGAGAGGAATCGAGCACCAAATTGACTTCGTACCAGGGTCTCAAATCCCTAACAAACCTGCATACCGGTGTAATCCCGAAGACACCAAAGAGCTCCAACGGCAGGTTGATGAATTGCTGAACAAGGGCCTCGTTCGTGAGAGCTTGAGTCCTTGCGCCGTTCCAGTTATCCTTGTCCCGAAGAAGGATGGAACATGGCGAATGTGTGTTGACTGTCGAGCAGTCAACAAAATAACGGTAAAGTATCGTCATCCTATCCCTCGATTAGATGACATGCTAGATGAGTTAAGTGGTTCTTCATGCTTTTCGAAGATAGACCTCAGGTCCGGTTACCACCAGATCCGAATGAAACCCGGAGACGAGTGGAAAACCGCATTCAAGACCAAATTCGGTCTCTATGAATGGTTGGTGATGCCTTTTGGCTTATCCAATGCACCGAGCACATTCATGCGACTGATGAACCATGTGCTCAAACCGTTCATAAACAAGTTCGTTGTCGTTTATTTCGATGACATACTTGTTTATAGCAGAACCATGGATGAACATGTCGACCACCTAAGGCAAGTGCTCGAAAAGCTTCGAGAAGAGAAGTTGTTTGCCAACTTCAAGAAATGCGCCTTTGGTGTCGATCGTGTAGTCTTTCTTGGATTCGTTGTCAGTGCTAATGGTGTCGAAGTCGACGAATCAAAAGTCGAAGCCATCAAAGATTGGCCAACTCCAACCTCGGTATCACAAGTTCGTAGCTTTCATGGCTTAGCTAGTTTTTACCGAAGGTTTGTTCGTGACTTTAGCACCGTGGCAACTCCTTTAACTGAGCTGGTGAAGAAAGACAATCCATTTGTGTGGGGAGAGTCCCAAGAGAGGGCTTTCCAAGAGTTGAAACGGAGGCTTTGTTCTGCCCCGTTGTTGCAACTCCCTGACTTCGGCAAAGCATTCGAAGTCGAGTGTGATGCGTCTGGAGTTGGGATCGGAGGAGTGCTGATGCAAGACTCGAAGCCGGTCGCTTACTTTAGCGAAAAGCTTAAGGGTGCAACTTTGAATTACTCTACGTATGACAAAGAGTTGTATGCCCTCGTTCGAGCACTCGCCCATTGGCAGCATTATTTGTGGCCTCGAGAGTTTGTGATCAAAAGCGACCATGAGTCCTTGAAGCATCTCCGAGGTCAGGAAAAATTGAATCGAAGACATGCCAAGTGGGTTGAATTTATTGAAAGCTTTCCCTATGTAATTCATTACAAAAAGGGAAAAGATAATGTTGTGGCCGATGCGCTATCAAGGAAATTTGCCTTAGCGACCACTCTCGCCTCTAGGCTCGTGGGATTCGAAAGCATCAAGTCGATGTACGAGGACGATCCCAAGCTGAAATGTGTTCGAGACGCAATCTTGAGTGGCCGAAAGGTTGAGAAATATCAGTGGCATGATGGCTACCTCTTCAAAAATGGGAGGGTTTGTGTGCCAGTGTCATCGTGGAGAGAACTCTTGGTTCGAGAAGCGCACTCAGGTGGACTGATGGGGCACTTCGGTGTCGATAAAACTCTTGGTATCTTAACCGAGCAGTTCCATTGGCCCAAAATGCGACGAGATGTGGAAAAGCTTTGCAACGCTTGTCTCGTTTGCAAGAAAGCAAAATCGAAGTCCAACCCTCATGGATTGTACACCCCGTTGCCTGTGCCTGATCGACCTTGGGTTGATATATCCATGGACTTTGTCTTGGGGTTACCGAGGTCAGGGGAAGGACATGATAGCATCTTCGTTGTGGTTGACCGTTTTTCAAAAATGGCTCACTTTATTCCTTGCAAAAAGTGTGATGATGCACAGCATGTAGCTACATTGTTTGATTCTAACGTGTTAAAATTGCATGGTGTACCTCGTACTATTGTGAGTGATCGAGACTCGAAGTTCTTGAGTCATTTTTGGAAGTGTTTGTGGGGTGCCCTCGGCACCAAGCTACTATTCTCGACGTCTCACCATCCTCAGACTGATGGACAGACCGAGGTAGTTAACCGAACCTTGGGATCTTTGCTTCGGGCAATGACCAAAGGGAAGGTTGGAAACTGGGCTGATCGTTTGCCCGTGATGGAGTTTGCATACAATCGAACGGTGCATAGAATGATCAACATGACCCCGTTTGAATGTGTGTATGGCTTTAATCCTTTGATTCCACTTGATTTAACCCCATTGCCTCGAGATTCTGTTCTTGATTTTGAAGGTACTCGACGAGCAGCTGCCTTGATCGAATTGCATGAAAAGGTGAAGAAGAACCTCGAGGAGACCTATGCAAAGGTTGCCTTAAAGAAAAACAAGGGGCGTAAAAAGCTGGAATTAAAGAAGGGAGATTTGGTTTGGGTTCACTTCCGAAAGGAACGCTTCCCGAACCAAAGGAAAGGAAAGTTGGCTCCTCGAGGGGATGGTCCATTTCAAGTGTTGACCAAGATCAACAACAATGCCTACGTGATCGACCTCCCTGGTGAGTATAACGTGTCCAACACCTTTAATGTTGCTGACTTAGTTCCTTGTGTTGTAGGTCCAACTTCGGAGGACGAGGAGGGCTTGATTTCGAGGACGAAATCCTCTCAAGAAGGGGAGGATGATGCAGCCCGAACACGTGCTGATCAAGTGTTCGATCCACCGAGGAGACCGATGACAAGAAGCCAAGCCAAGCTGCTGCACGATGTGCACGTTCACTTAGCCTGGCCGAAGGAAAACAATTGCTCCAAAGATGAGTGGCCGAGCTCAAGAACCGAAGGCATTATTTTCAGATTTGAGCCCGATGGCAAAGTGACCGAGGACAAGGAGCTCGAAGACAATTGAGCGTCCGAAGGCAACAAGTGTGTGTTCGAGCAGACAACCGAGAACCGAAGCCAAGGCTTAACGAAGTCAAAGTCTGCCGAACACAATTTAACTCAGCCCTGCGTGGCTTACTTCTATTGGTCGCCTGAGACCCCTTTACTAGTTTACCCTTAGTATTTCCTATATAAACCTTGTTTCCTTTCATTGTAGATAGCTAGTTTTTGAATATTGATGAATTGAATGAAAGTGCCGAGCACATTTCTTCTTGCTTCCGTCGTGAGCAAAACCCCGGTGAGGGCTTTTAAGGACTTGTGGCTTTCGGTTAATCCGATTGAACATTCCTCTTGATCATTCAGTTTGCAAGAGGCAATGTTCTCTTGAGGATTGTTGCATAGTATAGGTGATCCTTGTATTCCTTTCGATTGAGCTTTGAGACAGGTTCCTCACTGTTCTTTCGAAAGAAGCAAGTTTTGTCTTGCTTCTATCTTTATCTTTCTTGTTTGTTCTTCCGCGTTTGTGCTTAGCAATTCCTTCGGGTTTGCATTGCACCAAAGCCTTAGCTTCGGTTCTCGATTGTCTGCTCGAACACACTTGTTGCCTTCGGACGCTCAATTGTCTTCGAGCTCATTGTCCTCGGTCACTTTGCCATCGGGCTCAAATCTGAAGATAATGCCTTCGGTTCTTGAGCTCGGCCACTCAGCTTTGGAGCAATTGTTTTCCTTCGGCCAGGCTAAGTGAACGTGCACATCGTGCAGTAGCTTGGCTTGGCTTCTTTTCATCGGTCTCCTCGGTGGATCGAACACTTGATCAGCACGTGTTCGGGCTGCATCAATTAATTAATTAATATTTTAGTTTTGTTGGTCCAAAAATTTAAGTCAATCAATCATATCAATTGACCGAATCCGAATCCGAAGCCGAAGCCGAAGCCGAGACAAGCGACGACGACAGCGCGAGGCTTCCCTTCTTCTCAACCCTTTTAAGAGCTAAGAGAAGTAAATCTCAATTTAAACCCAACAAAATCCTTTTCCTCTACCAATGTGGGAGAAAGTGCATTTCCCTACAAAAGGGAACCTTTTCACCTTTCACCCATTTCCCATTCACATTCTTCCATTAAACCAAACAATCCCCCACATGAATGGGGAATAGCTGTATTTGACATATGCATGACAGACTTGTGTGATTTGCAAGAAAGAATTAGTTGCATCGGGATAAGTAGGTTTCCCTTTGAACTTTCCGTAGTGAACATACATCGGATATACTCGATCAATCGGTAGATTTGATATCTTTGAACCGTTGAGCTTTGGTGTATACCTAGACAACGTAAGTCACACAACTAACCCTTAACCGTCTTTGGTTCTCACTGTTGTGTTCGTTTCAGCCATGAACACCGCCTGGTTTCATAAGTGCTTAGAGAACTGGCCATACCGAATTCTCCTTGAAGCGGCTTCCACTTCACACTTACATAGGTGATTTCTAAACATGTAATCCTATAGATATACACTGTTTGATAATTACAATATCAAACTTAGATAATCATTAAAAAATGCCTCTAGTATTTTATCCTTGGTACTTGAACATTGTCTCATCACGATAATGGAACAAACATTTAATTGACAATGTTGGACCGTCATACACAACTTTGTATTCTCCTTGAACCTAGTTCTTGGGATCTCCAGTCTCCCAGGCAGAGTTTCCGCCGTGATGCCTTGTCCTTGGCCATAGTCCCATTCCCTTCGATGAACACTCAACCGCCTCTCTAGTTAGGCCTTTTGTAAGCGGATCCGATACATTACCCTTGATTTCACGTAATCAATGGTGATAATTCCTCTAGAGAGTAGGTCCCTAACGCTTTTATGCCTTCGTCGTATGTGACGATTCTTACTGTTATACATATCCTCGCTCTTCCTATAGCCGATTGACTATCACAATGTATACAGATTGGTGTCAACGGCTTAGGCCAGAACGGAATGTCTTCCAAAAAGTTCCGAAGCCATTCAGCTTCTTCACTGGCTTTATCTGAAGCTATAAATTCAGCTTCCATTGTAGAGCGGGCAATACACGTTTGCTTGGACGATTTCAAAGACACCGCTCCTCCACCAAGTGCGAAAATATATCCACTTATGGACTTAGAATCAGTTGTGCCGGTGATCCAATTTGCATCACAATATCCTTCAATGACTGCAGGATACTTGTTATAATGCAATGCAAAGTCTTGGGTGTATTTTAAATACCCCAAAACATGTTTCATTGCCATCCAATGAGTTTGATTGGGTGCTTGTTTTAGTCCATAAAGCGACTTAATAAGTTTACACACCATCTTTTCTTTACCTGAAACCACGAACCCTTCAGGTTGTTCCATGTAAATCTCTTCCTCCAAATCCCCGTTTAAGAACGTTGTCTTAACGTCCATTTGATGGATTTCAAGACCATACACAGCGGCTAACGCTATTAACAAACGTATGGATGTTATTCTGGTTACCGGCGAGTATGTGTCAAAGTAGTCAAGACCTTCTTGTTGTCTATAGCCTTTAACAACAAGCCTTGCCTTGTACTTGTCAATAGTGCCATCAGCTTTGATTTTCCTTTTGAAAATCCACTTAGAACCTAATGGTTTATTTCCAGGAGGAAGATCAACCAACTCCCAAGTATGGTTGCTCAAAATAGATTCTATTTCACTATTGACTGCCTCTTTCCAAAATGGAGAGTCTGAAGAAGACATAGCTTCTTTAAACGTCCGAGGCTCATTTTCCAAAAAAAAAGTGACAAAGTCATCTCCAAATGAAGTAGAAGTTCTTTGACGCTTGCTCCGTCTTGGTTCTTCCTCATTTGGTGAATTTCCTTTGGTTCCTTCCCGAGGTCGTTTGGATCTTTCACCAACTGACTCACATTCCTTCTTATACGGATATATAGTTTCAAAGAATTCAGCACAATCTGATTCCATCACTGTATTAACATGAATGTCGGGATTTTCTGATTTATGAACCAGAAACCGATATGCTTTACTGTTTATAGCATACCCAATGAAAACACAATCAACTGTTTTCGGTCCAATCTTAACCCTTTTGGGTTTTGGGACTTGCACTTTAGCCAAACACCCCCACACTTTGAAGTAATTCAAGTTGGGCTTCCTTCCTTTCCACTTTTCATATGGAATGGAAAGTGTTTTGCTATGGGGAACTCGATTGAGTATTTGATTAGCCGTGAAAAAGGCTTCCCCCCACAAGTTCTGGGGTACACCCAAACTTATCAACAAGGCATTCATCATCTCCTTTAACGTCCGATTTTTTCTTTCCGCAATCCCATTAGATTGAGGCATGTAGGGGGCAGTTGTTTGATGAATAATGCCATATTCCAAACATACTTGTTCAAAAGGAGATTCATATTCTCCACCCCTATCACTTCTTATCATTTTGATCTTTTTGGTAAGTTGCATTTCAACTTCATTTTTTGTATTGCTTGAATGTGTCAATTACCTCATCTTTACTACTAAGTAAATAAACATAGCAGTAACGAGTGCTATCGTCAATAAAAGTTATGAAATACTTCTTTCCACCTCAAGATGGTATTGACTACATGTCACAAATATCCGTATGAATTAAGTCTAATGGTTCCGAATCCCTTTCAATTGACTTGTAAGGGTGTTTCGTATATTTAGACTCAACATATATTTGACATTTTGACTTCTCGCAATCAAATTTAGGCATACTTCCAAATTGATCATTTTCCGCAAGGTTTTATAATTGACATGTCCCAAACAAGAATACCATAAATTATTTGACTCAAGTAAATAACAAGAAGCTGCAGTTTTATTCATAGTGTCAATGACCATTACATTGAGTTTGAAAAGACCCTCAGTCAGGTAACCTTTTCCTACATACAGCTCATTCTTAGCTATTACAACTTTGTCAGAGACAAACACACACTTAAACCCATTTTTAACGAGAAGTGCAGTTGACACCAAGTTCTTCCTTATTTCAGGAACGTGAAGAACATTGTTCAGAGTCACAACCTTGCCAGACGTCATTTTGAGGAATATCTTTCCATATCCCTCAATTTTGGCCGTTGCAGAATTGCTCATAGAGAGCGCCTCATCAGGTCCAGCGGGAGCATATGAAGCAAAGGCTTCCTTCACAGCACAAACATGGCGGGTGGCTCCTGAATCAATCCACCATTCTATAAGATTTCCAACTAAGTTGCATTCAGAAATCATAGCACACAGATCAATGTCTTGCACTCCTTGAGACAATTTATTGTCTTCAACCATGTTTGCTTGACCTTTTTCCTTTTTCTTGTCCTTCTTTGCAGTACGACAGTCTATGGACTTATGTCCACTCTTGCCACAGTTGTAGCAATTTCTCTTGAACGTTTTCTTGCTAGGGTTGGTCTTCCCTCCAGAAGGCTTCTTTCTCTTATTTGGATTATGCTCAACAATATTTGCTCCCGCTATTGCAGCATTTCCACGAGCCTTCTTTTCAGCTGATTTATTGTCCTCTTCAATCCTTAAGTGAACAATCAAATCTTCAAGGGTCATCTCCTTGCGTTTATGTTTCAAGTTATTTTTAAAGTCCTTCCACAATGGAGGTAACTTTTCAATCATGGCTGCAACTTGAAACGCCTCGTTGATCACCAAACCTTCAAAGAAAAGTTTGTTAGCAACAATATAATTAATACTTTCTACATAAGTATTAATCAGGATCAAACCTTCAGCAAGGAGATCATGGATAATTACTTGAAGTTCTTGGACTTGGGACACAACAAATTTGTTGTCCACCATTTTATAATCTAGAAATTTGGCAGCCACATATTTCTTCAGTCCAGCATCTTTAGTCTTATACTTCTTTTCTAATGCATTCCACAGTTTCTTTGACGTTTCAACATTACTATAAACATTGTACAAGTCATCTTCCAAGCCACTTAGAATAGAATTCTTGCATAGGAAGTCAGAATGCGTCCAAGCCTCAATCACAAGGAAGCATTCGTTTTCAGGTGTTTCATCCGTCAGGACTGGAGCATCCTCCTTAATAAACCTTTGCATGCTTAAGGTGGTCAGATAAAAGAACATCTTTTGCTGCCACCTTTTAAAGTCCACACCAGAAAACTTCCCCGACTTTTCTACAGGTGGCATAACAGTTGCAGCAGCACGGCTAGGCCCAGCAGCACCAGAAACTGTGGTAGCATTAATACTCCCAACAGGGACAGTTAGATCCACTCCGTTTGTCATCTCTGTCAGAATGACACGAGCAGAAACAAAATCAATAAACTGTTTAAACAATTGGAGTAGAAAAAACCACGAAGGCTTTTAGTCTCCACAAACAGATTATTTCACAGTAATCAGGAGTAGAAAAACCACGAAGGTTTTAATCTCCACGAGCAGAGTAATATGCAGTACAGGAGTAGAAAACCACAAAGGTTTTAGTCTCCACGAGCAGATTAATATACAGTATAGGAGTAGAAAACCACAAAGGTTTTAGTCTCCTTAACCAGTCTCCTTTAAACAATATTTATTTAAGCGCAGAAAATAAATAACATTAGATTTCTTAAGCTTGTTGTTCCTGCGATCAAATAAATTAGAAGATACAAAAACCTGAAATATATAATCTGTTAGTAATAGGACAATCCCGAGCCCACAAGTTACTTGTGTCTCCTTAAGAAATCTAACTCCCTCACGATGCCCAAGGTTCACGGGTTAATTTCTCCCAGGATGGAACGGGATAACAGTTCTACCGTAGCGGTACTTCAAACGGTAGAACACGGCGAACACAAAGGAATGGAGCAAATCACACGACTCACTTAATATGCAGAAAGAGAGGGGATGCAGTAAGATATGCTTTCTGTCAGTGTTTTTCTCTGCCCGAGTGTTTCTATCCTCTGCCCGAGGTTGTGTCTATCTGTCCGAGCCAGAGTCTATCCTCTGTCCGAGGTTTAGTCTCTGTGTTGTCTCTATGTCAAAGTTTGAGTCTGCGTGTTCTCTTCTATGTCTCAAGGACTGACAAATGATCAGTTTATATAGACACCCAAGGGCAGACGAAGAGACACAGCGGCATTTAATGAGAAAACGTGGAGGAATTAATTGTCCACTAATGACTGACTTCAATGTAGAGCAATTAATCTACAACTAATGACTGACTTTAATGTGGAGGAATTAATCTACCACTAATGACCGACTTTAATGCAGAAACGTGGAGGGAAAACGTGGAGGAATTAATCTGCTGATGTCGCTTCAGCTTCCCGGTACTGAACTCACTTCAGCTGCCCGTTACTGAACTTACTTCAGCTGCCCGTTATAAAAACGGATTAAAATATTAATTAATTAATATTTTAGTTTTGTTGGTCCAAACAATTTAAGTCAATCAATCATATCAATTGACCGAATCCGAAGCCGAAGCCGAGGCGAGCGATGAGCGACGACGCGAGGCTTCCCTTCTTCTCAACCCTTTTAAGAGCTAAGAGAAGTAAATCTCTATTTAAACCCAACAAAATCCTTTTCCTCTACCAATGTGGGAGAAAGTGCATTTCCCTACAAAAGGGAACCTTTTCACCTTTCACCTATTTTCCATTCACATTCTTCCATTAAACCCAACAGATGTCTCGTGAAGCGTCGTGTCTTTTGTGAGTGACAATTCCTACCTTAACTTTACATTTGAGATATATTGTCTATTAATGCTCCAACAATTGTTTCCAATTCAAGCCTTTTCTTGTGATTCTGGATATTCTTGATTGACAAATAGGAGTGGCAATGGGGCGGGGCAGGGCTGATTGAGCCCTTCCCCTGCCATAATTTTGCCCTGCCCTGCCCCGTTTTGGTCTCCGTCTATTTTCAACCCCGTCCTGTCCTGTCCCGTTTAACCCACTCCGCCCTGTCTTGTTTTGACCCGCCCCACTTAAATCACTCTTTAAATTATTATTTTTTATTTTTATCAAAACTGAATATTTCTTTAACTTTTAATCCATTTTTATATATCTCTAACTTCTTTTCTATTTAAATTTTCAAATTTGATGATTTTGTACTTCACTCAAGAAATTGAAGTTTTAAAAAATTTATAGTCTTTCTAAAGTACAAAGTATTAACGATACTAATTAATAGCTTAAGTAGCCAATAGTGGAACAATATTTCAATTATTTCCTCAACTTAATCGTAAAAAGAGCAAGTAAAAATATTGGGTCTGCCCCGCCCCGCCCTGCCCCAACAATGCTAAAATTAAAATTTGCCCCGCCCTGCCCCATTTAGTGTTGCCCCGCTCCGCTCCGTGCCGCCCCGCTTGCCATCCTATTGACAAATAAAATAATTGAGTTGTGCTCCCCTCCAACCACTTAGCCCTTTTGTAAAAGAAGCTTCACTTGCAGCATGTGACCCATCCCATTCAACTAGATTTTCAGGGATGGAAGCTAATTTGTCAGAAGGTTCGACTTCCTTACAAAGCTATTGTTAAAGCTATTTGTTAGAGCTAAGCAGATTGTTAGGCTGTTATCAATATGATTTTCTAATTGCAATCATCATAGCATTTATATTTTATCTTACATATTTTAAGGTAAGTTTAACTTTTCAATTCTACTTGCAATTTGCTGGTGCTCAAGTCAATGGCAATAATTCCACATAAAAAAGTTATTATTTTTTTTTATTTTTAACAGAATAATTGTGTCTCTAATTATATGCACTCATATTTTCCGCATATGTTATTGATATTCTAAGTAGAATTTAGCTACTCAATTTTTATTAAATTTTATGTAATTTTAAAAATCATATACTCATCGATGCATTGGGTTACACAAGCAAAACATGTACCCAAAATCTAGAATAGTATAAATATAAATATAGATGATGTTCTATTTTGAATTGTTGCTGCAGCTTTTGGAGAAAGCAACAATGCATCAAAATCGGGACATGAATGACTAGTTTTCTTTTTCTCGTGAAAGAATACTGATATGTTTTAATAGAATATAATTTCTACTATATTATTTTGTGATAATAATGTTGAACCTTTGAATTATGTCCTTGTACTAATGTATTGCATTTAGTAAAAAAAATTGAAGAAAATCCTTATTGTAATTCAAATTTGAATTCATGCTAAAAAGTATGAATTTTTCTTAGCTGCATTTCATATATTCCTGTGGCTGGTTTGTGGAAAAAAGTTTCCTTTTATCAATTTTTTTGAATTTGTGGCTAAAGATACATGTATAATGAGTTTAACTATTACTCACCCACTATGTAAACCTTATTTTACATTATCAAGAACTTTAACTTGAAATAGCTAGTTACTAATCTACTATTGCCTTGTAAATAGTTGTAATAAGAATTTAATAATACATTTTCGCTTTTTGTAGCAAATGAAGCAAATCTTTTACTATAAAATTTTTTTTTTTTTTGCTCTCTACTATAACTCTATATATTGCCAAGTTATTTTATTAGTCAAACATATTCTATACTGTCACGCCCTAAAAACTAAAAAATACTAATTTATTATTAACTGCGCGGGTGCGAGTTTATTTATTTAAAGGCTCGTGACTGGTGTTCAAAAAGGTACAAATTTATTTAGAGAACTCGGAGTCGCCACTTGACATAGTTTAAGGTGTGCCAAGTCACCAGAAGGTACCTTGGAACACCTTTGACTCGTCTAATGGTCTGCGTTTAGAGATTCGGGTAAGGTTCTCAGTTGACTCGCGGGAAGGTATTAGGCACCCGCGAGTCCTGTGCCAAGCACAGTTGCTTTATTGTCGCAATTTTAATTTATTAAACAATGGTTGTATTATTTAATGCCGTTAATTTGAATATGATACTTTGATTTAAGAAAATTAAAAGCGTTATTCTTATCCAGCCTCACGGAGGACTGGACGAATTTACACTTTGTTTCATAGTAAATAAATGAATAAATAGATAATAAAAATTTATTACGTATTTCCCAAACCTTATAAAGGGCTTGTCTACTTTTTTTTAAAAAAAATGAATTTAATTAGCTTAAAATAATAATTAATTTAGAATTAGTTTAACTCAATTTAATTTTTCACTTAGCCTAATAAGTAGATCACAAATCATACTTATCGTTTTGCCTAATCGATTAAGTACAACCGCTAACTTTATTAAGTGACAAATTGGGACTCCCTAAATTTGCTCTTATTAAAATATGGATTACGAAAAGGTTAAAATGAATTATGCAAAGTATATAGATACGGTGGACTGTTTGTTAAGTTAAAATAGTTTTATGCCTATCTTTGAAAAGAAAATGTTTTGACGGAAAACTTATACTAACGTCACTGCTATGTGGGCTAAAGGTTTTTTGCGAAAATAGATAGTTTTAAAATCTATTTGCAAAGTTAGCACCTTTACTTTGTTTAAGATAATGATTGTATAAATAAATTAACATGTGGCCAAATTTAAAGAACGTCCTAAGCTTAAAGCCTACTCGTACCAGATTATAAATTTTGTTAAAACTTTGCACTTATATCCTATTTTACCTACTCATTTCAGATCTGCCCAGACTTTGCTTTCACATTTATTAAACAAGTTAAAACTTCCAATACAAAGCTAATTTAACTTAGAAGCAATCCCAAATTTGCCACTTATTTCAAATCTGTTCAGCTTTCCCTTTTAAGAAAAAAGAATTACATTGCATGGACAGTTTTTGCAGAGAAATAGTCTACATTTACATATGGACGTGCTGAGATTTGAAACCAACCTGGAATGCGTAGATACATGTTCAAACTCCTTGTCTATTATTTCTCTTACATTTTTCATATAGACATTTCTCAAGCATAGCCTTTTTAACATATGGAATATAAATATACTTGCTAATAATTTCCTATAATCAAGGACATAGTGCAGAAGTTTATCATTTCTTAGAAGAAAAAAAAAACACTAATTCATATCATTTTTTACGCAAAAATGCTTAAAAGAACAACAAAGGTTCAAGATGTTACCTAGACAACAAGACTTTAGAGCTCGGCAACGACGACCACTAGCAAACCAAGACACGTACACAGCAAGGAAACACCGGACAGCAACTAAACAACCCCTTTTATACCCCTATTCAACCTTTAAAACCTTGAGATTTATGCCCCAAAAGACCTTAGATGTAAAGGCTTTTGGTTCTAAATCTAACTTTCTAAACTTACTATATTTTTTCAAGTGTTTTTTGCTCACTGTTTTTTGCTAAATTTTCAGCAGGTAGTTGTGTCTTAAATGAGGGCATTCAATGCCTTTTATAGCTGAAAAATGAGAGCCAAAGGGTGGGGCTAAAAGGTGAAGTGTGGACTTGTACAAAAGTACAAGCCCACACCCCTATACTTGAGTGTTTTAGGCTATTTTTCAGCATGGTACAGCAGCTGAAAAGCCACTGTTTCAGCCACCAAACACAGTCCAAAAGCTGAAATTGTGCAAGAAAATGTCCTTTAAAAGGACATCCAAACACTCATTATATTGACTAAAGGATTAGGACAAACTAAGCCAACTAAATCAGCCCCAAACTAACTAAACTATAAACTAGAGAGCAACCAAATTCTAACTAAACTAGACCTTCTATTCTGACCTAATTTCTAACCAAATAAGTCCTAGGATTACTCTTAATGCCCCTTAGTAAGCCAAGGAGCAAAACTAATTTACAAACTAACCAATACTCAAATACTTAAAGCAAAACAAGATCATGCCAGCTCCCTCATTGACTCCCTGCTACCAAAAAACAGATCAAGCATATTTGAAACCAACACTAATGCAACAGAATATTTCAATCTTAAAGAAAAACAAACAAAACATGCCTTCTAAACTCCTTCATAGGCATAACTTAAACAATTTCCCTATAGAGTAATGAATGAACAACAAATTCATTCAAATTATATTCTGACAAACTCAAAATACCAAAGCTAGATCACAGTTTTCTTATTTGAGAAAAATGGAACTAAAGTGCATGATTACAGACAGGAACATAAGACATTTCTTGAAAATCAACAAGAAAGCGAACTTTTCAATAACAAGGGAAGCAGTTTCATACTTCAACACAAACTAGAAGAACAATTCTGGATGATTTTCAACAGAAAATAGTCATGCTCCGAACACATTTTGGATATAGTATTTACTATCTCTAAAGCTCTAAACAATAGCATTCCTAGTACTAACATTATCTACATAAGCTGAAAGAGAAAGAACAAACCCATTAGAGCGCTACACTACCAATTTCCATTGTGTCGTTGCACTGCCTCGTCTCGCTTTATTAAAACATCATCATCAACAAGCCTCGCCACGCTGCCTAAACTCCAAATCATCATCACCAGCCCCGGCTTCAAAACAATCATCATCACAGCCTCGGCTTCAAACAAAAATCCACCATACTCCCTCGTATTCAAATTGCCTCACCCACAAACTGCCTCCATAAAACAGCCCCCTCTCCTCCTAAGAAATGCAAAACAACACCATACAAAACTCACATCCCCTCCAAAATCATCATCACAACAACAACAAAAAACAGAAGAAGAAAAATGAGAAGAAGAAGAAAAAAATAAAGAAAAACAGAAACGGGAAACCGAAAAGAAACGAGCAGGGGAGAAATTAAGGGAACGGGGTGATGGGGTAAGGGTAAGGGAAAGAAAAAATAGAGAAAAAACTAAAAAGAACTCACCAAATTTGAAGTTTGACCAAACTTGAAAACTCGATCTACGAAAATTGGACCACCTTTTGAGAAAACTAATAGCGGAAACGGAAAGAGGGGGCCGAGATCTATAAAATGGTGTATTTTTGTATTTTTTCGGCCACCGGAGGTGGTGGCCGGCTGGTGGCCGAGTGGCGGGGCCGCGGTGGGAGGCGAATTCCGGCGAGTGGGGAAATTTTGGCAAGGGCTCGGCCAAGTCAAAGACTTATGGGGGTGTGAGGGAGTAAAAAATGAGGGATTTTGTTTATATATTGTGAGTGTGGGCCGGGTTATAGATATGGGCTGATGGGCCAATGTATTGGGCTGCATTGTTTTTTACAAATAGCCATTTAAAAGGCACTACGTACAAAATTAATAAACATAAGATCACATAATCTACACTAATCATCACATTTAAACATAGATTGCAAATAAACACATAACAAGTAACTTTTGTTAATTTAACATCCTAATTAAAGATAAATTTAGTCAAAATTAGGTGATTACAGCTGCCCCTCTTTGTTCGGGAACACGAAGAGTTTTCGGACAAAGAAGTAATCAAAACTAATTTTGGCTTTTCGGTTCTAGCCGAGAACATGCTTTTCAGAATGGTGACCGTACCTTGAATTTCGGTTCTAACCGAGAACAAAGTTACCTACATATCCCTGGACTAAGGAATCAGGTCAGTGTAGTTCCTTACGTGCGGTAGCTGGGACTACCGCATTCAAACAGACACTAGACTCACTAAGACTCACTAAGACAAACCTAGACACTCTAGACTACTTAAGACAAACCAGAGGCTCTTCTAGACACACTTGGGGCTGATACTAGACACTCTAGACTACTAAGAGGCTGTCGCTGCTGATTACTGGTCGCTTGCTGGTGGTCATTGCTTTACAAGGAATGGAAATACAAGGAAAAATGTAAAATTACAATCCCTAGCCTAAATCTTCATGCTTCCCTGAGGTAAATCTTGGCTTGAAAGACAGCTCCATCGCCCGTTGTATGGGCAAGCACCATCTGAAACTTGAAATGGTCGCACTTGTTTCAAACAGGTCTTGACTTGAAGCTGGGGATGGTCGCTATCTTCGAGCAGGACTAACTTGAAAAGGGAGTGGTTGCTATCTTTGAGCGCAAATGACTTGAACTACATGTGAGTGCTATCTTCTAGCAAAACTGACTTGAAAGGAAAATGATCGCTGTGTTTTAGCAGATCTTGACATGGAAAGGAAATGACGCTATCTTTGAGCGAAAACTGACTCGAAAAGGAAATGATCGCTATCTTTTAGCAGATCCTGACATGGAAAGAAAATGACGCTATCTTTGAGCGAACTGACTCGAAAAGGAAATGATCGCTATCTTTTAGCAGATCTTGACATGGAGAGGAAATGACGCTATCTTTGAGCGAACTGACTCGACAAGGGAATGATCGCTATCTTTTAGCAGATCTTGACATTGAAAGGAAATGACGCTATCTTTGAGCGAAACTGACTCGAAAAGGAAATGATCGCTATCTTTTAGCAGATCTTGACATTGAAAGGAAATGACGCTATCTTTGAGCGAAACTGACTCGAAAAGGAAATGATCGCTATCTTTTAGCAGATCTTGACATTGAAAGGCAATGACGCTATCTTTGAGCGAACTGACTCGAAAAGGAAATGATCGCTATCTTTTAGCAGATCTTGACATTGAAAGGCAATGACGCTATCTTTGAGCGAACTGACTCGAAAGGGAAATGATCGCTATCTTTTAGCAGATCTTGACATGGAAATGAAATGACGCTATCTTTGAGCGAACTGACTCGAAGACAGAATGGAGTTCCGTTTGACATATAGCGCAACTATCCCAGTTCAAGTAGTCCTAGCTCTTTCTTAGCAACATAGCAAATGTCACACTTACTTTCTGCATCATGGATACACCCTGTTTCGGATCTTGCAAATAAGCTTAGTGACTCTTGTTCTATTCTTCACAGTATTGTGGGATGAACAACGCCTAAAGCTTCTCCCAAACGTATCCACTCTTCATGATACAATTTTGGTATGTCGTCCCTCCGGCCTGATGTCGGTGCTGGGCTCCAATTATCAATGTTGATCATGACTTGCTGAGAACTTTTCCATTGTCGAGGGTGTGCCCTGCTCGCTGGAATTAAACCTGAATCCTGAAAGATAGAGTTTTGCAATTTTCTTTTGTTGCTCATGTGAGGTTAGCGCCGAAAAGGCGAGGAATTAATGGTGAGGCAAGATGTACAAATGGGATAAAAAAAAAGTTTAAGGGCGAAAGTCGTTTGGACAGAGAACGTCTTTCTGAAAAGGGAAACTTATCTGGCAATAAACTGGCGGCCTTGATGATCATGACATGTATCTTGGATGACCTCGTCCGACCAGTACCACTTGTTTGTTGAGAGTTGATCCACGGAAGATATCAAACCATAACCAAGTTGAGGTGACTCTCAAGTCGACTAGTAGCGCCCTTTCAGGTTTTCACCAACTAGCCTCTCTCTTTAATCTTTTTCCTCACTGTTTGTCTTGCGGCGCCTTCTCAGGTTTTCACCGACAAGACTTCTTTTTTCTTCTTTTTTCTTCTTTTTTTTTTCTCTTTTTTTTTTTCAATTCAATTTCAATTTACAACACCAACATCTCTTGAAAAATGTGAATAGATGATACAAAAATGATAGAAGTTTGTTTTTATTTTATTTTATTTATGAAATAAAATAAAAACAAACTTCTGCCCCAGTTTAGCATGAAAAAGGGAATCTAAATTTCCTTTGATGTTGGCCGCGAACTTGGAGGCAAGTTTTGCGTCAATAAAAGAAAACAGGGAAAGAGGAATTTTTTCTTATTGCGACCGCACCGAAATGGTTGCCTACGTATCCTTTTGAGAGGAATCAGGTCAGACGTAGCTCTAGGCAAATGCCCAGGTTTCTTTTGATGCTTTTCAGTTTCATTTCATTTTGGTACAATTACATTGATTCCAAACGGAGAACATGTCTCGAAAGTACAATGTTCAAAGTGCTAATAAGGGATACATTTTGGGATAGCAAAAAAGAACAAAAGCTTTGCATTCATCCCGAGTTGAAAGTCATCTTGGAGTCAAATGTAGTACCTCTTGACCGCGTCTGCATTGACGGGTATTTCAGTTGTCCTGCCTTCCGGATCTGTAAGGTACAAGGCGCCATTTGGCAATACTTTCTTTACCAGGTATGGCCCTTGCCAATTTGGAGCAAATTTTCCTTTAGCTTCTTCCTGATGAGGAAAGATTCTTTTCAAGACTAATTGCCCTTCTTTCAAGTCGCGGAGGCGCACTTTCTTGTTGTAGGCTCGGGCCATTCTCTGTTGATACAATTGACCATGACAAACTGCATTGAGCCTCTTTTCATCAATGAATGACAACTGTTCCAATCGGGTTTTGACCCATTCTGTGTCCTCAATTTCTGCTTCCACAATGATTCTGAGAGATGGTATTTCAACTTCAGCGGGTATGACTGCTTCAGTTCCATATACCAATGAATATGGGGTCGCACCTATGGAAGTGCGCACAGTTGTGCGGTAACCAAGCAGAGCGAAAGACAACTTCTCATGCCAATCACGAGATCCTTGTATCATTTTCCTAAGGATCTTCTTGATATTCTTATTGGCTGCTTCAACCGCACCATTTGCCTTTGGTCGGTAAGGCGTGGAATTTCGGTGCATGATCTTGAATCTTTCACACACGTCATTCATCAAATGACTGTTCAGATTTGCCGCATTATCAGTGATGATGGTACTTGG
Source organism: Petunia x hybrida (assembly GCA_037355625.1). Lineage (NCBI taxonomy): Eukaryota > Viridiplantae > Streptophyta > Magnoliopsida > Solanales > Solanaceae > Petunia > Petunia x hybrida. The sequence goes on from JBBBVM010000808.1 coordinate 1,733,094, forward strand.
GATACCAAAGCGACAAATAATATTAGAATGAACGAAATCCACCACAGCTTTCTTGGTCACGGACTTAAGAGTGACAGCCTCAACCCATTTGGTGAAGTAATCTATTGCAACCAGAATGAATCTGTGCCCATTTGATGCTCTTGGTTCAATAGGCCCGATAACATCCATCCCCCACGCTGTAAAAGGCCAAGGGGCTGACATTGTGTGCAACTCTAAAGGAGGTGAATGTATCAAATCACCGTGTACTTGGCATTGATAACACTTTCGCACAAAAGTAATGCAGTCATTTTCCATGGTAAGCCAGAAGTATCCCGCTCTGAGTACTTTCTTAGCTAGCACGTACCCGCTCATGTGGGGTCCACAGATCCCGGAATGCATGTCATTGAGAATTTTCGTGGCTTCAGTTGCATCCACGCATCTTAACAGTCCCAAATCAGGTGTCCTTTTGTACACCACCCCTCCACTCAGAAAGAAACCACTTGCCAGTCGTCGAAGCGTTCTCTTTTGATTATTTTCTGCCATTGGAGGATATGTCCCATCTTGAAGGAAATTCTTGACATCAAAGTACCACGGTTGACCGTCAATTTCTTCTTCAATCACATTGCAGTATGCATGTTGGCTTTGGACCTGAATCTCTAACGGATCAATATGGGCTTTATCAGGATGGACAAGCATTGAGGCTAATGTAGCCAATGCGTCAGCCAACTCATTATGTATTCTGAGAACATGTCTAAACTTTAGAACATCGAACTTTTGGCGAAGGTCGTCCATACACTGCTTGTACATGATCAACTTAAGATCTCGGGTCTCCCATTCACCCTTCATTTGGCGTATCAAAAGATCTGAATCTCCGATCACCAGCAATTCTTTGATGTCCATGTCTAGAGCCATACGCAAACCCATTATGCAAGCTTCATACTCAGATGTGTTATTAGTGCAACTGAAGCGGAGTTGGGCAGCTGCCGGATAGTAATGTCCCGTGGGAGAAATGAGGACTGCTCCAATACCATGGCCTTTTGAGTTAGAAGCACCGTCAAAGTACATTTTCCACACGTGCTCTTCTTCATTAGTCAACTCTTCAAGCACATCTACCTCCTCGTCAGGGAAGTAAGTCTTCAATGGCTCATAATCATCATCCACCGGATTTTCAGCCAAATGATCAGCTAAGGCTTGAGCTTTCATTGCAGTTCTGGTGACATAAACTATGTCAAATTCTGTAAGCAGGATTTGCCATTTTGCAAGCTTGCCAGTTGGCATTGGCTTTTGAAATATGTACTTCAATGGATCCATCCGGGAAATCAGATAAGTGGTATAGGACAAAAGATAATGTTTCAACTTTTGTGCAACCCAAGTTAGGGCACAACACGTCCTTTCCAACAAAGTGTATCTGGCCTCGCAATCCGTGAACTTTTTGCTCAGATAATAAATGGCCTGTTCTTTCTTTCCCGAGGCATCATGTTGCCCCAATACACAACCAAAGGAGTTTTCATTGACTGACAAGTACAAAAACAATGGTCGGCCAGGCTCTGGCGGAACCAAAACAGGAGGATTCGACAAGTATTGCTTGATCTTGTCAAAGGCTTCTTGGCACTCCTCGGTCCATGCAATTGATGCATTCTTTTTCAACAACTTGAGGATCGGCTCACATATTGTGGTAAGTTGAGCAACGAACCTACTGATGTAATTCAACCTGCCTAGAAAGCTTTTAACATCCTTCTTGGTTCGAGGCGGAGGTAGTTCTTGTATTGCTTTGATCTTTGCGGGATCCAGTTCAATACCTCGCCTACTAACAATGAAACCCAACAGTTTTCCAGCAGGCACACCAAATGCACACTTGGCTGGATTCAGCTTCAGATTGTACCTACGGAGCCTTTCAAAGAACTTTCTGAGATCTCTCACGTGGTCTTCAGCAGTTCTAGACTTGATGATCACATCATCCACGTACACTTCTATTTCTTTATGCATCATATCATGGAAAATGGCAGTCATAGCCCTCACGTAGGTTGCCCCAGCATTTTTCAAGCCAAACGGCATCACTCTATAACAATATGTTCCCCAAGGAGTAGTGAATGCCGTTTTGTATGCATCATCTTCATCCATCTGGATTTGATGATATCCAGCATAGCAGTCAACAAAGGATTGTATCTCATGTTTGGCACAATTGTCTACGAGGGTGTGAATATTAGGCAATGGAAAATTATCTTTGGGACTTGCCTTGTTCAAATCTCGATAGTCGACACATATCCTTGTTTTTCCATCCTTCTTAGGAACCGGAACAACATTTGCAACCCAAGTAGTGTACTGAACCGATTGAATCACTTTTGCATCCAGCTGCTTCATTATTTCATCATGGATTTTCTTGATCATATCAGTCTTGAACTTCCGTTGCATTTGTCTCACTGGAGGGAAACCGGGTTGAATTGGCAATTCGTGGACTATCAATTCAGAACTCAAACCCGGCATCTCATCATATGACCATGCAAAAACATCTCGATATTCAAAGAGCACTTTCCGAATATCGTTCTTCACTTCAGGTAGGGCGTACATGCTTATCTTGGTTTCCCTCACATCATCAGGGCTCCCAAGATTAACATCCTCTGTATCAGCCAAATTGGGTTTAGGCTTGCCCTCATGGCGTTCAACTTCCAGTCCTATTTCAAAATCCGCCTGCTCTCCATCATATTCAGTATTGTTAACAGATTCCTCAATATTTTCTTCATCACTTTCAACCTCAACTATGGTTATGGAGCCAAAATCAGATTGCAGTCCTTGGATGGACGATAAGTTCCTTGAACATGTCATGATATCAGGGCCAGCAGATATATCACTACAGATAAACAAAAATAGAATAAAATTAGGAATATGAACAGAGATTGGAGTAAAGCTTGGCTCTTGGCCTTTCATTAATGAAAAAGGGTTTGAATTACAAAAGGAAAGATGAGCAAAATAATACACTTGGCATACAACCCTTAGAATATCCAAGTGTATTCAAAAGAAAACTGTAAAACAACAGTCTACCAAGACCCCTTCCTGATGGGGAAGGGAGTTGCATTCCAGTTAGTCAGGTGCACGTCCGGGCCAATGTACTGAATTGAAGCATTACTGGAGCCTTCACCCGGCTGTACCATGCAGATTTCAAAAATGCCACCTAGATCAAATGGTGCATCCTGGTTGTCTTCCACTGTGTTGACATTTGTAGCGACAACCTTTGGTTTCATAACATAACCCACAAAAGACTGAGCGAGACACGGAATTGGCTTTGGGAGAGACCAAACTTCTGACTTCTTCTTCTTTGCTTGCCTGCGATCAGCTGCTTTCGGCTTGAACCCTAGTCCCCACGTGCCTTGCACGCCATTTGGATAAACTGGATTTACCCTGCCTTGTAGTGATGCTCCCAAGCCCTTTCCAAATTGGAAACCATGCTTTAACATTTCGGATGCCATCATTATAGACGTCTCTGACACTCTTGGGATGGGTATGGGCTTCCCTTCTGTTACCTTTTCCACATACACAACATCGGAGGTTTGATACATGATGGTCGGGCGTTGTAGTGACGGCTTCAAGGGCTGGTACGTCCAGGCTATTGTTAAACTGTGAGTCATCCTCTCCATAAACCACGACAGCTTGATTATCCCAAGTAAACTTGACCACCTGATGAACTGTGGATGGTACTGCACAAGCCATGTGAATCCACGGTCGGCCCAATAACAGATTGTACGATGCATCCGTCTCCATGACTTGAAACTCAATGCTGAAGGTAGCGGGACCAATGGTTAACTCAAGATTGATGATACCCAAAGACTCTCGAACTCCACCATCAAAAGCACGAACAGCAGAGGAACTTGCCCTGATTTTGCTCATATCCACCCTTAGACTCTTCAGTGTAGACAGAGGGCAAATATTTAATCCTGCGCCGCCATCTATTAGAACACGTGTGACATAGGAGTCTTCACACTTAACTGAGACATGAAGCGCTCGATTATGACCGGTTCCTTCTGCTGGCAGCTCCTCATCGGTGAACGTCACACGATTAGTCTCAAATACTCTGCCAGCAAGTGCTTCCAGATTAGCCACTGTAGTTTGTTCAGGAATGTAGGCCTCATTCAATATCTTCAACAGTGCATTGCGATGTGCTTCAGAGTTCATAAGTAGAGACAAGAGTGATATCTGAGCTGGAGTCTTTCTCAATTGCTCGACGATAGAATAATCTGTCGACCTCATTTTCTTCAAAAATTCTTCAGCTTCTTTCTCAAACACAGGCTCTTTGATGGGTCCTTGGTCTTCTCGACCTGGCTTTGCCTTTCTCAATTCTTCCGGGGTAAAACATCTCCCGGACCGGGTTAGACCATTTACATCTGCAGCAACCTCCATGATTTCCTTCCCGTTGTAAGACACAATTGTCTTATTGTAGTTCCAAGGAACAGCCTTTGTACTTTTGACAGGGAGTTGTGCTGCTTGAGTGATGATAACCGGCTCACACTTCTTTGCCTTAACCTCGAAGACCGGAGTTTTCTGGCATGATGCCCCTTGCACAATAAATGTTGGTGCACTGTCATGAACTTTTTCCTGCTTTGCAGCCGGAATTGTGAAACTTGGCTCAACAGCGGTATCTTGCTTTGCTTTGTTGACAACAGACGCTCTTGACTTTCCCCTGACTACAACAATAAACGGCTCCGGGCCTTTGATGTCCGGAGAGGGACCAACTGCCACAATCTGCTTGGCGGCTTTCCCTTTCAAGTCCTCTTCTATGGATACCATCCCAACCATGTGTACGTTGTTTTGAACATCATGAGCCGGTAAAGGATTTTGATTCACATTTTGTGTTTCATCCCCTACGACTTTTATCTGGTTGTTGTCTATCATTGCCTGGATTGCCCTTTTGAGTTCCCAGCAGGATTCTGTGTCATGTCCAGGTGCTCCAGAATGAAACGCACAATGGCGTGAATGATCAACTCTTCCATTGGGGTTCACCTTCCCTGGGATTGGCTTCAACAGATTGGCTTGTTGCAACTTTCCAAACAAATTAGTGTAGGTTTCCCCCAGTGGGGTGAACTGCCTTTTCTCTTGTTGCATGTTTCTCTGTTGCATGTTTGGACGAAAGCCCTGCGGACCTCGTGGTCGATAAGGCATCTCCTGGTGAGCCTGGAATTGAGTATGTGCTTGTTGATTGTTGTATTGGACTGGAGCAGGGGGTGGACGCCACTGTGGACCAGATAGAGGCTGAGCATAAGATGCTGCATTTACAGGGAATGAGGACTGCGGCATGGCAAATTGTTGGCCGTGAGTTGGATAGAATTGTTGTGGCGGGGGTGCCTGAATATACCCTTGACGGTCGTTGTATCTCCCATCATTTCTTCTCGGTCCAGGACCAACCATTGCCACTTCATCTTTTTTCTCTTTCTTCTTCCCATAAGTACCTGACCCTGATTGCAACGCTTGGGTCGTGGCTCTCAAAGCTGTTTGGCTCACAATCTTGCCTGCTTTGATTCCTCTCTCTATCATCTCCCCAATTTTTACTGCTTCACTGAATTGCTTCCCAAGGGCAGAGGCCATTGCTTGATAGTATGTTTCGTCAAGTACTTCGACGAATTCTTCAACCATTTTATCGTCTGGGATCAAAGGGCTCACACGCGCCGCCTGTTCGCGCCACCTATAGGCATACTCTCTGAAGCTTTCGCCTGGTTTCTTTGTGATCGTCTTCAAAGAAGAACGATCAGGAGCAGCCTCCATTTTGTAGCCATAATGATTCAGGAAGGCGCTGGCCATGTCGTCAAAGGTGACCCACTTGGAAACATCTTGTTGCACAAACCATTCTGTGGCCGGTCCTCCCAAACTGTCCGCAAAGTACGCCATCAATAATTCGTCCTTCTCGATACCCCTCATTTTGTTAAGGTATATCTTCACATGGATCCTCGGATCACTTTGCCCAGTGTATGGATCAAATTTGGGCACAACAAAGCCTTCAGGCAATGGCACATGAGGGAATAAGCACATGTCTTTGTATGAAATACTTGCTTTACCCCCTTGCCCTTGGATGTTTTTCACAGTTTGCTCCAAGCTTTTCAATTTCCGAGCAAAGTCAGCTTCTTCTGTTTTCCCCAATCTTTCGACATCAGCATGTGATTCTGGGTGGTGTCCATGATCATACGACTCAGTGGGGCGGAGTACATTACCCCGGGTTTGGTCGAATTGTTGATCACGAGCCCTCAACTGTGGGTCACTGTTTGACCTTTGCAATGTGTGTCCTGCAGGAACAGTGAATACTGTGGCAGGAACTTGGGCTTGGCCATGTTGTCCATGTTGTGGGAATTGTGCCCCAGGTTGTACAGTAGAGGGCCCAGCTATGTTGTCAGTTTCTGGATGTGGACCGAACCCTGGAGGATAACGGGGGTCTTCTGCCATTGTAGATTGCCCTTGCCCTGGTGGCTGAGCATTCGCCGTGAAAACAGCAGCACCTGGCGGAGCAGGAGGTGCCTGAACTGCCGACAAGTTACGGACCAGTTGCATCATCATATCTTTCATGGCCGTGAAGTCCTCGGCCATCTTAGCCTGTTGTTCAGCCAAGCGAACCAGCTCAGTATTCTCAGTTTCTTCGGCCATCGTTGCTGGAGTGTCTTCTTGAAGAGGTGCTTCAACCACTTCTGGAACAGGTAGTGGTCCCTTGATTCTGGTGGAATAGGAATGTGGGGCCAGCACGGCAGTTGCTCAAGCTCTAAACAAATCAAAACACGTTAGTGCAACAAGATAGCATGGAATATGAATTTGCTCGTCGGCCTGAACAATGCCTAAGGTCGTTATGCGTCATCCCAAATCGGTTTAGATTAGATCCCCAAGTGTATTATTTGATCTCTTTTCTCTTCTTTCTTTTTTTTTCTTTCTTTTCTTTTCCTTTCTTTTCTTTCTTTTTCTTCTTTTTTTTTTTTTCAAGTGAGGCTAGAGGATGAAATGAATTGACACATAAAAATAAGCAAAATATTTTCATTACTTCAAAAGAAAGAGTACATACGGTGCTTCCGGAGCACGACCAAAAGGAACGTACAAATGACTTAAAAAGGTGAAAATAAATTACAACATGCCAAATTTAAAAACGACATAAAGTACAACAATGCCAGGATGTAAAATAAATGACAAAAAGCAATAATCTGCATCATCTTGGCCTGATGTATCTACTAGGGTGACTGGGGCACAAAGTCAGCTGGCTCCTCTGGGTCTAACTCAAATGGCTCCACGGGATCTGCTGGCGGGCCTTCTGCAAAAGTACGACGCAATCCATTCAAATCTGCCGCAACTCTAGTGACAAAGGGAAGCACATGTGGGAGTATGTCCTCTGCGGGAAGCCTCCTATACTCATCGATGGACCGTGCCACATATGTAGCGGAGTCATAAACTTGCCGATAAGCTACACTGATGGTCCGTCCTGCAGCCTGTATATCTCGAAGTCGGTCCTGTGCTAGCCCTCTGAGCTGCTCACCCTGCTCTAATGCCCTGTCAAGTCGAGCTCGAGAATCTATGGCATCCTGGCGATGATACTCTTCCCTTTTCCTGCTTTCCAACAAAGCTGCCCTGTCGGCATCCCGCTCTGTCAATGCCTGTGAGTGCATGACACGGAGTCGTCTGACTGTGTCTAGGTGCTGATGCGCGAAACCCTCACTCTCTGCCTGAGCAGCTCTGGCGGCATCCCGCTCTGTCAATGCCTGTGAGTGCATGGCACGGAGTCGTCTGACTGTGTCTAGGTGCTGATGCGCGAAACCCTCACTCTCTGACTGAGCAGCTCTGGCGGCATCCCTCTCTGCAATTAAGCTTTGTATGGTATCACGGCATTCCTTCCTAATCTCGTGCCTAGCAAGCTGAACCTGCATATCCAGCCTGGCCTCAGTGTCAACCGTGCCTGCTCTCGACCTCGCGGGCATCTCTTTGGGTATGGGCTGATGGTAATACCAGAACTTATACTCCCGAACGACCTCCCCCTTGAGTCCATCCTGAACCTGTGTGCTTTCTGCGAGGTGCCTCCTAGTATCCCACAGGCGCAGGATCTCTCCTCTAAGAGTAGCTGGGTTGAGAGGATAGTCTGAGGCATATGCACTCATGTCCTCAACTATTGGGATCTCCTGCTTCCGACCCAACTGCCTAAGTACACGCAGAGGAACATAAGGCTGGGATGCTGTCAAACCCATCAGAACGAGAAAAGGACGATCCACGCATCTGTGTACAACCTCCCTCTTAGGAAACCAGCTACACTGCCACAAAATCTTGTCCGGCGTGAGAGAGTTCAAGAAAGACCTCCAATCTGGCTCACTTCCTGGGAATTTATACCTCTCTATGTGTTCGAGATGGTATTCAAGATAATCGATGTCACAGCACCTAAGAATATCACGAGGTGGGCAAGGGCGTACATGCTCCAAGAACCAGACCTGTAATAGAAGGTTACACCCCTCGAAGAAACTGCTCTCTCCCTTGTGGCATCGAGTCAAAGCATGAAACATACTACCCAGAATCGTCGGGATGATAGTGGCATCTGGCGCTCCACCATACAAAGCTGCCATGGTCCAGCTGACCTTAATGGATATCGCTCTATCCGGTAGTGGGAAAACCAACAACCCTAGCAAAGCGAACACAAAGACCTTAGGACAGAGGAGTACCCAATCTTCATATTTCAGCTTATCGTGGAACTCAAATCCATACTTCTTGAAACCATTATCGGCCCCAAAACGATCATAAAGGTAATCAAATGAAATCCAGCCGTGACGAACACTAGCAATTGAGAGGTCCGTTCGTAGCTTGATATTATTGAAAAAATCACGCTCATTAACCTTCCTTGGAGCAATCATATTCTTTTTCTCAAAATCCAGCTTAAGAAGCCCAGCTATTTCCTCGAGGGTCGGCGTCATCTCAAACCCCTTAAAGCAGAAGGTATTTTGGTTTGGGTTCCAAAACCCAACTAGTGCACTGACCAAGTCTCGCCGCGGGACAATAGTTTTAGTCACAAGGTCAGTCAGAAAACCAATCTTCTCCTGGACTATATCTTTCTGCATTTCACTCATTGTGTCCCACCAAGACTTTAGAGATTTATCCGATTTGGGTGGGCCATCAGTCATCATAATAGAGGGTGGAATGGCATCAGCAGGGTATTTTCTTTTGACTGTCCTAGAACATGATGCAGCCATTGTTCCTAATAAAAAAAATGTGTCAAATGTTTGAAAGCCTGAGAACAACTTAAAACAACTGACCGACAGAGCAAAACAGATGCCTAAACTGCTAATTCGAAACTCCAATTTTCAAAAAAACTTTTGTCATTGTAATGACGTAAAGTTGACCCTAAGGGAATCGAAAAATTTTGCCATCATAACGGCATCAGGACTGACTCCGGGAAATTACCAACATTGGTATTTAGATGTAATTTATAAAAGAAAAAATTCGGCGTTACAACGACGCCACATTGACACCAAAACAAAATTTCATTTCCAGTGATGAACACTACAGTACTTTTGCAAAAAATTGCCGGCATAACGACGTGAAAAAACTGGACCTCAAAAACTCCCAACATCGGTATACGAGCCTTTTTCTAAAAATTTGCCATTATAACGGCGTGAAAACTGACACGAAAATTTTTTGACTTTCTAACTACTAAGTATGTACATATTTTTTTGTAAAATTTTCGTCATTATAACGACACAAACTGACATATACAAAAGACGGCAAACACTGGCGTTTTTACAAAAATTTGCCATTACAGCAGTATGACTCAATTTTATAAAAATAGCAAAACATTTACATTTAAAACATAAAATTCAACCTCTTCCTCACTTTTCCTTTCATTTTTCTTTTTTTCTTTTTTTTTTCTCTTTTTTTTTTCTTTTGAAATCCGTCTCTCCCCAACTTGGTCAGCATAACAACCTTTCCTAATCGCATGCAACACATAGAATGCTTTTTTAGACAAGTCTTTCCCGGGAAGTGGGTCCCGTTCAGACAAAAGGTAGTCAACCTAGACAAGTGCAATACCGGTGTATCGCACCTCATTAAGTCGGATATGATGCAGATAATTGGGCCTAAAGGTTTAACTCTAGGTGACACAACTGACTCAGTGTCTAGACTGGCTGAAAACCCGGTGGACAAACCGGGCGGAAAGCGCATCAGGGCCATCCGGAGACAGTGTGTCCGGCCTAAAACCCCGTCACGCCTTCCTCCTAAATCATGGGCAATTTAGTAAGAAAGTCCTAGATGCCACAAGCAATCTGGTAAGTGCACGTGTGTGTGTGTTTCAGAGACTCAGTGGGTTGCGGAGGAAGACAGTTTATATATACATTTCAACAATATCAAAGCAGTAACATTCAACTTTTCAGGTGATAACGGCAATAAAATAACAACCAAATATTTAATAAATTAAAACATGCGACAATTTATCAAAAGCCGGAGATTCTAGTTTTCACTAATTTCCCCAGCGGAGTCGCCAAGCTGTAACGCCCTAAAAAATACTAATTTATTATTAACTGCGCGGGTGCGAGTTTATTTATTTAAAGGCTCGTGACTGGTGTTCAAAAAGGTACAAATTTATTTAGAGAACTCGGAGTCGCCACTTGACATAGTTTAAGGTGTGCCAAGTCACCAGAAGGTACCTTGGAACACCTTTGACTCGTCTAATGGTCTGCGTTTAGAGATTCGGGTAAGGTTCTCAGTTGACTCGCGGGAAGGTATTAGGCACCCGCGAGTCCTGTGCCAAGCACAGTTGCTTTATTGTCGCAATTTTAATTTATTAAACAATGGTTGTATTATTTAATGCCGTTAATTTGAATATGATACTTTGATTTAAGAAAATTAAAAGCGTTATTCTTATCCAGCCTCACGGAGGACTGGACGAATTTACACTTTGTTTCATAGTAAATAAATGAATAAATAGATAATAAAAATTTATTACGTATTTCCCAAACCTTATAAAGGGCTTGTCTACTTTTTTTTTAAAAAAAGGAATTTAATTAGCTTAAAATAATAATTAATTTAGAATTAGTTTAACTCAATTTAATTTTTCACTTAGCCTAATAAGTAGATCACAAATCATACTTATCGTTTTGCCTAATCGATTAAGTACAACCGCTAACTTTATTAAGTGACAAATTGGGACTCCCTAAATTTGCTCTTATTAAAATATGGATTACGAAAAGGTTAAAATGAATTATGCAAAGTATATAGATACGGTGGACTGTTTGTTAAGTTAAAATAGTTTTATGCCTATCTTTGAAAAGAAAATGTTTTGACGGAAAACTTATACTAACGTCACTGCTATGTGGGCTAAAGGTTTTTTGCGAAAATAGATAGTTTTAAAATCTATTTGCAAAGTTAGCACCTTTACTTTGTTTAAGATAATGATTGTATAAATAAATTAACATGTGGCCAAATTTAAAGAACGTCCTAAGCTTAAAGCCTACTCGTACCAGATTATAAATTTTGTTAAAACTTTGCACTTATATCCTATTTTACCTACTCATTTCAGATCTGCCCAGACTTTGCTTTCACATTTATTAAACAAGTTAAAACTTCCAATACAAAGCTAATTTAACTTAGAAGCAATCCCAAATTTGCCACTTATTTCAAATCTGTTCAGCTTTCCCTTTTAAGAAAAAAGAATTACATTGCATGGACAGTTTTTGCAGAGAAATAGTCTACATTTACATATGGACGTGCTGAGATTTGAAACCAACCTGGAATGCGTAGATACATGTTCAAACTCCTTGTCTATTATTTCTCTTACATTTTTCATATAGACATTTCTCAAGCATAGCCTTTTTAACATATGGAATATAAATATACTTGCTAATAATTTCCTATAATCAAGGACATAGTGCAGAAGTTTATCATTTCTTAGAAGAAAAAAAAAACACTAATTCATATCATTTTTTACGCAAAAATGCTTAAAAGAACAACAAAGGTTCAAGATGTTACCTAGACAACAAGACTTTAGAGCTCGGCAACGACGACCACTAGCAAACCAAGACACGTACACAGCAAGGAAACACCGGACAGCAACTAAACAACCCCTTTTATACCCCTATTCAACCTTTAAAACCTTGAGATTTATGCCCCAAAAGACCTTAGATGTAAAGGCTTTTGGTTCTAAATCTAACTTTCTAAACTTACTATATTTTTTCAAGTGTTTTTTGCTCACTGTTTTTTGCTAAATTTTCAGCAGGTAGTTGTGTCTTAAATGAGGGCATTCAATGCCTTTTATAGCTGAAAAATGAGAGCCAAAGGGTGGGGCTAAAAGGTGAAGTGTGGACTTGTACAAAAGTACAAGCCCACACCCCTATACTTGAGTGTTTTAGGCTATTTTTCAGCATGGTACAGCAGCTGAAAAGCCACTGTTTCAGCCACCAAACACAGTCCAAAAGCTGAAATTGTGCAAGAAAATGTCCTTTAAAAGGACATCCAAACACTCATTATATTGACTAAAGGATTAGGACAAACTAAGCCAACTAAATCAGCCCCAAACTAACTAAACTATAAACTAGAGAGCAACCAAATTCTAACTAAACTAGACCTTCTATTCTGACCTAATTTCTAACCAAATAAGTCCTAGGATTACTCTTAATGCCCCTTAGTAAGCCAAGGAGCAAAACTAATTTACAAACTAACCAATACTCAAATACTTAAAGCAAAACAAGATCATGCCAGCTCCCTCATTGACTCCCTGCTACCAAAAAACAGATCAAGCATATTTGAAACCAACACTAATGCAACAGAATATTTCAATCTTAAAGAAAAACAAACAAAACATGCCTTCTAAACTCCTTCATAGGCATAACTTAAACAATTTCCCTATAGAGTAATGAATGAACAACAAATTCATTCAAATTATATTCTGACAAACTCAAAATACCAAAGCTAGATCACAGTTTTCTTATTTGAGAAAAATGGAACTAAAGTGCATGATTACAGACAGGAACATAAGACATTTCTTGAAAATCAACAAGAAAGCGAACTTTTCAATAACAAGGGAAGCAGTTTCATACTTCAACACAAACTAGAAGAACAATTCTGGATGATTTTCAACAGAAAATAGTCATGCTCCGAACACATTTTGGATATAGTATTTACTATCTCTAAAGCTCTAAACAATAGCATTCCTAGTACTAACATTATCTACATAAGCTGAAAGAGAAAGAACAAACCCATTAGAGCGCTACACTACCAATTTCCATTGTGTCGTTGCACTGCCTCGTCTCGCTTTATTAAAACATCATCATCAACAAGCCTCGCCACGCTGCCTAAACTCCAAATCATCATCACCAGCCCCGGCTTCAAAACAATCATCATCACAGCCTCGGCTTCAAACAAAAATCCACCATACTCCCTCGTATTCAAATTGCCTCACCCACAAACTGCCTCCATAAAACAGCCCCCTCTCCTCCTAAGAAATGCAAAACAACACCATACAAAACTCACATCCCCTCCAAAATCATCATCACAACAACAACAAAAAACAGAAGAAGAAAAATGAGAAGAAGAAGAAAAAAATAAAGAAAAACAGAAACGGGAAACCGAAAAGAAACGAGCAGGGGAGAAATTAAGGGAACGGGGTGATGGGGTAAGGGTAAGGGAAAGAAAAAATAGAGAAAAAACTAAAAAGAACTCACCAAATTTGAAGTTTGACCAAACTTGAAAACTCGATCTACGAAAATTGGACCACCTTTTGAGAAAACTAATAGCGGAAACGGAAAGAGGGGGCCGAGATCTATAAAATGGTGTATTTTTGTATTTTTTCGGCCACCGGAGGTGGTGGCCGGCCGGCGGCCGAGTGGCGGGGCCGCGGTGGGAGGCGAATTCCGGCGAGTGGGGAAATTTTGGCAAGGGCTCGGCCAAGTCAAAGACTTATGGGGGTGTGAGGGAGTAAAAAATGAGGGATTTTGTTTATATATTGTGAGTGTGGGCCGGGTTATAGATATGGGCTGATGGGCCAATGTATTGGGCTGCATTGTTTTTTACAAATAGTCATTTAAAAGGCACTACGTACAAAATTAATAAACATAAGATCACATAATCTACACTAATCATCACATTTAAACATAGATTGCAAATAAACACATAACAAGTAACTTTTGTTAATTTAACATCCTAATTAAAGATAAATTTAGTCAAAATTAGGTGATTACATATACAAACAACATCATCATCATATCATCATATTACTATAAAAGCATGTCCTCATTTTCTAGAAAAGTCAGATTACCAAAATATCTTTTAAAATAATCTAAATACCATATTTACCTAAATATCATATTTTACAAAGGAAAAAAAAAAGGACTTAACGTAAGGAGTCATACCGGTTAATGAAGTTCACATTAAAATCTATGTTGTTCTCCACGAAACAGTTGCCACTCTTGATTTCGTCCTCTTTAAAACCCATCTTTTTTCCTCCTAAGGTTGTTTCTCCGCAATGCCACTGTGATGTGTACAAACTGTGTCTCATGGTGGCGTGGTTTGTCTTCAATTCTTTGTTATCTCCTTTTTAATTTCCAATATTTATCACATATGTGCAAATTGTAGTTTAAACTATTCTACCATAATTCGTATTCTCCTGAATAAAGATGCTGCTTTGAAACTCTTGTGCTTTGCTTCAAATGTTAATATAGTTATGTTGGTTACACGATAATACTAATTTCGATTGATTATTTTTGTGGTTGACAGGTGGTTATTGAACTTCTTCTTCTTCATTCCTTTTTTTGGTGAAGGTGTTATTGAACTTGTGTCTTTTGAGTATATAATAATGGAATTACATGCATTATTTGCTTATAGTCATAATAAAGTTACTTGATGATTTACTTGCATTGTATGATTACAATGCGCTTTTGTATCTTACAACACTATGATTGACTTATCACTGCCCTATTTGCAAAAGTTTGAAGTTTGGTAGTTCTTCTGAACAAACTTAGCGAAAGTAGCTTTCAAAGATTTAGTCGTGTTTTGAAAGGACAATGTATTATAGTTGGTATTGCGAACTAAAAAAATAGTATATGAGTAGATTGATTTAAGAAGGAATAATTTATTTGTCATTCACCAATAACAAAATATTAACAAATAAATATAAAAGGAGAATGCGATTAAATTGTGATGTCAAAAGTGAGTACTTAATGTGAATTAAGTTGTTGGCTGTTTCTAGAGATTCTTTTGGAAAATGCTGGTGGATATATAATTAGTGGAAATGACCATGCTCCTTTATCTGAAAATGAGAAAGTTAGGATATTTAAAACTCTAGAAGGAATATAAGATCTGAGGTCCTACGGTAGGTAACAGCAGGCACAAGTTGACCGAAGGGGACCAGCGCTTCTACTCCTCCACCGAGGAGCCGTTCTTGGAGTCCTAAGGTAAGTCCCAAAGTCCTAAGTTCTTCCTTTCAATCCAAGTCGAGGTCATTAAAAATAATTTGTGGCTTTAATTTTATATAAACTCCTATGCCATGGCTTTCAACTGTTCTTTTTACTGCTCCATTATTTAATTCAAATCATCAATGAGATAGTATTCTTGGAAAGCAAAAGACGTAGAGGATTATGGATTTTAATTAATTAAGAGAAATCGAGCCATCTATTTCATCTACATGAATTCAGAGAATGGTCTCACCTATTTTCGGAGGTTGATCAATGATTACCTGAAGAGGTAAGACGACTCTTTCTATGAATGGTCAAAATCACAATATCAAAAGAATGATTTGAGAAGAATAACATTGAAATTCAATTCTACCTCTATACCTTTACATTATAATATATTGAAATCTAATTTCTATAAGTGTTATAGTAGTCATTACTTATATGAATATCTCAAAATATATCTTCGATTTCCATGTACGCAATGATTGGAAATAGTATATGATTTTGGGTTAATTTTGTTATTTATTTTATCAAATGAAATAGGTTTGTTGATATATAATTTTGACACCATGCATGAAAAGATATGAAAGCTTATTTTTAAGGTTTGTGATACAACTAAACTAATACTTAGACAATTATTTTTGAGACCATGAAAATAATCGGTATATTATTGGGATTATAAAAAATTTACATATTTCTTTTGATGAGAAAATTGATCAAAGTTTTGATGATTTTGAGGGTAACAAATGATTTTTTAAGAATCTATTAGAAATAAAGTTAAAATTCACGAAATGGTCAGTGAGTTTAAATTTTTGAATGTATATAGTAGTCACATATAAATACAGATTTTTTAATCATATTGTAACTCAGGGTGAATTTTACAATGAACTCCCATTAAGAGAAAAAACGGAGTCTTAATACAGTGACTCGAGATGATACTATAATAATTTTGGATAATAGTGTAGTAACTCAAAATAATAGTAATATTTTTTAGAAAGAGTAAATCAACATACCTCGGCATACACGTGCAACGCACGTGCCGAAAGACTAGTAATAAAAATATATTATTATATATGACTGTAAAAAAAAAAAATTATACTCATTGATATGGGATACTACGTGTCCCAGAATTATACATATGATAGCATTTGACAGGACTTAGATATTTGTGCTCTCACCAGGTCCCCCATAAGAAATCACATGCAAATGATCAGGTCCGTAATTGGGTAAATCAACAACCTTGTATAGCTCGGGATTTGTCATATAAACTGTCGTAGAACCAGCAACTACTTCTTGACCATTTTCATCTACTGTGTTAATATGACAAAAGGCATCATAGTCAAGGTCTCCTATCGGCATAAAGCTAGAGCCCATTGGAGGTTCAAGCACCCCTGGAGGACTGTAAACCACTCCTCCCCATTCCACAGTTGATGCAAAATCATTTAATTCGTTAAAAATAGTTTTAGGCCAAAAACCAACGTGTGTATTCAGTGGTGCAAGCAAAAGCCACCAATTTCCACTATAGAGGTCCTGTTTGTCACAAACACAAAAAAAAAAAAAAAAAAAAAAGATATCTTTTTAGAGCAATTTGCTTCTTAACTTGGTATTATCGAATAACCTTGAATAAGTGAAACAAGTATAACGTTTACCCGTTTTATATACATGCCCACTTCATAATCGACGTAATGACTTCCGCGTTGCGTGGCCTCATGGAATGCAAAATCCAAGGGTATTTTTGTGTTTACAATTACAAAGCCAGGACATTGTGTATTGAAACATTGAGTTTTGCCAGCCTATATAAGACAAAAAATGCATATACCATGTTACTAAGATATTGTGAATTAGTTAACATATTCATGCTCAAATATCCAATAAGAGTTTCACATCGTATATGCATAGTTTTCCATTAATTGAAAATGACTTTACTTGAAAATGTGTATATAACCGAGTCATATTATCTCCATAAAGCGTAGGATCCACCTGCAATAAAAATATATAAAATAATAAATAAAAATAATTTTTGAAACCCATAAAACAACCTTGCATGCATGAACCACGTAAAATTTTACCGATATGCACAACGTGTAAGGAGGAAAAGGATAAAACTATTAAGAAAGTCATGATACTTACCCTCCATCCAACTTGTATATTTTCTGACCCTTTTTGAATTTTCATTCGACATGCACTATTTTGTTGACCTTCCACCCGAGGATTATAAATAACAGCCCGCGGCATTCCAGCTCCCCCAAACTTGTTGTTTGGATTATTTTCAGTTTGAACAATAGCAAGCTAAAAAAATAGAAAGAATGAAATAAAGAACAACCTAAAGCTGTAATCTATTTTTGAATTACTTCACTTTTTCGTTATTTTTTTCTTCATTTGCTTTCATAGTGACGTATATGAAAAACGCAACATTAAGACCCGAACATAGTCAAAAATTCTTTGCATTTCTTACATAACATTGAAAATTATAGAAATGATTGTACTTATCCTATTGTCTGAATAAGAAATAAAACCAAAAGAATAGGTATAAGCCAAACATGAAATGATACTTATTCATGGATATCTACCTTGTACCCTTTGGAAGGAAAAATTGCTTTATCGCTTAAATTGGTTTCCTACATAAAAGTAAAATTTGTATAAGTGATGCTATAGAGTATGAACTTAATTGTGTTATCATAAAATAAGGAAACTTATTATACTTACATAAGAAAATGAATTGTTGAAAAATGCATCTTCGGCTATAGGTGGCATAAGTTTTTGTCTAATAAGATCATTTTTAGTAGTTCTTCTGATTGGAACTGTTCCATCTGGACAACCTCCTTTCTTGAATCCCATTTCTACTAACCTACTATTTATTGCATTATCACGACCATCATCCATCATAGGCAACATCGGTTTCATCTGTGCATGAAAACATAAAAGGCATTAATAGCGGTATATTATTATATAAATAGTTGCAATTTGGAGTTAAGTGAATGCTGTATAGACAAGCCTTGGGGTGAAACGTATGATTCTGCAATAATGGATGATCAAATGCCGGCTGTTTGTAGAAGTCCACACAATCGTATATATCGCCATAATCTGTCTGTTAACTCAATAAAATATATTAGTTAAGTTATTTATTGTTTTTCACATAAAGATGTTATAAATCACTTTCTGATGATTCTAAATGCTATTTGTCTAAATGTATATTGATATAGAATATTATTAGAGAACATATTAATGACTCAATAAAAAATTCACACATACATTAATAGGATATTGTTGAAGGAAACCATGATATTTTGGTACTCTTTCTTTATTTACAGTGCTTACCAATTACCAAGAAAAAAAAGTAAAGCATAAAGCACCTTTATTGTTTTGATTGCAGGCTTGTTTAAGAGCTTTAACTGCTTTTCCAACTCTAAATCTTCAAGGTGGGATAATTTTGTTCTTCCTTGGACCTCATTGTAGCTCAGAACAAATATTGCAATCAAAATATAACAGATTGCATGTGGTTGAATCATCATTATCTAAATCACGAAGTAAAGTCAGAGGGACAGCTTTCTATTAAAATTGCATTTTTATTCATTTGAATTAAAAAACAAGAAAATCTTAAGTCAATCCAAAATCAAAATATAAAGGTACTTATTTACACATCAAAACATATAAGATTTTTTGAGTGCTTAATGTACCAAGTAGAGTAAATTTGATCTCATGTGTTCAAATAATTGAAAACCAAAAAAGGTAAATAGAATAAATTTAACTTGGCCTCTTAACCTTTTTGGTTAGGAAAATAATACCCACTAACTAAGAGCCTGTTTGGCCAAGCTTCTGGGGAGTCAAAAGTGCTTATTTTGTTCAAAAAGTATTTATTTTAAAATTTTATGGTGTTTGGCCAAGCTTCTAAAGAAAAATAAGTGTTTTTGAGTGACAGCAAAAGCTGTTTTTTTGCTGTAAGGAAGAAGCTGAAAAAAGTAGCTTATTGAAAAAATAAGTACTTTTGATTATTTGAGACAAGATTACCCATATCAAACTTCCATATTTAATCAAGTTAATATCTATTTTCGTAAATTGGTAATTTTTTCAAATATTGGTCAAACAAAAATTAATAACAAAAGCACTTATTTAAAATTTGGCCAAATACAAATTGCTTATCTCGGAAAGCACTTATTTGAAAAATATTTTTGATTAAAAAAAAATACTTCTCAAAATAAGCTAATTTTGACAGCTTGACCAAACAGGCTCTAAGCCTTTTAAGTGGGATAGAAAACTTCCTTTATTCTGACTGGTCCTCTAGCAAGAAAAAAAATCCCAATCCTTTTTGTTAAGCACGGATTTAAGGATTGCGTTCTACCCTCCATAGATTGTGATTTCAATTTTCATGAAATAATTATAATTGTTTGATGATGTTAATCAACTCAAAATAACATATTTTTATTTTCAATCTAAACATTTGAAACCAGCGGATTCAAAGGAACTAGTTACCTCCAATTTTATGTATTTAATTACACATAAAACTATAAAAGAAAATGATAAAGGAATACCTCATCACATACCTGATTTTGCCAAGAGATAAGAATTTCTTCTGAATGCTTTTCAAATAAGCTACAATTGTTATGCTCTTATTTAAAGGGTGCAAGAGCTTAACTTCAGATTATTGTAATGTGGAAAAATTACTTTATTGCCATTTTATCTTGCCAGCTCATGGTTAAGAAGGGAAAATTCTAGTAATGTTAACTAAGAGTCTGTTTGGCCAAGCTGTCAAAAACGGCTTATTTTAAAAAGTAATTTTATCAGAAGTACTTTTCAAATAAGTACTTTTGAAGAAATTCATTTGAGAAGTACTTTTTTAAACAGTTTGTGTTTGGATAATCTTTACAAAAAGTACTTTTGAGTGTCAAATTATAAAAGTCCATCACTAAGATTCATTATGCGACTACTATTATTTAAATGTATCAAAGATTTAAATAGTTTTTAATAAAAGAGTTAATTTAATATTTTATTTTTATTTAGTTTAAATATAAAATATAAAGAAAATATATACTATGGTTTTTAATCAATAGAAATAAGGTTAAACCAAAAGAGGGAAGCAGAAAACAAAGTTTTATTTGTATTATTTAAGAAATATATTAATTAAAATAATTAAATATAGTATGGTAAATAAATATTTTTGGTAAGGATATTTTTTTCTTAAAAAATTAATAAACTGCTTCCCGTTATGCTTCTGGGGAGAAACAGAAATTTGTAGTTTCTTCCCAACAGCAGAAAAACTGTTTCTGCTTCTTCTCAAAAGTATTTTTTTTTATTTTGGCTAAACACCTCAAAATTCTTCAAAAGTATTTTTTTCTTAAAAAAAAGTATTTTTGGCTTTTGAAAAGCTTGGTCAAACAAACTATAAGTACATGGAGACAAAACTGAGATATTTGTGAACCGACAATGCTTATGATCAGGCTCATCGTTATGAAAACGACTGCAAGAATACTAAGATTGCAAAATGCAATCTATTACATTTCTTTCAATGTGTCTTATTAATATTCTAATTGGTCAATCAATTGAGGGGAGTAATAGGTCGAAAGGGTCGCCATATTTAGGCTAGTTAACCATTATTTAATGTTTTCAACTTTGAATTTTTCCCTAGTTGTGAAGACATTGATCATTTGTTTGAATTTTATTATGAATTAAGATTAGCCACCAGGCACCTCGCCTCGTAATATTCTTAAAAAATACAGAATAAACTTGATGTTCTGAAAATAAAATTTTCAAAAACCAAAAAGTCTTTCAGTTTAATAACCAAAAAAAAAAAAAAAAAAAAAGTTCTCCAACACAACACTTCAACTCTTTTAAAAATAAAATTTATATCCAAACAAACTTCAACTTCTACATATTATTTTCAACTGATTTTCAAAATATTCTTTTTCAACTTTTTATTTTTAGTTCTACGATCAAACGCAACTTTTGAAATCATCTCATCCTGGAAAGGAAAACATTTCTTTAATTAAAGAGAGGACTTAGTCAGGGTGACCCTATGTCCCCCTGCTTGTTTGTAATTGTAATGGAGTACTTGCAAAGAGAAATGAAACAACTAATACTAAATGGGGATTTCAACTTTCATCCTAAGTATAGAAATCATGAAGTCACACATGTATGCTTTGCAGACGACTTATTAATATTTTGCATCTTATTTATGTTAAGCTGCTTAAAGGTGCATTCACCAAATTCTCAAGAGGCTTCTAGGCTTAAAGCTAATGAGACAAGAGCTCCCTCTACATGGCTGGGGTGTCCAACGAGCTAAGACAAGAGTTGATGCAAGAGCTAGGGTTTTAGGAATGTGATCTACCTTTCAGGTATTTAGGACTGCCCCTGGCATCTAAAAAGCTAAATGTAAACTAATGCTGGCCTTTGTTGGAGAAAATCTTAGCTAGAGTAAGCTGTTGGATAGCAAAGCTGTTGTCCTATGCTGGCATGCTTCAATTGATAAAAGCTGTATTGTTTGGGTTGCATACCTATTGGGCACAGATCTTTATCTTGCCAAAGAAAATCATGAAAGCAATAGAAATTATATGCAGGACATATCTGTGGACAGACACTAGTTCAACCTCAAGGACTGCACTGGTAGCATGGGAGAAAGTCTGTTTGCCATATTCTGCTGGTGGACTAAGTGTCATGAATCTGTGTATATGGAGTAGGGCTGCTGTTGCAAAGCAACTTTGGGCCATTGCCATGAAAAAATATTGCTTATGGATCAAATAGGTACATAACTACTACATAAAAAGGAATGAAGTTGAACACTGCACCATCCTAAAAAATGTGTCATGGATGATGAAGAAAGTAATTGAGACAAGACAAGTTGTCTTGCAATGTCCAAGGTTGCAGGGTGATCGGTTCAGTAGACTACAGACCCTGCAAAAAGCTAATGGAAAATTCTCTATCAGGACGTTGTATTTGCAACTCATGCCACAGCACCCCAGAATGCCATGGAAAGGAATTGCTAGCATACACCTAGACACATGTTCACTCTATGGCTGGCTTTACACCAGAGGATAGCTACAGTTGCCAGGTTACAAAAATTTGGAATCCAAGTGCCTATGTCACGTGCATTTTATGGAGGAAGTGATGAAACATTCGAGCAGCTGTTCTTTAGGTGCCAGTTTACCAACAACCTGCGGTCCAGACTTCTGCAATGGATGAAGATTCAAAGACTACAGGGCACTTGGCACCATGAGGTGCATTGGGTGAACTCTCAAGCCAAAAGGAAAATAAGAATGGGACCTATAGTGGGACTGGTCTTTGCAATGTTGATAAACAAGTTGTGGAGCAGCAGAAATGCTATAAGGATTCAACAAGAGCAAGCCAATGCAGATAACATTTGCATGGAAATAGCTGTATATACTCATATCAGAGGACAAATTAGCTACAAATGAAAAAAAATCACTAGCTCAGTTGGACACATGGCCTTTAAGTAGATGCAGAACTAGTTAGAAAGTAGTTAGATAGAAGTTACATATGTCTTAGGCAACATCTATGTTATATAACTGAATGTTATCACTCCAATGTAGTAGCTAGCCATTTAGTCACTTATAGATTGTATTAGAGAGCCAGTGGTCAGCACTTGACCTGGATGTAATTGTGAACATTTTGGTTGAAATAAAATTTTATTTTTAACTTAAAAAAAAAAAAAAACTTGGCCATAGTTACCTATTTTTCAATAAATTTAATTTGACTACATTTATCAGTTTGATCAATTTTACAATGTTTGCGTAACGTTAAGGGAATTTTTCATAACTATCTGTGAAAAGATTTTATTTCTCTAGTTACCACTTTAAAATGGTACCACTTTTCTAATTACAAATATACTAAAATTGTAGAACTTTATCCGGTAGTTAACTAAAGATACTATATACGTGGATAATGATGTGTCTCTTAATAAGCTCCTTGATACTTATCCCTCCTTAAAATTTTAATATACTAAAAATATATTATAAATCTTTGCCATATTTTTATGTAATGGTATAATAATAGTATATTATAAAATTATTATAGTATAAATATATTAATATAAATATTCTGTTAATAAAATTGAAAAAATATTATTAATTAAAATAAATAACTCTAAGAATAAGTCAAATACATAAGAATTTGTGGAAAATTCATAATATGCTAGAATTTATGACGAATATACCATATATACCATATAATATATAGAATATTATAATATATTTCTAGTATAGGAGTAGTATATTACATGATGTTTGGCGTTTTATGCCTATATTTCCTTAATATTTCCTCACGTTTTAGTACTTTATTCGCGCGTTTTATAGTTTGTGACTGTGGTTTTACACTGATTTTATGTCGTGCGTATGTAGGTTGTTGTGCAATGTAATTGGAGCTTTTTAGAGCTTGATTGAGCAAGAAAAGATTTGATTTTGATTGAGGATTGGATTGAGCGCACATAGGCACGACACGAGCCGAGTTTTGGAGCGGAAAAGAGCGATTTTGGCTTGGCGCTCTGGGGCCCGCGCCGCGCAGCCTATAGCGCGCGGTGGCCTGGCGCGTTTGGCACGCGACGCAAGCCCAAGGCACGAAGCCTGGATGCGGGTTCTGGTCTTGTGCACGCTTTTCGGGGCGCGGGGCGCCCGCTATAGCGCCCCTTGTGCGCGATTTTACTCCCTATTCCTCCTAGTTTTGGGTCTAACTTATTACCAAGGGTATGGAAACATTATAAATAGTTTATTACTTAGTTTTTGTAAGGAGTTCAGACTTTGGAGCAATTGGAGAGCCATAACATCAAGAACAAGGGTTTTTCTTCCTTCCATTAATCTATTACATCATTATTTCATTATTTCATCAAATCCTTGTGTTGTTATTATGAGTATGCGTAGCTAATTCTATCGTTCTAGGGTTAGAGTATTACATGAAAGTTGATGTTTGAAGATTGATTCCCATTAATTGAATCCCATTACGGGTTACTTATTTTTTCTTGATTTCACTTGTGTAATTGTCAGGGCCCGATTATTACGCATTATCTATGGTTTTTAGATTGAACTCGAAAGAAGGAATTTAATTACGTAATAAGAAAGAATAGGACTAGTTTGTGAACCCGGGCATCGGGGAACCAATTTGTGAGTAGGATAGACATATACTTGCTCGCCTAGTTTAACTCATTACAGAATTCGTTAATGCGTGCACGTGATTCAACCCATAGACATATAGGGATTGGAGTAGCCTGCATAGACCGTGAAGAACTGAAAGGTTTTCACGGGTACAATTAATCTGTTAGTTAGTAACCCGGGATTTAAGAAGTGGAATCAATTGGATAACTCAACTGGATTGTTTGTAACTCTGACCCTGGATCGTCTCCTTATTACTGATAACAACCAAGTCTTGCTCCATTGTTTGAATTCACTTCTACCATTTAATTACTGTTCTTTAGTTAATAAACTCATCACTATTGGAAAAGATCCCTGAATAGTTTATATAAATTGTTTGCTAGAATTCAGTCTGCATAGTCCTCGTGGGAACGATACTCGACTTTGTCACTTTATTACTTGGCGACCGCGTATACTTGCGTGTGCGTTTGGGAGCAACAAGTTTTTGGCGCCGTTGCCGGGGACTAATTATTGACTGATTTCTTTTTGAACAGTTTATTACTTACTATTCAGGTTTAATTTTTGTTTTGAGTTTTGTGTTGTTTCAGGTATTAGGTCCTGCTCGATCTTTACCTACAGGAATGGCAGAAGACCAAGCTTTAGCTGTGCGAGATGTTGCTCTCCCCAGCCTGGAGGGAGTAGCCTCGAGCATAGTTAAGCCTAGAATTACTGGAAATTTTGAGATTAAGTCCGGTATGATACAACTGTTACATACGACTGGACAATTTGGTGGATTACTTCATGAAGATCCGCAACAACATATCCAGAATTTCTTGGAGATCAGTGATACTTATACACCAACGGGTGTGCCTACTGATTATGTTCGCTTGACTTTATTCCCATTTTCACTGATTGGGGCAGCAAAGAGGTGGTTAAAGGCTGAAAAGTCTGGGTCTATCACCACTTGGAATGATTTGGCTAAGAAGTTCTTGGCTAAGTTTTATCCATCTGCCAAGACAGCCCGGGTGAGGAGTGAAATTATGTCCTTCAGACAGTTAGAAGGAGAATCTTTATATTCTGCCTGGGAGCGGTTCAAAGCTTTACTGAGAGATTGTCCACACCACAACCAATCCAATGAGGTTCTTGCACATACTTTTGTTGAGGGGTTGACTGCACATACTAAGATCGTGGTAGATGCTGCTGCTGGAGGCCAAGTACTGGCCTTAAATTTTGACCAGATCTATGATTTGCTAGATAAATTTTCGCAGAGCAATCCTGATTGGCAAGGAGATGGTAGAGCTATTGTGCAGAAAGCTGCAGGGGTACTTCAGTTAGATGCAGTTTCAGAGCTACGGGCTAGGATGGATGCTATTTCCAATCAAATTAGTAAGTTAGTTCTGCAAAAGACTCAGCAACCAGTGGCTCCAGTGCAACAACTCCAGAGCTTTTGTGAGGTTTGTGGTCAAGACCATGCTACAGAGGTTTGCTCTTCTAATCCAGAGTCAGTTTATTACGTGGGTAATCCAAACAGGCTGCAGAGTCAAAACCAGTTTGGTAATGGGTATTATCAAAGCAATACGAGAGCCCCGAATAATTACCACCCACTTCCAGCTCCACCACAGCAGGCTAGCAGTTCAGTTGAAGATATGCTAAAGCAAATAATGGCAGGCCAGCAGAGAATGATAGCTGACACTGCAGCCCATGCACAGGCCATACAAGATCTTGCCAGTGCTCACAAGAACTTGGAGCACCAGTTGGGGCAGTTGGTGGGAGAAATAGGTACTGTTAAAAAAGAGCCTGAACAATGTCTTGCAGTGACTTTAATTGATGGTGGAGAAGTGATGGCCAAGTCTGAGGAGAGAGCTGAAATAGAAAAAATTGAAAAAGTGGAGAAGATGAAGAAGAAAGAAGAGAGAAAGGAGGCACCTCGGCCACCTCCACCATTCCCGCAGAGGCTTATACAGTCAAAGGATTTAGCCCAGTATCAAAAATTTGTGAGTATGCTAAAAGAACTTCATGTTAATATTCCTTTGACTGATGTGTTTGAATTGATGCCATCCTTTGTGAAGTTTTTAAAAGAGATTTTAGTTAAGAAGAAAAAGCCTCAAGAAATAGATGTAGTTGAGTTAGTTGAGGAGTGTAGCACAATCTTGAGTAAGCTACCTCCAAAACTTCAAGATCCTGGGAAGTTTACTATTCCTTGTACCATTGAAGGGCATAGTATCACTGGTGCCTTGTGTGATTTGGGTGCAAGCATAAATCTCATGCCTCTGTCTGTTTGCAAAAGGTTAGGGCTAGGAGAAATCAAGCCCTCTTCAGTTACTCTCAAGATGGCGGATGGATCACTCACTCACCCTGAGGGTAAGTTGGAGGATGTGTTGATAAAAGTTGGTAAATTTACATTCTATGCTGATTTTGTAGTCCTAGATTATGAAGAGGACCTAGAAGCTCCAATTATTTTGGGGAGACCATTCTTGGTCACCTCGAAGGCAATTATTGACATGGAGCTGGGTGAGATGACTGTTAGAGCGCATGGTGAAAAGGTTACTTTCAAGGTTTATAATGAGAAGGAGCACATAGCTAAGGTGGAAGAGTGCTCTATGATTGAATGTGTCAAACAAGAAGATGGAAGTAAACCACATGTGAAGTTGAAGATGGGTTCTCTAAAAGAAGGGAAGAAAGCAAAAGTTCGGCGTAAGAAGAGAAGACATAAAGGCTGGAAGTGAGCTAAAAGTGTCGTCGTGCCACGACGTTAACTAAGGCGCTTCTCGGGAGGCAACCCGAGTTTGTACTTATATTATTTTATTTATAGTGTCACGTAGTTTTTGTTTTCCTTGGATTGCAGGTTCATGTAATATCGAGGCTAAGTGTGGGGTGTCCTCACCCTTGCATAATGTTGATAGCCTGTTGGGGGAAGTCTGAGTACCTCATGAAGCTTGGAGGATGCTAGCACCAAGGACTAGAGTCTTCAGGGAAGTTTTCTTTACCCTTGCACTTTCTTATTTTTAGCACTGAGGACATTGCTTAGTTTAAGTGTGGGGTGGGGGAACTCTCCCTTATTTTTGAGGTTATGGATGCATGTACCGTTAGGATTTTTCTTTTGTCACTTGACTTTGTTTTGATTTGTTTCTTGCTTTAATATATGAAAAATTGAAAAAATTAGAAAACCAATGAAAAATTCCAAAAAAAAGATTTTCTTTTTAGTCTTTATTAGTGGTACATGTCATCCACCCCGTGGTTTTTCTTATGGCCTCGGTTCTTTTCCACGGGTAGACCTTTGAACCGGGTAGTTTTTATTTTTAGGATTAGAATAATTAGTTGTAGATGACCCTAGGCTAAGGAAAAAGGTAGAATGCTAGGTGCCTTTGATTTGTTTGATACCGGTGGACTTGGACTTGATTGCATGTGCTATTTGTGGTGTCCTTGAGTTTTACTTTTGATGCATGCCTAGAGAAAAAATGGAACAACCCCCTTGAGATGCTTGAGTCCGCTTGCTTGACTTGATTGTGAACTTTTGTGCATGAGTGCTTAAATTTCCACAAGTTGCATTCTAGAAGCTTGGTTGAGAGTTGTTGATGGAACCTTTTTGTGTGGATTGTGTGCAATGTGTGTTGTGAGGCATGTTCTTATTTGCTCCGTGTTGCTTATTAATGTCTAGAACTTGCCCCGTGTGTGTGCAAAGCGAAATCCTAGGTTTGCTCTAGTTGGGAGATGATACAAGGCCTTCTTTTGTTTGCCTACCCTTACATATATACCTTGGAAAAAAATTGTTGTTGTGATCTCTTTGACCCTTTTTGTTGGCACCCACACCCCGAGCCTACCCATTTGTTCTAAATTGACTCTTTTGGCCCTTACTCCTTAAGCACTTTAGTTGATATTGTGATAATATTTTGGAGTTGTGGTTGGATGTTGGGAGGTTCTTGAGTGGAACTAATGAAGGGGAATAATTGTAAACATTGTGAAGTAGTGAAAAGCATTGGCAAGGTTGGAAGATAATGAAATAGAAAAATAGAAAAATAGCAAAGAAAGAAAAAATTGTGGAAAAAAGAAATAAAGAGAAAAAGATATCCATTCCTTGCTAGTGTGTGCTTAAAAGAAAAAAATTGCTACTTGTGTGAAGGTGTATGTGTAGAAGTTGTTGATTTGGGTGGCTTGATGAGATTGATGATTAATTTAATTGTGATGTATTAAAGTGCTTAGGGAGGTAGTCACTATTACCATATGTATCCTACCCGCACCTTAGCCTACATTACAACCTTTTTAAAGTCCTAGTTAATCCCGATTGGAGTGAGCTTACATTAGTGGAGTCCTACACTACGGGCAAGCCTATGGTACATTGTGTGTGACATGTGAGATTTTTATGAGAGTGAGTGAATTCTTTCTATGCTATTGTCCCCATTCTATTCTTGATATTCATTGTTGTGTGTGATATTTGGGGGACACTCTCTTGCTTTATTTTGGTGAGGGTACATGGTTTGCATGAAATAGGTGAAGTTGATGGTTTCTTGGTTGAGTAGATAGGTGTGATTTTGTGGGAGCATGGTTGCAATAAGTTGAGTTTGTGCATTTGAGCTATTTTGGGGTGGTTGTTCTCATATTTTTTGTTTTGGTAAATTGTTGGCATGTTGTGGATCCATAGTAGTCATGTGTGCATTGGTACAATGGTCGGTATCAACCATAGTCATAGGCAGACCTGTTTTACCTAGGTTGGAAGTTATTTGTGATTGCTCGAGGACGAGCAAGGGTTCAAGTGTGGGGTGGTGATGTTTGGCGTTTTATGCCTATATTTCCTTAATATTTCCTCACGTTTTAGTACTTTATTCGCGCGTTTTATAGTTTGTGACTGTGGTTTTACACTGATTTTATGTCGTGCGTATGTAGGTTGTTGTGCAATGTAATTGGAGCTTTTTAGAGCTTGATTGAGCAAGAAAAGATTTGATTTTGATTGAGGATTGGATTGAGCGCACATAGGCACGACACGAGCCGAGTTTTGGAGCGGAAAAGAGCGATTTTGGCTTGGCGCTCTGGGGCCCGCGCCGCGCAGCCTATAGCGCGCGGTGGCCTGGCGCGTTTGGCACGCGACGCAAGCCCAAGGCACGAAGCCTGGATGCGGGTTCTGGTCTTGTGCACGCTTTTCGGGGCGCGGGGCGCCCGCTATAGCGCCCCTTGTGCGCGATTTTACTCCCTATTCCTCCTAGTTTTGGGTCTAACTTATTACCAAGGGTATGGAAACATTATAAATAGTTTATTACTTAGTTTTTGTAAGGAGTTCAGACTTTGGAGCAATTGGAGAGCTCATAACATCAAGAACAAGGGTTTTTCTTCCTTCCATTAATCTATTACATCATTATTTCATTATTTCATCAAATCCTTGTGTTGTTATTATGAGTATGCGTAGCTAATTCTATCGTTCTAGGGTTAGAGTATTACATGAAAGTTGATGTTTGAAGATTGATTCCCATTAATTGAATCCCATTACGGGTTACTTATTCTTTCTTGATTTCACTTGTGTAATTGTCAGGGCCCGATTATTACGCATTATCTATGGTTTTTAGATTGAACTCGAAAGAGGGAATTTAATTACGTAATAAGAAAGAATAGGACTAGTTTGTGAACCCGGGCATCGGGGAACCAATTTGTGAGTAGGATAGACATATACTTGCTCGCCTAGTTTAACTCATTACAGAATTCGTTAATGCGTGCACGTGATTCAACCCATAGACATATAGGGATTGGAGTAGCCTGCATAGACCGTGAAGAACTGAAAGGTTTTCACGGGTACAATTAATCTGTTAGTTAGTAACCCGGGATTTAAGAAGTGGAATCAATTGGATAACTCAACTGGATTGTTTGTAACTCTGACCCTGGATCGTCTCCTTATTACTGATAACAACCAAGTCTTGCTCCATTGTTTGAATTCACTTCTACCATTTAATTACTGTTCTTTAGTTAATAAACTCATCACTATTGGAAAAGATCCCTGAATAGTTTATATAAATTGTTTGCTAGAATTCAGTCTGCATAGTCCTCGTGGGAACGATACTCGACTTTGTCACTTTATTACTTGGCGACCGCGTATACTTGCGTGTACGTTTGGGAGCAACATTACACTTATGCACTCTATATATCACAATGGAAAGTGGTTATGGTACAATTAAATTTTTGTTTCAATAATTGATTAGAATAAAAGAAGAAGCTTCAAGACTCGTCCGGGACATGAAGATTTGGGAGAAGATTTGGGAGAGAGAACAATTCGATATTATCTTTTAAAATAGATAGGATCCTACTTTTTGAGGAAGCATGGGTTTAAAGGGAATATTTTCAGGAGAAATATATTTAATAGAATATCTAAACCTTGTATTTAGAAAAATGATTGGAAATGGTACTATTGCAATTAAAAACTCTAAGTATGGTATAAAATCCAAAAAAAAGTAGTTTAGTTATTAAATTATATTATTAGGTAAATAAAGGAATTAAATCTTTAAACATGGTGTTTCAGGATTTTCTCATTTTGACCATGAGCTGGCAACGGTAATTAAATAAGATTTCCATATTACAATAATCTGAAGTTAAAGCTCTTGGACCTTTTAAATAAGAGCATAGCAACTGTAGCTTGTTTGAAAAGCATTCATAAGAAATTCCTCTTTCTTAACAAAATCAGGTACTTCATGAGGTATTCCTTTATCATTTTCTTTTGATTCAGTGTATAGCTCCTTTAATTCCGCTGGTTTCAAATATTTAGACTGAAAATAAAAATATGTTATTTTCAGTTCATTAAAGCTATTACATTATTTATTTATTTATTTATTATGAGATTTGAAATCACAATAAGGTAGAGTAGAACGCAATCCCTAATTTTCGTGCTATAACAAAAGGATTGACACCAAATATATATGTCCATTTGACTTTTCTTCGTGATTTGTTGATTATGAAGTTTCTCCCATTGATGCGAGAAAGAAAGATGATGGAAAGACAGAGAATTCTCAGTCAAAGAGAAAGAAAGACCAGTCAAAGAAGGAGAAGAGATGCGGACAAAACAAATCAAAGTCTTTGACTAACTTTTCTTTTTCTCAAAACAAAGATCTTGGACCGGACTGTAAAGCAATTGGGCTCAGAAAATAAACTGAATCTTGTTGGGCCACTTAACATGAATTGTGTTACAACAAGTCTGCTGGCCCAATACAATTAGAACAAATACATGTAAATTATTGCAAATACATGTAAATAATTTCTGAATTATTACTTGTAGCATAAGTAAATGTAAATAAATCCTAGGAGAATTATCTAGAAAGATGATGAGTAAGATAGTTTGTTATTTGATTCTATCTAGTGGTTAGGGATGATTAGGTGATTTCATTTTTCAATTGTACTAGTATATAAGCATGTAAATTTTGTTAATGAGATATACAAGAAATTCACTCATTTATTCCTACTTTCCACATGGTATCAGAGCTCCACTAAGCTCCTGAATCGTTTCCATTTCTTGTTTTCCAAGTCTCTTTTCAGTAGTCTTTAATGGCTTCCTCATCCACTACCAACCCTGATCCTAATGTTTCAGCTCTATCTGCTCCTCCTGCCGAAACTCATCACAAAGCAGCAATCACTGATCCTTCATATCCACTTTTTCTCCATGCCTCTGATTATCCTGGTATGAACTTGGTCAACACTCCTTTTGATGGAAGAAGTTATGGAGGGTGGAGAAGGAGTGTTCTTATTGCAATTTCAGCTAAGAACAAGCTTGGCATCATTGATGGTACCTGTGTTGCACCAGAAGCAGATCAGTTTAAGCTCTGGAGTATATGCAATGATATGGTACTTTCTTGGTTACTTAACTCTCTATCTAAGGACATAGCAGAAAGTGTCATTTATTCTAAGACTGCTAAGGATCTGTGGACAGATCTGGAGGTGAGATTTGACCAATCTAATGGTCCAAAACTTTACCACCTCCAGAAGGAACTGAATGATTTAATCCAAGGATCTAACAATGTTTCTGCCTATTTCACAAAGATTAAGAAAATATGGGATGAACTTGATGCATTAAACACTAATATTCACAGCTTTTGTGCCTGTGACTGTGGAGGAAAACCCAAAATAACTAAATCTATACAGGATGAAAGTTTGATTCAATTTCTCATGGGCCTCAATGATACTTTTGCATCTGCTAAGAGCAACATCTTAATGTTGTCTCCCTTGCCTAATGTGAGCCAGGCATACTCACTTCTCATTCAAGATCCCTTGCCTAGTGTGAGCCAGGCATACTCACTTCTCATTCAAGATGAGAAGCAAAGGGAAATCTATGTGAACACCCAGTACCCCTCTGATTCAAGTTCTTTCCTAGTCACTAACCAAAATCCTAACAACAAGAAACCAGGATCTGATTTTAAAGGAAAGTCAAAATTTGAGGGAAGAAACAATAATGTGATTTGTTCTTATTGTAAGAAACCAGGCCATTCAGTCGATAAGTGCTATAGGATCATTGGTTTTCCTCCTACATTCAAGTTCACTAAGTCTAAGAAGGGAGGAACTGCACACAGCAATGCAACTCATACAACAAGGGATGCTAATTCTGTTTCCCTAAGTTCTGAGACAGGTGCAGCTCCTCAAACCACTCTAAGCAGGGAGCAGCTGACTCAACCTGCTCATATGATCATTCAGGCCCAGATTGTCCCTACAGACTTGTTGCTCCCAACGCACACGCAAGTATACGTGGTCGACAAGTAATAAAGTGATAAGTAGAGTATCGTTCCCACGAGGACTATTAGACTGGACTCCTAACAAATAATTTCCTATTAACTATTCAGGGATCTTTTTCGATGATGATTGTGAAATTTACTAACTAAAGAAAATAATTAAAAACAAGTAATTGAAATCAAGTATTCAAGAGCAAACTATAGTTGTTATCAATAATAAGGAGAAACGGTCCAGGATCAGAGTTACGAACAATCCAGTTGAGTTTTCCAGTTGATTCTACTTCTTAATTTCCTAGATTGCTAACTACAGGTTAAATGTACCCGTGAAAACCTTTCGATTCTTCGCGGTCTATGCAGGCTACTCCAATCCCTATATGTCTATGGCTTGAATCACGTACACGCATTAACGAATTCTGTGATTAGTTAAGCTAGGCGAGCAAGTATATGTCGATCCTACTCACAAATTGGTTCCCCGATGCCCGGGTTCACAATCTAGCTCTACTCTTTCTTATTGCGTTCATAAATTTCCTCTTTCGAGTTTAATCTAAAAACCATAGATAGTGTTCAATTATCAGGCCTCAATAATCAAACAATTATGATCAAGAAAGAATAAACAATCCGTAATGGTAAACCAATATATAGAAATCAACTTTCAAACATCAACCTTCATGTATTTACTCTAACCCTAGAACGAACAAACTATAGAATTAAGGAGAAGAATAAGAGAAAGAGAGAAAGAACTTGTGTAGAAGACATCTAGGGCTCCTCCCCTCTCCTCCAAAACTTGCTCCAAAGTTTGAAACATTGGACTCATTCAAGTTGTTTCTTTCCAACCATGTTGGATACCTTTGACAACCATGTTGCCAGCAATTGTAATGTTAGACTAGTTTTGGAAACCAGTGTAAGAATTCGCCGATAAAATAGCGAAGGGACTGCCTTCCATAGTGAAAGAAGAGAGAATGGTGAAGGTACTGCTATCATTGATACTAATATATAACTAATTACACTATTAAGGTATAAGCATGATAAACTAACATGCATCAATACCCTCCCCTAAAGATCACCCTTGTCCTCAAGGGCGAGAATTGCAACCCGGATCAAAAGAAAATCTTAAAAATATACTCCAGCTTTCTCTATAGTTTCTCCAAGCTTAACACGTCGAAGATGACTGTCTGTGGTTATATCTTGCAGCAAGGGAAATGGGTAATATGTGTACCATCCAAGCAGCTTTGCTTAAACTTGAGCTGCGATGCACGATCAATTCATATATCCCCATAATGAGTACCTCCACCATTTTTGCCACAAGGAAGTCGCAATCTGTAGTAGGAGGCTTGAAACCAGCAACTTTTGTAAATGCGATAAACATTAGCACGAGGCGCTGCTTCAATGGCTTGATATGAAGACAACCACTTTGCCTCGGTTCTATGTAAAACACCCTTCACCCCCCCCCCCCAACATGAAAAGCTGCTCACTCAAAACTCTTTTAGCAAGCAATCCAGTGGATCAGTATTATCTATAGGTTGGATGTGGCAAATGTATTCACATTCGATCCTGATAAGGGGTATGCGCTTTCGAGAGAGAATGCTATTACTGTACAATATCTAGTAGGTAATACAGGTTATAAGAACCATGATTGTTCTTATAATAGTATCCTAAGAATTGGAGATGTTGCCACAGTACATTGGCAATCAGACAATACTTTGAAACTACTGTGGGAGTA
The DNA here is from genome assembly GCA_037355625.1 of Petunia x hybrida. Classification (NCBI taxonomy): domain Eukaryota; kingdom Viridiplantae; phylum Streptophyta; class Magnoliopsida; order Solanales; family Solanaceae; genus Petunia; species Petunia x hybrida. The sequence continues at coordinate 1,767,928 of JBBBVM010000808.1, forward strand.
CTGTCAGTTCACTAGAGGTGGAGTTCACAAAATTTGTAACGTGGAGTTTTTGGATGCAGTCGGAGAACAACCACTCTAAGACAACTCAAATGCACAAACTCAACTCGCAACCATGCTCCCATAACGTCACACCTACCTACTCAACCAAGAAGCCACGACTTCACCTATCTCATGCAAACCGTGTGCCCTCACCAATAATGAAGCAAAAAAGTGTCCCCCAAATATCACACACAACAATGAATATCAAGAATAGAACGGGGACAATAGCATAGAAAGAATTCACTCACTCTCATAAAAATCTCACATGTCACACATGATGTACCATAGGCTTGCCCGTAGTGTAGGACTCCACTAATGTAGGCTCACTCCAATCGGGATTAACTAGGACTTTCAAAAGGTCGTAATGTAGGCTAAGGGGCTGGTAGGATACATATGGGTAATAGTGACTACCTCCCTAAGCACTTTAATACATCACAATTAATTTAAGCACAAGTCTCATCAAAGCCACCCATTTCACCCAACCAACAAATTTCACACACACCTTTTCCAACAAGTAGCAATTTTTTTTTAAACACAACACTAGCAAGGATGGACATTCATTTCTTTTCTTTTTATTTCTGTTTTTCTTTTTTCAATTTTTTTTATTTGTTTTCCTTTTCTTTTTAATTCTTTCCAAACATTGCCAATGTTCATAATCAACTACTACAATATTTTATCAAAAATTCTCCTCATTGGTTCCACTCAAAAACCTCTCAATATTTCAACCACAATTCCACAATAATATAAAATCATCAATTAAAGTGCTTAAGGAGTAAAGGGTCAAAAGAAAGCAATTTAGAATAAGTGGGTAGGCTTGCGGTGTGGGTGCCAACAAAAAGGTCAATATGGATCACAACAATCAAGTCCAAGGTGTATATGTAAGGGTACGCAAATCAAAATAATGCCTGTATCATTTCCCGACTAGAGCAAACCTAGGATTTCGCTTTGCATACACACGGAGCAAGTTCTAGACACCAATATGCAAACATGGAGTATAATAAGAATATGCCTCACAACACACATTGCACACAATCCACACAAAATGGCTCCATCACAACTCTCAATCAAGCAAATACGGTGCAACTTGTGAAAAATTAAGCACTAATGCACAAAGGTTCACAACAAAGTCAAGTGAGTGGATTCAAGCATCTCAAGGGGGTCATTCCATTTTTTTTTAGGCATGCATCACAAATTAAAACCAAAAGACACCACAAATAGCAAATGCTCAAGTTCAAGTCCACCGGTATTAAACAAATCAAAGGCACCTAGCATTCTGCCTATTTTGTCGTCTAGGGCCACCTATAACTAACTACTCTAATCTTAATAAAAATAAAAATAAACTACCCGGTTCAAAGGCCTACCCGTGGAAAAGAACCGAGGTCATAAGAAAAACTACGTGGTGGATGACATGTACCACTAATAAAGACTAAAAGGAAAATCTTTTTGAAATTTTTTCATTGGTTTTTTAAATTTTTTTTTTCATTTTTTCATATATTAAAGCAAGAAACAAATTAAAATAAAGTCAAGTGACGAAAGAAAATCCTACGGTACATGCATCCCTAACCTCGAAAATAAAGGGGAGTTCCCCCACCCCACACTTAAATCAAGCAATGTCCTCAGTGCTAAAAATAAAAATGGAAGGGTAAAGAAACTTCCCTGAGGGCCAATAGGCCTAGCCGTTGGCGCTAGCATCCTCCGAGCTTCCGTATAACATGAGGTACTCAGACTTCCCCCAACAGGTCATCAATATTTGGCAGGGGTGAGGACACCCCACACTTAAACTCGACATTACATGAACCTGCAATCCAAAGAAAAATCCAAAGTAATATACAACCATAAAAATACTAATACAAATAAATAAAAGTAAAGCAAGCAAATTGAGTTGCCTCCCAAGAAGCGCCTTAGTTAACGTCGTGGCACGACGAAAACAACTTCATCACTTTTGTCTCCACCTTGAACTAATGAATTGAATTCCCAACTTTGCCTCAAACTTATGACTATGGTATTAAGGTTGTGGCAAAAATAAAAAAAGGACCAAGTAACCAATGTCGCATTTTGCACTTCTTGGCCTTTACATGAGGGATGTCGTTTTGTCTCCTCGGCATCACAAACTTTAGAATATAAGCACCTTGTTCCTCCTCCTTTGGTTTCTTCATAGGCTCGGGTGGCGCAATTTTCATGTCACCATCCAAACACAATGTTGAAAAATGATTGAAATGAGGTCCAACGCGATTCAATTCTAAAATTGCATTACTTTTGACACCCTCACTTGCACAAACACTAGAGTCCTCAAATATGATGTTTTCTAGCCTATCCTATCCTTCTTAATAATTGGAAGAGTAATCTCATATCTAATTTTACCATTTGATATCCATGGCAATCTGAAGCACTTTAGCCTATCAGGCTAAATTTATATACTCAATAAGATGTCTTTTCAGGTTTTCATTAAACGCAATAGTTAATGGAGGAGTTACTTTTTTGTAAACTTAAATAGGGCAAGGGAAAAGAATGAAACTATTTGGAGGCAATCTGAAGCACTTTAGCATATTAAAGTAAATTCATAAATTCAATAAGAAGCCTTTTTTGTTTGTCATTCTTAAACACAATAATTATGGGAGGAGTTACATTAGGGGATTTTTACATATATATACAAATATACACTCTATCTTACAACAAAATAACAATATTGTACAAATTATACTACATAGTAATATTTTTCATAGCACATTTCATTTTTCATTGTCACTCCTTCTATTGAAAGTTCAAAATACACATACATACATACACAGACCACAAAAATGACAGATACACAGTCATCACCACCACCGTTATCGAAAAACCATCAGAACGCCACCATCACAGTCATCACCACCACTGTCATTACCACAACAAGAAAGACAAAAATTCCAATTCGAAACCCGATAATCAAATGGATAAACCCGGTACTTTACCCACATCTCCGCTGTAAATATCACCCATCTACTTGGTTCTGATCCGAAAAAGCTTCTGACCCGCCATCTTCAACCGCGGCGGTGTTAAAGCATGAATGCCTAGCTGGCATCGCAATAATCGAGTATGTCACCAGATCTCCGGCAGAAACAAAATCTCACAAAAACAAAACATCATCGTTGTCGACGGATTCTCTTGAGGTCCTGCATTGTAGATCTATTAGCCTCCTCCGACTGCATCCAAAAACTCCACGTTATAAATTTTGTGAACTCCACCTCTAGTGAACTGATAGGTTTCCCACAGTAGTTTCAAAATATTGTCTGATTGCCAATCTACTGTGGCAACATCTCCAATTCTTAGGATACTATTATAAGAACAATCATGGTTCTATAACCTGTATTCCCTACTAGATATTGTACAGTAATAGCATTCTCTCTCGAAAGCGCATACCCCTTACCAGGATTGAATGTGAATACATTTGCCACATCCAACCTATAGATAATACTTGCAGCTACTATCTCTTTGTGACAATCTCCTCTAACTGCAACACACAACTCAAAAATAGTGCGGGACAGTGACATATCCTTAATAAGCTTGACCATGTCAACACCAATGGCTTCATTGTACAGAGTGTTGACATCAATTGCTTCTCCTCCAGGGTCAAGGATAATGGTATTTCCTTCATGTTGGTTGTATGCTTTTCATGCCCAAACAATTCATTTAACCTCGTTAGAGCTAGCACTACAAGAATCACACCAGATGTTGGAAGTAGGCCACGAACCATTAACATGGAGTGTACATTTCTCATAAACTGCATTGTAGTAATTTAGCAAGGTCCCTCTTTGTGCGAGCCATGCTTCCAGTTTCTCCCCTTGTACCTCATTGCTTCTAAAATATTGAAGACTATGTACTGATGCAAAATCATCATAATATTTGAACTCTCTTTGGCGACTCTTTGTTTCTTGAATTCCTATGGCAAGATCAGTCCTAATCTCATGTAGTGCAGCTTTCTCCAGTTAGAGCTACAACATGGCCCTCCCTCCATAATGCTAGACCAACTGCCTTTCTAAGAATGGATATGATTTCCCTTCCCTCCACATGAACATAACAATTTTGATCAATCAGCAAAGGTTCAATCACAACATAAATCTTACGTACATAGTGAAATAACATTTTGTCCTCTATCTCCTTCGAATTTACTCTGCAGCTCAGATAACTGGAGTTCTGCTGACACAAAACTATTCCAATTCAGGAGATTTTGTAAGAACACCAGCAGTCAATCTTGCTATAATGGCGGGAAATCTAACTTTATCTTCGTGGATACATTTATCAAGTACCTGGTCCTTATTGCAATTAGGAAATGCAAGGAATGTGTTAAAATTTCAGCACCTAGTGTTGGCATTTCAATTGGCAAAACAGTTTATCAACAATTGGCCTCTTTGATTTCCATCCAACAGTGTCATTTTTAATTACGTGCATTTTTAATTACGTGCAGAGAATGTGCATTTTTACTTTTGTGCATGGAATGTGCATTTTTAATTTCGTGCATAAAATGTGCATTTTAAATTTTGTGTAGATAATGTGTTTTTTAGTATCGTGCAGAGAATGTGCATTTTCAATTCATAACCTCTTTTTTTGTTCCCTTTCTTGAATGTGGCATTCACTAAAGTACAAAATATAAGAACTAAGGTCCTGTTTATGGAAACAAGTGGGATGTGGTCCTCTAGCTGTGATCCAGGGGGAGAGAGGGGAGGCTGAGTAGTCTCAGCTGGTTTTTGTACACATACCCTCACATATAGAAAGATTAATATGATCAGGCACACACCTCCTCCCATTATGCCTAGTGGCATCCACGAGGGATAGTGGGTGCTCTTGTCAAATGAGTTCCGGTGGACACTAGTTTGTGCTCCCACACTTGGCACAAGGCAGATGAATTGGAAGGTAAGGAGAAGGAAATTTAGGAAGGTAAGACTAAGGAAATTTTTAAGGTGGTGTTGGGTGGTGGTGTTTTCCATAACTGTGAGGAGGGGCAGAACTAGCTAGAAGGAGAGTTAGAAATTTTTATCTAGTGATGTAGTGAAATTTTTGGTGAAGCTGTGATTGTATAAATAGTAGTTGGACTTGGACTTGAAATTTTGGTAAAGCTGTCCAACTTTATTGTACATTAACTCCTCCAAGAGTAGAGCTTAACGTGAAGGATGACAAGAAATCAGTTACTAGTTTTATGGAAATGATAGATGCATCAAACGGGGACTGCTAAGTTAACCCTCAATAAATTTTGAAGAAGCATGATGACTGGGCATTTGTGGAAGCTACTGTTTAGACGCATCCTTCTTTTTTATTAAGGTTGAAAATATTGTACAGATCATACTTAATTTATGCGACATAAATTTTCTATTTAATCTGCTCCCTAATTAGTAATGCGTACCAACCAGGACTCTAACATCCTAAGTAAACTGATGCGGTGAGTATATAACTGTCTGCAGTAAAATGCTGAAATGCTGAAACATTGGACTCATTCAAGTTGTTTCTTTCCAACCAAGTTGGATACCTTTGACAACCATGTTACCAGCAATTGTAATGTTAGACTAGTTTTGGAAACCAGTGTAAGAATTCGCCGATAAAATAGCGAAGGGACTGCCTTCCATAGTGAAAGAAGAGAGAATGGTGAAGGTACTGCTATCATTGATACTAATATATAACTAATTACACTATTAAGGTATAAGCATGATAAACTAACATGCATCAATACCCTCCCCTAAAGATCACCCTTGTCCTCAAGGGCGAGAATTGCAACCCGGATCAAAAGAAAATCTTAAAAATATACTCCAGCTTTCTCTATAGTTTATCCAAGCTTAACACGTCGAAGATGACTGTCTGTGGATATATCTTGCAGCAAGGGAAATGGGTAATATGTGTACCATCCAAGCAGCTTTGCTTAAACTTGAGCTGCGATGCACGATCAATTCATATATTCCCATAATGAGTACCTCCACAATTTTTGCCACAAGGAAGTCCCAATCTGTAGTAGGAGGCTTGAAACCAGCAACTTTTGTAAATGCGATAAACATTAGCACGACGCGCTGCTTCAATGGCTTGATATGAAGACAACCACTTTGCCTCGGTTCTATGTAAAACACCCTTCACCCCCCCCCCCCCCAACATGAAAAGCTGCTCACTCAAAACTCTTTTAGCAAGCAATCCAGTGGATCAGTATTATCTATAGGTTGGATGTGGCAAATGTATTCACATTCGATCCTGATAAGGGGTATGCGCTTTCGAGAGAGAATGCTATTACTGTACAATATCTAGTAGGTAATACAGGTTATAAGAACCATGATTGTTCTTATAATAGTATCCTAAGAATTGGAGATGTTGCCACAGTACATTGGCAATCAGACAATACTTTGAAACTACTGTGGGAGTACTGTCAGTTCACTAGAGGTGGAGTTCACAAAATTTGTAACGTGGAGTTTTTGGATGCAGTCGGAGAACAACCACTCTAAGACAACTCAAATGCACAAACTCAACTCGCAACCATGCTCCCATAACGTCACACCTACCTACTCAACCAAGAAGCCACGACTTCACCTATCTCATGCAAACCGTGTGCCCTCACCAATAATGAAGCAAAAAAGTGTCCCCCAAATATCACACACAACAATGAATATCAAGAATAGAACGGGGACAATAGCATAGAAAGAATTCACTCACTCTCATAAAAATCTCACATGTCACACATGATGTACCATAGGCTTGCCCGTAGTGTAGGACTCCACTAATGTAGGCTCACTCCAATCGGGATTAACTAGGACTTTCAAAAGGTCGTAATGTAGGCTAAGGGGCTGGTAGGATACATATGGGTAATAGTGACTACCTCCCTAAGCACTTTAATACATCACAATTAATTTAAGCACAAGTCTCATCAAAGCCACCCATTTCACCCAACCAACAAATTTCACACACACCTTTTCCAACAAGTAGCAATTTTTTTTTAAACACAACACTAGCAAGGATGGACATTCATTTCTTTTCTTTTTATTTCTGTTTTTCTTTTTTCAATTTTTTTTATTTGTTTTCCTTTTCTTTTTAATTCTTTCCAAACCTTGCCAATGTTCATAATCAACTACTACAATATTTTATAAAAAATTCTCCTCATTGGTTCCACTCAAAAACCTCCCAATATTTCAACCACAATTCCACAATAATATAAAATCATCAATTAAAGTGCTTAAGGAGTAAAGGGTCAAAAGAAAGCAATTTAGAACAAGTGGGTAGGCTTGCGGTGTGGGTGCCAACAAAAAGGTCAATATGGATCACAACAATCAAGTCCAAGGTGTATATGTAAGGGTAGGCAAATCAAAAGAATGCCTGTATCATTTCCCGACTAGAGCAAACCTAGGATTTCGCTTTGCATACACACGGAGCAAGTTCTAGACACCAATATGAAAACATGGAGTATTGTAAGAATATGCCTCACAACACACATTGCACACAATCCACACAAAATGACTCCATCACAACTCTCAATCAAGCAAATAGGGTGCAACTTGTGGAAAATTAAGCACTACTGCACAAAGGTTCACAACAAAGTCAAGTAAGTGGACTCAAGCATCTCAAGGGGGTCATTCCATTTTTTTTAGGCATGCATCACAAATTAAAACCAAAAGACACCACAAATAGCAAATGCTCAAGTTCAAGTCCACCGGTATTAAACAAATCAAAGGCACCTAGCATTCTGCCTATTTTTTCGTCTAGGGCCACCTATAACTAACTACTCTAATCCTAATAAAAATAAAAAAACTACCCGGTTCAAAGGCCTACCCGTGGAAAAGAACCGAGGTCATTAGAAAAACTACGGGGTGGATGACATGTACCACTAATAAAGACTAAAAGGAAAATCTTTTTGGAATTTTTTTATTAGTTTTTTAATTTTTTTTTTTCATTTTTTCATATATTAAAGCAAGAAACAAATTAAAATAAAGTCAAGTGACGAAAGAAAATCCTACGGTACATGCATCCCTAACCTCGAAAATAAAGGGGAGTTCCCCCACCCCACACTTAAATCAAGCAATGTCCTCAGTGCTAAAAATAAAAATGCAAGGGTAAAGAAACTTCCCTGAGGGCCAATAGGCCTAGCCGTTGGCGCTAGCATCCTCCAAGCTTCCGTATAACATGAGGTACTCAGACTTCCCCCAACAGGTCATCAATATTAGGCAGGGGTGAGGACACCCCACACTTAAACTCGACATTACATGAACCTGCAATCCAAAGAAAAACTCAAAGTAATATACAACCATAAAAATACTAATAAAAATAAATAAAAGTAAAGCAAGCAAATTGAGTTGCCTCCCAAGAAGCTCCTTAGTTAACGTCGTGGCACGACGAAAACAACTTCATCACTTTTGTCTCCACCTTGAACTAATGAATTGAATTCCCAACTTTGCCTCAAACTTATGACTATGGTATTAAGGTGGTGGCAAAAATACAAAAGGACCAAGTAACCAATGTCGCATTTTGCACTTCTTGACCTTTACATGAGGGATGTCGTTTTGTCTCTTCGGCATCACAAACTTTAGAATATAAGCACCTTGTTCCTCCTCCTTTGGTTTCTTCATAGGCTCGGGTGGCGCAATTTTCATGGCACCATCCAAACACAATGTTGAAAAATGATTGAAATGAGGTCCAACGCGATTCAATTCTAAAATTGCATTACTTTTGACACCCTCACTTGCACAAACACTAGAGTCCTCAAATATGATGTTTTCTAGCCTATCCTATCCTTCTCAATAATTGGAAGAGTAATCTCATATCTAATTTTACCATTTGATATCCATGGCAATCTGAAGCACTTTAGCCTATCAGGCTAAATTTATATACTCAATAAGATGTCTTTTCAGGTTTTCATTAAACGCAATAGTTAATGGAGGAGTTACTTTTTTGTAAACTTAAATAGGGCAAGGGAAAAGAATGAAACTATTTGGAGGCAATCTGAAGCACTTTAGCATATTAAAGTAAATTCATAAATTCAATAAGAAGCCTTTTTTGTTTGTCATTCTTAAACACAATAATTATGGGAGGAGTTACATTAGGGGATTTTTACATATATATACAAATATACACTCTATCTTACAAAAAAATAACAATATTGTACAAATTATACTACATAGCAATATTTTTCATAGCACATTTCATTTTTCATTGTCACTCCTTCTATTGAAAGTTCAAAATATACATACATACATACACAGACCACAAAAATGACAGATACACAGTCATCACCACCACCGTTATCGGAAAACCATCAGAACGCCACCATCACAGTCATCAGCACCGCTGTCATTACCACAACAAGATAGACAAAAATTCCAATTCGAAACCCAATAATCAAATGGATAAACCCGGTACTTTACCCACATCTCCGCTGTAAATATCACCCATCTACTTGGTTCTGATCCGAAAAAGCTTCTGACCCGCCATCTTCAACCGCGGCGGTGTTAAAGCATGAATGCCTAGCTGGCATCGCAATAATCGAGTATGTCACCAGATCTCCGGCAGAAACAAAATCTCACAAAAACAAAACGTCATCGTTGTCGACGGATTCTCTTGAGGTCCTGCATTGTAGATCTATTAGCCTCCTCCGACTGCATCCAAAAACTCCACGTTATAAATTTTGTGAACTCCACCTCTAGTGAACTGATAGGTTTCCCACAGTAGTTTCAAAATATTGTCTGATTGCCAATCTACTGTGGCAACATCTCGAATTCTTAGGATACTATTATAAGAACAATCATGGTTCTATAACCTGTATTCCCTACTAGATATTGTACAGTAATAGCATTCTCTCTTGAAAGCGCATACCCCTTACCAGGATTGAATGTGAATACATTTGCCACATCCAACCTATAGATAATACTTGCAGCTACTATCTCTTTGTGACAATCTCCTCTAACTGCAACACACAACTCAAAAATAGTGCGGGACAGTGACATATCCTTAATAAGCTTGACCATGTCAACACCAATGGCTTCATTGTACAGAGTGTTGACATCAATTGCTTCTCCTCCAGGATCAAGGATGATGGTATTTCTTTCATGTTGGTTGTATGCTTTTCATGCCCAAACAATTCATTTAACCTCGTTAGAGCTAGCACTACAAGAATCACACCAGATGTTGGAAGTAGGCCACGAACCATTAACAAGGAGTGTACATTTCTCATAAACTGCATTCTAGTAATTTAGCAAGGTCCCTCTTTGTGCGATCCATGCTTCCAGTTTCTCCTTGTCTTGTACCTCATTGCTTCTAAAATATTGAAGACTATGTACTGATGCAAAATCATCATAATATTTGAACTCTCTTTGGCGACTCTTTGTTTCTTGAATTCCTATGGCAAGATCAGTCCTAATCTCATGTTGTGCAGCTTTCTCCAGTTAGAGCTACAACATGGCCCTCCCTCCATAATGCTAGACCAACTGCCTTTCTAAGAATGGATATGATTTCCCTTCCCTCCACATGAGCAAAACAATTTTGATCAATCAGCAAAGGTTCAATCACAACATAAATCTCACGTACATAGTAAAATAACATTTTGTCCTCTATCTCCTTCGAATTTACTCTGAAGCTCAGATAACTGGAGTTCTGCTGACACAAAACTATTCCAATTCAGGAGATTTTGTAAGAACACCAGCAGTCAATCTCGCTATAATGGCGGGAAATCTAACTTTATCTTCGTGGATACATTTATCAAGTACCTGGTCCTTATTGCAATTAGGAAATGCAAGGAATGTGTTAAAATTTCAGCACCTAGTGTTGGCATTTCAATTGGCAAAACAGTTTATCAACAATTGGCCTCTTTGATTTCCATCCAACAGTGTCATTTTTAATTACGTGCATTTTTAATTACGTGCAGAGAATGTGCATTTTTACTTTTGTGCATGGAATGTGCATTTTTAATTTCGTGCATAAAATGTGCATTTTAAATAATGTGTAGATAATGTGTTTTTTAGTATCGTGCAGAGAATGTGCATTTTCAATTCATAACCTCTTTTTTTGTTCCCTTTCTTGAATGTGGCATTCACTAAAGTACAAAATATAAGAACTAAGGTCCTGTTTATGGAAACAAGTGGGATGTGGTCCTCTAGCTGTGATCCAGGGGGAGAGAGGGGAGGCTGAGTAGTCTCAGCTGGTTTTTGTACACATACCCTCACATATAGAAAGATTAATATGATCAGGCACACACCTCCTCCCATTATGCCTAGTGGCATCCACGAGGGATAGTGGGTGCTCTTGTCAAATGAGTTCCGGTGGACACTAGTTTGTGCTCCCACACTTGGCACAAGGCAGATGAATTGGAAGGTAAGGAGAAGGAAATTTAGGAAGGTAAGACTAAGGAAATTTTTAAGGTGGTGTTGGGTGGTGGTGTTTTCCATAACTGTGAGGAGGGGCAGAACTAGCTAGAAGGAGAGTTAGAAATTTTTATCTAGTGATGTAGTGAAATTTTTGGTGAAGCTGTGATTGTATAAATAGTAGTTGGACTTGGACTTGAAATTTTGGTAAAGCTGTCCAACTTTATTGTACATTAACTCCTCCAAGAGTAGAGCTTAACGTGAAGGATGACAAGAAATCAGTTACTAGTTTTATGGAAATGATAGATGCATCAAACGGGGACTGCTAAGTCAACCCTCAATAAATTTTGAAGAAGCATGATGACTGGGCATTTGTGGAAGTTACTGTTTAGACGCATCCTTCTTTTTTATTAAGGTTGAAAATATTGTACAGATCATACTTAATTTATGCGACATAAAGTTTCTATTTAATCTGTCTGCTCCCTAATTAGTAATGTGTACCAACCAGGACTCTAACATCCTAAGTAAACTGATGCGGTGAGTAACTAACTGTCTGCAGTAAAATGCTGAAATGCTGAAACATTGGACTCATTCAAGTTGTTTCTTTCCAACCAAGTTGGATACCTTTGACAACCATGTTACCAGCAATTGTAATGTTAGACTAGTTTTGGAAACCAGTGTAAGAATTCGCCGATAAAATAGCGAAGGTATTAGGCACCCTAGAGTCATGTGCCAAGTACAATTGTTTTATTGTCGCTTTTTGATTTAACAAATATATGATTATTATATTTTACCGTTATTTAAACTCACCTTTTGATTTTTGAAAACTTGAAATCATAGTATTATCACTTCTATCAAAGATTGTTTAAGTATTCAGTTGGCATTTATGAATTCACACATGTATGACAAATTGGGACTCCCAAATTTGTCCACCCAATTTTAATTGAGTTCAATTACTAACTTTATTAAGTGACAAATTGAGACATCCAAATTATCTTCATTCATTGAAACATGGATTGCAATATCGATTTGGAATTGTCAAATCATGTTAGGCCTCAAACAAAAAAGTAGGCTATTTGTCAAACTAGTTAAAAATAGTGATTGTTTGTGAAAAATAAGGACTGTCCATTTAAAGGGGGTGGGACTGTGTGTCAAATAAATAGTTTGTTTTTTTGGCTAAATGAAATAATTTTATTTAACCAAATGTAGCAGTACAACTCACTAGCTCCTTTTGGACTATTGGAACTAGATCTCAAATGTTAGCCTATTACATTCAACATTCTACACATGATTAAGGATAAGTTCCTATCGTAGCACACATGAAATGTAAAGAACAGTATACTTATTCTCTTGTTGTTGTCTTTGTCCTATAATCCAGCTTTCGCAATTCTAGTGAGGGTAAACATTCAGTTTGGCCAGAATCGCCTTCCATTTCTTGTGAGCTTGTCCCCGAATGTGCAGTTGAAGTATAATCTCTTTGACTCTCTCTCTCTCTTGGCTCCCTTTTCTGTGTTTGAAACCTTCTTCTATTCCTTTCAATCCAGATGTAGTAGACTGCAGCAGCAAGTAGAAATTTCAGGATTTCTGCCCTTGGTCTCCTTGTCTTAGTGTTCCTTGCTAGCCACTTAACTTCTTCAGTCCAGTTTCCCAGCTGTCTGACATAACCCATCCACTGCAGTAGGGTATGCCATATGCCCGTTGAATAGTCACAGGAGAAAAATAGATGGTTCATTGTTTCCTTCTCACCAGATTCGCATAGCACACAGTCCTTCTGTACATTGACTCCCCACTTTTGTATTCTATCCACTGTGGGTAGTCTTTGGTGCAGAGCCAACCATAAAATGAAGTGATGCCTAGGTATCATTCCTTGCCCCATGTTGAGCCCTTTCTATTCTGGCATCACTCCTTGCCCCATGTTGAGCCCTTTCCATTCTATTTTCTGGTGCTGGGGCATGAGAGCCAGATATGCACTCTTGATGCTGAATTTGGCTGCCCGACAATACTGTTGTAGCTCTGTGTTCAAGTCTTGGGAAGGCAACCATTTCCTTGCTTCTTTCCCACTGCTAGTTAATAAAATATTTTCTTTCCATTAGGTAGTATGCGTAAGAACATATACTATTTCCATAACTATCAAATTCAACTTTTTTATATTTCCTTTCCCATTGCATATTTATTTATGTTTATATTTTAAATGTACAAAATGAATATTTCAAGAATTTATTTTTAATAGTTATAATATAATAATGATTCAGTATATTACACACACACACAAATATAAAGCATATTTTACTTATTTTTCTAATATTTATAATCTTATTCATACTATTGTGTTAATATATTTAAAACATAATTGTGTGTTTATGTAGAGATCATTATGAATTTGTTAATTGTGTTTTGACGCCTAAAATCGCCTATATACCATAGTTAGCGCAAAATCAACTTTTTAACGATCTAAATCCATCTCGTGTGTGTGTATATAAAACAAATATTAATATATAAAAAATACATACATAATATTTTAAAAAATTAAGAGAATAATTATTCAAATACACGATAGGTATGATATTAAATATTTTTCATTTAATAAATAAATATTAAATACATGATATTTTTTATGTACTATTTGTGTAAGGCTCTTTACTACTCCATTTGTTTATGTACAATAAACAATACATAGACAATAATATGTTAAAATCTTAAAATATTAGATATGCAAGTATTTTAGGAATACATAAGAATATTTATTTGTATATTATAAATTGTATTTCATACAAAAAATATTTATCCCTTGTATTTACGGATTAACCACAATTTGAAATATTAAATAATATCTAAATTTTGATAAATTTAGTAATTAAATAAATATTACATACACAATATGTTAATATATAAATATTAATATTAATATATAAATTCTAATTAAATAAATATTACATACACAATATATTAAAATATTAAGTGATTAAATATTAGATACACAATATGTAATAAAAAAATATAAATATCATACATATAGCGTAGATCAAATAAATAATATTAAAATTATATTAATATCTAATAAATATTAATATATAAAATATTAATATTTTATAAATATCTAATAAAATATATAAAATATAAATATTATACATATATCATATCAAATAAATATTAAAATATTATACATATATCGTGAATTTAATAAGTATTAATATAAAAAATAATTAATATTTTTATAAATATCTAATAAAATATTTAAAATATTAGTATCATAAATATATCGTGTATCTTTTAAATAAAAATATAAAACTTTCATACATATATGGTGTATCTAATAAATATTAATAGATATAAAATAAATATTAAAGATTATACATATATTGTGTATCTAATAAATATTAATATATAAAATAATAATTCAGTAAATATTACATACATATGTTAAGATTAAGTGATTAAATATTAAATATACGATATGTAATATATATTAAATATCTATTTACTATTTTAATACAATATATCACTATTTGAATATGGTGTATATTCAATATTTATTTATTTTAGTATTTGTTATTATTATTTTTAGGTGATATGTATTTTATTTATGCAAATATTAAATATGGCGACAAAAAGAAAAAAATAAAAAAATAGTTTTATGCAAATTTTTTTTTAGGTGATATATGTTTTATTTTTTTAGCATTGATATATATCTTTTATTTAAGAAAAATAGTATTATATAATTATTAACACTAAGATTTTTTTCTATTATTTTAGTGTAATGTTTTGGCTACCAAAAGTAAGGGCTAAAGAATAGTAAATATTTTCATATGGACTGTTATTTATATAAAGAACCCAAAGAGCATGGCTATCTATCCAAAGAGTGAGCTGCTTTGCAAAAATGAGTCCAAATACTGTCCAAGTCATACCAACGTGACTATTATGTCTACACAAACAGCTGATATTGGTAAAAATTTCATCTAAAGGACACTTTGCCACTGTTATTTAGTTTCAGGCTACTTTTTCTTTGATCGTGTAAAAGAAGTCATTTTTTGGAACTAATGACTGAACTTTATACCTGAAAGTATAAAGTTCAACTTCAGCTCACAAGGGCTGAAGTTTACACATTATATCTCTAAGTTCTGCCTTTGTGGACTAAAGTTGAACTTCATATCTTCATACCTTCACGTATAAAGTTCAGCCCATAAGGTCTAAAGTTCAACCCACAAAGGATTGAAATTCCAAAAAGTGAATAAAAACTAAATATTTTGAAAAAAGTGGCCCAACCATAAAGGTGAGCCAAAAAGTGGCTATTTGTGCTCTTTCCCCGTGATATTGCTAAAGTAATGGGCTGACTTAAAAATGGACCAGCTTAATCAATTCGGAGACTTACGAAAATACCCATAAAAATTAAAATATTTACTCATCTTTACCATAAATTTTATATTTACAAATTCTACCCATAAATTATTTACATGTCTTACACATCCGTACTTGTATACCATTATTTATGCAGTATACTTTAAAAGTATACATTTATTGTATACCATTATTTATGCAGTATATTTTAAAGGTATACACCCATAAGGTATAACAAAAGTATACAGTAATAAATGGGTAGGTTGGGTAAATACTTTTAATTTTATGGGTAGTGTAATTTTAAATGGGTAGGGCTTGTAAATACTTTCAATTTCATGAGTATATAGTGTAAAAAAACCCTAATCAATTTAGGGATTATTACATGCAGAGATATCAAACCCATGAAAATTACCAAAATGGACCCCTATTTCACAACCTTACCTGCAATGTCAACCCCCTTCCTTTTTTTAATTTTTTCTTTCGCTCATAGCACCCCCTTATATAAAGAAACAAAAAACCCTAGCCTCCATTTTTCCTTTCTTCTCCTTCCCTCCTTTCACTACAGCCCCGCCGCCTCCCTACCCTCTCCACCACGTAGTCACCTTCATCCCCTCTTCTCCAAGACGCCAACGCCGCCATCGTCACTAATACGGCGCCGCTTCCGTCAATTTTTACTTCTTCTACTACTCTTTTATTTTGGCTTTTTGAATTACAATGTCGATTTTCCGTTGTACATTCTAGTCAAAACTCCGGTGAGGATTTGTTTATCATGTTTCTTCTTTTTTTCATAAAAATCCGGTGAGATCTACTAGTTATTTGCTAAAACTTTTTTCTAATATTTTTCTTGTAGAAAATTGTATAAATATTATATATTTGTTAAGCTTTTGAGAAAAAACTGTCCAAAACACTGTATAAAATTATTTTTCCGAGTTTATACAATTTTATACATTTATATATAAGATTATACACTTATGTAAGCATGTATAAAAATATATAAATGTGTATATGAGTCCAATTATTGTCCAAGTCATACCAACGTGTCTATTATGTCTACACAAATGGCGGATATTGGTAAAATTTTTGTTCAGATGTCACTTTTGTCGCTACTATTTAGTTTCAGATCACTTTTTTTTTTTTTTGGTTGTGCAAAAGAAGTTACTTTTTAGAACTTCAGTCCTTATAGGGTGAAAGTATGAAGTTCAACTTCAGGCAACAAAGATTGAAGTTCAGTCTTTATGGGCTAAAGTGGAACTTCATATCTTCGTACCTTCAAGTATGAAGTTCAGCTCATAAGAATTGAAGTTTCAAAAAGTGGATAAAAACTAAATATTTTGAAAAAAGTGACCCAACTATAAAGGCAAGCCAAAAAGTGGCTATTTGTTAACTTTACCCTGATAAAGTGGCTATTCATATCTTCTTCTTCTTCCTACTACTACTACTACTACTACTACTCCTGTTGCTGCTCCTGCTGCTGCTGCTGCTGCTCCTGCTGCTGCTGCTGCTCCTCCTCCTCCTACTACTGCTACTCCTCCTACTACTACTACTACTGCTACTACTACTACTACTCCTACTACTACTACTACTGCTGCTGCTACTACTACTGCTGCTACTACTCCTACTCCTACTACTACTGCTGCTGCTGCTGCTGCTGCTCCTGCTGCTGCTGCTGCTGGTCAAAACTCCGGTGAGGGTTTGTTTATCACGTTTCTTCTTCTTTTTTCACTTTTTCATAAAAATCAAGTGAGATATACTAGTTTATTGTTAATAGGTTTTTCTAATATTTAGATTTAGTTTTTTTTTTTTTTTTGGTAGAAAATTATATAAACCTTGTATATTTGTTATGCTTTTTTGTAAAAGCTATCCAATAGACTGTATAAAATAATTTTTACGAGTTTATACATATTTATACAAGTTTATACACTTCTGCAAGAGTGTATAAAAATATATAAATTTGTATATGTGTGTATATACATTGATTAAACATATTTCTATACACTTCTATAAATTTGTATAAAGCTGTATAAATCTTTATATGTGTGTAAGAACAATGCATAAAGTAGTACAAATTTTAAATTTGTGCGTACTTATAGATGTTGGTATAAAGTTTACTTTTTTTGTCTATATTTCTGTATGTTTCTTCTTGCACTCATTTTTCTATGTATATAAATGTATAATTTATTATTTTTTGATAGACTTGTGTGTATAAATTATTAAAAATAATTATTTAAACAAAACCAACAATAATAAAGCTCTGCTGACATAAATAAGAAATCCTGATGAGATCCGACGATTTTTTAATTTTCCGGCCACCGACGGCGATAGGGTGGCTGGCGGCAGGTTAGTGGCGGAGGAGGAGGGGGGAGTGGCACTTAGGTTTTTTTATTTTGAGGGAGAGTTCAAAGGGAAGGAGTGCTATGTTATGTAATTTTTAAAATAAGGGGGTGCTACACCATGTAAAAAAAATTATGGCCCATTATTTGTAATTTTCTTGCTTTGAGGTCCTATTTCTGAAAGAAACCCATCAATTTTTATGACTGATGTGCTTCCTTAATGGGTCTAATGAAACTGTAAAAATTTCGCCCAGCAGCCACTTTTAACACTGGTATTTAGTTTGAGGCCACTATTTTCTTTGGTCTTACATTAGAGGTCACTTTTGGGTCTTTACTAAATAAATGTTGACTTAAGTTCTGATAGTTGACTGAAGTTCAGTCCATACGGCCCCTGAACTGAAATTCCATCTCTTAAGGACTAAACTTTCAGTCCATATGGCCATGGACTGAACTTCAGTCCATAGTATGGCTATGGACTGAACTTCAGTCCATGGCCATGGACTGAAGTTCTATCTTAAGGACTGGACTGAACTTCAGTCCATATGGCAGTGGATTGAAGTTCAATCTTTAAGGACTGAACTTCAATCCGGTCTCTGGACTGAAATGGCTACAAACTAAATGTTTTGGTATTAGTGGCCTGTGCCCAAAGACCAGTGACAAAAGTGGCCTTTCGTGCACTTAGCCCAATGAAACTACATAGTTATATGGGTTTTTTACACTATATACCCATGAAATTCAAAGTATTTACAAGCTCAACCCATTAAAAATTACACTACCCATGAAATTAAAAGTATTTACCCAACTACCCATTTATTATTGTATACCTTTGTTATACCTTATGGGTGTATACCTTTAATGTGTACTGCATAAATAATAGTATACAAGTCTAGATATAGATATATACTTTTAAGGTATATTGCATAAATAATAGTATACAAGTCTAAATGTGTAGGCCACGTAAATAGTTTATGTGCAAAGCTTGTAAATATGAAACTTATAGGTAGATGAGCATAAATATTTTAATTTTAATGAGTATTTTCGTAAACCTCCCTAGTTATGTTGATGACCCCTTTTGCAAAATTAGCTTGCGTAGTCAATCCTTTCGTTTTCTGTCCAAATTTGCAAAAATTGGTGTTGTCCAGATTTCCGTGAGTTTCCACTGTTTTTTGCCAAAAACATAATTTTACAAAAAAGGTGTCCTAGGTTTGTCAACTTTCAAATGTGTTCAGATTTGCAAAGAAAAAAAAAAGGGGGGGGGGGGGGTGGATTTTTACCCCACATAAATTGAGCTAATAAAGAATAGAAATCGTGCAAAAGAAGGATGGAATCTAGATAAATGGAAGTGAAAGAAATTTGAAAAAAGTATTTGACTTCTAATGACTTAAAATAACAGTTGATTATAATCCCTTAAATTAAGGCATCTACATTACTTACCCTTTAATAAATGGATTAAAATATCCCTGTAAAAAAAAGTATTGGCTAGAACATAAGATAAATGATTTTATTTGTTTATATAGCTATATTTAAGAAAAATGTGTTTAGAGTTTGAGAAAAAAAAATTATAAATATTCATGATGGTGTCATAAGCACCAAATGACGAGCAACAACACAGCCCTTTAAACCAGCAAAAACTTAACTTAAAACTTAAAGATTTATGATCCAAAAGACTCTTGGTATAAAGGTTTTTGGTTATAAATCTCTACACTTAAACTTACTAATTGTTACTATTTTTTTGCTTAGGTTTTCTTAGCATTCAAAGTCTCTCTCTCTCTCGCACACGGTTGTTGATGTCTTAAAAAGGAGTAAAAACTCTTATTTATAGCTAAAAATAGAAGGCAAAAAGAGGGGAGGTAGTTGGGTGAAAGACCCCTAATATCAAATTCCCTTTTTCTTCAAAAATATAGCTTGCTGCAATTGCTTTTTCTCACTGTTTAACCACCCTACACTGTCAAAAAAGCTCGAATGCAAGTTATCCTATTGATAGGAAACCCCTATGGGCTAGGTTAAAAGTGTTACTGGGTCTGGACTTACTAAAACGCATCCCGATACCTTTTACACACTAAACTTACAGATCTGGAACAAACAGTAAAAATTTCGTGTAGGGGTCTGTCTGGCGTGCGCTAATTGATCAGTAGCCACAAAAAATAAATTCGCTGAAAAATAGCCACCTCCGGACAAGTCCCAATTTGAACATGTTAGTTCAAAGTCCCAGTATAAAATACTGGGATCACTTAAACACCGATCCGAGTATAAAATACTGGGACTTTATACCGAGACTTTGTTTATATAAAGCACCAAGGGGCCTATAAATATGAATCCCATTATAAAATAATGGAACTTTAAACATGTGTAGTTCAAAATCCCAGTATAAAAACCCGAGACTAGTTCGGGCTATTTGTCAACACTAATAGAGTGTATATGTATACGGTGGATATTACTCAATTAATTCTAAAACGGTGGATAATTTTCATTTAATGCGTCAAAAAATAACTACGCGTCAAAATCACACAACAAACTTAAACAACTAACAGCCCAAAAAATTGCTTGGAATTGCTCACTGGGCTAAAAATCAATAATATTAAAATGGGAAATTAACACTATTCACCACTTGTAAAGAATTATTTTCATCTCATACCACTTTATTTAAATTAATTTATTATATACCACTTTCTACTATTTTTCAAAATTTAATTCTACAAATACAACTTTAACACATCCTACTATAACTCCCACATCCAGTGTCGTTCCCTGCATTTATAATCCCACAATTTCTCTCTTTCACACATCTTCTACCCTATCAAACCATTAGCTTACATATTAGACATATATCATTTATATTGTTGATATACTATTAATATAATATTCATTCACTAATAATATAGTATCTAAAAGACAGTTATTCTTTACATGCACTAATGGCTTTCGGATAGCGTATAACAAATATACTACTATGAAATTATATGTTATGTAAACATTGGTTAATCATTGTATTAAATATAACGCGCATATACTATATATTGAATTTATACTTTTAATACAAAATATATCATATATTGGATTTATACTAAACATATGCATGAAATATAAGAATTATATACCTGTAGAGTACAATATTCGAAATTTCAATATACAATATATAAACATTGGTTAAATAGTGTATTATATTTAACAAAAATATACTACACACACACACACACACACACACACACACACACACACACACACACACACACACACACATATATATATATATACCACAAAACTTCCATCTATGAATGTACAACAACGTTAACTATGTAATATAAATATAGCAATGAAAATCGTGAAGATGAAATAGAAAGATAGAGCAAATGAGGAGATATGAGCCAAAAAAAGAAAAGTTCGATCTTGATACTTTTTTTTTTTTTTTGGGTGTGTGTTGTAAACTTGTAATTAGTAATGAATTAGGAGAATCTTGATTTTCACAATGTTTTGGTTGCATTGTTCTTGCGACATAGAGAGAATATAGATTTTTAGGAATATCAAGTAAGTTATTCTTTTGGTATCTGAATAACTACCAATAGAGATAGGCACTAGGCATTACAAAATTTGGTATATTTATAATTCAATAAAAGGTACCATTTTAAAGTAGTAATCCATGAAATCAAATCTTCTATTTTAGGTAGTTATAAAAAAATCCCTATTAAAATGGACTCATGTCCAACATTAAAAATGATATACATTGAACTTCAAAAAACTCTTTTCAACTTTTCTTTTTAGTTCTATGGTTAAACGTAACTTTTCAAATCATCTCCTCTCGGAAAGGAAAATATTTCTTAATTAAATTATTACCTATTTTGAAAACTTGGCAATAATTACCTATTTTACCAAAAAATTAATTTGACTACATTTTTTCCCATCTTGCTCTTGACCTTGTGCTGGCAAGATAAGATAGTAATAAAGTAAGATTTCCACATTAAAATAATCTAAAGTTAAGCTCTTGAATTGGACCCTGTAAATAAGTGCATAGCAATTGTAGCTTGTTGAAAAGCATTCGGAAGAAATTCCCATCTCTTGGCAAAATCAGGCACTTGATGAGGTATTCCTTTTATCATTTTCTTTTCAGTCTAATTTAAATACATAAAATTGGAGGTTAGTTTGAGTTGATTAGCGCTATTAAATTATTTAACCTATTCATGAGATTCGGAATCACAATACTAATCCATAATTTTCGTGATTTAGATAACGATGATGCAACACCACGCAATCTGTTACATTTTGGTGCCAATATTTGTTCTTTTGAGCAACAATGAGGTCCAAGGAAGAACGAAATTATCCCACCTTGAAGACTTAGAATTGGAGAAGCAGTTAAAGCTCCTAAACAAACCTGCAGTCAAAACAATCAAGGTACCTTATGCTCTATTTGCTTTTTGGTAACTGGTTAGCATTGTTATTTGTAAATACAGAAAGAGTATTAAAATAATCATGGTTTCCCTGCATGCGACAATATCCTATTAATGCATATGTGAATTTTTTTATTTGTCACTAATGTGTTCTCCAATTATATTCTGTACCATCGTATACATTTAGATTTTAGACAAATAGCATCTAGAATAAGAAATTGACTTATGATATCATGACTGACACATTTTTATGTGAAACTCAATAATTAACTTAATTAATCTATTTTTATTGCATCAACAGACAAAATATGGCGATTTATACGATTGTGTGGATTTCTACAAGCAGCCAGCATTTGACCATCCATTATTACGGAATCATATATTTCACCCCAAGGTTTATCTCTACAACATTCATTAACTAACTCCAAAATTGTGCCTGTTTATATAAGATGTTGGTATTTATGCATTTTATTTTTATGCACAGATGAAACCGACATTGCCTATGATGAAAGATAGTCATGATAACTCAATAAATAGTTGGCCATTAAAAATGCCATTCAAGAATGGAGGTTGTCCAGATGGAACTGTTCCAATCAGAAGAACTACTAAAGATGATCTTATTAGACAAAAACTTATGTCACCCATGCCCGAAAATGTTTATTTCAGCAATTCGTTTTCTTCTGTAAGTATAGTAATTTTCCTTAATTTATGATAACACAATTAATTACATATTATATACCATCACTTATCTTGTGGTACAAATTTTCACTTTATGTAGGAAACCAATTTCAGCGGTAATGCAATTTTTCCTTCCAAAGGGTACAAGGTAGATACCCATGAATCAGTATCATTTCGTGTTTGTCTTATGCCTATTCTTTTGGTTTTATTTCTTAATTAGACAATACATATGTACAATTGTTTTTATAGTCTTTAATTTTATGTAATAACAGCAAAGATTTGTTTGACAATTTCTGGGTCTTAATATGCGTGCGTTTTTCAGATACATCAAGAATTTTGATGTAAAAAGAAAAAAAAAGGAAAAGAAAAAAAGGAAAAAGAACAGGTAAACTAAATTTTTAAAAAAATAGATACTAGCTTATTAGCTTAAGGTTATTCTTTAATTTCATTCTTTCTATTTTTTAGCTTGCTACTGCTCAAACTCAAAATAATCCAAGCAACAAGTATGGCGGAGCTGGAATGGTGACTGCTATATATAATCCTCTCGTGGAAGGTCAACAAAATAGTGCATGTCGATTGAAAATTCAAAAAGGGTCAGAAAATATACAAGTTGGATGGAGGGTAAGTGTGATGACTTCCTTAATTAATAGTTTTATTTTTTTTCCTTTTTAGTTCCCCTCTTATATGATGGGTATATATCGCAAAATTGTATGTGGTTATGTTCAGGCATGCGAACTACTACTAGTTTTTATGATTTTCTGAAAATAATTTTGATTTTTTGTTAATTGTGTTATATATTTTCTTACGGCAGGTGGATCCTACGCTTTATGGAGATACTAAAACTCGGCTCTATACGCATTTTCAAGTAAGTCATTTTAAATTAAAAGAAACTATTAGTCGTATATATAGGATGTGAAACTCTTATATATTTGAGCATGAATATCAATTCACAATGTCTTACTAACAGAATAAATGTATTTCTCTTATAGGCGGGCAATACACAGTGTTTCAATACACAATGTCCTGGCTTTGTGATTGTAAGAACAGATATACCCTTAGATTATGCATACGCTCATGTTTCACAACGTGGAAGTGAACTCGGGTATGAAGACACAATGATCATATCCAGGGTAAACTTTGAACATATTTCATTTATTCATGGTTATTTAATAATACCAGATAAATAGCACAACTTTAAGAAGCAAACAGTACTAACATCTTTATTTCTTAATAGGACCTTGTTACGGGAAACTGGTGGCTTTTGCTCTCACCCAATTATACACAAGTTGGTTTCTGGCCTGCAAAAATTTTTAATGAGTTGAATGATTTTGCATCAAGCGCTGAATGGGGAGGAGTGGTTTACAGTCCCCAAGGAGTGCTTGAACCCCCAATGGGCTCTAGCTTTCTGCCGA
Organism: Petunia x hybrida; assembly: GCA_037355625.1. Classification (NCBI taxonomy): domain Eukaryota; kingdom Viridiplantae; phylum Streptophyta; class Magnoliopsida; order Solanales; family Solanaceae; genus Petunia; species Petunia x hybrida. Next base: position 1,792,398 of record JBBBVM010000808.1, read on the forward strand.
TAGGAGACTTTAACTATGATGCATATTGCAGACAAATTACGACAATAGATACCAACGGCCAACAAGCAGATGCTGGTGATGTGACAGTGTATATGAGTAATCCCGACCTATACAAGATTAATGATGTGCCCAACTACGGAAAGGATTATAGGCATGTGATTGCTTATGGGGGCTCTGGTGAGAGCTAATACAAATGTCTAAGTCTTGTCTTATGCTACCTTATGTATTATTCTGGGACACGCAACATCCCATATCAATGAGTATTATTATTTTTTAAATATAAAATATAGGTCTATATTATATAGGTTGTTTATATAGAATATATTATATCTGCAAAATTAAAGCTAAAGAAATAAATTAAATGTAAGTTACTCCAAAGGCATAACAAATTAAACATTCATCCTATTTAACAAATAACTTAATAACCGAAGAACTTTGGTCGATAAAGTCCTCGGATGAGATTATATATACATAACTCTTATATAATCTCAATGTATGAATTATGTATATGCTTTAGAATGTGTGTGTCAATTATTTTATTACAAAAGGTAGAAAAGACTTTATAAAATGAGTCTGCATAATCATAAAATCTTAAGACATGTTTAAAAGAAACATTTAAAGGCTTAAAACTTTAACATCTGATTTTATAACCAACTTTGATCGGTTGAACTACCCCGACTTTGATATCTTTAATTTTAAGTCATCATATGATCCAAACTAACGACCATCCCCACGGATCAGGCAATCTCCCTCGTACGTGGTGAAATACGTTCTTTACTAGCACACATCTTATGCCTTATCAGGTCAAGTTAAGAATCTAATGCATAAACACAGAGTTTCAAATAAGCCAACAACGACATGAGTTAGGTATTTAAATATTTTTTTTTAAGTTACCTCAACGGAAGAATTCTTTTCCAGATTTTAAGTGTCATTGTTAATTTTCTAGTAATGCCATTTTTCTTAATGAAAGCAGTAAATAAAATATTATTTTCATTACTAAATAAATAACAAAAGCAAGCTTAAATTTGCTAAACTAAAGAGTGTAGACAAACACTTGTGTCGTGGAATATAATACTATTTTAAGTGCAAGCAAAAAATATAAAAATGCATATATTATGTGAGAGAAATGCATATATTCTCATAATATTTTCCTGTGGCTTGTCTAAAAAAGGATGCGCATTTTTATATAACTTGACAGAGATTTTACCGAGTTATAACTAGAAATAAAGGTGTGTGTACTGTGAGTTAATATTTTTAAATATTATGGTCCAAAATAAACATTAGAATTAAACAGTTATCTAATATGAAAAACTAAAAAGGAGAGACATAGGGTCTAGTAGCGTTTACATTAAAAAATAACTCGGCAATTGTTGTGCCGATTTGCTGAAATTAATGCTCCGCCTCTGTTAGTAGATAGCCGTCAAGAACCATTTTATAACTCAGCAATAAAAGTGTCGACTAACCCATTTTTGTTAGTAATAAAGAAGGCAACCCATTTTTGTTGTTTAGCCTATAAAAATGCCCATTTCGTTCAAGTATTCGGAGTCGGGTAACTTAAACAAAATGGAAGCAGAAAAATTTCAAGCACACCTGAGTCAATTGGCTATTAAAAGCCGCAATTCCCACTTTAAATTATACAAATAAATTTGTTAAGACACTTAAATACTTAATATAAATATACTTTTATTATTAGTTCCGAACTAATGTGTACCAATTATTTTAAACCACATTTATTGTGGAAAAGTGTGTTTGATTTATATAACTATGATCTTACATCTCGTTCTCAAAAACTGAAGTTTTCACTATAGATTCACCCATTATTTCTAGAATCAAGGATCACCAATAATGAGCCAAGTTAGCATAAGCTTTACCATATAAATGTATACACCAAGAATGTGCATCTCATAAACCATGCCTTTCAAAATTCAAGCAAAGCCACCAATGTTAGTACCGGATATGGCAAGAGAATTAAGAAATTCCCTTCCAATCATTTTCTTAATAAAAACAGAAAATAAAAAATCATTTCCTAATATAAAAAAGAAAAACAGAATTGTAAGAAAAACATAAAAGAATTACCTCCCGATTAGCCGCAAAATTTCAAGAGTGTTTTCTAATCATATAATGACGACCAATTATCAACGACAATTAATAATAATAAAAACTGCGTAAACATACGACAAATAAATTAAACTGCATCTCATATCTTTGTAAATAAACATATAGCATGTAAAATAAGTGAAAATCTATACAAAAGAGATTGAGTTGTATTTACAAAGTGGTGATATACAAACGACTCTCTCAGTTCATTGAACAAATAAAGGCTACAATATACAAGGAGAAAAATACTAATACTAAGAGATTTATAAAAGAGTATAATTCGAAGTATGGATAATATGCATGAGAGGCCACTTTTTGGAACTTCAATTCTTTTGGGTTGAACTTCACACAAGTTCAGCCCACCACAAGGATTGAAGTTCAACGGGCGAAGTGCACCAAAGGCCACTTTTGGCAGTGGTCTTTGGTTTGAGACCACTTTTTTTTATTGATTTTACATGAGAGACCACTTTCTGAAACTTCAATTCTTCTGTGTTGAACTTCACACAAGTTCACATCAGAAGGATTGAAATTCAACTTCAGCCCACCACAAGGATTGAAGTTCAACTTCAGCCCACAAGGATAGAAGTTTACGCATCTATACCTAAAAGTTTAGCCCTTACAGATTGAAGTTGAAACTTCATAATTTAGGCATGAAGTTCAACCCACAAAGTTTGAACTTCAGCCACAAAGATTGAAGTTCCAAAAAGTGGCTTTTCATGTAAGACCAATAAAAAAAGTGGCTTCAAACTAAATACCAGGGACAAAAGTGGCCTGTGGGTGAAAATTTTAAAAGTTCAACTTCAGCCCACAAGGGTTGAAGTTTACGCATCTACACCTAAAAGTTCAGCCCTTACAGATTGAAGTTGAAACTTCATAATTTAGGCATGAAGTTCAACCCACAAGGTTTGAACTTCAGCTCACAAAGATTGAAGTTCCAAAAAGTGGCCTCTCATGTAAGATCAATAAAAAAAGTGATTTCAAACTAAATACCAATGACAAAAGTGGCATGTGGGTGAAAGTTTTACAGTTAAAAGTCTCAGTATTTTATATAGTAATTTTTTCGGATCTAGCTACTTTTCAACAAATTTGTACGCGCGGGCTACTGCTTGACTAACGCAGTCAAAAGTGGTTCTTATGTGAATTTTTTTCCTCACAAGAAAGTTCCTAGTGATCTCCGGGAGTTTTTCTCTAGCCAACAACCTTTTCTGAAGGTGATCATTTTCATAAGTTTTTTTACGAGGGTTAAAATTGTAATAGCACCTCCAAATTTATCTATTTCATGCAAAACTTAGATTAATGTGTACTGTGAAAAGTGAAAAACTTATAGCTATATTGTGTTACCTGGAAATTGCATACTCCATCCGTTCCAAAATTATGTGACCATCTATGATTAAATACGAAGTTTAAGAAATAAATGGAGTATTTTGAAATTTCAGGTTTTTAACAAACCATAAAATTTATGTTAAGTGAAACGAACTCTCACCCCGACATCCCCTGTCACTTTTTTGTTTTTTAAATTTTATTTTGAAAAGCGAATCCTCACTAGGTAGCGCCCAGTGAGTAATTTTGTTAATCATAACTAGTATAACACCCGCGCGATGCGTGGAGAGTGGTGTCACTGAAAGAGTATATATATATAAGAAGTTAAAAATTTGAAATTCTAGTTCTAATCAAGTTTCATCTAAATTTAGGACGTGAATAGGCTAATTGAAATCTAAATTACACACAGAAATATGAGATTAAATATTGCCTTTGAAAATATAAATCTGGTGTGATCTAACAATATCTGCAGCAAAAACTTCTACATTTTATATTCTAGCTTGTATTAGCAATTGGAGTGCTAGAATTTTGATCTGATTTAAAATATTGAACTATATTAATTGCGATCGAATTTGTACCCAATTTTTCTATTTGTCGTATTTTCAGGAGTCCTCTTTCCAACGTTGAGAGAAAATTATGATTCGGGCTCGCCTCTTAGGATATATGCAATTTCCGTCAAGACGCTCAAAGTTGTGGTAAAAGAAGTGCAAGAATTCAGATCCAACTTCAAATATTAATTTGTATTGATCGGGGAGGAATCCTTTTGGATATGTTGCAGTACCAGGAGTCCTCTTTCCAACGGTAGAAGCAGATTGTAATTCAGACTCGCCTCTTAAGAGAATGGCATTTTCCGTCAACACGCTCAAAACTTTGATAAAGGAAGTGCAAGAATTCATATCCAACTTGAAATATTAAACTGTATTGATCAGAATAGAATCTATACCTGGTTTTCAGATATACTGTAACTCCAGGAATCTCTTTTCACTGAGGAAAAAAGATAGTGATTCGGACTCCTCTCCAAAGAGATATAGTATTTTCCGTCAAGACACTTAGAGCTATGATTAAGAAAGTGTTAGAATTCAAATTCAACTTTAAGTAATAAACTATATTGATCGGGAAGGAATCTTTCAGATATATTGTAGCTCCAGAAGTCCTCTTTTTAATGGCTAAAGAAGATTGTGATTCAGATTCGTCTCCTAGGAGATATGACATTTCCATTAAGACACTCAAAGCTATGATAAAGAAAATGCCATAATTCAGATCCAACTTCAAATATTAAACTGTATTGATTGGGATGGGACCTTTTAAGGCATAATAAACCTTTAACTATAACTACTATTACTTTTCAAGCAAAGAATGTGCATGAATTAGAGATGAGCGTGGTTGCGAACATTATTCTCACCAAAATAGATTAAAATCTTGATCAAAACAAAAGTTAATTCTATAAACATTTCACAAAAGTATGTCAGACTTAGTTCCAACACTTTCATGGAATTGCAAATTCAAATGACAAAGGCATATCGTTAGAATACTCCATATTTAGAAATACTCTATAAGATTCAAAATTAAATCATACCATCATTGGATTTTTCTGGATGAAGCAAATATCATAATTATGATAAAAACATAAAAAATTATAACACCAATAAGAATATATTATACCTAACTAATTATTTCACAAATAGTTACTCATATTTCTTCAAATAAGACTTCTCAATATTGTATTGCAATATTCAAGAATGTGTATCGCTTGTCTTGCTTCTAAGGACTCCCATGACTGCTGTTTATATTTCAAGGACTCTCATGATTGTTATTTATATTACTTACTGACATCAAAAAATAAAATAGTAAATAATCAAAATAGTTGTACCAAAGAAGCTAAGTGGACAACTTGTTTGATTAAAATATTTTTCAATCTAACATAATTAAAGCATGACGAATTACGTAATTTCACCAATTATATTGTATTACCACCTAAATTTATCGATTAAGAAGGCAGAATTCATAAGCTCTAGTGGCTGCTTTATTTTGACTTTGTGAATATGCAAAGCTCGACATTTACTTAATACCGCCACTATATTAATTTTATTTCGAGCTTACTCTCCCACTTTTTCCTTTTCTATTCTAACATGAGGTATTAAGTAGCATGTGTTTCCCTAAGAATTCTACTCAACTTTGAAGAGACCAAAAAAAAAATATAAGGTTTATCCCTACTAATATTCCATTAATAGTGTTTAGTTTAAAATAAATTTATCTTTAACTCAAACACCCTTAAATAACATCTTAGTTTAAATTTGCTTGACGCCACCATTATGCAACGATTTAGGCCATAAAAGTTGAATTAGTTTCAAATTAAAGAGACCTCATAAAATGGATTCTTATACTAATCCCCAGATGCCTATATGATTTGTTGTTAAGATAATGCAAACAATAAAAGTCCACCTATATAGAATCAAACTTAAACAATAAAAACCATAGTCCATAGAAGTTGCACACTACTTTTATAGAATCCTTTAAAATCAGCCTAAGCATATAGGACATTAAAATTTCAAATCAAGTTCGAATTGCACCAAAATTTTTAGGTGTACTACCACATATATTACTCCATACAATGTAGACATAAAATAGAGGAAAATCAACTACGTATAGCGATAGCATGTTGAATGCAATATATTTGCCAGATGGACCGATTGGATTCTGAAATAAAAATTCCCGCCTCTCTATCATAAACTAACAGAAATACTTTAACACGACGATATTACATGACTACCAATCTACTATAATGTGTTGTGAGCTGAAGTAGAAAGCTAAAGAACAAATCGATAATATCTAATGATATGATGAATATACTGAACCAAGAATTTCTTGTGGGTCTTCAAAGTGTTGATTGCCTTGCTCCTTCACGTTGTATGACACTGGCTTGTGTCATAACCAATTCAATGTCTCCAGGTTCAACTCACGTCTTGTCGATCTCTTCTTCTTCGCCACTGCAGCCGCAGTAGAGGGAGAGACATCTGACTTAGCCATAACAGATGGACCTGGCATACTTAACATGTTTTAAATTAAAAAAAGACAACTAAAATAATTAAATTTCAAGATAAACAACATGTAAATTTTAATTTGAAATCTTTTACTAAATCTTACAATTAATACTTAAAGTCGTGCCGCGGACTAACATAAAAGAACCTAAACTCTATTAATACTAATAGAGACATCAAGTGTAGAATTGTTCAATAATGGTTTTTCTGCCATCATTAAAGGCACGAAAACAAATAAATAAACCAAGTTAGAACAAATAAGATGTGAATAGTTAACAATGTATATAAATACTATCTATGCATAATCACATAAAACACCTTTAAGATGTAGAGCATGTCATTGTCCGGCTCTTGAGCTATTTTCTGCAACACCAGAATAGAGGAACAATAAAATGTGAAAATTCTATATCTACATCTACAAATATACTACGCAAAGATTTTGTGATCCAACGGTAACTAAACCACAACTATTGTGCAATATAGACTATTTTGACATAGGTCAGCAACAACATGAAAAAGAAGTGCAACTATAAATCCTTATCATATTCAAAGAAGAGAGTTAAAAATAGTACAAATATATGAAGCTAGCTAATATGCGCATGAAAACACATATAGAGAAATTAGTTTTTTACCGACATATTACACTTTTTGCTAGGTTTTACACACTTATTCATCTCTTTCGATATATTCTCATTTTTCTTGATGCACTCTCTCTCGTATTCATGTGTAATGAAATTGTTAGGTCCTTGATTTTGCTTGGCCATGCCTGACTCTATTGAGAGCATGTGGCTGCAATATAAGAAAGTCAGTAGAAGAGCATAAAAGAATTAGCTTAAAGAATACATTTTCTGAAGTAGATAATTAAAATTAACAGTCAAAGGAGAGATGATTATAAAAATAATGGTGAATCATTCACCGTGAAAGTTGCGAAAACATTTGGCTCTCTTCTAAACTCTATCTCTATCTGACATCCCTTATTATTCGCTCCCTTTGTAGTTTACACAGTTATTCATTCTATTCCTTTGTCAAGTATTGTTGTCAACATATCTCTCTTGATGTGTCGACCCATATTTGTAGATGCTGAAGATTGTTCTTTATCTACTCCTATTAATTTGACTTACAATTTCTGAGATCTTAAATGCTTTATA